>OY754472.1:30721600-31973600 GCA_963575645.1 Xanthostigma xanthostigma
AATTTACACCATTTGACCAGTTTGAGGCCCTGAATAAAACATAAAATAAATTTTTCAAAACGTTGGCCACTAGCGTATCATTGGCAAAGTTTTATTCTTGATCATCACTCGAACCTTCTTTCATCGAGACATTGATGAAAACATTTTTGAAATCGGATGAGTAGCATCGATTACCTACTACAACCAAACTTTACCTCTTTGTAATTATTTTTTCACCATCATTCCAAATGGCGTGTTAATTTTGACCTGGAGTTTTTTTTTAATACCATCTGTAGTGATTTTTGGAGTTAAATCTCCTAGTAATGACACAGACACAAAAGAAGGATGGATAAATAAAGCAACCAGGAGAATTCATAGATTGATGCTATGCCAATTGAAATCTGTCTGTTACTGACCATAAAAATAATTTAATAGGTTGTTACTGTGTTTAAGCTGAACTAGTTAATAATTTGAATATATTTTGTGATAGGACAATGGCGGCAACTTCGGCGATTACATCTCAGGACGTCGTCAGTCTGGTGATCGTCTCGTCTACAACGAGTTGGTGATCAACGATGACACGTACAGCTACGACGCAAACTTGAATTTGACCGGCAGCTTCCGCAACACTCTCTTCACTCAAGTCCGCGCCGTCAATGTAGGACGTCAACGCGCCTACATCCAATCGGTGTCCGCCAATAGTAACACAGGAGATGTCAAAATCAATGGACTGATCAAGACCAGGGAACAGATCAGACTCATCATTGAAATCTACGGCAGATAAACAACTCGAGTTCCACTTCCTTTTGCATGATCTAGTCATCGACGAAAATGATTACATTGTATATTGAATGAATGTTCTTAATTTAATAAAATGATATATTTGTTTAATATGTATTGTTTTATTTCCTAACCGACCTACCTATACAGGGTGTCCCGCGACGTGAGTGACATAGTATAATCTACAAAAATTCACATCCATAAGCACATCAGAAAAACTATTACTTTGATATTAGGTAGGTAATACAAAACTATAATTACAAATATAGGGATAATAAATTGATCCACACAAGATACAATTTTAAATTTAATAGCGACTAGTTTCGACCAAAACGGTCATCCTCAGGCTTTTCATACAAGAAACTTTTTATATAAGCAGAGTTCAAAAACTTATTTAATGTATGTGGTGTCTTGGGTTGTAATCGATGCAATATCCAAGACACCACATACATTAAATAAGTTTTTGAACTCTGCTTATATAAAAAGTTTCTTGTATGATAAGCCTGAGGATGACCGTTTTGGTCGAAACTAGTCGCTATTAAATTTAAAATTTTATCTTGTGTGGATCAATCTATTATCCCTATATATGAATATTACGCAAGTACTAAGAAGTTATCCTGTTCAATATAATAATTTACAAAGACAATTTGACGTTTCTAAGTTTCACTGAGCAATAATTCTTGTTTCTGGCAAAGTTTTCCACCATTAAAGAATTTCTCCTTGGTAAGCTAGAACTGTCTCCTTTGGTGAATCCATTATAGTCTCCATTATAGCAAATAAAATTATTTATTAACATGAGGATTTCAAAAAAGAGAGAGACATTTCTTTGAAAATGACATAGATAGATATTTATTTGGTCAGTTGAGACATAAATCTATTTGACACGTCAACGAAATATAACATAAAATTATAAAGCTATCAGCAACATAAAAATTCATTAATACTATAAAAGGCCCGTTCTACTGAAAAATGTTTAATATTTTTCTTAAAAAGTGAAAAGGTATTGTTTTTCAGCCTTTCAGGTAATTTATTATAAATATAGGCTGAATAATTTTCTGGACAATACTTATAAATGTGTTTTGTTGTCAACGGTAGTTTTATTGCTTTTTTACCTCTAGTATTATGACCATGCTCATCCTCCACCAAGGCATATATCTTGCCATATTTTTATGAGCGAAATGTAACAAGCAAAAGAGAAAGATACATGGTTCGTAACGTCATGCGCTCTGATTGATGTCCGCAGTCACGTGATAAAGGGTATAATTTATACCACTTTAAATTAACTTTTTTATTTAATTTATTATAATTAGTTATGTGTAAAGAAAAATATTTTAGGTTTTTAAATGTTACCATTAATCGTTTAAACATAGATTTTCCTGAAATTATAACTAGTGGAAACATCCCTATTGCTTCTATTCTGTGGAAGAGTATTTAATTCATATATTTTAATTTGCTTGTATTGACTTGAAACTATTGTACAATTGTACCAAATATTGTAAATATATATCTATCTATCTAAGAGTTTATTTCAACACGAAAATATCTTATACACATATATTATGTCTCCAAACTCCATATAAAGTGGATTATCGGCGATATTAATAAATGTAAGGACAAACATAACAAATGCGTATGACTTGCATTTGTCTTTATTAACAAAACGCTACGTGATATGCGTTTGTTATGCTTGCTCTTTACCTGAAATCTCCAAAACTATACGCTCGATTGACTTGAAATTTGGCACAGCTACGCCTTTCTCGACGTAGACACCCACTAAGAACGGATTTTATGCAAATCCCATCCTAACCGGATTTTTCACCTACCATCACATATGCTATGGGCGTGAGTTGTTACGTGGGTGGGTGCGGATGGTTGAATGGGTATAATATTTCCAGAGAAGGAGAGGGAAAATTAAATTCTAAAATTTAACACACGTAGTAACAGGTTATTTAAAAAAGAATAGATTCTGTGTCATCATTTTTAGTAGGTGGTCCTTGAAATCGTTGAAAAGTAAAAACCTAAAAGGCAGCACAACCTTGAACACTGAGGATCTTCATAACGTCGTTGGTTCTGTAATACCGCCTATGTGCAAAAAGTAAAATTTGCAGGAAAGGACAAAAAGTGGTTATTTCCGCAATGAATGGTAGAACTAGCAATTTCAGAGGTATATTACTAATTCATACTTATCTTCACTATACATGTTTAATTAAGACGAAGTTTTTTCTTAATTTCGGATTTATTGGCACATGGGAGGAATTATTTTATACAACTTTTCACATAAGAGTTATTTCCTCTTGTTGGTTACTGTAAAATTAATTTGAAGGTATGACTAGTATATAGAGCTCCGTTTCCTGAATCTTTTCATCTAAAAAACGTAAAATCTGCCAACTATGCACATAGGAGCTATTACAGAACCAACGACGATAATCTAACTTAAACTATTGCGGCTCCCAATTCCCAAACGTCCCCCATGTAGAACAGAAATGCTTGAATTGAGAATCAAAGTATTTACCTTAGCAAAAAATCAATTAATTGACATCAATAATAAGAGGGGATTAATTTGTTATGCAATATAGATAACTGCAAAAAATTATCGCTGTATAGTTTTGAGATTTTGCAAGACATTTGATAATTATTTTATTGACCTATAATATATGTTATCTAATAGGTAGAGAGCTAGTGACGATTTTACTTATAGTAGGTACCTATTTCCTCAAAACCTAGTTTTTGTACTTACACTCATTAAGGGCACTACCTTGAACGTAAAAACCGCAGTCTGGCAGCTGAGACCGGGGACAATGTGTGAGTGGACCCGGTCAGAAATGTCAAACTGGAGGTGTCACTTATTGTATATTTATTCATGTTTGAAATTTCCTGAGCGATCAGTTCAGGTACCCTTGAGCACAAAAACTCAAGTCTGGCATTTCGTACCCGGGACAACCCCCATCTGGCAAAGGGTTGAACGGTGAAAAAGTCATGAAGAAATCATCCAAACCTGGAATTATTTCAACGTAAAATGTGGATTCCTTGACTGCGTTAAAATTAGAAAAAATATAGTTTATAAAAATGCATAAATAATAAATAATAATAATAACAACTAAAAACTAGATTAGACTGGTAAAAGAAGTGACTGACTATTTCATATTCTTAAACAGATAAACTGTCAGATTTGAAAAAATCAGTTTTGATTAAATACTTGCAAAATTGGGCTCCACGAAAAGCGCTTTTCTTTTAACGCATAATAACATAGCTCATGTCCATCCCGAAGGTCGGTACTAAATATTATTAATATCCGATGAGCGGTTTCGGAAATTACCTTCTACATACAAAGTTTACCTTTTTATAATATTAGTATAGGTATAGACTATCGACATTTTTGAAATATGAAGATTAAAATTTCGCACTATTTTGTGACAAATGTAAAATTTAGAAAAAATTAAGAGTTAATATTTAGCTTTATATCATATTTTGTTTTTAAAATGTTCTTATTATGACGTTAATATAAAACGTGCTAAGTTACAAATATGTCTTTTCTAGCTGAGCTGTGAAATAAATATAAAAATAACAATTGTTTACCTTCTTCTCGAGAAAAGTATTTTTTATCATTTTTATCAATTGAAGTACGTAATTCAATTTTCTCATTAATTATAGATACTATTGTTATTATTTACGTTTAAAAATAAAATAAAATAAATAATTTGACGTGTGAATACGCTTATTGCCTAACAATTTCGTGGTAATTATTTTCTATAATAAGTTTTGAGTTCTAAGAAGACTCATAACAAAATAATAGCATTAACCGACCTGGGAATTTTACCAGCAGACGATTCAAATCAGTAGGTAATTAGAGAACACAATATAGTATGTTATATTTCTAATATTGTGTGATCACTGATGACACATTACGGCGAATGTGACATTATGTTATAAACGAGAGACAGCGAGCCATAATATCATCACGCACGAGAGTCATATAATAATGTTTGCAGGTATCCCCTGTAACAGCGGGTGTGAACGTTTCTACATCTACGTGCCAATTTCTTCAAAAATGTTTTATGTAGCCATGACGTGCCGACAAACAACTAAAGAAATTTAGTTGTCAAAAAAATGAATCAAACATAGATAAAAATAGTTAGCAAAACCAAAAGTGCACATCCCGCAAGTTTTTCACTGTATGATAAAAAAAAAACAATTGAAAAAATATTTTTAAAAAATTTAATAAGATTTAAAAATTTAAAGAAATAAATAATTAAAAATTGAAAAAAAAATTATATACATAATATAAAATATAAATATCAAGTGGAAAAAATGGAATAGAAAAATAAATAAATAAATAACCAGTGGGAGTATATGATCAAGTAATTCAAGAATTACAAGGCGCGAAATTTTACAGCATATACCCCGGTGTTTTGTTTGAAAATCGGTGTATATATTTAACGACACTTGGAGCTTAATATATAACTTAATTTACTTAATCTAAGAAAAAAATAACAGTTGAAAATAATGAAACACAGAAAGGAAAAAAATAATTTTAATAATTTCATGGTTCTCTATGTAATATGTTATTATGTCATGCAAAAATTAAACAAAGAACTACCTAATTAACATCTTCAGAACAAATAAACAACAGATTTTTTTTCAAAATAGTTCTGAAATTATGAGTTTAGAAAAAAAAATTCATAACTTTCTTGTAAAAACAGATAGAAAAATAAACCGTTATGAAAACTACCCAATTATTATATAAAAACAACTTTATATAGCATATATGCAGTGAAACGCGATAGGGCAGAGGTGGAGTTTTTAAAAAAATAATTCCGGGGTGAACGATAAACGGGTATGCGAATTGTAATTCCGGGGTGAACGATAAAGGGGTATGCGAATTGACTCGCACTTAAACGAGAAGGGGCATATGTGGAGTTTTTAATAAAACAATTCCGGGGTGAACGATAAACGGGTATGCGAATTGTCTCGCAGTGAAACGGGAAGGGGCAAATGTGGAGTTTTTAAAAACACAATTCCGGGCTGAACGATAAAGGGGTATGCGAATTGTCTCGCAGTGAAACGGGAAGGGGCAAATGTGGAGTTTTTAAAAAAACAATTCCGGGGTAAAAAACTAAGTCCACCATCTTTAGAAGTCTGCCATATTGAATTTAGAATGACGTCATCGTATTTTTCGAGTTGTTCTCAGCAAGCCCTTTCATTTGATACCCATATTGTAGGAAAGCATAAAAAACTTAGTCCGCCATATTGAATTTAGAGTAACGTCACTTTTATTTCGAGTTGTTTTCAGTTAGCCCTTTTATTTGATACCCATATTGTAGGAAAGCATAAAAAACTTAGTCCGTCATCTTTAGAAGTCCGCCATATTGGATTTAGAGTGACGTCACTTTATTTTTCGAGTTATTTTCAGCAAGCCCTATCATTTGATACCCATATTGTAGGAAAGCATAATAAACTTAATCCGCCATCTTTAGAAGTCCGCCATATTGGATTTAGACTGACGTCATTTTATTTTTCGAGTTATTCTCAGCAAGCCCTTTTATTTGATACCCATATTGTAGGAAAGCATAATAAACTTAGTCCGCCATCTTTAGAAGTCCGCCATATTGGATTTAAACTGACGTCACTTTATTTTTCGAGTTATTCTCAGCAAGCCCTTTCATTTATACCCATATTGTAGGAAAGCATAATAAAATTAGTCCGCCATCTTTAGAAGCCCGCCATATTGGATTTAGAGTAACGTCACTTTATTTTTCGAGTTATTCTCAGCAAGCCCTTTCAGTTGATACCCATATTGTAGGAAAGCATAATAAAATTTGTCCGCCATCTTTAGAAATCCGCCATATTTGATTTAGAGTGACGTCACTTTATTTTTTGAGTTAGTTTCAGTAAGCCCTTTCATTTGATACCCATATTGTAGGAAAGCATAAAAAACTTAGTCTGCCATCTTTAGAAGTCCGCCATATTGGTTTTAAAGTGACGTCACTTTATTTTTCGAGTTATTCTCAGCAAGCCCTTTCATTTGATACCCATATTGTAGGAAAGCATAATAAAATTAGTCCGCCATCTTTAGAAGTCCGCCATATTTGATTTAGAGTGACGTCACTTTATTTTTTGAGTTAGTTTCAGTAAGCCCTTTCATTTGATACCCATATTGTAGGAAAGCATAAAAAACTTAGTCCGCCATCTTTGGAAGTCCGCCATATTGGTTTTAGAGTGACGTCACTTTATTTTTCGAGTTATTCTCAGCAAGCCCTTTCATTTGATACCCATATTGTAGGAAAGCATAATAAACTTAGTCCGCCATCTTTAGAAGTCCGCCATATTGGTTTTAGAGTGACGTCACTTTATTTTTCGAGTTGTTCTCAGCAAGCCCTTTCATTTATGCCCATATTGTAGGAAAGCATAATAAAATTAGTCCGCCTTCTTTAGAAGTCCGTCATATTGGATTTAGAGTGACGTCACTTTATTTTTCGAGTTATTCTCAGCAAGCCCTTTTATTTGATACCCATATTGTAGGAAAGCATAATAAAATTAGTCCGCCATATTTAGAAGTCCGCCATATTGGATTTAGAGTGACGTCACACAGCTAACCATGCATTGTCATCCAAACTAAACGTGTATACAAATTTTCATCTCAATCGGTTGAAGATATCTGCTTCAAAATTACCGAAGGCATTCTAGTCAGTCACTTAGTAATTCAGTCGCTTACTTATTAATTTAGCCACCCAACTATTATTTTAATATCTCAAGTTATTAAAACAGTCTCTCATCATCAGTCACCAAGTTTTTTTTTATTCGATCGTTTTATAATTCCCCTATAAAAAACAACTATGGCATGTATCACTTTTGCGCATGCGCCGATTTTTCCCAAAAATTGTACAAAACTCTTGTAAAAATAGATCGAATAAAAAACCGTTATGAAAAGTATACCATTCTTATATACAAACGACTTTATAACTTATACCTCTTCTGCGCATGCGCCGACTTTCCCTCAAAAAAAAAACATTTTACAAAACTTTCTTGTAAAATAGAATAAAAAACTATTATTAAAAGTACACAGCTATTATTAAAAAAAAAAACAACGACGACGGCATATATCTCTTGCGCATGCGCCGATTTTCCCCAAAAAATTTACAAAAATTTCTAGTAAAAATAGATAGAAGAATAAATCGTTTTAAAAACTATATTATTATTATATAAAACAACATTATAAGAGATATATTCTTTTACGCATGCGCCGATGTTCCCCAAAGACAATAGGCCACTTCATATTTGCATATCAAACATCCTCCCAAAATTTGGTTTCAATCCGATCATCCGTGGTGTCAGAATGGTAAGAAATGTCAAAAGTGACGTTTGCATTGTCAAAGTATTATGTTCTAATAATTAGTTATTCAAATTATTAACTCAGAAGGCGTTGCATTTCACATATATTCGAAACGGCATCCGTTTTTGAACAAATGCTATCTTTTAATTTCATTATTGTAATAAATAATATTATCGACCAATTTTATTTGAAGACAGAACATACGCAATTTTTAAATTGCCATGTTAAGCCGTGCAACAGAGAGAGATAACCGAAAGATGTTTGCCATCGGTTATATCAAATTGAATTTATTTCTATATAAATGTGTATAAAAAAACTGTTTGGGCATTTTCTGTTGTACGAAACTTATGTAAAATTTTCTCCTCTTTCGTTTAAGACAGGTTTCGAGCCGATCCGATTTAAAATGAGCGAGCTATAAGCAAAAAACTTCGTTTTTCCTAAATTTCTCCCCTCTGGGGCCAAAATTCAAAAATCGGGCGACGTTAGGATCTAAGTTACCCGGAGACGAATCGATCAAAAAAAAGTTTTTTAAAATCGGTTAAGGCGTTTAGGCTGTACGCGTGACACAAAAAAGTGGGACGTACAGATTCACAGATTCACAGATTCACAGACGTACAGACAAAGCGAGTACATATAGGCGCTTTAGCTTACGCTATTCGCGCCTAAAAATCCATTATTTCGGAAGGAATCGACCCAGGCCCTAATGCCATAACCATTACGCCACGAAGCATGCTAGATGTGCCGGTGTTATTACGGTATAGAAGTGTAGCACTTGTTTTATGGTAATTTACACAGTAGAGGTATTTACTATTTACACAGTGATATTATTATATTGTTTTTTTCAAACTATTAGCTGTAAAAAAATAATTAAATAAAAACTGTTTATAAAAATTAAACTACTGAACGCATTTCATTGAATTTAAATAGGGTTCTACTCTGACAGTAAACGAAGTGAATAAAATATAAACCAAGGCGATCCGACCAAACTTGCGATCTGTAGAGCTGTGACGTACGTACATACGTACAGACCAAGACAACTGCTATTCGAGATTTTCAATTACAATTTTAGGACTAATTATGTACCTACCTGAATAAATTTTAAAATGGTTCCGTTTTATAGAACAGATTCTCTTCTTTTTTTAAAAGCTACAATTTAAATGGATTTCGTCAAATTAAACTGGATATAACTTCTTGTATAAGCGCAAAGCGATAATAGAGCACATACCGCTAGTTTAGCGGTATGTGCAATAATAATTTTGATAATACATTGAGCGCCATGAAACATTTTCGTATTTGTTATTAATTGGTGATAGTCGATTGTTTTCGGCATCTAGCATATTTTTAATTATTTCGATTTTGCATCTCAATCAATGCCGTGCCAACAATAATCTGTCGCGTGCCACCTGTGGCACGCGTGTCATAGGTTCGCCGCCCCTGCCCTATAAATACAATGTAACCTCTTTATACCGAATATCAAGGGACCGAGCATTTTTTTTTCGTTATTGAGAGTTTGCGTTATATGGAGGGAAAAAAGTAAAATAGCCAAATTTCACCTAATTAATTTATTCCAAAAACATATTGTCTGTTAGCTTTACCTGACGTTTTTTGCTATGCCAATATTTGTTTTGTATTTTATGGAGCATCTTATGCATGGTTTGGGATGTGGTGGAATCATCTTCATTAAACAATAGGAATTTTTCGATAAGTTTGGCGGCATCAAATGCTTGTTGAATAGTTGGTGATGGTTCAGAATCGTCCTCTTTACGTCTGTAAATACTTGCTGACGCCTGAATATGAACATATTTCTTCGTAATAGAGAACGGCTGTTGCGCTATAAACACGGTATTAATATATGGGGTTTTAAGGTAAACCAACCAAATTGTAAAAATTTCTACGTTATAGGGAGTTTTTCGTTATAACGAAGCACGTTATACAAAGGTTACACTTTAGTCGATTTTCATGTAATTAAAAAAAAAATTGGACAGTTCAATGAGAAAGTTCGCTTTCAATAATTGTACGTTGCATTTGTTTTTTGTACTTTTACTGTGGAAATAATAGTACGACTAGGTTTCGATTTTTTTGTTTTATTTTACGCACTAGAGCGAAATGAGTAATTTTACTACCGCTACACAAGCATGGAAAGTAGCTATTTAATATAGGGGATCGTGCAAAAATGCATTTTTGACATACCCCCTATAAAAAACTGCTTATCATGCCTGTAGAGCGGTAGTGAAATAACCCATTTTTTACTCGTGCGTAAAGTAAACCAAAAAACATGTGAAACGTAGTCGTATTATTTATTCTTCAATAAATAAAATTATCGACCAATTTTTCAGACAATGTTGTCTGAAAAATTAGTCGATAATTTTATTTATTGAAGAGTTCTAATCAGACGTTAATCAAAGATTCAAATGTCAATATTTTACCATTCCAACCCACACGTGGGGAATGGTAGGTAGTAGTTTAGGTCAGAAATCTTTTTTCAAAAATTTTACGATATCTTTCCGTTTTGAGGTCCCCCGAATCCAAAAAACATAATTTTGGAAAAACTGTGCGTCTGTTAGTCTGTTAGTGAACACGATACAGGTCAAACGGATGAGCGGATTGAAACCAAATTTTGGGAGGATGTTTGGTATGCAAATATGAAGAGTCCTATTGTTTTTGGGGAAAATCGGCGAATGCGCGCAAGAGATATGTGCTATAACGGTGTTTTACCATTCCAACCCACAAGTGGGGAATGGTACTAGTTTAGGTCAAAAATCGCTTTTCAAAAATTTTACAATATCTTTCCGTTTTGAGGTCCCCCGAATTCAAAAAAAATGTTTTTGAAAAAACTATGTGCGTCTGTTAGACTGTTAGTCTGTGAACACGATACAGGTCAAACGGATGAGCGGATTGAAACCAAATTTTGGGAGGATGTTTGGTATGCAAATATGAAGAGCCCTATTGTTTTTGGGGAAAATCGGCGCATTCGCAGAAGACATAATATATACTATAACGGTGTTTTTTATATAATAATGGTATACTTTTCATAACGGCTTATTATATTTATTTTTTCAAGAAAGTTTTGTTAAAAAAATTTTTCTAAACTTTATAGTTTCGGAAATATTTTGAAAATAAAAAAAAAATTAGCCGTTCTTTTGTTTTATAGATCTGTCAGAAATAAACTAGTTCAGCATGCTTTGATTAATTTTTACATGTCGTGGAACATATTATGTAGGTAACCATGGCAACGAATAGCAAATATCATATTGAATATTAGCCATTACCCGCGTCACCTCACACGATATCAGAAATTTTATTTTCTTTATTATAATCAAATGTCAACATTTTTTTAAGTTGGAATCGTCCCGTCGCCCAATTAGCTGGAATTTTAGAAGTTGGAATGGTCGCGTCACCCAATTGACTGGAATTTTTTTTAAATAGTCTTAATATAATAATGCGCCTAATTACTGGAAAATAATTACTAATATATTATCTGTCTCATTTCGTATTCATACTTTAATATTCTAGGTATCGATAATCAAAAATAAAGTACAGGTAGCAGGTAACAATGCCGTTATTGATAACGACCTGTTTCAAAAACATATAAATAAGGAAACCGGTTCATAGGCATCAACATCTGTCTTCACATCAAGCGCTTCACTGTTCTACGTCTATACACTAATAAAGTAATAAAAAAGAAAATGGCATTCAATATTTTGAAACTCGCACTTGTGGCATTGGTATTGGGAATTGTTTCGGCTGATTTGCAAGTTACTTTTACAAAAACAGGTCAGGATGCTGCTGAACCAAAAATTGTACCAGGTTGGGTGAACAGTTTCAATGCAGGCTCTGTAAGATTCCCAAATGTAAGTAATTTTTATATATATTTTTTAGTGATGATTAGGTTTTATAACATTTTTTGCATTATCTATACATTAGTAGAAGTTTTGTTCCAAAAATATGTATTGAAGGAGATTTATTTGGCTGAGGAACAATTGAAAAATAAGCTTTACCAGAGTATCGCTTGAGGCCAACGTTTCGAATATATTTTCATCATCAGGGCCTCAATGCAAGTTGAGATGGAAATTACTGTAATAAACATGATCATTTATTATGAATTTCAACAGTTTTTAAATTTAAAAATATCATAAAACCAGTTTTGTAAATAAAATTGTTCTGTCTAATATGAAAATAAATATTGTAGTGCACAATTTACCATGCTAACTTGCATTGAGGCCCTGTTGATGAAAATATATTTTTCGAAACGTTGGCCACAAGCGATACTCTGGTAAAGCTTATTTTTCAATTTTTCCTCAACCAAATAAATCTCCTTCAATGATCTATACACAAATATTATAGAGGTAAAGTTTGTAAGTTTGGATATAGGAGGTAATTTCCGAAACTACTCATTCGATTTCAAAATTTTTTTAAATAAATAAAATTGTCGACCAATTTTTCTCAGACCAATATATTGACAAAAAATAAAAAATAACAAATCAATTATTTGAAGAGTTCTATTCAGACGTTAATCAAAGATTTCGATTTCAAAAATATTTTCACCAATATTTAGAGTGGGACCTTCAGGATGGATATAAGTAGTCTATATATATATCGCGTTAAAATAAAATCGCTTTTCGTGGAGACCAACTTCGTAACGTAAGTCGACGAAAAAAACGGTGGCAATTTACAAATTCGAGCGAAGCCGGACCGGGTCGCTAGTCCCCTACAAAATAGCAGCTTATCATGTGTGTATCGCGATCGTATATTGACGTATTTAACACTAGTGCGTAATGCAAAGCAAACGTAGTTCAGCTATATCATTTAGTATGTTGTCTCCGTCTCAGTTTAAAAGTTAAATTTTCAACACAAATGAAACGCCAGTTTCTTTTTGCAAATACATATGGGTCCTGAAAATAAAATGAAATTAAGTTGTTTTATAGAGTAAAAATATAGTATATATCTCTAGGGCAATGATATTATGATTCACGTGACCGTTGAAATTCGACTTGTTTCACATAATGTCACATCTCGTCAACTACATAGGTACTTTATTATAGCCAGAGTGCCTGTCGGCAAAAATTTTACTGACACATACTCTCCACAAACTTTGTATATGGCTTCATTAGGCCTAGTCTGACACCTATTTCCTCTATGACTTTTCTTGATTTTGGGGCGTTTTCCCTCTAAATTTTCCGAAAGATGTCGTTTTGACGACATGTTAAAATTTGTTTTTTTAATTGGATAGCTTAAAAACCAAAACGCTAAAATAATGTTCTCTGACAAATAACATGAACCATTTAAAATGTCTGACACCTCGAATATGTCTAAAATATTCGAGGTGTCAAAACGACATCTTTCGGAAAATTTAGAGGGACAACGCCCCAAAATCAAGAAAAGTGATAGAGGAAATAGGTGTCAGACTAGGCCTAATGAAGCCATATACAAAGTTCGGGGAGAGTATGTGTCAGAAAAATTTTTTACGACTATTACACCTTACATACACAATGGTCGTTTAATTATTTAGGCTGTGATGAAAGTTATTTTACGTAAGTGATATTATGCACAAATGAGAGTCAGCGAGTTTTAACAATTATACAAGTCATAACTGATTGTCAATTCATTTTCGTAAACTCTCCTATTTTTATTTTACAGGATAACGGCGGCAACTTCGGTGACTTGATTCATAGACGTCGCGAAAATGGAGACCGTCTCATCCACAGCGAAATGGTGATCAACGACGATATCTATAACTACGAGGCCGACCTGAATCTTCAGGGTAATTTCGCCAAGACTATTACTCAAGTACGAGCCGTAAATGTCGGCAGACAAAGAGCCTACATCAATTCAATCAGCACCAATGGAAATGGCGATGTCCAAATCAAGGGAAAGATCAACAAGAATCAGCAAGTCAGAGTTGTCGTTGAAATTTACGGAAAATAGAGAATAAAATTTATTGAATATAGCTATAATAGATTCAGCCATTACTTGATGTACTTAAGTTATGTATTATATTGAATAAAATACCTTTTAATTTATTTATCTACACTTAAGAATTTTATTTTATAATAAAAAATAAGTTCAAAAATTAAAACCCGACTACGGGAAAATATGAAAAAGCTTCATTTATTTGTGAATTTTGGTCCCAGGGGTGAGCAAATTGGAAACAAAAAATAATTAAGAAAAAATAATTTAAATAAAAAAATAAGTTCAAAAACTAAAACCCGACTATAGGAAAATATGAAAAGGTTTAATTTATTTTTGAATTTTGGTCCCAGGGGTGAGCAAATTGGAAACAATTAAAAAAAATAAATAAATAAAAAATAAGTTCAAAAATTAAAACCCGACTACAAGAAAATATTCTCATCTAATGATAGCCGTGGTCGTATGCCACCTCATATACTTATATGGTCACATGGCGCCCTCTAGATGTATAGCGTTATGCACTTTACCCTAAAAAAATGCAAGCTAGACCGGACGTCCAAGAGAGGTTCGTATGCATTATATATGGGCCGATTTTCAGTAATACATTAACGATTTTCATAGCTCTCATATCAACAAAACTATGTGTAATATTGCATTTTAAATGAAATTCACGATATAGTGTATTGTTTAGTTTGTAAATTACAGTGTAACCTCTTTATAACGAAGATCAAGAGACCGAGCATTTTTTTTTCGTTATAAAGAGGGGAGAAAGAAAAATAAGCAAATTTCATCTAACTAATTTATTCCAAACACATATAGTCTGTTAACTGTGCCTGACGTTTTTTGTTATGCCAATATTTGTTTTGTATTTTATTAAGTATCTTATGCATGGCTTGGGATGTAGTGGAATCATCTTCATTAACAACAGGAATTTTTCGATAAGTTTGGCGGCATCAAGTGCTTGTTGAATAGTTGGTGTTGGTTCAGAATCGTCCTCTTTACGTCTGTAAACATTTGCTGACGCCAAAATATGAACATATTTCTTCGTAATAGAGAATGGCTGTTGTGCTATAAAGAGGGTATTAATTAGTGATGTGCCGGATCGTTAAAAATGCATATCCGCGGATACGGATCTGAATACGGATATTTGGTTTCAAGATCCGCGGATACGGATACATATATTTGGTTTCAAGATCCGCGGATATGGATACATATATTTGGTTTCAAGATCCGCGGATACGGATACGGATCTTAACTTTCTAAGAGTACGCGGCGGTAAATATTGCACATCGACCTTTGGAAAGAGACTGTTATGGGGAAAAGTTATTGACTTCTTTAAGAGTTAACTCTCATAACATATTGTCTCTTTCCAAAGATCGATGTGCAATATCTCATTATAAAGATAGTTTTTTATTAGTACCTTTGAGTTATGTACTATTGGTATGCGGTATACTCACTACGATAAATTTTTGCAATATAAAGGTGCCAAATACGATTATAAGAAATAAAAAATAATCTGAATGGAATTTAACAGTTTTTCATTAATTACCTAATCACCTATATATATAAAATTTCATGTATGAATTGAAAATTAATAAGGTAAAAGATCCGTAAAAGATCCGCCATAAAACTAACGGATACGGATATTTGGTTTCAAGATCCGCGGATACGGATACGGGTACGGATCTTTCTTCTCCCTCGGATATCCGCGGATACGGATACGGATATCCGGCACATCACTAGTATTAATGTATGGGTTTTAAGTTAAACCAACCAAATTATAAAAATGTCTACGTTATAGGGAGTTTTCCTTTATAACGAAGGACGTTATAAAGGGGTTACACTGTATTTGTAATACGTTGTAAATAAATATTATGTCAATGTTGATAGTATTTTGCATACGTTTTTTCAAAACTTTATTAAACGGCTCTGATGCGCAAAATGATAATAGAGCATACCCCGCTGTAAAAACAACTTTTTTGGGAAATGTACAATAGTGAATGTTTATTTTAAAAAAGAAAAAAAAGCATTTGTGATGTAAATAAGCATGATTTGTTTATCTCTTTCTGTGTAAAATTCCACAGCGCCTGTTTTGCGACGCAGAATTTAAATCAGATAAATAAGTTAATTTTCAGCTACTTAAATCTCATAATAATATATTCACTCTGTGGAAAATGATACAAAGATTATAATTAAATTCCGTACACAACAACATTAAGTTCGTTTACATCATCTTTCTCGCTCTCGCATAAAGAGTTATCGCGCGTTTGTCTTTGTTGGTTCGTGAGGTTATTTCATAACAGAATATGCACTACAAAATAATGTTGAAATTGACATTACAAATGGAAATGTCTTTGCAATAGTAGTTTATTTATCCAGATTGTAATGCAATATTATATGTGCAAGTTGTGACATTATGGAAACATGAGCGTGAGCGAGTTTTAACAGTCGCACGAGCCATAAAAGCATTAAATTCGAAATACATCCAAAGGCGTCTCCAGGCCTTCAAAAATGATAATTTATGTAAATTTTACGTAAAATGTCTATAAATGATCATTTTTCAAGGTCTGTAATTCTTAAAGAATCACATTTACAGAAAAAAAACAAGAACGAATTTTTGAAGAGAATTTTCCTACAAAATTTTATATAATTTTTTTCTAAGGGGTGGAAATCAAAGGTTGTTGAGGAAAAAAATGAGGGGACCCGCACCATCCAAAACGGGTGGGGGTCTCTAGATTGGTGCTCTGACAAAAAAAAAGCAAAAACCCCAAAAAATCTCGACTGCCACGCCGTTGCTCAAAACATACAATCACTTACGTCATTGTTTCGCGATAATCTCGACACCGCCACCGTGTCAGGTGACAGAGTTGCGTTAGCCAGCGTTTCCTGTACGCTTCGACAATATACTCGGGTGTTGTTATTCCGCCGGTTTTGTTTACGCCCAGCATGAATAGTACAATATACCGATCCCTCCCCGCACCAGCTCTTCCCCTTTCGCAGGGAGCGTCTAATTTCCCGTGTACACGTATAGTTATATCTCTGTCCGGTGTCCACAAGGTCAAGAAAATATGACACATTTTTGGCATTTTTTACCTGCGGAATTTTGTTTCAATTTTCTTTAATGAAGTTCCTACAATCCTAATAATATACAAGTACCAAAAATGAAGAAAACTTTTAGCCAAAATCACGCGGTATTCCTTGGTCCCGCGAATTATATAACAACATACCTGTAAAGCTCAAAACAATTCAAAATATAAAAATTTTCAATAAAAAAATATTTAGCTCGCTGTTTCATGACGAAAAATCAAAAATTATATATGACATCCTCAACTAATCTGACTGGACTAACTGACTGGCTAGTAACACACATTATAACATATAAAATGTTTAATTTACTATTATTATTATTATTATTATTGTTTTCTTTTATTTTCATTTTCATTTTCTTAACCAGACAGCACAATATACCTAAACAATTAACTCGTAAGAATCCCTACCCTAGAACTGGCATTGCCAAGTTGGGTAGGAAAACTCAATAAATATTGTATCGTATTGTATAATAAAAAATAAATAAAAAAAATAACATTGTTTTAGCCCTATCTTCTATAAAACGGCTGCTTACAGGTATGTAAAGTGACCAATTACGCACTAGTGCGGTAAAGTAAAACAAAACTGGTCGCACTATACCAGTTCCGTAGTAAATCTCTGGCTGTCGTCAGCTGTTTTTTTATAACCTACAATTAGTAGTCGCAAAAGTGAACTGTCAAAAATTTTAAAAATGAAGTGAAAATCAGCAATTGGCCGCTGCACACGGGGTTGGCATTGTCGCTAAATTTAGCTGCTAGGTTTCAAGCGTGCCGTGGCGCTGAATTTCGTGACGGTTTTTATATGTTTGCTTCACACGATGCGTGTATTGAAGCTGGTTTTGCAGATGGGTTTAGTGACAGTTCGAATATATTAACAAAATTGAACGTTTATTGTCTTTGAACAGAGCACACACTATGACGCCATGTTTGTTTGTGGGCGTTTGTCCACGAAGCCCACGTGACAAAATACTGTTTCGTGATTGGTTCTTGCTCAAAACGCACGACATTTCTTAATTTATACATCTTGTGATGACGCACGCGAGCCTGCAGTGACGTAATTTTCATTTTCGCAGCCAGCGCGCCAACAGGCACAAGTCCCAGCAGTGTGCAGCGGCCTTAAGTACGAAAATATTTTTGAAATTATTGTGACATAGACTACTTTGCCTTGCGAACACAGATATGTATTACCGTATAACACTCGTACCGTACATAACACCTTCCCGACATAACAATTAACGATCCCGCGGGACCCCGGAGACCGGAGCACCGCAGTACGTGGGTCAGGTGTAACGCGACACGCGCACGGAATAAAACAGGTAGATAATATTCACTTGGACACAGGCACGTATTTAACTAGTCGGAAATTACTAATAATAGAGAAATTTTAATAAAAATAGTGATGTTGGATAATAAAAAAAAACCAGTCAAGTGCAAGTCGGACTCGCTCACCGAGGGTTCCGTACAAACTTTTAGGTATGTAAATAGTTCGTCTATCACGGGAATCGAATCTTGAAGATTTTTCCCGCTTAGCCGTTGGACAACTGCTGTCCCCATACATCGACAAACGTCGCGGTCAGTTTGGCCAACTTACCGAGTAATTTCAATGAATTCAGATGGACTACCTCTTGGCTATATCTGATAGCCTAATTGTAGTACCGTGTTGTATGTGAGACCTCTCATATTGTGCTGTATAAACGCATTGTATTAGAACTGTTACTGTGTACCTACGTGCGTAGCATGTTGTTGCGGTTTAAAAACATTATTTTTTTGTGATGAGACAACAAATTTACGATTTTTGGATTTTTCTCTTTACTTGTGCTATAAGACATTGCCTCTTGCCAAATTTCATGATTGTAGGTCAACGGGAAGTACCCTATAGGTTTTGATTCCCAAGAGTTTTGACAGACAGACGGACAAAAAAGTGATCCTAAAAGGTTTTTTTTTTCTTTTGAGGTACGGAACCTTATGAAAAGACGGACAAGTGTGACTAGAACTCGCGCCCTGAGGGTTCCGTACCGTTATTGCATAAAAATTAAATTTGTCATGTTATAATTCTATATATAGAATAAGAAATTTATGATTATCAGATTTTTTTCTTTAGTTGTGCTATGCAACCTTTTTTTGCGCCAAACAAGATTTTATGTTAACGAGAAACATTGAAAGTTTTGAAAAGTGAATCAATATGAAAAAAAAACTAATCGAGTGATTTGCAATTCTAAAAATAAAAAAATAAATAAATAAATCAAGTGATTTACAACTCTAGTAACAAAAATGATAATTGCATCGACAAGCATTCTACTACTGTGCCATCGTCGCTCGTGAAGACTTGTTGTTTACATTGCATTACTAAGGGCTGTTACTGTGTACGTGCATAACACGTTGTTGCGGTTTAAACGCATTATTTCTTTAGTGATGTAACTACAAATTTACGGGCACAGACTGACGCACGCTGACTGTTTCTCTCTCGCTCGACTAAACTCTGCTTTCCCGAGTTTATCCGAATGAGCGTTTCATCTCGGAGCGAGCGTTTCATCTCGGAGCCTGACGGATCACTAATCAGACTAGTGGTGGGTCGCTGACAATTTTAGCACCAATGAAACGCAACCGTTACGTGTGCCGTGTCAACTAGTTGAATAACCCGTAAATTTCGTCAAGTATACAAAGAACACTAGACATAGCCGTTGTGATTAGTGATGTGCCGGGTCGTTAAAAATGTATATCCGCGGATACGGATCTGAATACGGATATTTGGTTTCAAGTTCTGCGGATACGGATCTTAACCTTCTTAGAGTACGCGGCGGTAAATATTGCACATCGACCTTTGGAAAGAGACTTTCTGTTATGGGAAAAAGTTATTGACCTATTTAATAGTTAACTCTCATAACAGATTGTCTCTTTCCAAAGATCGATGTGCAATATCTCATTATAAAGATAGTTGATTTAGTACCTTTGTTATGTACTATTAGTATGGTACTCACTACGATAAATGTTTGCAATATAAAGGTGCCAAATACGATTAAAAAAAAATAAAAAATAATCTGAATGGAATTTAACAGGTTTTCATTATTATCTAATCACCTATATATACATAAAATTTCATTTATTGAAAATTAATAAGGTAAAAGATCCGCCAAAAACTAACGGATACGGATCTTTCTTCTCCCTCGGATATCCGCGGATACGGATATCCGGCACATCACTAGTTGTGATCTCAGATTAGGACTTTTTCATGAGCAGTAAATCTGATCCGTTAGACTCTAAGGAAAAAGTGTGGACTATGCGTCTAAAGAAGTTTTCTACTAATAAAAAATACTACCAAAAATTCTACAAAAGCAGTTTTTATCATATAACAACAGATAAACACGGTGGTGTTGATATTATAGCTGTAATCATATACGTACATACATAGGTAGATATAGCACACATTATTGGTACAGATAAGGGTAGAATGGTGCGTCGCGTCGGAGTATAGGGTAGTGGAAGCGGCGATGTTACGCGACCCAACGATTACACTTACACTTAATTAACCCTCAACAGTGATAAATAACAACAGCCACCCTCTCCCGTATATATAGTATATGTATTTACACCTATAATAACAGGCGCAGGTATGCCGGGAAACGCGATGTCGCTTTCCTGAATTCGGAGTGGAACAACGTATACAGTGCGTTCACCGAAAGTGGTAACAGCGAATAATTCGTGTCTCACAAGATACAAAATAAAGTTTAAGTAGTTTTTAGTTCAACTCGAGATTTACTATCGGAAATCGCTTACGTATATTTTTTTGTACTTTAAACTTAACCGGAACTGTACAGTGTACATGTTTTTTTTCAACTGCAGGCAACAACTTTATTTCACATTTTCGAAATATTCATTTTTTTCCCTATAAATGTGATATTCACAATTATAATACACGGAATAACAATTACATTCATATTAACAAATATAACAGTACAAGGTACAGCAACAGTCCATTATGTAAAGGGGGACAATATTTCAATATGTTACCAGAAAATCTTAAACAAATACAAAATTTAAATACTTTCAAAAAACAGGTAAAGGATTTTTTTTCTCAGTTATGTCTTTATAATAAGTTTGAGTATAGTATCAGTTCATAGGCATATATATTGCGGATTGGTTAATATAATTTTTAAATTTTAATGTAACTTTTAATATAATTTTTTACTCTATGTTCTTCGTGTATGTATGTATGTATATGACGTATTTATAGCATTTTTTATGCTCCATAAATAAAATATCTATCTATCTATAAAATTGTCTTAAGGTTACATAAGAAAATATTCGAGAAAAACTCTATCAATTTATTAATTAAATACACAGTAATACTTATTTTTCATAGCACTCCACACATGTGCAAATAATTTCTGTGTACTTAATTAATAAATTGATAGCGTTTTTTTCGAATATTTTCTTATGTAATCTGATGACAATTATATATGGAATTTATAGAGAAAAATGTGAAATAAAGTTTATGTTGCCATTTGAAAAAAAGCATTTACAGTTCCGATTGAGTTTAAAGTGCAAAAAAATATATCTAAGCAATTTCCAATAATAAATCTCGAGTTGAACTAAAAACTATTAAAATTTTTTATAATTTTATGAAAATTCTATATGATTTTATAGAGAAAAAATGGAGATTACGGAAATGAATTAAATGTATGTTGCAATTTGAAAAAAAATGCATGTACACTTCCGGTTGAGTTTGAAGTCCAAAAAAAAATATACCTCAGCAGTTTCCGATAGTAACAAAAAACTATTTAAACTTTTCTGTATCTAGTAGGTAGTAAAAACGAATTATTCACTGTTTGCACTTTCGGTGAACACGCTGTATATGCGTACGAAATGTTTCAAAACAGAATCCTTATCAACTCACTTTTCATGCTATACTCAACGACAGCATTATAATAAAATTATCCGACCGACTCCAATAGTGTATGTGCCATGTGGCAAATACACTAAAAACGGGTCGCAGTGCCAAACCTTGCCGACAATATTTGGTAAAATAGGCAGTGTGGCTCTATTTATGTGAACTTAAGTTTGTTTACAACAGAGATAGGAAAAAAATGAGATACATTTATACCTATTTATGATTCCACCACTTTAGCGGAATTGAATTAAAATTTTGAATTCACTTTCTGATGCCGAAAAAAATGTTGTTTATGAATTTGATAAAATTTAGCGGTTTTATTTTTGAGCATACTGACAAAGGTACGTGACAGGTTATTTTTGACCCGACTATGGCGAAGCCAAAAGGAAGGGTTATGAGTTTAGCAGACTATGTATGTATGTTTGTATTTACGGATGTTCCACCGTAGAGCCTACACTATTCATCCGATTTTGATAAATAAGGTGTCAATCGAATCGTTATTATAACCCAGGTAACAGACCACATTTATTTTTGAATTTTGGTCCCAGAAGGAAGTAAATTGAAAACAAATAAAAAATAAGATAAAAAAAATAATTTAAATAAAAACAGTTCAGAAACTAAAACCCGACTACTGAAAAGTATGAAACAAGAAAATATTCTCATCTGAGGATAGCCGTGGTCGCATGCCATATGATATATATGATTATGAGGCCCCTCAAGAAGTATGGCGTGATGCACTTTGCCCTAGAGCTTATGATCGCTTACTACTGATAAAATGTAATGTTTTGTTAGGGTAGGTGGCATATGACCACGGCTATACCCAGATGAGAATATTTTCTTGTTTCATACTTTTCAGTAGTCGGGTTTTAGTTTTTGAACTTATATTTTTTTAATTAATTCATGTAATCAATTAAGATTATTTCGTGTTAAAATGTTTAGTAATTAGCATGCAGCTCAGCGCTTCCTTTACTTAATTATCAATATATTCATATACACATTAAGAGACGGAAATCTCCCTGCATTTAGTGAAGGTGTGTAATTAAGACAAGGGAATAGTTTAATTTAATACACATAAAGCGTGCCTTGCGTAAATAAGGGCGCTAAGGTTAAGACGAAGGGCAAAAGTATACCTGCAGGTTGAGGACAGACAGTTATTGTTATGTTTAACATGCAAATATTACAATACGGGCATGATACAAACAGGCAGGAGCACAGACTGTCTCTAAAATAAGGTGTCATATATTTTTTTGTTTAAAAAAAAACGTAATACCAGGTTTATATCAATGAGTTTTCGGGATGGGATGCTCCAATTGGCCACCATTTTGAAAATAAGTATGTAATGATATTTACTGTATCTTCGTAACCGCGAGGCTAATATGAATTCTACAGAGAGCGGTTTTGTAGTCAATATAATTCTCTACAACTTTTATTAATAACTTTTTGACAGCGATAATAGTAAAATAAAAAAGCTATTAAAATAAAACAAATAAATGCTTTAAACTACACGACTGAAGTAAAACTTCTTTCTGCCATAATTTGTTACTATTCACCCAAAAATTCACAAAATATGAACTTTAAAATGATTTTACAATTTTATTCACTTTAAACGTAGAATATTTAATGTATTGAAGAAAATATTAATTTATAAAATTGTTCAAGAACGAAATGAACAGTCTAATGTAAGAAGAAAGGAATATAAACATAAAGATCATGAAAACAAAAGGAATACATTGCAATTACTTAGCTCTCGTTGGATTTTAAGCGTAAATTTTTATGAAATATTATTTAAAGTAGGTTTACAAAGCTTTTTTCTGTCACCCGATAGCGCCACTGGCAAGTAAAGTATGTGTCATTCTGATGTTAGTACTGCTTATATTTTCGGCCACCTGATGGCGCCACTAGCCAGTGATGTATTTGTCATCCTCTTTCTATCTTCACTAGCTTATATCTCCCTCTCAACTTCCGTTCGCCTGGCCCGATCACACTTCCTTAAATCTCTCGTCAGGCATTTACCAGCTTACTCCCCAAGTCAAACGTGCGTAAAGAAGTTTTACTTCAAAAATATGTTACCACAATTACAAAAATAAAAACATCAAATCGCCACATAGTTTGTTATTACCCCCGCCTTCTTCCCAAATATTTGATTACTACGCTTAAAAAAAAAACTATTGAATTGATTTAAGTAAAATTTATAAAAGGTCACTCTAACTGTATGTCCTATTAAATATAAAAAGAATCATCAAACTCGGCTCATAAATAATGGAGATATATGAAAAATCTCCGTTTTTCAATTAAGGACGACTAACGATTTTAACTCAACAAAATGGCGATGACATTTTTCAAGATTATAGATTTTTTTAGATTATACTTTCTTAACTTTCGAAACCCATGTATACCCTTAAAATCTTGATAAAACTACTACAATTTTAGGAAGGTGTATAAAAAATGAAGATACAATGTTATAGCAAACTTAATTATGAAGGTAATTCTTGAAAAATATTTAATGTAATTTTGTTAAATAAAATATTAACATTATTTTGAATAATTATGAATAACGGGAATGCGGACACATACGTATAATTCTTTTCTTTTATTCCTTACGTTTCATAAAAAATATTGACTTTGTCAAAGCTCAAAAAACAATTTTTTAAATTAGAAAATAAAGTTTAAAATAAAAAATTATAATTTATTTTCCACTTTAGAAAAAAATCATAATTTTTTTATTATGTCAAAAATTAAACAAAAATTCTAAAGTGGAAAATAAATTATAATTTTTTATGTTAAACTTTATTTTATAATTTAAAAAATTGTTTTTGGAGCTTTGACAAAGTCAATATTTTTTATGAAACGTAAGCAATAAAAGAAAAGCATTATACCTATGCGTCCGCATTCCCGTTATTCATAATTATTCAAAATAAATATTACGGACTTTAAATAGAAAATAATATTAACATTATTATGAAGAAGTTTCATCTTCCAATGCTCATTACGATAGTGAGCATGGAACATGAGTAAAACAGATCAAACTGTAGAAAAAGTAAATATTTTATTCACATTAAATAATATAGAGATTACATTTTTGTAAATATCTTCTCGTTGTGTATATTACAAAATAAGATTATTTTGGTAATATTTTCATAGAAAAGATTTTTTATAAGGGGAAAATACATATAATATAACATGAAAGATTTATAACAATAATTAATCTTACATAATGCTATAAAAGAATTACTTAAATATATTTTGTTAAAATAAACGTTGAAAGATAAATACACCGTAGAAAATATGAATAATCAAAGATGAGGCTTCTTCTTTGATAACTCATATTTACTGGAGACTTTAGATTAAATTAAATTGTTTCAATCTCTTTATATTTTCTACACCCGTTTAATCAAAGAAAGGCGCTATAGGTACTATATTTTAGGGAATGATATATTTTTTTTAATTACTCCTATACTGCCATAAAAAGGCATAAGGCAGTAAGTGACCAACTTATGAATTTGAGTAAATCAAGATTTACTAAAAATGTCTTTTTAGTAAATCAAGATTTACTAAAAATGTCTTGACCGTCCAGAATTTTAGATTATGGAAACCAAAACATAGGGGAAACATTTTTTAAAGACAATAAAATTATTTTTTCGTTTATTACTTTTTTATTATTAATAACAAAAAAAAATCACATACTGCTTTCTGCCATAAAATTATTTATGTAAACTCAAATTATTAACAATTAATGTAAGTGAAACTAGAATGATGTGCTCTATATTCAACATCAGCTAAATTATTATATAATTAGGAAACAAGAGATTATTACTTAATATTATAGATTGTTATAACAAACTACTAGTACTTCGCACATACTGCCCTTTGCCTTTGATCTAAAATGTGCATTATGTTTAATAATATATAAGGTAAAGAGCGCAGTAATAGATATTTTGCACAAATACTGCCGTCTGCCTAAACACAGTATAATTAAAAATCAGATACTGCTGTTTTGCCTCATCAATCTACCTAGGAAGGAAGTGTGCAATTCATCTGGAGGTCGGTTTAAAAGCTGCAGCACTTACTGCTGTCGTTGTCTTCAGTATGCACTCATTTTGCCAACAAATGTCACTTACTGCTTTTGCCTTTTTAGGGCAGTATAGCGGCTAGCAATCTATTTTATAATTCCAAATTTCTGCAGAAAACGCAATTACTGTTGAAACGTTGGTGGTTTATTAGTTTGCCTTGTATTCTAAAGTGAATAAAATAAAAAACAAAATTAAGGTGATTCGTCAAGGTTTGCGACCTGTACAGCTTGGACGTACGTATGTACGTACAAAGCAACCGATAACCGTCGTTTAAAATTGTAAAGTTGAAGAGGAGGGGGAACTTAAAATAAAATAAGAATAGAGGAGAACTCATGTTGTCCTATGTAATTTCAACTTCTACTTCATCCTCAATACGTGGCAGTCATGGGCCAATCAGAAAAAAACGTTTATTAATTTGAGGTAAATTATTGTTGTCAAACATATTTTTCCATTCACTGAGCAGCGTAGAAAAAGACGCTTTGCGTGAGAAGTAGGAACTAAAAATTTGAAAATACGCGAATAAAATTATTTCAAAGTAGACAGTGTTGAAAATAATAAGTCCGCTGTATGACTAGTAGGTACGTCATATTTCGTGTTAAAAACTGATACAACCTTTTTTAATTAAGTTGCTTTGGACTGTCGCAAATATAAACAAGAACGTTTGAATAAAAACGAATGAGATATGAAACTCATTGTTTACAAATATTCTTTATTAAAAAGTGAGGATTGTAAAGATAAAGTATAAACAAACATTTTCAACAATCCTAATTATAATTTTAAGTAGGACTCATTTAGTATGAGTTAGCTATTTAGAAATTAAAGTTTACGACGTCAGTGCCGTATAAATGTTGCCATATTCTTATTAAATTTCAGTAAGGCAACGTTTGTGTAATTAAATTAAAATAAAAAAGAAACTAGAAAGTGGTAATAGCCATGACAAAATTGGTGATTTTATTGGTAGTCTTGGTGGTTATGCCAACGGCTTTGGGTATCCCATTGCTGAGTCCAGATCTACAAATTACGTACTCCAACTGGACACTTGCATCTCCAAAAGAATTCGTCGCCAACGCGTCTTGGACATATAATCCGAAACCTATTTTTAACATTTTTCCATTGGTAAGCTTTTATGAACACACATACAACTTCAAAATTACGTAAGCTAACCGGTTCAGACTCACAAAACACTCTATAGATAAAGATTTAAAAGATAACCTACGATTTATTGTATTTTTAACTGATTAAAAAAATGGGTTATAATTCGTCACGTATATTTTTGTTCAGTTAACCGATTTGAAAAATATCGACACTATTTTGTTCAGAAAGTTTGCAGATTGGTTCCTTATTTTGTAAATTGGTTCAGGAGTTTTTAACAGACTTCAAAAAAGGACATTTTTTTATATATATTCATCAAATCTACAGCATTTCTGAACTACCTACATGTATTGCAAAGCCAGTAAAAAGTAAATATAAAAAAAAACCTTAAAAAAATTGAAACTCCGTCAAAAAAGGTCACTAAAAAGCATAAAATAACAAAGTCTTGAGGTAAGTATATAAAACGTTATACATAGATAGTAATAAAATTGTAGCCGACCTTAAAACTTTGTAATATTTCATTTTTAATTTTTATACAAAAATTCTGTCTCAAAAGATAAATTAAAATTAGTACTAAACCCAGAAAATATATATTTATCAAAATATTAAGTTTTCAATGATTTTTAACCACAGACGTTGAAATATATCTTTTATTTTTCAGAGATGTTAACGGTTAAAAATTATTCAAATCTTTAACGATTAGAATTCTTCAATAAATAAAATTATCGACCAATTTTTCAGACAAATATATTAACAAAAAATAATGATTAATACATTGACGTTCCGGTCCGGATTTGGATCTTCTTCAGAACTGATCTTAAAAATATAAAAATAATTAGGTAATAATTAATTTTTATTATTTTTTCAATTTTTGAATTTAATTTAAAAACTTAAAGCGAATATTTTTAAATTCGAATTAGAAATTAATTATTAATTATTTTTATACTTTTTAGATCAGTTCTGAAGAAGATCCAAATCCGGACCTAAACGTCAATGTATTAATCATTATTTTTTGTTAATATATTTGTCTGAAAAATTGGTCGATAAGGTTAAAAATTATAATGTTGTGCATTAATTACTGACAATTATAATTTTTTTACAGGATTTGGGCGGTAATTTTGGAGACTTGGTACATTTGAAAAGGGGTCCGGCTCCAAGTAACGATTTCAAATTGTATGACAATGTGTTTGTCAACGAGGACAAATATTCCAGAAACGTCAAAGCTTTGATCATGGGTCGCTTTGCCTATTATGAGATAACTCAGGTCCAAGCTGTTAATTTGGGTCGTGAACGAGGATATGTTACTTCGATATACTCGAGCGGCGACGGAACTTTCGGGATCGAAGTCCTCATTAAATCTAAGGAGCAAGTTCGATTGCTGATACAAGTCTACGGATACTAAATTTTGTAGGCTAGCCTTCTCTAAGCTCAGACAGGTATGCTAGGTTGCAGAACGTATTGTCAAGACAATTACCTTAGATTATGATAATATCAAAAATATTTACTTATAAAAGAAATTAAAAAACTAGCTATTATTGAAATGTGCTAAAAAGAAAAAAACATTTTTTTAATAATTTTGGCTTATAAAAGCGTGTGATGTTAAGCTCTGTGATTGTTTATTAGCCACAACTCCCGCTTTTTTGAACCAAAATTATTAAATAAATAAAATTATCGACTAATTTTTTAGACAAATATATTAACAAAAAAAATAATTAATAACATTGACGTTTCGGTCGGGATTTGGGACTTCTTCAATGTATTAATTATTATTTTTTGTTAATATGCTTGTCTGAAACATTGGTCGATAATTTTATTTATTGAAGAATTCTAATCAGACGTTAATCAAAGATTTCAAAATTATTAAAAATATGATTTTTCTTTTTTAGCAAATTTCAATGAAAGCTTGTCTTTAAAAAGTTGTTTTACTATCTAATATTTTATTTTGTTCTTTTTAGTCTTTCAAAATTTTTACTACTAATACATTAATTTATTAAAATTAATTAATTTTATCTAACTCTATGAATGATTAAATCATGTATTGCTATTGGAAATACATGTGTGTACAAAATTTCAAATCGATCGGTCCGCCATATTGGGTTTACAATGAATTAATTAACCGTATTCTACTCGTCAAACTTTATCATTTGATACCCATCTCAACAGAGTTGTGAAAGAAAAGGCCATCCGCCATCTTGGGGCATCCGATATATTGGGTTTTCAATGACTTAATATAGCCTATCGTATTCCACTCGTCAAATTCTTTGACACCCATATTAAGCGAGCTGTGAAGAAAAATGTAATCCGCAAACTTGAGACGTCCGCCTTATATGGATTTATACATTGTCATCGGATTTATACACGTGTGCAAAATTTCAAAGCTCTAGCTTGATTAGATCTAGTCTAAATTTTGATTGCAAGTTTTTACACAAACTGACACACTGACAGACTTACGAACATGGCATGTTAAATAAATGCTTGTAATTACAGTTTTATCCATACAACTGATTGACCTACATAGAAAAGGATCGCTTTTCAAGATAAATTTTGATCAAAATGCGTAGAAAAATGTTGTTTCAAAGGGGAAATTGTACAAAAATTCCAGCCAATTGGGCGACGGGATCATCCCAACTTCAAAAATGTTGACATTTGATTATAATAAAGAAAATAAAATTTCTGATATCGTGTGAGGTGACGCGGGTAATGGCTAATATTCAATATGTTATTTGCTATTCGTTGCCATGGTCACCTACATAATATGTTCCACGTCATGTAAACATTAATCAAAGCATGCCAAACTAGTTTATTTCTGACAGATTCATAAAACAAAAGAACGGCTGATTTTTTTGACGTGATAACGTCTTATAAATTGATGAATCACCAATATTATAAATTGATAAAACACCGGCTGCATGTACGAAAAAGTGTAACGTAACGTTCCTAACGTTCCTAACGTTCGTAACGCGTAACGCATAACGCGTAACGTTCCGCCTGACCCTGTGCGTGCTTTTTGCTAATTTCTCGCTCAATTTAAATCAGATCGGTTTGAAACCAGTCTTAAACGAAAGAGGAGAACATTTTACATAGATTTCGTATAACAGAATTTGCCTAAACAGTTTTTTTATACAAATTTATATAGAAAAATATTTTATACAAATTTATATAGAAAAATAGCTGTATAAATGCATTGTTGTCTATTGCATGGCGCGCGCGCGACGCGGTCGGTCGTCTTTGTTTGCCGTACATGGAAATTAGAAAATAACGTATGTCTTGTCTTAACATGAAAACGGCTGCATTTCTAATGTTTATTTTTTGCCATTAGTATTTTGTGTAATGCAAAGCCTTCTAAGTTAACTATTGGAATAACTAATTATTATTAGAACATAATACTTTGTAAGTTGCAAACGTCACTTTTGACATTTCTTATCATTCCGACACCAAGGATAAGCGGATTGAAACCAAATTTTGGGAGGTTTAGGTTATGTATTACGGAATACGTTATCACGTAAAACTATCGTCCGTAAACCGACTTTACAGACAACCAATTTTTTTTTTATTTTCAAAATATTTCCGAAACTATAAAGTTTAGGAAAAAAATTTTTTAACAAAACTTTCTTGAAAAAATAAATAGAATAATAAGCCGTTATGAAGAGTATACCATTATCATATCAAAAACACAGTTATAGCAAATATCTCTTCTGCGCATGCGCCGATTTTCCCCAAAAACAATAGGGCTCTTCATATTTGCATACCAAACATCCTCCCAAAATTTGGTTTTGATCCGCTCATCCGTTTGACCTGTATCGTGTTCAGAGACTAACACACAAACAGATACAGACGCACAGAGTTTTTCCAAAAATATGTTTTTTAGATTCAGGGAACCTCAAAACGGAAAGATATTGTAAAATTTTTGAAAAGTGATTTTTGACCTAAACTAGTACCATTCCCCACGATAATGTGTTGGAATGGTAAAACTATTTTAAAGACATGTACACACACAGTTTAAAACAAATATCGTTTCAATGTATCAATTATTTTCCGAGAAATATCGATTTAAAATTCTTCAATATTTTTCTTTTATGGTCATAATCTAAGGTCATTGCCGAACTAGATTTTCTTGCGATGCATTATGCAGCTCAGTAGAACTGTTTGCTACGCTCAGAAAATTAAACGACGAAGTACCGCTCTTTTATTTAAAAATGTTTAATGTTGAATATGGACGAAGGAGGAATGTAAAAAAGACAAATAATAATAAATAGCTCATACAAAAAAAACAAACTTTCATGATGCAATATAGCCACTTTTACATTAAAGCATTTTCACTATGCTGATGCAAAGAAAAACACATTATGTCATAAATTTTCCGTAAGAGAGAAATGGTAAGTGCATAAAAAAGTCGTTGTGAACGAGATCAGGGAAGTTTTACAGGTTCGGCATCGGGCTCGCCTAAATTGCTCAAATTATTATCGTGTGATTCATGTGTATCGTGTACTATTTACACGATCGCATGTTCGCCTCTAGTTGGGGTAAAATAAAATATGACAATTATTGAATTTTTCATTATTTATTATAACAATCAGTGGCGGATCCACGGGGGGGGGGGGTTCGGGTCCAAACCCCCCCTTCCAGAGTATCAAAAATCCCAAATTAAAATTTTACTACGCGATAAAAAAAAAGCTTTTCATGTTTTTCATGAATTCTCCGCAAAAGGAGTAAAAATTTTTCTAGACCCCCCCCCCTTGCCGTAATCCTGGATCCGCTACTGATAACAATAAAAAAATTACAAAAATATTACTGGATTTTACATTAACGCCCGGCGGGCGGTAAAGTCGCTTTACAATTCGACTCTCTTCATCGGCCTGAAATTGTTTATATTTTGTTTATATTCATTGAATAATTTTGTTTCGATTAATTTTTTTAAGGAAAAATTATTTTGGAAGCATTGCTAATAATTATTAATTTTTAATTGTCATATATTATGCTGACATTATTGAGTGAGCGAATAAAATAAAGTTAGGTGTCAATATCTATAAACGCTGTATATTGATCCGAATTTAAACGGTAATCACATTGGAAAAAGGCTACTAACTAATACGCCCCTGTAAGGGTGAAAATAAAGCGAGTCCTTGGCACGAGTTTTCTTGTTTGTATTGATATAGCCGCAAACAGGAAAAGAAAATGGAAAAATACGGACGCGTTGCAACGTTAAAAGGATATACGTAATTAATGGTAAAGTAAGCAGTGTATTAGGTCACCGGTTGAAGGCCTGATCCGGGATTTGTGATAATTTGATAATTAATATCTCCCAAGTGTAAAATCACGCCGTTTTTAGGGTTCCGTACCCAAAGGCTGCCCAACGGAACCCTATAACAGTCATGGAGAACCTAGTATGACCCGCGAGGGCTTTTTAAATGACCCACGTGTTTATTTCTATAAAATCATTATTTTATATCATAAAAGAGAGAACAGTCAGTAATACTGAAAAAAGACGAACAAGTGCCAGTAGAACGCGCGCTCTGAGTGTTCCGTACCGTTATTTCATAAAAAATCAATTTTTTCAAGGCATATCCCTTTAAAAAATGCGATTTTTGACGAAAACCGAAATCTTTCGGAGCTTTGGCAAAATCATCATGCTTATAAAAAAAAAAAACACGCTGAATCCAATGAGCACAAACAAACGTCTGTATGTCTTGTGGTTTAGAAATTATTTGCCTTTATAGTTTTCAGAAAATCATAAAAAAACCTTCGAATGGTCGTAGTTTCCAAACTAAAAGAGATACAGACGTTCGCTTACGCTCATTGAATTCAGCGTAATTTTTTCTGTAAGCATTCTCAATTTCAAAAGTATATTAAAGAATTCGATTTTTGCAATTTTTTCAAGGCATACCCGTTCAAAAAATGCGATTTTTGACAAAAACCGAAATCTTTCGGAACTTTGGCAAAATCATCATGCTTATAGAAAAAAGCACGCTGAATCCAGCATCGTCGTTAAACGTCGTTGTCGTCCAAAAAAGTTTTAAACTAAAAAAAAAAATAGTATATAACCATCCCCCCTCTCCCTTTACAAGTAACGCTACTAACTTAGTGGCCCAAGAGCTAGTTCTAAAAAAAATAATAAATAAAATTTGACCCACTTCTAAAAAATGTTCGCCATTACTGCCCTATAAGCTTCCGCTGTCCGTCCGTCCGTCTGTCTGTCAGTGGGCTGTATCTGATAAACTGAAATAGGTAGAGAGTTGAAATTTTTGCAGAGTGTGTATTTCTATTGCCGCTGTTACAACAAATAATGAAAAATTCAGATGGCGTATTTCAAAATGGCCGCCATGCAAATTAGAAGAAAAATCTCAAAGTAAGTTGATATTAAGCGTGCTTGTTCAGTCCTATTAACAATACACGAAAATTAAAGAAAAAAAATGGCGAATTTCAAAATGGCCGTCTTATAAAATTAAAAAAAAATCTCCGATTAAGCTGATATTGGACATGCGTGTTCTGTCCTATTAAAATTACACGAAAAAGAAAAATATAACCAAGACGGTAAATTTTAAAATAGTCGCCATGTAAATTAAAGAAAAATCCGATTAGGCTGATGTTGGATGTGCGTGTAAAAAGTACATAGTGTTATATCCTTTACGATGGTACGGAGCCCTTCATGTGCGAGTTCGACTCGCACTTGACCGGTTTTTAGTATACACCTGTTCACCAGCGTTGCCAGATTGGATATAAATGAGAAAACCATCGTGAAATTTCTTACTAACCAAAAACATAAACGTGGAAAAAGTCAAGTTCGATAAAATACATAAATATTTATTAATGTAGATTTTCACAACCTTACTAAATAAAAACATGACACAACGTTTCTTTGTTTGACGCTAATACATTTCTGTCCTTCGAGACTTAAAGTTTCATAAAATTTAGTCATTTGAATGTTTCATTTGAAAGTTTTACGAAACTGAATTAAACTTATAACGTATTGTTAGTTTTTTGAAACCTATAACTTTTTTTTTGAATTGGCAACATTTTGAAATAATATGTCAGTGCCTTTTGGATTAAGGAAACTAAAGTGTGCAGGTATTCTTCTTTAATCAAAATTCAAATTGTTCTGCGTGGAGCACAACTTTGAGGAGGGCATATAATTAGTTTTGCTAAAATGTAATTTATTTGATGTCCTTTGTGCAGTATACAAAACACAATATAACAAATGCTTTGTATATACGTATTCAGAGTGAAGTTGGTTACGCGAGGTGTTGGGTTGGCAATGTGTGTTGTTAGTTACATATGTGTGAAGTTAGCTGCTTAACATGCACATGACAGCATTACAAAAACTGAAAACCGCTTTGTTTCGTTTCAGCTGAAACTTTTACATACTTGTACTTGGTTCACAACCTACTGAGATTCAGTTTTAAATTAACGAAATTATCAAAGTGTAGTAGTACCAACATTAATTTGCACTTTTATTCTATAGTCAATAATAGAAAATTCTTTAATAGTGGGATAATGGGAAATTAAGCCACAACAAAAATGTAAATATTGTAATTTACATTTTTGTTGTGGCTTTACATTCCATTTATGCAGCGGCAAAGTTTTTATAAGAGAATAAAATCAATAAATTAAAAATTATTAGATCTCATGCGGACAGTGTATTAAATATTATAAAATTATTACTTTGTAATAACATTTTTTCTCTAATTATTCGGGATTGCTTTTAATAATTTGAGCTTTCTTTTTGCTGTGAAACATCTATTGGAGCGTTACTCTGACTCAAAAGCGCCATAATTCCGCGATTCCCCCTATCTTGTGTGTACGCGCGCGTATACTATACACTTCGTTGCATCTCCGTGAATTACTGTGCCTTGTTATATATTGGTAAGTTTACATTACAGGGCGAAATGTCGTTACATAAGTTACATTACAGGGCAAAATTTCGTTACATAAGTTACATTACAGGACGAAATTTAGTTACAGGGCGAAATTTCGTTACGGGCCGAATTTCAGTTACAAGGCGAAATTAAGTTACTAGAATTTCGCTTAAATTTATGTTTCATATCTGCCGGGCGTCCCACGACGCCTCAAATTTTTTTTGGTCCGTAATTAATAATTATGAGCTAATTAAAAAATCGTGCTTTTTAAAAATCCTGTCCGGACTAGCGGGACTCTACTGTATATTTTTTGTTTGTTTATAAAAGTATTTTAAACGATTAAAATGTTTTTAACTGAACTTTCAAAGCGTACCAGATTCAGTAGAACGTACAATATTTTTATGTAAGCCGTGAATGAATACAAATAATACAGAACAATTCAGACAACATGTCAAAATAAATATCATTGCATTGTTTAATTTTTGTCTGTAATTTTAGTACTATTTTTTATTCTGCTTTAAAAATAATTTAAACCATAAAAGTGGAAGTTTTAAAGTTAATTGTAAATAAAACAAAAAAAGTGTGTGTGTGTGTGTGCCATCTCCGACGCACGACTGGAGTTTACTCCTTAGATACGCTGTGTAATGTATTTCATCTCATTCTTTCGCACGTTAAATCCTACAGATATATATTTTTGTCTCTTTTGTATTCAATCTCATTCTTTCGCACGCTAAATCCTATAAAGATATATATGTTTGTCTTTTTTGAAGCGGACGAGCGTAACGTCACACTTGAAGCGGTGGAGCGTAACGCCTCACCAATTGGTTTTACTACTCGTAAAATTTCCGTACCGGGCCTTATAACTCAAAATCGTTTCTTAAGGAGTAAACTCCAATACTATTTTTTCTTGCAAACTGCATAGTCACAAACGATTTATGAATATATATTTTGGAATTCATCGAAAGCCTAAGTGACAACGAATTTTCAAAAAATGTTGGCTTTAGGGGACGCTCTAATAAACAATTAAATTCCTCATTAATAGGTCATATGCATAAAACTCCAAATTGGTTAAAATTTTTATTTCGAAATATATTTTAGTTCTTGATCATAACGTAATGGTTATTTTATTAATCTAATCACTGAAAAAAATACAAATAATAAAAAGAAATGTAGAAAATAAGCGCTATTTTCGAATTTTCAAAACGCATCGTGACGTCAGAGTATATATCAACAACAGTTTTCATGACGACTGTGTCGTCTCACAGTAAGATTATGTCAGTATTTAGAGAAAACAACAAATAAACTTCATTTAGAACATTGACAATTTGACATCAAGGTTGGCATGCATCGTATATCATGACGTCACATAAGCCCGCGAACATGGCCGATTGTTTAAACTGTCTATTTTTGAATGTGGAATTGAATATTTTTTTTCTTATGATAATATTACATTTTTAAATGATTATCAATTTTTTTCCGTATTATGGTTGACTAAATAATCTATTAAAAATATAAAAAAAAAATCATGCATATGACCTATTAATTAGTCATAAACAATATCAAAAGTGTCACAAACGACATAAGGGAAAAATTACAAAAATATACTTTTTGAAATTTATGTAACTTACTAAATTGTATATAGTCTGTTATTTGGGGATCGGTTCTATTTTGTTCTAAATTCTAAACACTAAGTTCGTTCCAAACAGCCAGCGAATTGTTTCGAAACTGTCACCCGCATGCTCAGTAGGCACAACGAAGCTGTTAGTGGCGATTTTAGAACACGTTTAAGCTACTGCGCACGCGGGTGACGTTTTCAAAACAGTTTGCTGGCTGCTTGGAACGAACCTAATTATTCAGTTTACTCAACGCATGGCCCACGAATAAATGTTGTGCATCGCTGCTTACACGAAAGTAAGACAGATTGTGGTTCCACTTTTGAATACTAGATGTGCCACTGGTAATTAACAGTGACGCACCAAACGAATGATCCAAGTACTAAGCATAGAGATTACAGCCAATTAAGCGATTCTGCAACAATATCGTTAAATTAGTTTCACTCGTATACTAATGTTAATATAGACGAGATCAAGAAGGAGATAGACAAATGTTAATGTAATCGAGAATTTATCTACTGAGTCTATAAATAAATTATTTACAAATGGTTGCGTTCACCTGATTAGAAAGGTGAACGATCAATCGCGTAATTCACTTGTTTAAACAATCTCTAATCGTTGCTAAGCAATCGGAAATTTGTTGTTTTTAAACGTTTAAAACCATTATAAAATTGCATACATTACTAACGTTTAATCACTGATAAATGTTATTTGATTTATTTAAATATGACTATTTGCCGTCAAATCAAATGAACGCGGCCAAATTGTAATAAGATATAAAGTGTAAAATGTGTACACAAATAATGTATCTATTTTGATATTCTTTAGTTATTTTTCTCATAATAAAAATAACTTCAGATTTATTTATATCAAATATAACGAACTGCTCTAACCGTTTGAAAACCTTACAATACAAGTTCATCGTTGTGTTATAAAGTTAGGTTATGTTTTAATGAAAGTAAGAAATTCGGAACGTGTTCTTAAAAATGGAAGAAGAAAAACTATTGGATACTGTAGCGCCTTTGCAGTTGATTGCAAAAATTGGAGTGGCAACGAGATTATGGACTTCAAAATCACTAAAAAACAAATACTTGGCACTTAAAGACGAGTATTTAGACCACGAAGCTGACGTTTTAATTGTTATAAAAAAACAAATAACCGATTTTGTGTGTAGTAGTGTAAAACAATTGCCATTGCCGGACGGCTTGATCTACGAGATTAGACAATTTGTGCAGTTGATGAGTGACGAAGTGTTTAAATTTGTGCGGGAAATATTTGATTTTGAGTTATTGTATATTGGGGACCAATTATCCTGGACAATGCATGGTGCTATTGACAAAAGAAAAACCGTGGAAAATTACATTCTGGACAATAACGACATCGACGTGGAAACCAAGTGTTGTTTAGCTTGTATTTATTATTGTCACGGAAAGCTCCCAGAGTTGTGGAGAAAATGCGACAAAACCAAATTGGAAAACACGTACTACATTTCAAATTTTAAATATGTTCGTCCACAAGTTTCCGATTTAGAAATTTTAGAATTTTGGGACGCTTGTTACGACAATGACTTGAAAACTTATAAATTTAATGATCTATTATCACTCTATATCGATTCAAGATTTTCGTACAATAACGATATCGAGTATTATTTTAACGATTTAAATAATGAGCAAAAAACGGAGTTGATCGACAAATTTTGTAAAAATCCATATAGTTATAAAGTTAAATGCTTATTGAAATATATGAAATATTCAAAACTTAAAAAATCTCTGGAAAACGAATTCAAATACCCGCCTAAATGTGGTCATTTCTTGTTGTTCCATGTTTTGAAATTCTATCATTTACATTATATGTTTCCCTCAATATTAAATTTAATTTTGGAAACAAATTCCATTAAAACAGCACAGTTCGAAGACATCATTTTCAAAATATGTCATCATATTGCAGATGATAATCCAAGAAACGTATACATTAAACTTTTGGATGAAACTTGGCGTACAGACATGTTCAAAAAAATTATGTTTGATGAAGGAAAAATACTGAGTCTTGTATTGTGGCTTTATAATCACGATAATATTATTTGTATTAAAGTTATTTTACTTAAAGTGAATGAACGATTCAAAAATAAAATTTTGGAACAACTTATTTCTTTGAATGTAGATGCTAAGTTATTGGAAAGATTACAAGCTGAAACTATTGATGTATGAATATTGAAAATAAAAAATGATATAGTAAATGTTTAAACATTGTTTTTGATTTTACAAATCATTTTAATTATTCCTTTCCTAACGCATAAAGCACTAAGCCTAAATATACGTGTAACACCCAATGCGATCACAGCATTATGCAAATGTATACAAAAATAAATAAATCTATTTTTACATTCCTCTCCTTACAAACTTTAGATTTATTTATATCAATGCGAATACATTTCAAAAACTAGTTCACTAGATACGCTTGCAAGTTGGGCTGTGTTTTAATAAAAGTTAGAAATTTGGAACGAATATTTTCAAAATGGAAGATAAATTACTGGACAGTGTAATGCCTCTGCAGTTAATTGCTAAAATTGCAGTGGCAACGAGACTGTGGACTTCAAAATCGGTCAAAAATAAATACATGTCGTTGAAAGACAACTGTTTGAATTGCAAGTTGAGAAAGACTCAGGTAAGATTAAAGTTTCCGGAAGACACTAAGCTAAATGTTGAGTACTTTCTAACAATTTGCTGAGAGGTAATTATTTGTAATTACGCAATTATTCGATCGAGCGATTAGCGCAAACAGACATTATTAAAAGATTTACACACCGTTTAATCGGCCGATTTAACAGTTCAACGCTTCGTAGTCACTCAGGCAATTAAACAGCCGCCCGATTAAAATTGCCTAATAATACATATCGAAGATATTATGTCGACGAAAAATAACCGAAGCGCCATATATAATTTTCTTTCGCTTTTTTTGGTGTTTTTGTATGACGGGAAAACGTATTCTTGCATTTAAGTCTGTCTGTCTGTTTGCATCAATGTCACTAGAGAACGGTTAGATCGATTTTGAAGAAATTGGTGAACTATTACTCTTCACCCAAAATTCAGGTATTGAATACTCTTCATTGACTACGCTATTTGTTTTCAATATATTTTTATATTTTGCACTTTCTGAATCACAGTGTGAATTATTTCATCTCGGTGCGATTACACAAAAATGGACGTTTTCTGCAACTTGTTTTTATAAGTAATACGTAGTTAATTATTTAATCGCGTTTTTCTCTCATTCCACACTTTGCAATTCATATACTTATCTCTATTCTTTGTTATAATTACCTGGTAGTAAACGACAAAAATACATTTAGTGCATGAAACATTGCGCGAGACTCTCGCGCGGTAGAAGTGAAACTTCTTAGGTTCTAGCATTTGTTGACGATTTTAATATTTCAGGATTAGAATAGATAGAATAGAATAGATTTTTATTGTCAATTGGAAATTCTAAATTTCATCTGACATGTCAGTACAAGTAAATTAAAATTTAAAGTTAATAAATTCGTTGATAGAGTAGAATCCATTTGAAAGAAGTAAATCCTTAATTTTTTTCTTGAAAGCACTCGAGGTAATAGTGCGATAAATATCAGGATGTTTGTTATATAAAGTTGCTCCCAAGTTATTAGGGTTGAATTTGAAAATATTAATATTAGCCCTTGGGACATCTAAATTATTTTTTCTACGCGTGTTATACTGATGGGAGCTACTGATTTGCTGATAATAATTATTTAAGTTTTTACGGACCTCTAATAGACAGTAATAAATATAAATGCACGGTAAAGTCATAATACGTCTATGTATAAATGTGCCTTTGTAGGATTCATATCTATTTAGATTAAACATAATTCTCGTAATATTTTTCTGCATTATAAAAATTTTCATCCATTGCGCACTATTACCCCAGGCGAGGATACCATATTTTAATATAGGGTATATAAAACAATAATAGATATTATTTAAAATAACGCTGTCATTAAACAGACCTCTTGCCTTACGCATAATATAAACTTGTATAGCAGTTTAAATTCTCTTGAAAGTATACACCCAAAAATTTAATTGTATTTACTTTATCTATTGGATTTTGATTGATAGTAAGTTCAAAGTTACAATTATTTAGGAAATGGTTACATTAATGCTCAAAGAAAAAAACTAACTAGTGCAATATATGCATTAAGACGCATAAAAGAGACTGCTACTGATGAAGCTGCACTTATTGTTTACAAATCTCTTTTCCATTCTTCTATGGCATATGGTATCCTAATCTGGGGAGGTGCACCTTCGGCTGTAAGAATATTTATCTTACAGAAGGCTGCGATTCGAGTATTGGCAGGAGTGACAAGACTTGAGCACTGTCGACCTCTTTTTATTAAGTATCGAATAATGACTCTCTCAGCCTTGTACATTTATCATTGCTTAGTTTATGTCAAAAAAGAGCAAAATTTGTTTGAAACTAACTCAGAATTACATGATTATGATACACGGCATAAAAATTCCCTTACGTTGCCGCTACATAGACTAGCCACTATTCAAAAAAGTTTTACATATGTGTCTCTCAAACTTTACAATAAATTGCCTAATGATATCAAAATTCTGAAACTGGAAACTTTTAAAAAATCACTGAGGAGCATTCTAACCAAAAACTGTTTTTATACTGTAGATGAATTTTTTAATTATGAATTTTAATGTGTAAATTTGACGTCACATATTATGTAGTATAGTACTATCTTATTGTGTAAATATATCTATCTATCTATCTATCTATCTACATAGAATTTGATACCGTGGCTAGATAAAATGCTATTATACATACAGTACGCACTGCGCATGCATGTAGAGTGCGCATGACGCTTTGACAGAGAGAATAGAAATGATTCCCTTTCTCTTTCCCCTCACTGCCGGTTAAAGTAGTCTGATTCAGGGCGAATTGTCCTACCGCACCTAAAGAAGTTTCACTTCAATGTGCGATTTGTAGTAAATTCTAAGAGTCGAAGAATTATTGTTATTGTTAAATCACTGATTGATATTTTGCAGAAGTTCACTATACGAAAACAAATCACTGATTTCGTTTGCCGGAGTGTAAGACAATTACCGCTGCCTGACGGCTTGATCTACGAAGTAAACCAACTTGTAGAGCTGATGAGCAAAGAAGTGTTTCAATTCATATGGGAAATTTCTGTTTTTGATTCATTGTTAATTGGGGACCAGTTATGTTGGACAAAGCACGGAGCTATCGACAAAAGGAAAACAGTGGAAAATTACATCCTCAACAGAAAGGATATCGATACGGAAACCAAGTGTTGCATAGCTTGTGTTTATTATTGTCACGGAAAACTTTCGGATTTGTGGTGGAAATGCGACAAAACCAAACTGAAGAAGACACATTACGTTTCAAATTTCAAATATGTGCCTCTATTGCCTCCATCGGAATTTTTCGTGACTCCTCGTGTACCTGTACCTGCTCCGCCTTCCGATTTTAAAGTTTTGGAATATTGCGAAGCTTGCTATGACAATACATCAAAGGAAATAAAATATAAAGATCTTTTTACATTTTACATTCGATCAAGATTGTTTTATTATAACGATGCTGAACATTATTTCGATGATTTAAGCGACCACCAAAAAAACGAATTAATAGATAACTTCTGTAAAAATATAAATAGAAGGAATATACTCTTGTTGAGGCATGTCAAATACTCAACATTAAAATCATATCTCGAAACGAAGTATCTGTCTAAATATGGTCATTTTTTGCTATTCCATCTATTGAAATTCTATCATTTACATTATATGTTTCCAAAAATTTTAAATTTGATTTTGGAAACAAATTCTATTAAAACTACACAATTCGAAGATATAATTTTCAAAATTTGTCGTCATATCGAAGATGATAATCCTAGAAACGTATATATTAAACTCTTGGATAAAATTTGGTGCACAGATATGTTTAAAAAAATAATGTTTGATAGTGGAAATATACTCAATCTTGTTTTGTCGCTTTACAACGACAATAAAATTGTTTGTATTAAAATTATATTACTTAAAGTGAACGATCGATTCAAAAATAAAATCTTAGATCATTTAGTTATTTTGGATGCAGATATTTTGAAAAAATTAAATGCTGAAATCGTTGGTGTGTGAAGTTTGAAAATACAAAATCGTAAAGATTTACATTTATGATTTTTCTGATTGAAAAAAGTTTACAGGATAGAAAAAGACGAATAAAACTGTTAAAAGAAGCAACGCATTCAATGACTTAACTTTTAATAACGTTTTCGTTACTAACGCTAAGTCTAAAAGTTATTAATGAAAGATGTAGAGAATTTTATTATCTAGGAAATTGCTGTCTAAAAAATTTTTGTGAAATCCATGGGTACGGAGATACAGGTAAAAATACTATTATACCATTATTTAATTAATGTACCAAAAAGTTGAAAAATGTTGCCGACGGTCGTTTTACAGGACTACTACGGGAAATGAGCTGTCCATTTCTATTAAACAGTCAAAGGTCAAAGCTAAAATATTTATAAGCTTGGCCAGTGTTGCCAACACTAAAACATTTATGATACTTCTGTAGCAGTATAATCTATAAAATTTAGAGAGTTGACAAACAGTATGTAACATGTTTCGTTAAGTTTGTCTGGAAACAAATTAGCCTCTATTTTTTGTAAAATTACAAAATAAACCGAAACTTTGAATAAACAATATATCCCTATTCGTGGAAAGTAAAAAATTAATTTTGTAAACAAAATAAACTGACTAATTTTTTGTGAAATACCTAAAAGTACTAAAAATAAAGTGGTTGATCGTGTTTTAAAGATGGAATTCGAATTGGTTGACGTAGTGCAACCATTGACATCACTGACCAAGACTGCTATTGCAACTAAATTGTGGACTTTAGACTCACTCAAAAGTAAAAACGACATTTTATCGACAACAAAAGGTAGTGAAGCAACGGAAGAAAAATATAATATTTTTAATACTCTAAAAGATCAACTGGCAAATGAAGTTTGTCATAAAGTAACAGTTTTACCAATTCCTCATGATCTAATCTACGAAATACAACAACTCGCACGATTAATGAGTGAAGATGTGTTCAGATATTTTTTAAAAGAATTTTTTTTTAAATTTCATATATTTTTCAGTGCAAGTAAGCTCGTCTGGTCTCACGGGACTGTAGACAGATCGAAAACTGTGGAAAATTGTATTTTAGACAATGAAGAGATCAGTGTAGAAATAAGATGTTGCATGGCCTGTATTTATTATTGTAACAAAAAACTTCCAGATTTATGGAAAAAATGCAATAAATCTAAACTTGAAAAAATGTACGTAATTTCAAATTTCAAAAATATTAAAATAAAAGAATCTGATTTGGAAATCCTAGCGTTCTGGGATTCAAAATACGATCAAGTCACTCGCAGTTACATTTTTGATGACTTAATAAGGCGATATATTGATGGCAAATTTTTATACAAGAACGATGTAGATTTTTATTTTCATCATTTGTCACTCGATCAAAAAACTGCATTGATCGATAAATTCTATAGAAATATGAGGCGTTATCGTTGCGATGTTAAAAGAACATTAAAATATGTTAATTGCATTAAATTACAATTTGCTTTTGAAAAAGGTGATCATTATTATTTATTTCTGCATATATTAAAGTATCATCATTTGTTATATTTGCTTCCCAGGATTTTGAAAATAGCAAAGGATTCGAATTCTATCACATTTTCTCGATTAGAAGAATTAATGACTCAAATTTGTAATCGAATTAATGACGATAATCCTAGAAATTTATATAGAAAAATTCTGAATGAAATTTGTGCTCAATTTTTGGTACAAATCTGAAAGTAACCAGAACCCCTGAAATGCAAGGTTTTCAGATTTACACTTAAAAGTTGTATCGGAAACCCAGGACTAGCGTTTGAAAGTTGTATTGTAAATCTAGAATAGAATGTTTAAAATGCGAACAGAATTTTTTTGAAAATATTATTTTTATATCTCTTTCAATCAGGGTTACCAACCCTCCAGTTTTAGTTTGGATACTTCAGCAAAATTAACTCCAGCTTATGAAAAATAATCTCCAGGTTTTTAGATTCTTATAAAAAAACATAATTTAATTTATTATGGCGAGAAAATATTTATTAATAATGCTTTCACAAAGATATAAAAAAGTAAAACTAAAAAAACCATCCACGTAATTTTAAACTAATTGATTAATTATCGCATTGTTTTGCCTTTTTTTTGTACGCCAAACGACCTTTTTTCCTGTGGTATTTACATATTTGAATAATTACAACCATGACGTCTGTAACCAGGAGACCTAGCTTCGTATGATTGCCGTGTTTCGAAAAGGACCGTTTTCTGGCGCACGCGAGATGGCGTTGTTATCACTATCTGGGAAAACTTAGGTTCTTTTCACCTGTTTTCGCCATAGTTATCAAAGTTGTTTAACTTCACAGACACTACACAATGTAAGCCATGAACGTGTGTGCGTTACCCAGTAGCTGACGCCATATTGGTTGTTCATGCAACAGATATTGGTCCACCGCTACGCTCGAACTGGGTGTTCTGGTTACAGACTTCACGATTTCAACCTCCACTCTTAAATTTTGAGTTGGTAACCGTAACAATTATCAACAATACGAAAACAGTGTTTTGGAAAAATTTGTAAAATATTCAAGACATTTGAATTCCACCATCACTTAATTTTGTAGATTTTGTTCAGTAAAGTAAAATGAAATTTAACATTTTTGTTCCACCTGCCTAAATAAATTCTTAGAGACATCAATAATAGCTTTTTCGATAACTTAAATTTATTTAAGTTTTGTTTTATGTCAGTCCTTAAATAAAGAATTAATTTTATTATTATTGTTGTTATAATTATTATTATTAAAATCTGGGAGACGCTAACGACTTTATTAATTGCCGGTTGTCTATATTTTACGATATATTTTTCTAAAGCAGCAGTTTCCAATTTTCTTGCTTGTAGTTTAAATACCTACTGTTGGAGATTCATATAATTGACCAAAAAAAATTACAATACATAATGATTTTGCGTTATGTTATGTCACTATGGAAATAATTTATGTCATTATCAAGTATTCACAGAAATTGTTCAAAGTTGTTCTTGTTTTGTGGGACACAAAGATGCGTGCGTCGAAGCCATGGTTCTGTACATGCTTGTAGTAGCGATAAGGGCCTTCCGCTAATTATTTGGCATGCATTTCCCATTCGTGGTATCATTTCTTCGTGTATGTTAACCGGGCTTTTGAATTAATTAAATAAAATTAAAAAAAAAAATTTAACTTTGAACGGCTGTTTCTCTCTTATTATTTTTGAGTTTTGATAAAAAAGTTACTTCAAATATTTGTTCGTCTATTTGATTTCTACATGCTTTTAAAAAGAAGAATCCACTTAAAAATTAGCCTGTATTTTGTATCTGGTTTCAAGATTCGGCAAATTGTATCTGATACGATTATATAACAAGACAAAACTATTGAAAAGTTTGGCAGCCACTGAAATACAAAAACCTAAACACATTGAATACTATGTTGAAGGAAAACTTTGTTGACTCTATTTAAATAAATTTTCAAAAATCTATCGTTGTATAAAAAGATACCAAATATTTAAATTCTAAGAGTTGTCGCTGAAAACTTTTATTTGTACTTTGCTATAAATGGCTAATGTTCGAACTACTTAGAAAAGAATTTGCGTATTTTTTCATGTAGACTATGTAGAAGATGGGTTGCAGAAAACGTTGTCAGAAAATCTGATTTGACAACGACCTTTGATTCTGAACACGTATACACATTTCTACATAAGAAAAGCATATTCGAATTTTAAATCGATCCTGCTCGAAAAATAGTCGATCGATTGTAACGATATTTTTAAACGGTGCATACATGCATTTAACATAGTTCTCTGTAGAATTTCCACTTCGAAAAAAAATTTTTTACGCATTTTGATAAAAATTTATCTTGAAAAACGTTCTATTTCTATGTAGATCAAGCATTTTATTTTTACAGTATTTTCTCAAAAAACCTTTTTTAGTAACACGTAACGATATCTGTTCTATCAGAAGTCAGTTTTGTTTGTTTGCTTTTGAACCAATAGTTCACAATAAACTCTATAAATAAAATAAAACTCTAAAGAAAATATTTTTTTAGAGTATTATACTCTGTTGATGAATATTTTAAAATAAATTTTAATCTGTATCGTAATATGTCTTAATTTTAAGTTTATGTAATTGTATCGGACGCATTCAATACTGCTTAGCAGTCACACAAATAAAGACAATTTATTATTATTCTCATTATTCTTCTTATTATTATTATTTGTTTGATAACTCTTGGACTATAAGATTGTAATCACACAAAAATAAATGCTTGATCTACATAAAAATGCTAGTTTTTATCAAAATGTGTAAAAAATGTTTCGAAGTGGAATACCTACCCAAAAATGTTTGACAGCTCTCCTTCTATAACGTTCTATATAGAATAGGAGTTTTACACAAACGTTCTACTCTTGCATGTACAAAAACTGTAATTGAAGCAAACGTTTTGTATCATAGAGCTATATCATGCATCGATGCAACCGTCAGTAGCACGGTTGTGAAAGAGTTTCCCGCAAGCAGTTTACCATTTGATGGTAGTTAAAAAACAACAAAATCGTAAAAATCACTTTCGATATTTCAACCTCTGTTAGAAGGAATCATAATATATAAACACTCATGTAGTATTCATAGCTCTAGATTTCTCAGTACCAGCTGTATCAACTGGAAAACGGTAACATGTTCCACACTTTATATAACTTAGGGGATTTAGAAGTTACTTTACGATCTCATACATCCATTTTAAATGCTATACCAACATTAGAATATCAAATGAACGTGTCTTCTTTTAAACATTATGTACCGGGATAAAAAATGATTTACAGGTTTCATTTTATAATTTTTTTTCTAGAATAACCGAGCGTGTGGCAAATGCTCTTGTTTATACGAAGTTTCCAAGGTTCATATATTTAATAATTTACTATATGAATCATTGTCTATCTACTCAATGTGCGGTGACGAAGGCAACAAAGCGTATCGAAAATATATCTGCGTTTCTTTCTTCGATGTAATTCTCTGATTTCTCCGATGATAGGATTGGTTGATGTACTTGCATTCAATCTGAATAAAGTATCTCTGTTTCAAAAACTTGTCTTTTTCTATGACGTTAACATGGGCGTATCCAGCTTTTGGCCCAGGAAAGAGCAAATTAGAAATTTCTTATTCCGGGTTCCCTGTGTTTGTTTTGCTCTCCTGGATACGCTAGTGCTTACGGCGTAAAAAAATGGTTCGATTGCGATTTTATTCCTATGCTCAGTATAGAATAAAAGTATATGTCGATGTTTGTCAATTGATGTCAAACCAAAATAACCGTATTTCAGTGGTTTCCAAAGTGGGGGGCGCCCAAGGTTGGCCAGGGGGGGTGCAGATTAATTGCAAATATCGTCGTTGTTCTGATAAAGTCATGGTTTTAAGAATAAGCGCCCAAACACAACCACCAAACAATGGACATTTTATATTAACACTGATTTTTCGCTCCGCTATTGTACGTAGTACCCCGCATTATTACGTGAATCTTATAATATTTACCCAATAAACAGTAGCAACGTCTAAAAGAACAGACCATTGTGGTTTTAAAAGTAATTTGACAAAAAAAAGTCTTTCGCGTTAGCGTAGGTTGAGTCGCTAATTTTTGGAAAAAGGTCAATCGTATTTAAAATTAGCGCGTAAGTATAGAATGGGGCGGGCGGAAATGGTAAGCGTTTTTATAATGGGATCGTTAGTGTACAAAGTTTGGAAGCCGCTGCCGTAGATATTGGTGACCTCCGTAAAATTTAAACCCAACGTTATTGTGGTTCTATGGTTCCATTAACTTTTAAGAACCAATACATATTTTAAACTTCACTAGTTCTTGTTTATTTAATATTGACTTTCCTTCCTTCCATCGTAATGTAACTGATTATTTCGATATTCCATAATTTTCTGTGGTACCTGTCTTTTCAGAAGATGGACGCAATTTTCATGTTAAACACGGATACACACCAATGAAAAAATGTGACAACTACCACTAAAAATATAATAAAAAATTATTACCTTCTAGTTCCAGCAATTTCTACAACTTTACAGCGACTTCTGCTCCACCAGAAAGGAGTTAGTGTCCAGTAAGAGGAAGAGGCGCTTCTCGCCCACCCTTCTTCTGGGAACAAAAGTACCTGAAACAATAGAAATACGATTAAAGGTATAAAAACAAAAATGCAGATTAAATAAGTATAGATACATTTGACTGTTGACGATCTAGAAATATTTTTCTTTTTAAATACAATACAGCAAGAAATAGTAGGTTACAGACGCTCGACCATATTATATAAAACACCAGTTAAAAATATAAATTTATACAAATACACGGTAAGAGTACGATAACTTGCTATGCAAAATATCCACTGGAAATTCACAATTATTGTTTTATATAACATATAACAGCGTTATTGGTCGTTTTAAGTGCGGAAAATTAATCTTTATAAATTAATTTAAAAAAATTAAATATGGTATAGTAAATATATTATTTACTATAGCGATCGCTATCTTGCCTTATATAGTGATCAGAAAAGAGAAAGTTATATATACCTGTACCTATGATAAACAAAGATAGAAATATCAATTGGTTGGAATGAAATACAATTGAACGTTCAGGGCAGAGTCGTATTTGGAAATTTTAATTTATAAAACGAATTTTAAATTTAAAACTCACATTTTCATGAAGATTGAAAACCACCGCTTTTTTTGATAAAGGGGTATGCGAATTGTCTCGCAGTGAAACGGGAAGGGGCAAATGTGGAGTTTTTAAAAAAACAATTCCGGGGTGAACGATAAACGGGTATGCGAATTGTAATTCTGGGGTGAACGATAAAGGGGTATGCGAATTGTCTCGCAGTGAAACGGGAAGGGGCAAATGTTGAGTTTTTAAAAAAACAATTCCGGGGTGAACGATAAACGGGTATGCGAATCTAAATACGACCCTGCTTCCATAACACAATCGAAAGCTGCATTCAAAGTGAGATAGTTATACAATAATTCTACACCAGTTGCTATGACGTGTATTTGTGATTTTTGATTGGTTAGATTCAAAAAATGACAGTGAAAGACGAAAAGTAGTTCCATTTTTTTCACGTATTTTTGAGGAAATTTGTGAATAATCCGCAAAGTTTTTTTTTTTTTGAACGTCAAAATTTAGCGTTTTCTATGACTTAAAAAAAAATTTTCAAAATTTGGGTGCATAGTGTTATCGTACTGGACCCCAAATACACAATACACATATTAAGTATATACTTGTTCAATTTTAATCCATGTTTTTAGAAGAAATTTTAACTATAACGTCGTAAAGCTTGTCAAATATTGAATACATAAATAATTTTATTAGTAAAATAAACTAGCGTAACCTGTGCGAATTATTTGCACTAAATAAGTATAATAATTATCATTTTACAAAATTATTTTTTAAATATGATTGCAGGTATTCAATTCGTTTCTAATTTTGCACACTGCTTATAACGTTCTTCTTTTTGTTGTATTACAATATGAAGCATTGCTTTGACGTTGTTCAGCGTTGCCCGTCAGATGGCAGTATGCAGTACCTATTTAGAATATGAAGGTCAGATGCATGTCAGATGACAGATCGAAGCGTTGACGTTGTTTCAAAATTATAGCCGTTAGATGGCAGACGTTGTTCAGCGTTGCTGTTAATTAATTAATTTACAAAAACAAAAGCAATAATAAATTTTTTATTTGTCGATGTCAGTAGAGCAAGCAATTATTTGTAAAATGATATATAATTTATGTGGAGAAATTGTGTGGTTTTTTCTAAAAAGGGAGGCAAACATCCTTAACCTTAACGTATTAATATATATGATTACCATCCACTTTCCGAATCATATTCCCAGACATTTTTGAATTTGAACTTTAATAATTAATTAAAAAATATAATTAATATTGACATTTCACAAAAAAAAAAATATAGTTTTAATACGGTAAAATAACAAACACCAAGGCCAAACACACAACTAGAATCTAAAAAAAAATTAAAATAAAGTAAATAAATATATTTTAATCCGCGCCGTGAATAGAATTTAACAAAACTGAATTATTATTTCTACAGTTTATAACATTGATATTTAAACCTTATGTAACTTGGATATTCAAGACAAATGCTGCCACAATTATTGAACAGAGATGACGTATAGCTGGAAAGTTGCAAAACTATTTATAGACAATTTGCAAGATATTCAATTATGATATAAAAATATTTTATTGTTTACCAAAAAAAACAGCGTTAATTTCACCAAACTTTGTTGCAAAAGTACAACAGAAGGAAAAACAGGTTAAAATAACATTGTAACTTATCTGTAACATCAAAATTAACAGGATGAAGTTGTTCGCAGAAAAAAATCTACCAACAGAATAGAGGTAAAGACTATTGGCTTACATTAGCGGACATGCATTCGTCCATAATATATTGTTCTAGTTATTTTTTGGTTCACTGAGTGAGGAGACCATGTTCGCATGCTCGTAACGTCTAATAACTGTATATTTATCCTAATCTCAGTCCAGTCGTTTTATAATTTGCATGTATATAATAAATTATTATATGAAGCATTATCTATTTATTCAACGTGCGGTGAGGGAAGGCAACAAAGCGTATCAAAACTATATCTGCGTCTATTTTTTCGCAGTATTTCCTTAGTTATTCCAACAATATATATTATATATATTAGTGTGGAGTATATTATCTCTCTTTATCAAAAGTTTTATGTCTTTATCTATGGCGTTAGCCAATCAGAACCAACGAACTCTTATACGACTTAAAAAAACAGAAGTATATGTTTGCACCCTAATGGTTCAATTGCGATTTTATTCCTATGCTTGATATATAATAAAAGTATATATGATAATTTTCATGCAAATTAAAAGCTAGTTTTTAATCTCGTCAAAGAAGTATCACTTTACACGCGCGTATTTCGGGCTGTATACGATAAATTTACATATTATTTATCTGTTGCACATTAAAACGTTTATACTGTAACTTGTTGAGAATTACTGGTATAGCGAGATCGTATAGTGAAAGGCGACGGTGCGTGCGACAGGTAACGGCGCCGAGCGTCGCTGCCGTCCTGTCGTTTCCTCTCTCGGCTCTTCCCTCTTTCCTCTGTTGTGTAGCGCGATATCGGAAAATGGTTTTTCTTTAACTTATGCAACAAAATCTATTTCACTGTACCTCGGTGTAGTCTATCGTATGAATGGCAATATTGGAATAAAATAAAAAAAAAACACCGGGTCGCAATGGCAAATCCTGACGACAGTGTATTTGCTATTACAGACAGTCTGGATTTATTATGTGAACTAGACTGTTCAAAATTTAAAAAAAATAAAACGTTCTACTCATATTATTGCATTTTTGTGAATTCAACATCTGCACGGAATTAAATACACCATTTATTCATATTTGCAAACTAGTGTCTTCTTAAAATTTGTAATTAGTCCGGCTCTGTCGGGTCGAATTTGTTTAAATTGTAACAGCACATTTTAATCTTAACTAAAGGGTTAAGTTTCAAATTTGAAACTATTCCGAGAATTTTATCGGGATTTTTGGGCCCAAAAACTTTTTTTAACCCCTAAATACCACTCTTAAGAGCCCGTTTCCCCTGGTTTTCTCAATGCAATACAGTGGTGTGCGGTCCCGTATAAATCTGATCGTAAAACGAGAGATAAAATTATGAAAAATTATTTTTATGGAGATTAAGGATCAATCTATGTCCCTATTGTACCATTTTTTTAATTTTTTTAGCAGAAAAATTTTTATAAAAATTTTAAAAGCCGTAAAAAGTGTCTTTTAAAAGCATTCGCCATTAATTAACAAAGTAAAAAATGAAAAATTTGTTACAATACGGACATAGATTGATCCTTAATATAACTAGAAAAAAATATGCCGTAGCCTGTTTTCCAAAATTACGACCCAGTTTATACGGGAAGCCGTAGCTCTGCAATGAAAAAATATCGTAATATGTTGAATTGACTGGTGCTGTAACTACGGAAAGAACGGGTGTTTTTGAAATTATCATCTGTGCTGGCATGTGCCGTTAAAATTTAGGGCTGGGTTGTATACTATATAGTGGTTTGATATATTCGTTGCAACGATTTTAATTTAAAGTTCGCTGCATACGAGGCTGGATTTGCCGCTAGATTTCAGTACTAGTTTTCTTAATTGCTATTATGTGCTCGCTTCACACAAGGGCGTAGATATTTTTTTTTCTGGGGGGCGGGGTATAAAGCTAAATAAATCAATATTTTTCAGTTTTATTAATAGGAACACCAAAACCAAACGACTAAACTAAAAAACTTTGTTTTGGGTAGAATTTGAAGAGCCAAAAAAAAGTCTTTTTCATATAGCCACACGGGTCTCGTAAAATTCACGTAATAATGCGGGACATTTCCTATAATACGGGACACGGAACTTTAATGCAGGACTGACCAGGGGTATGAAACTCAATGCTATTCGAGCTTCTCTTATTTGTCTGAAGGAATAATTTTAATGCCAACATGGTAGCATGAAAATTAATGAAAATGTACTTTTGACGAACTTTTTTCAGTCATTGGCATCGCTGAAATGGCGCCAGCTCACCAAAGTGCATCAAAGCGGGAGTTTCAAAATTGTCTACTTATGTTATGAACAATATTATTTAATAAAAAAGGATAAAAAACTGTTCAATTCTTACAAAATTACAATTATAAGAGGAAATGTATTTTAAACATCAACCATTTTGTTCGAAACGTGCTTGTTGTGACAACACCATTCCCAGGGCAGCTACGACACACACCATTTTACACAGTTGGTATTAAAATCATTCCTTGTCATTTAAGAGGTCACCTTGCCATCACACGAGACATCTTTACAAACACACACTATGTCATAATGTTTGTTTGTGGGCCTTTGTTCATGTCACCCACGTTACAAGATACCGTTTCCAGATTGGTTCTTGCTCAGAGCCAGCAGATGACCTTGAAAGAACAATAGCCCCTGTTCTTATTGTAATTTTGTGAGCTAGCAGGCGAGCCCACAGTGACTTCATTTCCAGCTTTGTACCAACAGAAGTCCAGCGTTCCAACATGGATTATCGCCTTGGAAAATAAACAAGATTACCTTTGTCAGCAGTACGTAAGAAAAAATGTAACATTGCCAAATATAATAGGTAAATATTTTATCTATAATACTTATTTTATTGATTTATATTGATATTTAACTTCCAATAGGAAGTTATTGTATTTAATAGTAAAAGAAAAATTATCTGAAAAGTCAAAACAGAAAAAAAATTTTGTCACAGCATAATTAAAATGGAAGAGATTAATTTTACATCTATACACATAGAATATATTGAGAATTTTAATTATGAAGAGATAATAAAATAAATATGAATTCAAATAAAATTATGTACCTACATAATAAAAATTCAGAATTAATGACAAAATAAGAATTTTGAATTAAAATGATGTAAATAATAAAACTGTTTTAATTACTATGGCACTAGTACAGGTAATAGAGAATTTTTTTCTGCATTATCCTACAACTTTTGTTTGTTTTCTTAAATAGGTTCAGTATCACGTACTGACCCTAAATGCACAAAATCCTTACAAATTAGGAGGGCGGAAGTGCCGCCATTTTGACAAAAACCGTTTCAGCCTATATCTCCCTAACCGTGCACTTGAGGCGAAAAAAGGTAATAACCTTTATTGTAGATAAATAAATTTACTATCTTTTTTGTTCAATACTTTTTTTTGTATCACTTACCGTTTACGACTTATTCAACTATTACGATTTGTTTATTGACTTTTGGATCCATATCTCTTCTAATAATTGTTTAAACAATAAAATGCTAATGACTTAAGTTTTAAATCTAGAAATTTTCTACAGCTTTTAATTCAAACTTTTTTTCTAAAATTAATATTTTTAAAGTTATAACGCGCTAATGTCAAAAAACCTGTGCCTAGGCGCATGAGTGGACATAATAAAATAAGAATGAATTGTAATAAAATTATGTACATAATAAAAATTCAGAATTAAAAAATCAAAAAAATAAAAAATGTGCATTCATTTTTTTAATTGATTTCTAGTAAATTAACTGATTTATTATTAACTTCCTGCTTAAAAAAAAAAATTTTTTTTTTCAAAAATCGGGAAGTTATTGGTTTCACCCCGATTTTCGAAAATCGAGTTTTCGCCAGATATTGACGTTTTGAGGTCCTAGGAAGCTATTGAAACTATTTTGGCGATGATGTCCGTAGGGCTGTATGTGTGTGTGTGGGTGTGTGTGTGTGTATGTATGTAAACCTTTTATATCTTTTGAATGGAGTGTCCGACTGAAACGCATTTTGCGGCATCTGACGTGAACTTGGTGAACTTAGACTTCCTGAAAATTTGAAACGATTCGGCCCAAAAAAATTTGAGAAATCTTAAAAAAACAAGTTTCAAAAATTTTTTAAAATTTGCTTTTGTAAAATATTTTCTAAACTACTAAACCGATTAATTCCAAAATCTAATCAGCTCTTCTCCTTAACAAACTGCGTCGATTTCCGCAAACCGCATCAAAATCGGTTCATTTGTTCACGAGATACCGTGAACGAAAAAATCGTAAAAAAGTGTTTTTTTTTTAAATTGCTCGTAAAATTCCTATGAGATCGATTTTTCTGTATAAATTATTTTTTTAGGTTAAAAAATTGCGTCGACTACCGCAAATCGCATCAAAATCGGTTCATTTGTTCATGAGATATCGTGAACGAAAATTTCGTAACAAAGTGTTTTTTTTTTGGGCTCGAAGAGCTAAAAAATAAACTTCTTGCTATATTTTATATATTTTTGAGCGTTTTGAACTCGAAAATAGCGGGAAGTTACAGGGATGGCCTGCAGGGTCAAACTTCTTTTCAAATTTTTATTTATGCAACTGTATTAGATTCCATAGCTCATAAGTTGGCTAATAGTTGTGTCACTGTGGTCTGTGGAGTAAAGAAACTCAGTCATAAATTAAATATTTAAATAAATAATATATAAAACAAATAATGAAAGTCCTATATTTTTGCAACTTTAAAAAAATACTTTTTTTTTCGAAAAAAAGGTGGCAACCCTAATTGTAACAAACAGTACCTACTGTATTATAGTTATTATTATGAATATACAATACATTTTTTTCCATATTTTTGTGACATTTAACATAATTCTATTTTTTGTAAACTATTTCTTTGCAGATAAATTATATGTTGTAAAGTTTTGTAATTCTGGATATAAAATGAATATAGCACATCCCTATTTGATATCTGCAGTCTATACGTGTCTGTGTTAGTATACTAACACATGTAATAGTATGTATATCACTATAACGAGGCATATAATAATTCGGTTCTCTTTGTCAATCCTTCTCACATGTGTGAAAGATAGAGAGAGAGCATTCAATTCTCATAGACCACAATAATTAGGTGTACTATTATGAATGGAATGTTTCAAAATGTTTCCTCACCACACGCCGCAAAATACAGCTTCCCCTCTGTGATCGGCAAACGGGCTCTTAAAATGATCTAATAACACGGTTTCCGATACGTCTTTCAGGTTAAAGCTAGATTTAAAGCGGAGAGTCGTATCAAAAACCCAGCATGAATGCCTACAAAGTTCTTGTAATCGAGAATATTATCAATTTCCCAAAACAAAGTTCACCAAATTTCATTTAGCATTCCCCGACACATTCGGAATGTGAACATGACGCTTCCAAAATCAATAGAGAATGTGTAACATGGAGTTATGCATGTAGTACATTTCAACTCTTCATATCAAATATCAAACGTATATGTATACTATATATTATATTGTAACAAAACTGTTTCAATTCGTGGTGGAAACTAGTTATTTACACAAAATATTTACAACACATAAACACATCAAAGTTTATTTAGTACACTTATCTATTAACTATATACAAGAGATTATTTTTGTTAAATCAGATTTTATATAATCGAAATCAATGGTCTATTATACCGCACTCTGCACTGGTTATTTATTTCCTAGTTATTTATTTCGCACACGGGTTTGACTATGAACTCACTCACACACGAAATCTAACTGTCTGACTGACTGACGCGTGCGCCGTATTTATTGCGGTTTCTGGAATGTTCTGATCCTTTCTTATACCTGCATTCATTGTTGTTACAAGTCTGGGATTCGGCTTCTCCACAAATACTCTTACGAGTATACCTGAGAGCGTTATTGTTGTTGTCTTCGAGAGCATTCAACAGAAAGCAGTGTCGCCTCAGCTGGGGGGGGGGGGGTACAGATGGTTCTTTTAATTTGCTACAAAACATGGTATATTGATTTTTATTTCCACTCGTAAGACAGTTGAAGTATGTTCATAGGAACAAAAAATTGTATTAGGAGAGGTCAGATTCTGATTGCAAAACAAATATGGTTTTCCGCATGGCAGCTGTGCAGTGTAATTTTCTTTCGTTCACGATAAATAGTAGCTTCAGCAAAAAATGCACCAAAAGTGGTATGAAGAAAAATAGTCTAAACCGCACTGGCCTATTTGTAACCCACTGTACGTTTGCCTTATGAACTCACTCACACACGAAATCTGACTGACTCCCCGACTCACCGAGCTCGTCGTATTTATAGGCGCTGGGTAGGCTTTCTAGCATTTTCTAGAATCTTCTAGTCCTTTCTATACCTGCATTTATTATTGTTACAAGTTTGGGATTTGGCTTCCGGCACCACAAAAACCCATATACCTATGTTTATTGTTGTTGTCTTCTAGAGAATTCGACAGAAAGCAGTGGCGTGTGAAACAATACTTTGGAAACCGGAATATTCTTTGATTACAATTCTTCGACTACTGTTCTTCCCCCATAATTTTTCGACGACACAATTAATCTATTGCCCAGTTGTTAGCCCACAGTCTTTCGACCGGAATATTTTCAGACGTGAATGTTATACATTATAGACGTTAAAATTCCTTACCTATATTATAAAGAAGTCAAGTTTCTAAATTTGGATATAAGAGGTAATCTCCGAAACTACTCATCCAAACTCAAAAATTTTTTCACCAATATTTAGAATGGACATTCAGGATGTAGCGAATACCTAGTGGGTAATATTCCAAAGAGCTGTGACATTTTGTTTAAAACGAGCACCAGCGAGTTTTAACAGCCACGCGAGTCCTAATACCGTTACATTCGGCCATCCTTGTCAAATGTCTGCGTCTAATAATCCTATATTTGAATAGTGCCTGTAATGACAGCATTTGTATGTACAGCATATGTAATGTGTTATAATTACATGTCAGATTAATGTTCACAAATCGTGATCAAAGTTGTCAAACAACCCCCTGACCGCAAATACCAATAAACGCGCATACACAGTGTGTGACTAAATTGACGCAATATCCATGAAAATGTTACTTTTGCTGCATATGTGATGAATATGAATATAGGCTAGACGGCGAGAAGTTTTGAGTGTATTTTTCGGGCACAGGCCAGATTATTGTTGGAATAGCTTCGTTTTAGGGTGTAGTCCCCCTAAGTTTGCTTACAAATTGTTGGTGTGCTTGATTTTATAATTGACAATTAGTGACGAAAATAGTGCTTTTTTCTCTATTTCCTTTAATATCTCCGTTCCTCTTGACTTTTAGTATAGCATATGCATTGAGAAAGTTGTTCCTTATGAAATTTCCTAAAAAATGAACACTGACAAAGGTAGCTAAGTGCAATTGTTAACTTGCAAATAGCCCCAAAAGTTAAAAAAACGTTTTTTTCACTCTTTTTTTACTAAAAAATGACCAGACATAGATGGCTGAAAATTCTCAAAAATGATATCTATGTTGACCCAAATATGCATGAATAATTTTAGCGTCATCGGTCAATTAATTCTCGAGTAATTAACGATCACTTTTTTTTGTTTCCTTAATTGAAAATTGCGCCAATTTTTTCACAAACGGGTTTCGCTGGTCGGACCAAGCCAGAAAAATCACAAATCCATTCAACTTTAGTATCCCGTTGAAATTTTTGGAAAAAAATAATTCTAACCGATTATAATTTAATTATAAATATAATTTAATAAAAACCGGTCAAGTGTGAGTCGGACTCGCACACGAAGGGTTCCGTACACTATGTACTTTTTAAATACTTTTGTAAAAGAAACAAGAGAGGCGCTATAACAATATGTAACCAGTGGGAGTATGCAAGTAGTTCAAGAATTTCAAGGCGTAAAATTTTACATAGTACACCCCGGCGTTTTTATATTATAAACACTTTTTTTACAAAAATTTCTTGTAGAATAAAATAATATAAAGTTTGATAAATATACCATTATATCAAATAACAACGTTATGGCAAATATCTCTGTTGCGCATGCGCCGATTTCCCCAAAAAAATATACAAAACTTTAGAGAATATTAAACCATTATGAAAAATATACCATTATTATATAAAAACAATGTTATAGCACATACTCCTCTGCGCATGCGCCGCCTTTCCCCCTAAAACTTTTTACAAAACTTTCTTTTAAACCATTATGAAATATATACCTACTATTATTATATAAAACAACGTTACTGCATATATTTCTTTTGCGCATGCGCCAATTTTTCCTAAAAAATTTACAAAACTTTTGTAAACATAGATAGAATAATAAACCGTTATAAAAAGTATGCCGTTATTATATAAAAAACAGCCTTATAGTATATATTTCTTCTACGCATGCGCCGATTTTTTTCAAAAATTTATTTTACAAAACTCCTGTAAAACAAAATAATAAGCCTTTATGAAAAGTATACTATTATCTTATAAAAACAACATTATAATATATATATTTCTTTTGCGCTTGCGCCGACGTCTCTCAAAAACAATAGGCCTCTTCATATTTGCATATCAAACATCCTCCCAAAATTTGGTTTCATTCCGTTCATCCATGGTGTTGGAATGGTAAAAAATGTCAAAAATGACGTTTGCATCTGTCAAAGCAATATGTTCTAATAATTAAAATTAGTTATTCAAATCGTTAACTCAGAAGGCCTTGCATTTCTCAAAATACTAATGTCAAAAGACTGACTAATATTTGAAATGACATTCGTTTTTGAACAAATGCAATCTTTTTTTTTAAGGCAGAACATACGCAATTTTTAAATTCCCATAGTACACTATGCAACAAACGAAGACAGACGATCCCCGTGTATGCTATGGATTAAACAAAATTGAAATTATACAATATATTTCTATATAAAACTGTATAAAAAAAGTGTTTCGACGAATTCTGTTATACAAAATCTATGTAAAATTTTCTCCTCTTTCGTTTAAGACAGGTCTCGAATCGATCCGATTTAAATTGAGTGAATTATAAGCAAAAAACTTAGTTTGCTCCTCTTTTGGGAGTTTTGGGGGGTTTTTAATTATTTGTTGTTCTAGCGGCAATAGAAATACATACTCTGTGAAAATTTCAACTCTCTACCTATTACGGTTCTTGAGATACAGCCCGCTGACAGACAGACAGACGGACAGACGGACAGACGGACAGACGGACGGACAGCGGAGGCTTAGTAATAGGGTCCCGTTTGAGCACCCTTCGGGTACGGAACCCTAAAAACGATGTTAATGGAGTGGATTGGGAAAAAAAGCTTTGAATCCGGTGTGTCTCGAATCGAAAAATATTTCCTAGAAAAACTGTAGAGTCGAGCCCCTCGATATTTTGGTGTAGTTTGTGACCGCATGTCGGAGTGGGCGGCGGGGGATATGCCGCTTTAAAGTTCCGGAAAACCCGTTTTTGCCCCATAACTCGGCCATTATTATCGGGGGAAAAAAATGTTTCCAGATCGCTTAGTTTTCCTACGTTTTCTATGTAATTAAAGAACTTCATAAAATTATAACTATTTTCATTTTTAATAAACATTGCTCACTTACATATGGAAAATTTGAGCTTGAAGTTTCCACTAGTGCATCGATAAATTTGTAACTCCGCCTCCCTACATATAGCCCATAGCTGTATAACAGGTGTGTCTGTAGCAAATATGGTAATGTTAAATGAGTCAATCGACATTATAGTTGTACGTCGTGGCTTTTAATGAGATATGTACCTTGTAATTAGCAATTAGCAAGCTGTCATTATGCAGAACCACTTTCACACATTGAAATTGATTGCAATCACATGAACTTATGATATAAAATTTGTTTCAGCATCAGGTGAGCGATCTAAGTAATTAAACGAACGCTAAAGTAAAACTTCATAGTAATGATTATTTTTTTAATTTGTTATTTTGATAACAAACAAAGAAAAATTCAGTAATTTGAATACTTCAACAGAGTTGGAATCTGCACAATACAGTGACAGACCATTGTTTTTATCCACGCGGCCACGGCCGCTCGTTGTGTGTTATCATTACTTATACAAACTGTGTACACCATAACTTATTCTAGCTACTATATCAGAACGTAAAAATTAAAAAAAGTCAATAATTTTTACTGTAATTAAACGGTAAAACAAAGGAACGTGAAAAATTAATTAAAAAATGGATGTTTTTTGCTAATTTAATTTAAAAAAATTCCAGCCAATTGGGCGGCGGGACCATGTCGACATTTGATTATAATAAAGAAAATAAAATTTCTGATGTCGGGTGAGGTGACGCGGGTAATGGCTAGTATTCAATATGATATTTGCTATTCGTTGCCATGGTTACCTACCTATATAATATGTTCCACGTCATGTAAAAATTAATCAAAGCATGCCGAACTAGTTTATTTCTGACATATCCATGAAACAAGAGAGCGGCTGATTTATTTTTTATTTTCAAAATATTTCCCAAATTTTAAAGTTTAGAAAAAAAAATTTTTAACGAAACTTTCTTGAAAAAATAAATAGAATAATAAGCCGTTATGAAAAGTATACCATTATTATATAAACACACTGTTTTAGCATATATCTCTTCTGCGCATGCGCCGATTTTCCTCAAAAACAATAGGGCTCTTCATATTTGCATACCAAACATCCTCCCAAAATTTGGTTTCAATCCAATCATTCGTTTGACCTGTATCGTGTTCACAGACAAACAGACGCACAGAGTTTTTCCAAAAATATGTTTTTTAGATTTGGGGAATCTCAAAACGGAAAGATATTGTAAAATTTTTCAAAAGTGATTTTTGACTTGTGGGTTGGAATGGTAAAAAAAAATATTAATAAACCGAATGTTTTTGCTATAGCTATATAAGAAAATTTACCGGAGTCTCAAGTAATTAGATATTAATCTTAATAGTGTCTCAGGATTATAGTAATTTTTATGACTTTAATTTTTAATGAAATTTTCTTTCCGTGTACAATATAGAATGTAGATATGACAGACAGACAAATCAATGTGAAAAACTTTTACTTAGTCGCATAATAAAAGTAACAAAATATGTATCGATTTAACGGAATCGAACAATTTAAATATGAAGGAAATGTAACAATTCACTGGCTTTGTAGTTCAGAGGATACAGAGCAACGAAATCAAGATACAGTCTTTGGGGATATAAGAAAAGCTTGATTCCTTGACTGCAGTCTTAGACACAGGAAAAGATACGGGTGGGGGGAAGGAGTGCAGTGGATTCTTGTTCAGTGAAGTCTGACTTATATCTAACAAAGGATGAGAATTTTTGTCGTTAAAAAGCTTTTTGGTGTCGTTTCGTCTTTTCTCTGTTTAGACTTGTAAAAAAACTTTTTAAAAGTATTTGAAATAAAAATACAAATACTCCTGAAGTATTTGAAACATAAATACCAATATTTTTGGGTTATATTTATAAAAATATTCTCAAACAATTGCTTGATCTATCAGCAAGCTGCAAGTACACACGCTCAACTAATTAAAAAATGAGTCTGAAGCAAATATATACTTGTAAAAAATATCCAATTTTAAGTACATGTTTAAATACAAAAAACAAATACTTGATTTTAGGTATTTAAATATAAATAATAGGTAAGAGTACGATAACTTGCTATGCAAAATATCCACTGGAAGTTCATAATTATTGTTTTATATAACATATAACAGCGTTATTGGTCGTTTTAAGTGCGGAAAATTAATTTTTATAAATTAATTTAAAAAAATTAAATATGGTATACTAAGTTGATTTAGAGTATATTATTTACTATAGCGATCGCTATCTTGTCTCATATAGTGATAAGAAAAGAGAAAGTTATATATACCTGTATCTATGATAAACAAAGATAGAAATATCAATTGGTTGGAATGAAATACAATTGAACGTTCAGGGCAGAGTCGTATTTGGAAATTTTAATTTATAAAACGAATTTTAAATTTAAAACTCACATTTTCATGAAGATTGAAAACCACCGCTTTTTTTATAATGGGGTATGCGAATTGTCTCGCAGTTAAACGGGAAGGGGCAAATGTGGAGTTTTTAAAAAAACAATTCCGGGGTAAACGATAAACGGGTATGCGAATTGTAATTCTGGGGTGAACGATAAAGGGGTATGCGAATTGTCTCGCAGTGAAACGGGAAGGGGCAAATGTGGAGTTTTTAAAAAAACAATTCCGGGGTGAACGATAAAGGGGTATGCTAATTGTAATTCTGGGGTGAACGATAAAGGGGTATGCGAATTGTCTCGCAGTGAAACGGGAAGGGGCAAATGTTGAGTTTTTAAAAAAACAATTCCGGGGTGAACGATAAACGGGTATGCGAATCTAAATACGTCCCTGCTTCCATAACACAATCGAAAGCTGTGAGATAGTTATACAATAATTCTACACCAGTTGCTATGACGTGTACTTGTGATTTTTGATTGGTTAGATTCAAAAAATGACAGTGAAAGACGAAAAGTAGTTCCATTTTTTTCACGTATTTTTGAGAAAATTTGTGAATAATCCGCAAAGTTTTTTTTTTGAACGTCAAAATTTAGCGTTTTCTATGACTTAAAAAAAAAATTTCAAAATTTGAGTGCATAGTGTTATCGAACTGGACCCTAAATAATAATATATACTTTCATTAAATAATATTTTAAATACAAATACTAGAAAAGTATTTGTATTTGTATTTTGAAATACTTTTACTTAAATACTTTACAAGTCTCAGAGCCTGCTTCTCTTCTCCACAAAAAAAGGCCATTATGGTCATATTTCGAGTCGATACATTTTTCAATTGTTTTGGGGGCGTTTTTCTTGTCTCAGTTAGTTGAGTTAATGAAGATGAAAACTCATTACTTCTTAATTCCGAAGAACGATTCCAATTTTGATAGATAATGCTCGTGTTACAAAGCATGTTTGCCGCTTTACAAATAATCATTCAAACTTGAATAAATTTTGTGCGATTGAGATGTATTGACCTAACGATTCTGAAATTTTCAGAGTCCCAAGTTTGATATTTTCAACTGTAGAGCACAGATACGTTCGTCGCAGAGGTCGTTTGTTATGTTGAAAGTATTTATTGAATTTTGATGAAATTATTTATTTCACAACAAATAATTTTGAGCAAATTATTTTCCGTTTTACAGCAAGTTCTCCTCCAAACATTCATGTATCCTCGAGTCGTTTGTAAGATAAGTAAAAATTTGCCGATTTAAAATTAATATTTATTTAATCCTGATTACATTTTGTGTAATTATTAGAAACGCATTAAATTAATGTTTCAGAAAGTTTAGCCCTTTAAGTTTTTTATTTTCATTTTAGAGCAGTTTATTACTTTATGCCGGCACTTCACATGGCTATTTGCATTTGTGTATTTGGCATATTTGGCAAACAATTACCATGTGTGGAGAGCCTATTTGACAAAGTGCAGTTGGCCATATGAATTGGGACAATGAAACAGTGCTAAAATTCCTGGAATTTTGAACCTTGCGTTCTGCTGCCAAATGTTTGTGTGTTTGTTTATTTGACTTATGTGGATGGTCGTATTTGCCTCTATTTGCATGTTTGCCTTGAACGTCATATATTTTGCCAAATACAACAAACACCCAATAGCGAACACAAATAGCCATGTAAAGTGCCACCTTTATATGCGATACAAATATATAGAGAAAATATATAACAGAAAATAATGTGGCTTTGAAAAAAGTCATTTTTTTCAATCTTTTAGCGATTACATTTCTAAAAACCTATTACAGAAGAGGGGAAACATCTACAAAATTTCAAGTTCTTAGTTTCAACAGTTTCGGCTGTGCGTTGATGAGTCAGTCAGTCAGTCAGTGAGCAATTGTTTTCATTAGATATAGAGATCGGTATCTTGACACATCCTTACAGAGTAAAGACGTACGGACCATGGGGGATTGTGTTGCAGTAGATGACATCTATGACAGACGTCACCACTTAATCACTTCCTGGAGACATTGTTAGTGACGGGAGGTGAACCCACATCTCTTCACTTCTCTCATAAAGACTATCACATACCGTCTTATACACTTATGTATTTATTTTTCTGGTACAAAATTATACGAGTTTTTTTAAATCAAGCCATTTACAGTCTCCTGCGAGAATCTAAACGTATAGCTCATTAGTTTGTGTCATTTTTAATGGTTGAAAAGCACGGGAAATCCCCTGTATACTCTTTCAAAGTGATTTCTGAACTAGTCTCTAAAAAGTAAAGAAGCAAATGTCTTGAGGCATTTTTGATGTTAAACATTTATTGACGCGCCTTGACAGTAAAACCAGGCCGTGACGGCAAACGGCATGACCTTCTGTTCTGCTGTCATGACCCCTCTACGCCATCGCTCTCGACTCCTGTGTGTTGGTGTGTGTGCATTCGCGCGCGCGTATACCACACACTTCGTTGGTTCTTTGTGTATTTTTAATATTTTTTATTTATTTTTTATATATTTTATGTATTTCTTTTTTTGTTTTTTAATAATCATAAATTCTACCATCAACTTTGATATTTCAGATCTGCCAGGTGTTCCACGACGGTTGTTTTTTTTTTTTTTGGAAGCATAGGTGTCTATTCGTTACATAACCTTATATCTATAATTAATAGATCCAGGTGTAGCTGACAGGTCGCGTTCAGTGTGACATTGTTCATTGTTCATTATTGATATTATCATCACAGTATTGTATACTCTAATATATGGAATGCTAGGTTAATTTATATCTTAACGTTTTTGCACCTAAGCAACAAGAAAAGTTGGTCTTTATCAAAATTACTTGTCTGGATCGGAGCTTGCTTTTCGTATCATAGTCTAGTTCACATTTTTTGGATTTGGTCTATTCTTTTTAATTATCTACAATAATGTTTAATCCAAACTATGAACTCACAACTGATAGTTCACATTTCCCTTTTTGATGAATTCCAGTCCTCATTCATCGAAAATTATGATCATGGTTGTACCATTTTGAGTTTTTTACAATTCTTAAATTGCAATTGTACTTGTTTATAGGGTAGCAAAAGAACGCACTTTTTGTGTTTCACCTAAAACAAAATAAATAATAAAATAGTTAAATAATTGTAGTCCAACCTCAATTATGTAATTGATATAAACTTTTATACATTCCATTCTGTGAATTAAAATATTTTTTTCTGTCAGTTATAAATTGATATTTGCATTGAACAAATTCCAATATTCTTTTCCTGATCTAATTGATCCCTTTTATTTTCTAAATTTCTTTGTTCCACAATAATCGTGGATCCTTACTTCTATTTTTGTGTGAATTGTTTTGAGACGCTAGTTTGTAATTTCGATATTTTTGTTTTAATTACAATATACTTGTTTTAAGTAATTCGTTTTGTTTTTTCGCGGCGTTCCTTTACCTATTTTCTTTTCTACAACGCCACATGGTCTCATTCGATTCAGAATGAGATCTAGAAACTTCTTGAAAAAATATAAGTAGGAGACGAAAAAATTGTAAAAGTTATAAACGTTTTAGTAAAAGAAAAAAGAAGGGTTTATTTTTTGCAAATATCTCAAAAACAATTGCAGATATCTGAATTCACGGAAAAGATTCTGAAAGAGCAGGAAATTTCCTACAAAAAATCTCCCGTAATTCTGCCACCAATTTTTCTAATTTTAATTTAGAGGTGAAAATAGGGATAACAAATTTATTTTCTACAAATAAAATTATCAATCAATATATTAACAAAAAATATGTAAAATTAATACATTAACGTTTAGGTGAATTAAAAACTTGAAGCGAATTTTTTTCAAAAACCAATTAGAGTCTAAGTATTCATTAATTTTTATATTTTTTAGATCAGGTCTAAAGAAGCTCCAAATCCGAACCGAACGTTAATGTATTGATTTTATATATTTTCTGTTAATATATTTGTCTGAAAAATTGGTCGATAATTTTATTTATTGAAGAGTTCTAATCAGACGTTAATCAAAGATTTAAATTTATTTAGTATTTTTTTTATACAATTTTCAATATTTTCGTATCTTTTAGCTTGTCGTATGAAAAATAGAAAAAACATTTTTCAGCCCTATTTTCACCTCTAAATTAAAATTAGAAATATTGGTGGCAGAGTTCCAGAAATGGGATTTTTTATAGGAAATTTCCTGTGATTTCAGATATCTGCAATAGTTTTTGAGATATTTGCAAAAAACCAAACCCCTTTTTTATTTACTACAATGTTTGCAATTTTTTCGTCCCCCACTTCAATTTTTTCAAAAAGTGTCTAGATGTCATTCCGAATCGAATGATACCATGATCATAATTTTCAGTGAAGGAGGACTGGAATTCATCAAAAAAGGGACATGTGAACTTGACTATCAATTTATTAGAAATCTTATGTTGCATTGCTTTAACTTTGTCGTCACAATAAGCAATCTAGTCACAATAGAAATCTTCGACGATAACATTGCTTATTGTTCAACGGGAGAATAATATCATACCTCAAAAGTATATTTGTCTCTTTCACATTTACCACACAGCACATCTATCTTTCTCTGTTATATCCGCGCGCCTTTGACATGAGAGATCATACAGCGGAAATTGTTATTGGCGGAAATTGGCAGTCTTAACGAGTCAGCCGTTCAATCGGCGCCACTTCCGCTCATTGCCAAGAACAAACGAATGTGTGCGTGTGTCTTTTGTTAACAGATGAAGCATTTGAAAACACAGACTACTTGGACATAGTGCATTGTAACGTTAACTTTCTGCACAAGCAGTAGACCAAAAATATTTCAAAAATAATAATAATAAAAACGTTCAAGCGTCAAAGCACTTTATTTGCCGAGATTTTCCTGATCCCTTAAAAAAAATTAGACCTATTACTTTCAGTGATAACGGGGAAAGGCATACTTTTTTCGGTTTCTGCATTTTTATGAAAATTTCAAAGGTTTCCCTACTTTCAAGGGGGTCCTGTGGCGGCCACGCGGCGCAAGAAATAATCTGTTCACCTATAGGTGCAGCGACCTCTAGATCCGGTGTCGTGTATATGACTGCAACCTCAGTTTCAACCCAACATCATACTAGTACAAATCGCAAATATAATGAAGAGAATATTATATTTATTCTTAGAACCGTTAAATAAAGATTGCCTAATTATTATCATTGTTAATAATTAATTATTTTATTGTCGCCTCAGACGATACGTCAAAAATAACAGAAAAAATTGAGACATAAGCTATAGCGGAACCGCGGATAAATCTAGTATTATATATAAATTACAAAATCTAGAAAATTCAAGGAGTGAGTCATCATTATAGTACGGTTCGTCAAATGAAGCGGCACAGTTGTTGTGGGTGGGGCGGATATGCGTTACGGTGTTTCGTTGCTTCGCCACTCGACTAAGAGAACCGTACTGTAATGATGTCTCACTCCTTAAATTTTGCTCAAAGACTATAAAAAACTGAAATGTAAGTTCATAAATTTCATATTTAGACATGCCTACAGCGAATGAAATCATACAAAGGATTTTTCAGTGCGATGGTTCCACTGTTGAAGGCGTAAGCTAATGAACAGAGGCGCCTTCCTGTAATTTTTTTCCTTTTCTCTTTTCCATTTTCCCATTTCCATTATTCGCATCAAAACGTACACCGCTTTTCGTTTTCATGCCAATTTTATGCATGGAAACGTTATGACAATTAAAATCGGATCTTTTTAAAGGCATACTTTACACATAAATGAAAACATCGGGCCCATAAATTATTATTATTTTTATTATTTGTTTCCATTTTTTAAAATTATTTTTTTAACTTACATTTCTATAGTCTTTCCCACTAATAGATTACGGGGTGCCCAGGCCAAATTATGCGAAGTACCTACTGTGCTCTGAGGATAGTTACGTTACAGAACTGATTTTTTCAGGAGGGACTTAATAGGTTACCAAAAAATAAGTATTCCTAATTTTATACATCTAAGTGGAATAGTTTCCAAGATACGAGTGTCCAATATTTACGATTTCGGGCATTTACCGGTTAATTTTCACTGACTATATTTACATGATTAATTTCGAGTCCTTTTCGGTCTCCCTTTCTGAAGCTAGTTACGTTACAAAACTGATTTTTTCAGGAGGGACTTAGGTTACCAAAAAAGAGCAGTATTCCTAATTTTATACGTCTAAGTGGAATAATTTCCAAGATACGAGTGTCCAATATTTACGATTTCGGGCATTTACCGATTAATTCACTGACTCTATTTACATGATTCATTTCGAGCCTTTTTCGATCTTCTTTTCTGAAGCTAGTTACGTTACAAAACTGTTTTTTTTTCAGGAGAGACTTAGGTTACCAAAAAGAAACAGCATTCCTAATTTCATACGCCTAAGTGGAATAATTTCCAAGATACGAGTGTCAAATATTTACGATGTTGGGCATTTACCGGTTGACTTATCTGTCGGTCAGTGAATCAGTTAGTGAATGTCCAAAACTGTGATTCATTTTAAATCTAGGGTATTTCCAATCGAGCTAAAACTTTGAAATTTCAATCATATAGATAAGTAAAATCTTTGATTAACGTCTGAATAGATAAGTGTTTAAGGTGAAAAATATACGTTTATTCAAAATCTTAAGTTTTAAAAATAGCGTCGGGAGTGCTATAAATGTTTTAAGGCGAGGAGAAAGGATTTGACATGAAGACTGCAAAGGGTATTTGTAAGTATAGAATACACTTTTAAATAAACATAAAAAATAACAGAATTTGGCTAAGTGTTGTACACTCTATCGGTGAAATGACGTACTGTGTGTGAGTATGAAAACACAGCAAAACTCGACGAGAACCACTGAATCGATTTGAATTTTTTTACACCGTTTAAAAACCTACTTCTTAATGGACATAATAGAAGGATTAAACCGGGCTTAATAATGTCGGATTTCCTACCCATGTTTTAAAGTAACGATTGCTTATTTTCTAAAAATATAAGGTTTTTAGTCCGGTCTAAATAGACAAAAGAATAGTGGTAGGTTTACAATAATTCGCATAGAACTGATTATTGGTACAGGTTTTAGGTACACTATTACAAATGAAATATCTAAAGTCCCCACCGATCTTACATCTGTTAAAAAGTGTATTCAAGGTCAAAGGTTAAAAGTATCCGTTTCTTTCACTTTTCCCATAAACGGTAAATTTTATCTAAAAATAGGTCAGACAAAAGTTGTAGATCATGCAATTGTCTACAAGAATTGTTCTTATACTTTTTTCCTACGAATCACCATTCTTTTGAAATGGTGATTTCATATATAGGAATATTAATATTAATATTAACGTTATTTTTGACAAAGACGTTCAGTATACGTATATAGGCATTTTAGTCTCATATTTCAGAAATAGTAATTCGTAGGATTAAAAATATAAGATTAGTTTTTGTAGACAATTGCATGATCCACAACTTTTGTCTGGTCTATTTTTAGATAGTATTTTACGTTTACGAGAAGAGTGCAAAAAACTGATACTTTTAACCATTGACCTTGAATAAACTTTGAAGCAGATGTAGGATCGGTGGGGACACTTGATATCATATATATTAATACGCTAAGCCGCTGGTCTGCAATAAACGCCGTAGGTCGCATACAGCGTCACGCCATACGCCGCGTCTGTATGCTTACTATGGAATTGTATACATACGGTCTCTTTTTCACGTTAAACGCAGCGTCCAAATGCCATCCGTCGTACCTAAATGTTGTAGGCAGCGTCTTTAGTTATTTTCGAGCATTGTAGCGTCACGGACGCTGTGAAATACGCCGCGCAATGAGTAGATTTGATAAAGACAAGGACGAGTTGTACCTATTGATATGTCATTTTTAACTAGTTTCAACACGCTCATGAACTGTTCCCTTGACAAACGAAGATATTCCACAAACTTGATATTTTTGTTATTTATGTGTTTCAGCAACATGTTAAAACACCCTTCAGTATCCCTCCTCACAAATAATTCGTGTTTTCTTCGTCCCTTTTTGGGCAGTGACATTCTTAGGAGGTCATCGTCATCTTCCTCGAGTAAAAGAAGCGTTAAAATTGTTTTAGCATCCATTTTTTAACAAAACTAGTTGAAAGATCGAACTATACCTACTGACGACGAGCGATCTCCGCGCATGACGTTCTCTTTTTATAGTGACCACTAAGTCGCGAGTGACGTACTAACGTTGTACGCTACGTCAGCGAACGCTGGACGCAGCGCATGGCGTAAAAATTGCAGACCAGCGGCTAAGGTTAAAGATGTTTGCCTCCCTTTTTAGAAAAAACCACACAATTTCTCCACATAAATTATATATCATTTTACAGATAGATAATTGCTTGCTCTACTGACATCGACAACTAAAAATTTATTATTGCTTTTGTTTTTGTAAATTAATTAAAATACAGCAACGCTGAACAACGTCTGCCATCTGACGGTTTTAATTTTGAAACAACGTCAACACTTCGATCTGTCATCTGACCTTTCATATTGTAATACAATAGACACAATACTGCATACTGCCATCTGACGGCTATAATTTTGAAACAGCGAGCAACGCTGAACAACGTCACAGCAATGCTGCATGATGCCATCTGACGGCTTAGCTCAACGCTTTTGATACTTGTGCCTCTATATGACAATTTTAGTAAAATATTTCTTCGGTCTGTCATCTTAGCTTTATATTGTAATACAACAAAAAGAAGAACGTTATAAGCAGTGTGCAAAATTAGAAATTAGAAACGAATTGAATACCTGCAATCATATTTAAAAAATAATTTTCTAAAGTGATAATTATTATACTTATTTAGTGCGAATAATTCGCACAGGTCACACTAGTTTTATTTGTAATGGTATACTTAAGACCTGTACCAATTTTCAGCTCTATGCGAATTATAGTCAACTCAATTGTTTATTTTGACTGGACCAATTCAAGAAATTTATATGAAAATTCAGTTATTAATGTTACATTATAACACATTAACCAAAATACAATTGGTGAAAGTTACTCGAACTTCTTTAAATACAACCCGTTGTGCGTTCACGATATATCCGTTACTCTATGGTGTTAAGGAGGAGAGTCAAAGCAAACGGAGCATCGCCATGAGGAGGATTTCCGATGTGCGATGTGGGAGAATCCGCTGGCAACTCTAGTAGTGGTGTACCGGGGGACGGGGCAGGAGGACGCAAAGACAGGACAGTGGATTAGGAGATGTCGATAACATACTGAAGAAGAACTAACGGCCTGGAAAGTCGCGCTCTTGCTGTCAGAAAGTATAATGTTCCAATGGCGTGCGCATTTCATTTACATAAAATTAGGAAGTCTCCCAAAAAAAAATTTTTACTCTTACGCACAGTTCTAAAAATTACAAAATTATTAGCTAAAGCATTTCACCCTGTAACTAAATTTTGCCCTGTCATCTAGTTGTCGCCTTTAACAAAAAACAAGTTATAATCCAACGCATACACAAAGCAAGCGTCACGCGTTGTCATCTAACGAAATACTAGTATCTAATTTCGCCCTGTTATCTAGACGTCGCCTTCAACTAAAGCCTTGTTTAATTCAACGCACATAAACGTAACGTCCTCCCGTAAGACGTCGTTCCATGTACAGCGTCGCACTAATTATTATTGGAGATGGGCACATGAGAAACGTAATATAGATGGCAGCAGGTGTTTTTTTTAGAGGTATACAAGCTTAAAATGAAATAAAACACGTAAAAATAAGGTTTCTGGCCACGTTGCTGGCTTTGTTTAAAATATAATTTTATGCCATTAATGTTTAAATATGATTTCGGGCATATGGGCGCCACGGCTGGCTTGAATGAAGCGCAATCGGGAAGTCCAATTTTCGATCACTTTATCGAGCATCTGGGGCCGTATATCGCCAATAGCGCGGCGAATGTTGACTTCCAAGTGATCCAACGTCTGTGGTTTATCGGCGTAGACTAGTGACTTCACGTATCCCCAAAGAAAGTAATCCATAGGTGTGAGATCAAAATTTTGCGTTGAAAAAGAGGATCAAGCTGAATATTGTTTTCGGCCCATTCACCGAACGTACGGCGCGCATAATGGTCACGCGGATTTAACTCTTGCACAAGCTGGATATTGTAAGCTCGTAAGCCAAGATCTTTTCGCAAAATCTTCCACAACGTGGATGGGCACAGTCCCAATTGCTGTGCACGACGGCGTATCGACTCATTCGGGTCCTCCTCAACACTACGCACCACAGCAGCAATGGTATCTTCTGTGCGCACTGCATGGCGTCTTTGTGGATGCGTATTATCAACTAGAGTATGCGTAGTTCGAAAACGATCCATGGTTTTCCGAATAACTTGCTCGGGTGGACGATTATGTCGACCGTAAAATGGACGTAGCGCACGGTTAGTTTGGCAAACTGAACCATAATTTTCAAAATAAATTTGCACAATTTGCAAGCGTTGTACTGATGTAAGTCTATTCATGGTGAAATGGCAAAACATACTGACCACAAATCATCTGTCAACTGTCAAATTAACTGTCACTTGAAACGGTGTTGCCAATTTCAAAACCAAACCTCCAAAAAAAACACCCTTTATATAGTGACCTAAGTGGGCTTCAAAAACTACTGTTTTAGCATTTGGAGTAAAAGCTTTTTCCCTTCTGATAGCATGCAACCACTTCTATTTCAGTTCCAAATCCTTTGGAAGTACAAAACCTTTATAATTTGAACATTGATAAACACAACACATCGGCATTGTCAATGATTTATTATCTATACTAATAGTATATAAAGCTGAATAGTTTGTTTGTTTGTTTGGTTGAACGCGCTAATCTCAGAAACTACTGGTTCGAATTGAAAATTTTTTTTTTGTTGGATAGCCCATTTATCGAGGAAGGCTATAGGCTATATAATATCACGAAAAATGTTGTAAGATGTATCTCAAAATTAGTCCGTCCGACAAATATTATCAGGTGAAATGCCTTAACTAAATATTGCAATATTAGCGCGATACGTTCACAAGCCCGGATAGCTCAGTCGGTAGTGCGTAAGACTCTTAATGCCAGGGTCTTGGGTTCAAGTTCTACGTCGGCGAATATGTTTTTATTTTTTTTATTTTCTTCATTGCTTTCTTCTCAGACTTGCATTTCAATTTTTTAAAATTTTATTACGACTAATTAAAATTAAATAAATCTAATTAATAGCTCATTTGAAAACTGTTACAACTATAGGTACCTATATAAAAATAATTTTCCTACAGGGTTTTCAATTAAATATTTATTATATTAAAAGAAATTTATTACTTAAAAAAAGTATAAATACTGCTTTTTAACGACAAAAACTTTTGAACGGTAACTGCGATCATTATGAAGTTTGGACACAACATTTATCTCGGTAAACTAATATGAATGTGCGTACTCATGTCCCTTGCTTCCCCATTCGTTCTTTTGCACCCGGGTGAAACCGGGCCGGACCGCTAGTTTTAAATAAACTTATTTTGTTCACAGTACTACGGTCCACAAATCGAGGTTAGCTGGCGCCTCTAGCGCTGACAGTGCTCATCCTCATTCCAACCAAACGCGCCATTAGATGTATTTAAGTAAATACTTTTAAAGCGCGCTACTGACGGCAGCGGCACAAGTGTGGGTGAACCGTCAGCGAGAAGCGGAAGATTAGCTCTGTAGGTGAGACCTTCTGTCGTCCTCTTTCTCTTTCTAGATAGAATGAGATAGCGCCACTTTGGTTACATCAACAGCATTACAAGTGTCTCGTGCACTTTGATCATTAAAGATATGATAAGACGGGACACTTAGAGCTACCTAAGATACGCTCACAAGTGTTCAAATAATACCTACTATACAATAATATACGGAGTGTTTTCAAGATTATCATGTCCTTGAAAGGAAAAACTAATAAATTATGTACAGTAAACACTACATCAGGGCTTACGAGGTTGTTGAAGATGAAACTACTGATCTACTCCTTGTTTTGGAGTGTAACTTATTTTGTTCGAGACTTTTGATGTTTGCCTTAAATATCTAACTCTAACTATGCAATCCATGACAGTGAAACATATTTATTTATTTATCCACTCAATAGACTTAAGGTCCACTTACAGTGTTATAATATAAGTGAGAGATGGGATAAACGGGTCTTTTTAGTGATCTGCATCTCAAAAAGAGCCGAGTTCTGAACATGTTATTCGAGTCAACTGAGCCACTGAGTTAGTTGAGTAATATTATGCCAGTGACTGACTCACATATTATAAGGCGGGGTTTTACAGATTGCTACTTGCTATGTTACAGAAAGCATATTACAATATGCAATACAATGCCTTAAATAGTTGTGACTTAAGTAAAACACTGAAATAACTGTACCGCCTGTGCGTAGTATGTACCATAGCCCGACATATTATGATGCATGAGTCATTTGAGCTGACAGAATATCTTATTGCTTCTGTGTGTTAAGTGTTTCACTGAGTTATGCGGATCCGTTGAGGCTTCGGCTCATAAAAGAGTGAGTCGGCTCTCACGGATCTTCTGTCGGAGCCGGCTCTTTGAACCGGTTCAGATCTGAGTTACCCAACCCTAATATAAGTACATATATACCCAGTGTAACCTCTTTATAACGAATCTCAAGGGACCAAGCTTTTTTTCGTTATAAAAAGTTTTCGCTATATGGAGGGAAAAAAGTAACCAAACACCTAATTAATTTATTACAAACACATATGGTCTGTTAACTTTGCCTGGCGTTTTTTGCTATGTCAATATTTGGTTTGTATTTTATTAAGTATCTTATGCATTTCTTGGGATGTGGTGGAATCATCTTCATTAAGCAATAGGAATTTTTCGATAAGTTGGCGGCATCAAGTGCTTGTTGAAGTTTTGGTGATGGTACAGAATCGTCCTCTTTACGTCTGTAAATATTTGCTGACGCCTAAATATGAATATATTTCTTCGTAATAGAGAATGGCTGTTGCGCTATAAAGAGGGTATTAATGTGTTTTAAGGTAACCCAACATTGTGAAAATTTCTACGTTATAGAGAGTTTTGACGTGATAACACCGGTTGCACGCACGAAAAAGTGTCACGTTCCGCCTGAGCCTGAGCGTGCAAGCGAGAGCGCGGTATAAGCGATAGAGAGGCACGATCGGCCCAAGCGTCGGCTTGTACGCATTTCAATGTTTCTTTATGACGTTATCACGTAAAACTATCGTCCGTAAACCGACTTTACAGACAACCAATTTTTTTCGTTATAACGAAGGACGTTATAAAGAGGTTACACTGTATATCAGCGGTGGGCAAATCTTTTGATCGTCGGGCAACATTGCGAATGAAAATTTGATCGTGGGCCAAACAGTTGCTTTTCTAATTTTAAATATAGTTTTTTTGAAACAAAAATTTCAAGTTTTTAAACACCATTTAGGTATTTTTCTAAAATTCTTTTTATGCGCCAATTTATATTGACAAACAGTAATATTTTTGCTTTTAATAATCACTTATAAAATCCTTCGCGGGCCGGAAAAAATTCTACTGCGGGCCGGATCCGGCCCGCGGGCCGCCATTTGCCCAGTCCTGCTGTATATGAAAAAAAACGGGTGTTTCAAAAGCCCCAGAACGGCTTAACATTTCTTATCGGGTAAGCCGGACTAAAAACGTTAAAATGTTTTTTTTTTTTTAATAATTTTTTCATGTTTATCGAATGGCAAAATTAGATTTTGGATCCGAAGATCCTAAAAGTGTCACGTAGGGCCCAACTTTGAAATTTTAAATGGGAACCATACTTTTTTATTTCATATTCGGATTCTGCTGAAAATTTTACACACGAATATGACTTAGTATTAAGAAAGACCTAAAAAAGGCCCTGTACAATAAATACCTAAATTTGAAATGATTTTCTTACTTTTGCCTGTTACAAATCTACAGTTTAACTATGAAACACGACATTCTGTATATTATGATGGCTATTTTAAAAGTGTAGTAGCAAACCGCCATTTTATATGTGCCACATCATAAAAACTGCTCTACTTTGGGAAAAAACCCTGTTTTAATTGAATATTAAAGTTGAGATTGGGCTGAGAAAATGGAGCCGTTAAAAACGTTTCAGACGAGCAAAATTAACTATTATTTTTACGTTACGTTGTGACTCCATTAACATTTTTTTTATGAAACGACTGAAAAAAATGTATAGAGTAGCTATTTTGAGGTTGAAATTCTCAATTTTGAAAATTTGTGTATAATTATTATAAATGCGCAATGCGCATATAGCCAGAGTTGCTGAGCACGTACCTAATGTATTTAAAAAAAAAAAACTTAATTTGACAGAAATAATTTTTTTTAGAAACGAAATAATCTTGTAGATTATTTACGACAAGCGGCCCTGTCCGGCTTCGTCTGAGTTTGTAGATTGCAACCGTTTTTTTGTTGACTTACTTTGCAAAATTAATCTCCACGAAAAGCGCTTCTATTTTAACGCAATAATATATAGCCTATGTCCTATGTCCATTTTAAATACCTATTTGTGAAAAAGAAAATTGAAATCGGATGAGGAGTTTCGGAGATTACCTCCTACATGCAAACTTACAAACTTTACCTCTTTATAATATTACTAGCGGTCACGCCCGGTTTCACCCGGGTGCAAAAGAACAAATGGGGAAGGGAGGGACATGAGCAAGCACATTCATCTTAGTTTACCGAGATGAATGTTGTGTCAAAATTTCATGATGATCGGAGTTTCCGTTCAAAAGTTTTTGTCGGAAGGATAAATTTTGAGTTACATTTTGCAACATTTTTCATTGATGCTCCGCTACTATTGGTCGTAGTGTGATATTATATAGCAGCTATATAATATCACACTATATTATTATCACACTATATTATAGCCTATAGCCCTCCTCGATAAATAGGCTATCCAACAAAAAAAAAAATTCAATTCGAACCAGTAGTTCCTGAGATTAGCGCGTTCAACCAAACAAACACACTCTTCAGCTTTATATATTCGTATAGACTATAGATTAAATCAAATTATGTTTGTGCTAATGACCTTGGTAGTCGGAGCACACTTTTTTCCATAAATAAAAAAAAAAGATTACTTATGTTTTGTATTGTAAAATATTTGAAAAACTGGCATTTATAATTAAAATATTTGATTAACGTCTGAATAGAAATCTTCAAATAAATAAAATTGTCGACCAATTTTTCTCAGACCAATATATTGACAAAATAAAAAATAACAAATCAATATAATATAAGATAACGTTTCGATCCGGCTTTGGATCTTTCTTCAGAAGATCCAAAGCCGGATCGAAACGTCATCTTATGTTATATTGATTTGTTATTTTTTATTTTGTCAATATATTGGTCTGAGAAAAATTGGTCGACAATTTTATTTATTTGAAAATTGGCATTTATATTTTTTTTGTTTAAAAATCCGCAAGGTTTCATTATTACTCCACTGCAACCACTTATTTAAAAAAATTCTAAGTTATATTTGAAAAATATGATTTTTCTGTGTGAAGTTCATGAAAACAAATTTTCAGAATAATAATAATAATAAATTTATTAGTATTAATTACACCGTAAACCGGTCACATACAAGTCAAAATCAGTAAAAATCTTAAAAAAGTTTATATTAAATGTATTCACCAATATTTAAAAAAGTTGGTAATCATAAAAACAATTTTTTGCGAGATAATTGTATTTTACCAACATCAGGTTTATAAAATTGAATGTTATGTGAAAACACTTTTCTCGAAACAAGTTTAATAATAATTTTTCTTAGTACATAATATTCTCTTCAATCTGAAGTAAGCTACAGTTGAAATTTTTTAGATATTTGTAAAAAATTCCAAGCCCATTGTGACAGTCTATTCATATACAAATTTCAGAGAATATTTTTCCTAGTATAGCTTTTTGTTACGAAGGCATATTGCAAATCTTTAGAATATAGTATAATATATAGATAATATGAAAAGTTGTATTCATTTGTATTACAAGACAAATTAATATTGCATGATGTATGATATACAACCGACAGGCCCGTTGGTATCCACGTGCAATCTTGACTTTGTCGCCCCATGTATGCCTTCTTCTATTTATTCTATTTCAGTCTTTAATAAGTTTATCGATGAGTATTGAGTTCGTTGTGTTAATTTTATTCCTACTACACCCTCGAGACTTGTGGTACAGTTGCGCCATCTCTCCGTGGCAAAATGAAAAACAAAACCATGGTTTAGAACTATAGTGATAACAATTTGTAAAAATATAAAACAAAATTAATGATTTTTAAAAAACCCACGACAAATGAAAATGTAATAGAAAAAGGATTAAATAAAATTTTAAAATCCACCAACTTAAAAGAGGTAAGTAACCAAAGAAAATCCGTCGGAGGCTGCCATTAGCTGCCCTGAATTAAGAATAGGAAAATATCAATTGAAGACCACAATTATTTATGTACCAATCGTGATTTCAATCAGTCACATATTTTAGTTAATTTCAGGGCAGTAACCGATTGAACCGTTTTTTTCGAGATAATTGGCAACATTCGAGAGTGCACATACAAACAAACAAACAATCTCTCAACGTAAACGCATATACCTGCTCCGTTCCGTCGTGGGTATAAAAATGAGCACAGTAACGCCATCTCTCGGTGTAAAAATTGAAATCAAAAATGTATTTGTATTCATGTAAATAAAGTTTTTTTGTAGATCGTCTGTATCATGAATTTGGCGATTTATCGATCGCGTGTTTATTCAAAAACTCGCATTCGAATATTTAAATTAAAAGATGAATTTCAATTTCCATTTTTATACATATTCACAAAAGTTTTCTCGACCCATCCCTTTTAAAAAATGAATATATATTTTTCAAGGAGTCATTGTGAAAGGCAAACGCGAAATATGACAATCTTCGAATTCATAAATTGTAATAATTTGTATTAAAGGAAATAAAAATAACATTGCATCTGCAGGATATGTTATTATCGTCGGAAGATTATCGTTGCTGCAGGATTATTATCCTGCAAACTCCGTCGAATGTTATTATAAGGGAAGATTGGGCAACATACGCAGACGAAAACTCATTTTAAAATGAAATGACATGAAAATACGATTTATAAGTTATTTCGTATGTATTTCTTTTTTATATTATAAATTGCCTGTGATGGAATTTTATATGAATTTACGAGAAGAGATTGCTGTTTAAGAAAATATTTAAAATATTTTTTTGTGATTTTCCAACAAGACATATTTTTTATTTGTTACCAAAAAAAAAAAAAACTATAAAACATTTTTATAGATATTTTAACCGAAGCGCGTAGCTGTCATATTTAGTTTAATTTGTTTTTAATAAAAAATTACATATTTTATCACGTTTCATTTAACTCGCTTTCTTGTGCGTCTGCCCGGGTGGACAAATACATATAATTCATTCTAACTTGTTTACCGTGGTAAAGTACATAGCCATTCACTGATCTATGGCTCAGTTGGTTAAAGAGCGTCGTGCTAATAAAGCGAAGGTCGCATGATCGATCCCCCATGGGACATATATTTTTATTTTATTACGATGTATTTTTGTTTTTTTTTACTAAAAAGTATAAAAATAATAACAGAAATAAAAAATTTAATATACCACGTTTTTAAAGTGAACTAAAAAGTATAAAATAATTTCTTTACAGACAGATTTTTAACATGTAGGGTTTGAAACGAAAAACGTGGGGCGCATGCGACAATTATATTAGAAGTGAAGAGAGTAGCTATCAATGAAAAAATATATTTATAAGATAAAACGAATAATGCGCCCCACGTTTTTAGTTTCTAATCCTAGAAGTTAAAAATCTGTCTGTAAATAAATTATTTTGTACTTTTTAGTTGACTTCAAATACGTGTTATATTATTTTTTTTTTTTAATTTCTATTATTATTTAGTTTAAGAAAATATCTTTATATAGACTCTGCGATAATGAGAACTTAACAAGCTTAATTTAATTATAGTTACACCGAAAAATCGTTATTTTTTGTAATTTCAGATTTTCTACGTGTAGGCATCTGAAATAAAATACGGTGTGCAGTATTAAAATGAACCTAATATAAGACCAGAGTTGCATACGTTTAAAACTAATTAACATAATATTAAAAGTCCGTCCCTGTACAAAAAAAAAAAGTAAATCACGGTCGAAGTAAGTTGTTCGTATTATATTTATAGTACAGTTTGCCGATTTGCGCCTCAGGGATTATGGACGTATCCCGTCCGTTTTGTGTGTAGTCCTGGAGGAATACATCAGCTGTTCTGGTTTACAGGTTGATATTCTCCTCTCATTCCTCCGTTCAGTGTTTCTAAACAAGTGTCGCGTGACTGACGATGGGTCCAGGAATTTATTTTTAAGTAATACCCCCCACGGGAATTTTTCTTTTCATCAAGGAAAATAAATGGAATTTACATTATTATTTATTGTTTATTAGCACTTAGCAGAAAAAATGTACAGTTATATTGAATGACGTAAGAACCAACCGTTTTTTGATTATCTGATCTCTTAAAAATCGGTTTTTTAGTTTATCAGAGTACTAAAAAATAGATTAGAGTACGATAACTCGATAAGCAAAATATCCACTGGAAATACACAATTATTATTATTTTATATAACATAAAACAGTGTTATTAGCCGTTTTAAGAGCGGAAAATTGATTTTTATATAAATTATTTTTTTTGCGCAGTGAAAAGGGAAAGGCGTTTGGGGGAAGTTCTTTAAAAAACAATTACGGGGTCGTGTCGATGCGATGGCGTTTTTTGCGCAGTGAAAGGGGGAGGGCGTTTGGAGGGAGTTCTATAAAAAAACAATATTATTACTGGGTCGTGTATACAAAGTGGGATAGTAATACAGTAATTCTACACCAGTTGCTATGACGTGTATAATATGTGATTTCTCATTAGTTAGATTCAAAAAATAACAATGAAAAACGAAAATATTTTACGTATTTTTACACAAAGTTTTTTTTTGGAAGGTCAAAATTTAGCGTTATCTATGATCAAAAAAAAGTCAAAATTTGGGCACATCGAGTTATCGAACTGGACCGAAAAAATATAATAATTGCGCATTTTTTAAGGCCACCAACAGTTATTTGAGCGCAGTACCAATTCATATGTTTAATTTATTGTTTTTTAATATTGAAAATTATTCAGACGATTTGGGAACTAGGGGCTTGTAATATGGAGAAGCCATTGCTTATAAATAACGACATTGCTACTAGTGATGTGTGGCTCCTGAGCGAGTCGTTCATAATGAACGACTCCTTTCTCGGAGCGGAGCGAGTCGTTCTTTTTTGTGAATGACTCACTCCGAGCGCCATTGCTCTGTGCTGAGCTGTTCTGTACTGTTGCATTCGCACATTTATAGAGGGCACACAGTACAGGCCAGGGGCATTAGTGAATTTTGCACGTACTGAGTTATCTTTGCTGACTCATTTAATGTTGAATGACATACTGTAAGTGGAATAGTACTAAGCTTACAGTGACTTAAACCATTCACATTGACAATTATATAATATTGTAACAATAAACATTATTATATTGTTCAGCTTTTATTATAATTTATAGTTTATCCGAAATGCGGATAATATAAGATCAGAATCACATTTAAATCAGCTTAGAGCTGAGTGTGTATTGTGCTGTGCAATGCTACGTGACTCCTGAGCATGCATGATGACAGTTCACACCTCTGCAGTCTGCACTCTTGTGTAGTGCGTACTCTCTAGTGTCGCTCCTTTTAACGACTCCCTCTGAGCGACTCTTTTTAGTGAGCGGAGCGCACGGAGCCAGCTCCCAATAACTAGTCATGTGGACTCAACACTAATTGCTACACGCTCGGCTATTCACGTCGCGCTTTCAGCTCAGCGTGTTTCAAGAAAATGGCGTACTGAATATTATAGTTTAGATTACTATTTTTGTGTTGCAATAACTATTGAACCAAATGTTATTGAAATTATCATCATTTTAACGAAGTTTAAATGGAGTTAATATTTTAATCATTCGTTAGGTAAAAAAATAATAATAATTTCGAATGAGACATATAAAATATGAATTCAAAATTTAATTGTTATAATCATTTCAACGGCTCCATTGTTTGAGAATCGCCTGTCTTGGCAGCGGAGTCATACGCTGACATAAACATAATATTCTATAGACATTATCTGCGCATACCCTACACGTATAAACGCGATGAAATACAATATTTCCAAGGATTATTAAGTGCCTCGCCTTACCCTATATCAATTTATCGGATAATATTTTCATATGTGTGCATATACGAATTTGGGACAGATTAGTCTATACGTTGCTATGGAAGAGGGAGAGGATTTAAATTTGTATACTTTACCCTATATTGAGTCGATAAATTAATAATGTGTTGATAAAACGAGAAAAGCACAATGTATGAAGACGGCGGTTTCAAGAAATTAAAATATATAGTAGAATATCCTATACTACCTAACATTCTTTGTTCATTGAAAAGTAGTTTAATTTATATTCATAATTAGCTTGAACCAACGACTTTCGTTGCATTATATATTTTTTGCTTTTGATCGCGGTTTCGCTTCCATGAACGCGATTTTGCTCGTATAAAATCAAGAAAAAAAATCATATTAAAAAAAACGTAAAATAATACGAAATAAGGATAACATAATACTAATCTAACTTTGATTAACGTCTGATTAGAACTCTTCAATAAATAAAATGATCGACCAATTTATCAGACAAATATATTAACAAAAAATATAAAAATTAATACATTAACGTTTCGGTCTGGATTTGGAGCTTCTTCAGAACTGATCTAAAAAATATAAAATTTAGTTAATACTTAGTTTCTAATTGGTTTTTGAAAAAATTCGCTTTAAGTTTTTAATTATCAAATATTGAAAAAAATAACAAAATTGGTCGATAATTTGATTTATCGAATAATACTAATTTCTTAGCATTGCAGGAAAGTTTTCTCTTAGTCCTTTTTTAAAAAATAACTTAACCCCTTCGGACCTGAATTTTATATTTTTGAAAGACAAAATATTTTTTAAGGTGTTAGGTATATTTAGGGTGTAATTAAGGTATATTCAGCGAAAAACTAAATTTAACATTTACAGAATTTTGGAAAATCATATGTCCATTGAAATGAACAACAGGTCAACAAAAATTGTTTGCGGTATGTAATCACTAGCATAAGATATTTACTTACTTTTTAAGTATAATCAGTAAAGTTAACAACATAAAATTAAAATAAATATCCGCACAATAAAAAAAGATTACATCATTGAAAATGCGTAAGAAGTAATACATAATCAGAATGTACACTTTTACCAGCTTTGCGTGAATCCATGACTGCGGTCAACACTTGACTCGATATTTCAACCTCATTTCTTTATTTTGTGAGACATGCCTACATCTCAGATAAGCCCCGAGCACAATGAAATGTTTATATTTCATATTTAATTACGCTGACTTAAATTACACGCGTTATAGAATTGTATGTCCATTTAAATTACTGTCAGGACCGAATGGGTTAAGTTATTTGGCTAAGGTAACTTTACAAATATCTCTTTTAGCAGTGTTTACTTTAACATTAGGTAATAAAGCTTTAGACTTAGTATTAATAATCAACTTAGTACCCAGAACCACTACAAATATGCGCGGCCAATGAGCCGTCAAATTTTATCCTTGCAGACAAATGGCGCCAGAAAACTGAATATTCGCATTTGCATTCGCGAATGCGTAAAAATTGACATTCATTACATCACTAGTAACTACTAATTTGATTTTTCTATAGGTACTATATACAGATATCAACAAAATTTCTTCGAACAACCGTCGAGGTTGATTAATATTTTCCAATAGTTTTCCACTCAAACGATACGAATTGAAATAAAGCAGCATTTTCTGTTCGACTAATGTTTGTTTACTCGTAAAAGCCAAATAAAAAACCGTTAACTTTTATATACATGCGCCGTTGAAAGATAATAAATGTCCTGTAAGAATTGGGGTGACGGGGAGTTGGGAGAGATGCATTATCCTGCAGGACAACAGCCGACGGGCTACCGAAGTACATTAGCGACGCTGGTTTTACTATCGGCGCCGTCTTGACGTCACGACGTTAACATCATTGACTTTGTAATAGTAACAGATCGACACAATAATGTTAACTATATATCAAAGAATGCAGTTATGATTGACGCATCTGGCTTCGTGCACATAGCGAATAGTAAGGTACCAAAATGTAAAGAGCTAGTCATCGATAAGTTCGCTTAATGGAGCCCCAAATCAATGAAACAACGTAAAGGATACCCGCAAAAACTTGCCGCTTTTATTCAACTTTACACATTAGCAGTCAGTTTGTCAAATCTTGTAATAAAAATTTCAACTAGATCTAAGTAAGCTACCCAAGTAACAATTTGATATTTTATAACTGTTGCAAGAACGTTTATACAACATTTTTTATAAAACAAGAATGTTGATATAAACATTTTAACAATGTTTACAAAACATCTATAGAACCAAAATGGGCACACTTTATAAAATAAATCAGCTCTATAATTTGTTGTATATTGACTACGAAAGCTATTATATAATAGTTTTATAAACGTATATAGAATCTTAATAAAAGTTATATAAAATAATTATAAAATACTTTTTTAGAAAACAGTTATACAACTGAATTGTGTCTTATTTTTAAGACCTTTATAAAATATTAATCGAACCATTATAAAATAATTCTATCAGCATGATTTTATTTCTTCTATGCAACAATTTTGTTGCAATACCACAATAATGGAACTAAATACAAATAATGTTCTAAATTGCTTTCGAGGGAACTCTAATAAAAACGAATTAACATTATGGCTTCCATGTCTGAATATTTGTTACATTACATATAAATTATAACTAGACAAATATCTAATTTGGCCAGTAGAAAGGTGAATTTGACATGCGACGAAAATTTTTATGTGCAATATATAGGGTATATGTGCTAAAATTTTGAAGCGCCATAAAAATATTAAATATTTCTTATATTAAAATAATAAATAGTGAATATAAAAAAATATTTTTTTTATTTTTTTTCATTAAATGTGTATATAATTACAAAAAAAAGTATCAGAATTAAATTTTTGTTAGCTAAAACAGGCAATTGATAAACAAAATCGTCTGTTGTTTGCAAATTCCAAAAATGTCGGAGAATACATTGTCTACATTAGCTCCAAAAAATGGCTGCGCTTTATAAAACATATTTATCTAGGCGGTGATAATTATAAAATAGATATGCTCTATATGTCACTTTTATAAAACATACATTTTGTATTAAATTATTTATCTCTACAGGGGCGTACTTAATGCAACAACAAAGTTATTTCATAATATAATTAATCTGTTAGAATATAAGTATTTATCTTGTAGGAAAATAGTACCTAGAACAAAATTATAAAATATTAAAGAGAGTTAGATTTTTACTGTTCAGTAAACGTTTATACAACGATTCTTATGCAACATTTTTGCTGTCGAAACAAAATTGTTTTATAGTGATTATATAAAGGCAATCACTAGAATCATTTGGTTACTTTAGGAGCAATTATAAAATACTTTTTTAAAGCTGAGCTGAACAATAATAAAATAGTTTTGTAATGCCGTTTTCTGTCACAGTATTGCTGCACAGAACATTATTTAATGCGCCAGTAGCCTTTATCCGAGTATTTTATAATAGAATCATGCAAAGCCATTATACAACACTTATCGAATAGTTATAACTCAAAAAAATACTTTTTAAAACGAAAATGTTTCCATCAATATTTTTATAAAACAAAACTATTCAAGTAAGGTTCGCCTTATTGATTTATTTTATCAGTTCTGCGGTTTTTCATCTAAAAGATCGGTATCGTAGACTGCAGGCTCTTCTGGAGGTTTATTTTTTAAAATTATGCCACTGTTATTATTAGTTACTGTTTCATGGCCATTATTACTCAAAATTGTATAGTATTTGCTGACCTTTCTGCGAAAAGCTCCACTTATTTTTACTTCTTTCCACTTGCTTAACATTCTGACAGCACAATCGCAGAACTGATAAAATAAATCAATAAGGCGAACCTTACTTGAATAGTTCTGTTTTATAAAAATATTGATGGAAACATTTTCGTTCTAAAAAGTATTTTTTTGAGTTATAACTATTCGATAAGTGTTGTATAATGGCTTTGCATGATTCTATTATAAAATACTCGGATAAAGGCTATTGGCGCATTAAATAATGTTCTGTGCAGCAATACTGTGACGGAAAACGGCATTACAAAACTATTTTATTATTGTTCAGCTCAGCTTTTAAAAAAGTATTTTATAATTGTTTCTAAAGTAACCGAATGATCCTAGTGGTTGCCTTTATAAAGCCACTATAAAACAATTTTGTTTCGACAGCAAAAATGTTGCATAAGAATTGTTGTATAAACGTTTACTGAACAGTAAAAATCTAACTCTCTTTAATATTTTATAATTTTGTTCTAAGAACATTCTTAGTACTATTTTATAAAACAATTTAGCTGCCGATGATAAAATACTCATCTTGGTGACAGCAACAGAACAAAATAGCTTTTGGACGACAGTAATACAACATTAAAAAAACAGAACCGTTCTTTAATTTTAAAATTACAGAGCAACTTTGCTAGTTGGGTAGAGCTTTGAAATTTTGCACACGTGTATATGTCCGGTGACAGTGCAATATAGTATATCTAAAAACGTTCGAAAACCAATATGGCGGATTACCGTTGTCTTCTGATATGAGAAATATAGGTAATAGGTTAGACTAAAAACGTTAAATTAAAATATTAGAAAAAAAACTTTTTAAAGACAAACTTTTATTGCAGTGTGCTAAAAAAGGAAAATATTTAAATAGTTTAGGTTAATAATTATAAAAGCGTGGGCCGTGACTTATGGACTCCCCGCCATGCTGGTTTGAAGTGTGACGTCAGACTTGTAGTAAACAATATACCTGTATAAACACACTCGACACATGCGTGAGTAAACACTAAACGAGCCTCGTGTGAAACAGAGCTTTATTTGCAATTGTTTGCATACTACAAGAATGACGTCACAGTAGGTAAAAATGACGGCTCGTGTTTTCGCGCCAACTTATATATTAAGACTTTTGAGTGTTATTTTATCCTGTAAAACGATTAGATTTAAACGAAATAAAAATTCCTGTGAACTAATACTGAACATTTTAAGACAATTTTAAGTCAAATAGCCTATTATGAAACTCAATTGTGCCTCATCAAGTGAATTGTGACTGGAGACGTTATATAGGCTCACTCAACGGGCTGTCAGATGGCTAAGAGACCTTCATCTGTCAGCAGACGATAATTGTTTAAGGCGGAGTTTATTAATCCAAGCGGGGATCAACTGGCATCAGCTTTTATAGACCGTCGATCGACACCCGACCATGTCGGATAATGCAGAAGCTCTATTTCACGTCATTAATTATTGCTTCAATACAGTGGGTGTAGTTTCACTGTTCGAATCTGGAGCAAATTAAAAACAGTATCTATCTATCTATTGTTTATCATTTTATCTACTAGCGGTCCCGGTCCGGCTTCGCCCGAATTTGTAGATTACCACCGTTTTTTCGTAGCAAAATTGGTCTCCACGAAAAGCGATTTTATTTTAACGCAATAATATATAGCCTATGTCTATCATGAAGGTCCGTTCTAAATATTGGTGAAAAAAATTTTGAAATCGGATGAGTAGTTTTGGAGATAACCTCCTACATCCAAACTAATATTATATAGAGATAAAGATTGTAATCTTTACCTCTTTATAATATTAGTATAGATTCATAGAGCACGATGAACACGTTGATCAATAAATAATATAAAAGCTTTTTTTCTTATTGTGTGGCTTCAGGGCGGTATAGAGGATATCTAGGGCATACCTGGGACAGAAAACAGAGTATATCTACAACCACAAAGTAATACCACTTATGTCTAATTTTATTATTTCTACATATTAAAGTTTTTGTAGCTCTATTTGTAGAACGTTGTATAAAAACCGATTCTAAATGTAAACTGTACCTACTTTAAAAATTAAAAAAAAAATCTTATTAACTATTTTAGTGGATCTTCAAATAAATAAAATTGTCGACCGATTTTTTTCAGACCATATATTTACAAAAAATTATATAAAAAAAATATAATTCAAAGTAACAAAGGATGACGTTTTTTATTTATTTGAAGAGTTCTATTCAGACGTTAATCAAAGATTTGTATTTTAGTGGATCATCCGGTAGTAATGAGCAGAGCTTCGTCATTGGTATGCCTTTATTACTAATTAAAAATATGATATATAATAATAATTAAAAAAAAAGTTGAAATTGACGATAATAATCTTAGCTATTTAGCATCTATAATTTGCAATTTAAGTTTTTTATGAAGTTGATGAAAAATCAGGAAGTCTCGAAAAATATCTGGCTTTTGCAAACTACTTGATACTTGACATATTATGACTACTGGACTTGATTTTCGAATTTTAATACTTGACTTGAGCTTGATTTGATGTCAAATCAAATAGCTCAAGACAAGCCGTGAATCCCTACACACAAATGAAAATATACATACGAGTATGTTGGCGCTAGATTCAAATAACCAACACTGTTGGTATCATTTATTAAAACAAACAAGGATTGCCAACTTTCAGGATTAACTGAGCCTATTTCTAATTTTCGACTCATTATTATTTTCTATAACTAATCAAAAATACGATTGACACTTTTACGAATTCCCGGATTAAAACTTTGGGAAATAGATCATTTAACTCAGGGGTATCAGACTGATTTTTCTAAAGGGCCATTTATAAGATTTAATGTCTGTTAGCGGGCCAAACTCTAAATTAAAAACTAAAACACATACTAAATTAAAATCTTTATTTATTTACTTTAAATCAATTTTCAATAAATAAAATTATCGACCAATTTTATTTATTGAAGAGTTCTAATCAGACGTTAATCAAAGATTTAAATCAATTTTCATAGAAAGGTAATAAAAAGAATAAATTATCCTGAGCTTGAGAATCCAGCAATTTTAAAAATACGTAGTGGCATCGAATGCCGTCTAAAATCCTTATTGGATAGATTCTGGTCGCGGACCGTATTGATATGGCTTGAGGGCTGGAGGCGACTCGCGGCCCGTATCTTTGACATTGCTGATTTGACCGAAATTAATCTTATTTAACCACAACTTTGAAATGAGCAGTTTTGCCTTGATACCATAGATATAGTCTTTTTTATGCGACTTTTTATTTTGCGTGTCAACAAACTCTTTTTTGTTATTTTTCGTTGTAATGTAACTATAATGCGTTCTCTAGTCTGTTTTTTTAAACATTGCCCTTCAGCTGTTGACATAACTCCCAAATAGATAAAACACGACTAAAGTGCAATAAAAAAATAACACCTTGTTAGTGAAACATTGTTTGCATGTACGAAATGCAAATAATAAAACTCTCTACAACGCATTCATTTCCCTACAAACATAGTTCAAGCTCAATAAAATTTCTGTAAATGAAATTGTTGCTATTTTATTGGTACACTCTTGATCAGGGGTGGGCAAATCTTTTGATCGTCGGGCCACATTGCGGATGAAAATTTGACCGTGGGCCAAACAAATTATTTTTCAAGGTTTTAGTATATTTTTTTGAAACAAAAATTTCAAGTTTTTAAACACTATTTACTATTTTTCTAAAATTCTTTTTATGCGCCAATTTATATTGACAAACAGTGATATTTTTGCTTTTAATAATCATTTATAAAATGCTTCGCGGGCCGGAGAAAATTCTACTGCGGGCCGGATCCAGCCCGCGGGCCGCCATTTGCCCAGGCCTGCTCTTGGTCGTCAAAAATGTTAGTTGTAATGAATTTCGAATTGGTTTGTTGTTCCATTATACGTAAATATTTTGTCAGTTTCCGGTACACTGAAAAATTTATTTAGCGTGATATTATTGAAGTTATCCATTCACATAAATTAAATACCGGATGTGTAATACAAGAGCGTTCGTTATATGAGATATATTGATATCAAAGTAAACATCTAGAATTTCCAAATTAAAATGATTCTTTTTGAACATTCCATTTGAATAATAAATAGCATTTTTGAAGTAACTCTTTCGGTGTGATTCCGATCGAAAAAATCCTTACGATAGTAGTGGGGAGGGGGGGTAAGGAGCTAGGAATACAACTGCGGTACTAGTATAAAGCAATTAGTTAGCTTGATAATTGATAGAAAGGCGATTTCTTTCAAGCCTTCTCAGTTACGCCAAATCCAGTTTTCTTAATCAATAAAGTTTTAAATAAATCATAAAGTAGCCATTGTCGAGGTAAAGCATGATTCGTGTATTAAAAGGACCCCGCACAAACCTTATGGGATTGGTTCTCGGTTAAATTGATCCAAAATGGTTTTATTTTATAATTTAAAGGTCATTAAGAAAATCCGGTCAAGTGTGAGTCGGAAAGAGTGTTTCTTTTTTTTTGTTGTGTGTATACCTACTGAGTAACGGGTACATCGTCTGATTCGAAGTATAACGAAACGTTACTTACAAATTCAATCGTTACTCGCATTTGTCGTATCCATATCTGTTCGACTCGTTTGATGCGGTTATACGTTATACGAACGAAGTCATATCGTATCACGTATGCGACGTGCCTCGATGCGATGGTACATGCTTGTTGCTGTTAGTACACGATTGTATGTCGTATGAAAAGTAACGAGTAACGTATACGAAAGCAACGGGTACTGGTTCTTTAAGTAACGAATACATACGGGTACACAATTTCTCGTTACTTTTACAGCTCTAGTATACCTACCTAACAATATTTATTAGGTAAATACTTTTGACTAAAAAGTAATTTTGTTTTGTAGCTTTTATTTTATTTATTAATATATAAAAAGAAATTCCAATATTTCGATATTAAAAAAACTTTACGTGAATTTTATCAAAAACTAATTAGAAACTAATTATTAATTAATTTTTATATTTAAGATCAGTTCTGAAGAAGGTCCAAATTCGGATCGAAATGTTTTTCATTTATATATATTTTTTTAATATATTTGACTGAAAAATTGACAAATCGACAATTTTATTTATAAATAAAAAAAAGTATATTTATTTGTGCTTTTTGAAATAAAGGGGTAATAATATGATATGACAAGTTAATGATTAGTTAAAATATCTGAGGCTGAATGATTAATATATGATTAATTTAAAAATAAAAAAAAATATAGCCTGATTATGATAATGTTTACTTTATTTTTCCTTCGAAAACATGAAGTTTCGGTTTAGGTTTCGGTTTCGGCCGAAACTGGGACTGAATCCGAAATTCGGTTTCGGCCGGAAAAACTAGTTTCGGTCGGACACTAAATTTTTTTATGTCGTGATCATGCTAGCGGAACACGTCGGTCGCTGGGAACTGTTTTATCTCCAGTTTCAATAATTAAATTACATAGACAGAGGACCGATTCTCGGTAAGTCAGATGTCGCCGAGTCGTTCAAGCATAAAGCTTTCCAGTTGCTGATATCAGCAAGTAAAACTGGCAAATGTACAGCATTTTTATATGCAATAAAATGTTAAATGTTATGTCTGCATCGTTCACAATGAAGTCAGGTTTCCGCAGTGTTCTTGTTAATTCAATTGCAATGTAATCAAGGGTGGATCAAACTGTAGGTTTCTATACCGCATAATATTTTCTAATGGTTGTTGCTTTGTTAAAGAGCGTAGACTTTTCGAATATTCGTATATTTCGTTTCATTCAAAAGCGCCTATTTACTTAACCCAATAATTTGCAGCTCGAAATTCGCAAATAGTTCGTAAATGCGTCAATAGACACCGTTTTTTGAAAAGTGTTTTAAATGAATCCTTAAGTGATAAAGAAGGACTACTATTTTTACAATTTGGAACCCAAAGGAATGGTGAGACCTCTGGTGAGAAATGCGCTGAACTGTCCTAAGGGGAGTTTTTGACCTAGCCTCCATCATGCTTTTCTAAGTCAATGTTTATCTGTCAAAATGGCTCGTGACGTCACTATGATTTTAAATAATAATGATAGTGCACAGTAACCATAGTAACACTTTACAATTTAAAAAAATTAAGATTGCTATATACAGGTGTCCCATTAAGAATGGGACATAGAACAACCGCAGATTCTCCAATTCAAAATAAAACGATTAAGCAAAATATGCTTAGATAAAATGTTACTCGTTTCCGAAATACGGGGTGTTGAAGTTGAAAACTGAAAAATTAATTATTAATGTCCATAATTTTTTTAATACACCGTATAATTTTATTCAAATCTGCACACTTGTTAAATATCATAAAATGCACCTAACAATAAAAAAATTAGTTCAGTACGCTCTACCAGTGGCGTACGGCAGAAGTAAGTAATGCTTGCGCCCCTTCTAAATGTTACGCCGCTGTCTAAATTTTAATTTTGACTATAATTTTAATTTTTTTGATATTTTCTAAGTCAATAATGTACACTTGTTAGTTTGTTGTAAAGTCATTGGTTTTCGAGATATTCGCAGTTTTTTTAAGACAAAATTGTAAAAATGAATATTATTAATAATAATACAAAAAACTCCGGGTCGCAGTGCGAAACCCTGCCGACATATAGTGTATTTGCTTTTATAAGCAGTGTGGCTCTATTATATGAACTTAACTTTGTTTTTGGACAAAATAAAAAAAAATTCCCCTTAATACAACCCTTAAAACATTTTTTTACTTAATTTCAATACTACATATCAATTCAACATCTGTACCAAATTATATACACTCTTTAGTATGTAAAATCCATATCAGAAACGTGTGTTTTCATAAAATTTGTAAGTCCGGTCCTGTCGGGCCGATTTTATTAAAATTTTAGCAGCACATTTTAATAATTACTAAAGGGTTAAATTTCAAATTTGAAACGGTTCCGAAAATTTTTTCGGTATTTTTGGGCCCGAAAACTTTTTTCAACCCCTAAATACCACCCTTAACATGGCCCGATTGGGCCCATTTTAAATAGGCTTCGTGCGGTGATGGATTTCAACATGTGGTCCAAATTTCGTTAAAATCAATTAACTCCTTCGAAAGTTATAGCCCGCACATATATATATATATATATATATATATATATATATATATATATATATATATATATATATATATATATATATATATATATATATATATATATATATATATATATATATATATATATATATATATATATATATATATATATATATATATATATATATATATATATATATATATATATATACATATATATATAAACATTTCCAAAAATGGTGCCAAACTTCTTAGAAAGTTATGAAACGTCGAGAAATTTTGGTCCGACCCCTAGGTCCCGCCATCCGACCGACGCCAATAGTGTAAGTGCCTTATGGCAAATACACTAATAAAAAGTACATGTCTATCTATCTTTAACTGCGAATATCTCGAAAACCAATGTGCCGATTTGAGTAAAATTATACGGTGTATTAAAAAAATTATGGACATTAATAATTTTTCAGTTTTCAACTTCAACACCCCGTATTTCGGAAACGAGTAACATTTTATGTAAGCATATTTCGCTTAATCGTTTTATTTTGAATTGGAGAATCTGCGGTTGTTCTATGTCCCATTCTTAATGGGACACCCTGTATATTAGATATCGTGTCCATCGATAATAATTAATAATAAAAAATAAGAAAAAATTCGCAGGTTTGTGGACAAAGTTATATTGTCCACAAACCTGCGAATTTTTTCTTATTAATTAAGATTGCTAGTTATTATGTTACCAGTGTAAATAAGTATACAAGCTAGTAAAACTTTATTAATTTATTAAATGTATTTATCCCTGGTAGATTAGTACTTTCTGCTTTTACAGAATCGTCTTCCATGATGCGAAATCAATAAAATACGGGATAGAAGTCTATAGACGTGATAATAACTTGAAGTAACTTCAAAATAACACACAGCACAACATAACGTAGGTAGTTTACAGACGAAGTGACGTCACGCCGGAATCCAACATGGCGAACAGCGTTTTAGACTTGAAGAACAGGTTAAAAAACACAGTTATTAAAATTGAATTATAAAATTTATAGTGCATTATTATGAATAGAAATCACCATTTCTCGTTTGTTTTTTACAAAATCTATCAAGAATATGTGTTATTAGATTTTTTCTTACATGGTGCAAAATACCCTATTGTAGATTGTTAGAGTAACAACGGTTCTTAAGTTTTCCCATAAAAAACCACAACACCTGAGTGCCGCATCCTGTTTTTTGGGTTATGTAATAAATACTTATTATATTTTCGTTTTAAATTTAAAAAAAGTACAAAGGTTCTTTAATTTTTTGGTGCTAATTACCTTTAAGCGCCTTACATTTTAAAATAGAAAAAAATTAGAAAAATTTCAAATAGTTTTTTCAAGTTTAAATCAATTCAGAAAACCACCATTGTGACACTGAGTAAGCAATTTGTAATTTCGAAGTTTTAAGTAATTTTTTGTAGATGTACTTTAATGTTATATTATGAACCATCCCGTATACGTACGGATGTTTACGACTATGTTTACTTGTTACTGAAATCTAAAAAGTTTTATTTGCTTTTTACAAAAATGGCGACAATTTAAAATTTATTAATTTGTACAGTGTCCTGAACAGTGGCGTTTCGTCATGGCAGGCAAATTTTGTCGAGAAAATCTTCAGTTTTGTGACAGTTACGAGCGATTGTTTACAATGTAGGACTCTGTTTATTTATAATACGTTCAACAGATATACCTACACGCGTGGAGAAAAGATAAATACCTACTAATTAAAAATTACAATGTTGGTATTAAATCGTCAAGCGTCTATAATATAAAATGAAATGAAATGAAATCCGTACTGAATGAAATGGTCTAACAAGATTGAAATATAACAATACACATAAAATGCGCATTATACAAACAGGAGGTTTTATTGAAAATGTTGCATAACAGCCCAGTATATCTAAAGTATAATATACTGAGCCAAGTATATAAGCAGTTTAGTTTGGTGATGAACTATTTCAAGACCAACTTGCAATCGTCCGCGTCGGTCGTCCTACATGTCAAAATTTGACAATATTATACAAGTGCATATTAATCTCGGTTCGTAAACAAACAAAGTAAACCGACCTGTTCATGGTTATGTCCTTTTCGGTTATTGCAAGAATTTAAATTTTAAATAGTAAGTTATGTATCTAGTGCGTAGATTATTATTTTATGACGCAGTGTCACATTGTGATAAAACGGGCGCTCAGCGAGTTTTAATAGTCGCATAAGTCAAAAATAATCACGCATGAGATATAGGTAGGTATCTATACATCCTATAATCTTATCTTTTCGGTTCCATTTGGAAATTATCTGAGAATGAGAGGGTAGATAAGAAAGACAGAGAAAAGAGAGATAGAGAAAGTAAATTTCACTTATAGCGTGTAATCTTTAATATTTAAATATGGACATCTGCGAATCAAAAAAGGGAGGAAACATAAAAAATATGTTGATATAACAATGTGAATAAAAATAAAATACTCGAATAAAATAAAAGAAAAAAAAATTAAAAAGACAAAAAACCCGACTCAACAAAATATTAAACTAATAACCAAAAAGATGACAAGCCAACATGCAGCAGGTGGGAACCCACTGAAAAAACAAGATAGTTGGCAAAACCAAAAGTGCACATCCCGCAAGTTTTCCACTGTATGATAAAAAAATAACAATTAAAAAATATTTTTAATAAATTTAAAAAGATTTAAAAATTTAAAGAAATAAATAATTAAAAATTGAAAAAATATTTTTTTTTAAGTTTGCAAAAATAAAAAAAATTAAGAACTATACATAATATAATATATAATTAATATCAAGTGGAATAAAATAAAACAAAATAAAAAGAAAAAAAAAAGAAAAAATTCAATGATATCGTAAGGAATCGAACCCAGGACCTTGCCCTTGGGGATCCAACGTCATAACCATTACACCACGGCTGCCTAATACATGTAGTGGTGTTATCACGGTATACAAGTGTAGCACTTGTTTTATGGATTACACTATATTTACACCGCAATTATTAATATATTGTTTTTAATTAGCTGTCAAAAATAATAAAAAATAAAACTGTTTATAAAAATTAAACTACTGAACACATTTTAGTGAATTTAAATAGGGTTCTGGTCTGATAGTAAACAAAGTGAATAAAATATAACCCAAGGCAATCCGACCAAAATTGCGATCTGTAGAGTCGTGACGTACGTACATACGTACATACGTACATACGTACAGACCAACCGACAACTGCTGTTTGTGATTTTCAATTACAATTTTAATAGTATTTATGAACTCAAATTGATTTAAAAATAGTTCTATTTTATAGATTAGAATCTCCTCTTTTCAAAAAGCTTCAATTTGAATGGATTTCGTGTGAAATTAACTTAGATATAACTTCTTATATGAACGAAAGTCAGCTCTGACGCACAAAGCGATAATAAAGCACATACCGCTAGTTTAGCGGTATGTGCAATAGTGAGACAAATAGATTCCAACCTGCTGTGTGTTGTGGCTTTCCGGCTTGATCTCATCTTTTTGGTCATTAGTTTCATTTTTGTGGAGTCGAGTTTCTTGATTTTTTTTAAATTAAATTTTTTTCAAGAAGCACGATAGAGTTGAGCCCGAGACAGTTCTAATCAGGCTGAATAAATGATAGAATATCAGTGATATTTGTATAGTGCTCGGGGGTTGAAGTTGGGACTCCAACTTGAAGCCGACTCCAAGCCGCAAGCGATCCAACCCAACTATACGAACATTTCGGTATTCAAATTTCGTTTTAAAGAAAATTTGGTTGGGACATTTCAAGATATATATCGCGATTAGGTTAGTATTCCTGTATACAGGACCGTACTGACACATTTTGTTAACTATATTATTTTTTCTTATACGTACCTACCTTGTAACATTCAAGGCAACCTCATTTACTGAAATCTGTAAATCGCTAATGAAAGTAAATTCATTTGTGAATTTGGGGTATAATAGCATTTCTTTTTTTCAAATAAATAAAATTGTCGACCAATTTTTTTCAGACCATATATTGACAAAAATTATATAAAAATATAAATCAAAATAACAAAGGATGACGTTTCGATCCGGATTTTGATCTTCTTCAGAAAAATCTAAAAAATATAAAAATTATTAGTAGGTATTAGTTATTTAATATTATCTAATAGAATTCACGATGATTGAATGTTTGAAAGAATCAAAAGAATTAAACATTCAATCATCGTGAATTCTATTAGATAATATTAAACAACTAATATTAATAATTTTTATATTTTTCTGAAGAAGATCCAAATCTAGATCGAAACGTCATCCTTTGTTATTTTGATTTATATTTTTATATAATTTTTGTCAATATATGGTCTGAAAGAAATTGGTCGACAATTTTATTTATTTGAAGAGTTCTATTCAGACATTAATCAAAGATTTGAATTTCATTTCTTTTTTATTGTCATTCGCAAGGTACTCAAATCTTGTACTTAACTAGAATATTCTTTTCAAATTTTTTTAAGTCTCCTTTTCGATTAATTCATACTATTATTATAAATAATAATAGTATAGTAGTATAGTTCTTTATTTGTAGAGCAGAATATGGATGAAAAAATCAAAATATATCTGAGATATTATAAGGCACAGTTGCAACAAGAAGTGCTTTTAAATTTTTTTAAACTGATTGTCTTTGAGACATTTTATTTATTGCGGTAAGGAGTGAAACATTTTGAGTCCTGTATAAGAGACTGATTTCTCAACGAAGGCTGTTTTATGTTTAAGAGTAATCTGAGTTAAGAGTAATAATATAATAATAACATATTTCGTTACAATTGACAATAAATGTAACATGTCATTTACAATTGTTTATACTATAAAATCATTTAGTTTGTAAAATTATTTGTTTACCAGCTCATTCTCTAGAACTTCCTTGAAACGAGGCAGGGACTCAATGTTATTTATTTTGGTTGGAAGAGTGTTGTATAATTTTAAACAGTTGTAAAGTGCACCTCCCTCAAAGGAAGCTAAGGAATGAGCTGGTAAACGAAAATCATTTGCTCCCCTAATAACTCTGTCCGTCTGATATTTGTTACGATTTCACGGCCAAACCGCCGAGCCCATTGTGATAAAATTTAATATAGAGACAGTTTAAACTTTGGGGAAGGATAAAAACTTTTTTTTCAAAAACTAACCCTTAAGAAGGTTAAATACCTTCTCATAAATTGAGGTGAAAAGTGACGTTCCGGTACTTTTAATGCGAAACCTTGAAGCGCCCAAATTGTATAATGGTACACGTTTACAAGTTTCTCATCTGGGTTGAAATATTGCTACGGCTATTATAATAATTAATGTAACAAATCTAAAGAAGACAGTGTTTTAATACTACGAATACCAATTATATCTTAACGGATTCATTTTATGGTGGAACTTCACATGGCTATTTGTGTTCACTATTGGGTGTTTGTTGTTTTTGTCAAAATATATGACGTTCAAGGCAAACATGCAAATAGAGGCAAATACGACCATCCACACATGATAGTCAAATAACAAACACATAAAAAATTGGCAGCAGAACGCAAGGTTCAAAATTCCAGAAATTTTAGCACTGTTTCATTGTCCCAATTCATTTTCAATAGTAATTGTTCCAGTTCTCGCTCACAGCACAGACACAAAAATACTGCACGTCCGTACAGGTATTTGACTCCTTTGATGTGCCTTGAAAAACCGACAAGCGCACGGTAACGTGTATTTGGTATTGGCCTTATTTGTCAAATAGGCAAATAAGGCCAACACTTTGTCAAATAGACTGTCCACACATAGTAATTGTTTGCCAAATACACAAATATAAATAGCCATGTGAAGTGCTGGCATTAAAAGATTACAATTTCGATTAAAAACTGCTTTCGGAATTACTATAAACAAAACACAGGGACAAACACTTAAGGTAGCTGGCATTTATTTAGAAAAACCATGTTTTTCGCACGGCCAGCTGTATGTGTCTCGCTCACGTGTATCGAATCCAAAATAATCTTTACCTATGTTTTTGCAAAAGATGATAAAACAAAAAATGTTGTTTATAGAGCCATCTTAAATTAGAGTCTTGCTTGAATTTATGAATTTTTTAATCAATTTTACACACTTATTGCACGCAGACGAAGTCTCGGGTAAAATCTAGCAATGTAATATTATGTTCCAATTTTCAAAATGTTACACAACGCGGCCGATTATACAGTATGTAAACGCGTAAGGTGCACATAGGCAAATTAGCATTGGGAAAAAATACTTGGATCAGAGTTAGCCATGAGTGCATTAATTGTTATTTCTATTGAATTATCGTGGTAATCTTAAGGATTTATATTTTATTTTGATTTATTTTTATTGATTTATTCAATAATAAAAAGCTCTTATAAATCATTATTTTAATTTTTTTGTACAAAAATAAAACAAAAAAACAACTTCATCTGTTTGGAAACATTTCATTCAAAAATTGTCTGACTGGTATGACGTATGCACGTTGGTAAATCAGTGACCCAATGTCTTTAGGTTCAACACGAATAGGCGGAGATATTTGATCTCGCACCATATGTAAGTACTTTTGGGAATTTAATGTCCCATTAATAAACAAAGTCCGATTATGTTGTAATGCATTTGAATATTTTCTTCGGTAGTATACACATTCATTTTGCAAAAGAATATTATCTGTCAAATTGAAAAACAAGATTTTAAGGCTTACTCTGATCCAGTCATTTTTTCCCAATGTTAATTTCCCTATGTGCACCTTACGTGTTTACATACTGTATACAAAAACGAACAACAAAACATGACGTTATTACGAAGCGAACTTTACAATTCATCAAGGATATAATATTCACTTTTCTAAAACAATTAATTTACGCGCGATCCATTTCAAAAAGTAAGTTTGATATAATGACACTGACAGCCAGTCCTGTCGTTGGGTTTGAAGCGGTAGCGGAAGTCAGAACTGTTGTTGTCGGAAACATGAAGCGACGCAACGCGAAGCCGAGTTGATAGATATGGCGTAGGCGCCGGGTATAGACACACGCCATCATCGAGGGATGGACAAATTTGCAACCCGTTAAAATATGTATGGCGCAACGAAATTCTTGTGCGTTGATACACCAACTCAAGCGCACTTTACTGTTTCAGCGCAACTGCGCCATGACACATCACGTGCGCGGAAACACGAGAGTTTAGTTAATGATTGCGTCACGTGTAGTATTTTACCATTCCAACCCACAAGTAAGGAATGTTACTAGTTTAGGTCAAAAATCACAAAATTTTACAATATCTTTCCGTTTTGAGGTCCCCCGAATTCAAAAAAACATATTTTTGAAAAAACTCTGTGCGCCTGTGAACACGATACAGGTCAAACGGATGAGCGGATTGAAACCAAATTTTGGGAGGATGTTTGATTTGTAAATTTGAAGAGCCCTATTGTTTTTGGGGAAAATCGGCGCATGCGCAGAAGAGACATATGATATAACGGTGTTTTTTATATAATATTGGTATACTTTTCATAACGACTTATTATTGGATTTATTTTTTCAAGAAAGTTTAGTAAAAACATTTTTTTTCTAAACTTTATAGTTTCGAAAATATTTTGTTTTATGGATCTCTCAAAAATAAACTAGTTCAGCATGCTTTGATTAACATTTACATGACGTGGAATATATTATGTAGGTAACCATGGCAACGAATAGCAAATATCATATTGAATACTAGCTATTACCTGCGTCACCGCACACGATATCAGAAATTTTATTTTCTTTATTATAATCAAATATTAACATTTTTGAAGTTGGAATGGTCCACCTACGTTATGTTGTGCTGTGTGTTATTTTGAAGTTACTTCAAATTATTATCACGTCTATATGTTACGGTTAATACAAGAAAGTAGTTTATTCGCGAATTAACCGGCTAATACCCGAATTAACCAACGTCAAGGATTGGTTAATTCGGGTATTAGCCGATTAATTCGCGAATTAACTACTTCCTTGTATTAACCGTAACATATAGACTTCTATCCCGTATTTTATTGATTTCGCATCATGGAAGACGGTTTCGTAAAAACAGAAAGTACTAATCTAGCAGGGATAAATACATTTAATAAATAAATAAAGTTTTACTAACTTGTATACTTATGGTTTTTCTCAAATGCGCCTTTAGATGTTTCGCATCAAAAATTCAAGTGAATACTCTATTTGCGCCATATTTAAGGAAGTCAAGAAATGCATCTTTTAAACCCTACCATATAAAAGCGTACTTCTACATTTCGCAAGTCGGGTTTTCCTTATGAAAATGTGTAATTTGCGGAAGATGTTGTAAATGTATAAAGTGCATCATTAAAGTGTAATGGATTTTCCTTTTGCTCCTCATCCACTTTTATTTTCAATAACAACTCACCCTACGTCTGTTATTATTTATTTAATTATTTACCTACGTTTTTTATTTTCAATATTTCCATAAATTTAATTTGAACATTATTTCACTTCATTACTACAGTCTTGTTTACATGAAATAAAATGTCGAAATTGTTTGTAAAGGGGGGGGGGCGACACTTTACGCGTCAGTAATTTGTTACGCATGTAAACAAATTCCGCACCTTTTATAATTTTTACATATTACTTTTTACCTTATTCCGGCGTAGCAAAAAGAGGGTTTTATGAATTTCTTTTTTTTTTACTTGAGAGACGTGCTCAACAGCTTAGGCTATATGCACGCGGATGAAAGGTTTTATGAATTGTGGTTGACATTTTATGTGTGTTTAAATTTTTGTTCTCTGATATCTCACTACTGAACCGATTTTAATAAAACAAACTGAAATATTCATCGCAGTTCACAAGTGTGCCGATGGATATAACTATAAAAAAAGCGAGTGTGCTTTAGACCACACGACTGAAGTAAAACTTCTTCCTGTCATATATAATAATATTATAATATATAATATATAATAATATTATAATATATAAAATAAATTTCTGCAAAAAATTAAGGGAGCAAAAAAATTTTTTGAATTTTTAGTGATTAGTCAGAATACTGTATCTCAGTTAAAATTGGTGGTATCAAGGTTTTAAAAATAGCATTTTAAAGCGCTGAATGTCTAGTTTTCAGATTTCTTAGCTTAAAATTTTTAGGAGCGACAGTCATCGCAAACTTCTAAGAAAGAACACGAAAGAAATTTTTTTTAAATTTTTTGCGATATTTTTCTCGGTCCACGGGCTTGGAAAAATTTTTTACGCAAAAATCATGATATGAACTTGATAGCCTGTTCATTCAGGTTTATATAATTTATATAATATATAATAATAATATATAATATATAATAATATATAATTTGTAATAATGATACAATAATATAATAATCTATTACTATATTTTGATTAGATATCCACATTTAACGACACAATATAACCTCACTCTGTACTCTGTAGCGAAATGACTGTGGAAATCTACAAATTCGGACCGGACCGCTGGTATACCTAATATAATGACAATATTAAAGAAATTGAAAAAAATTGTGAAATGGTTGTAAAAAAATATATATAGCCGGACACGAACCAGCGGCCTTTTGCGTGCGAGGCAGCCGCACTGTCTATTCAAGGACGCCAGTCTATTCGTATACCGCCGGTTTTCATGATATACCAAATTTCGATTGTATAGAAATTAATGTTCGGGCTCTTCGTGGGCTCCTTGTCCCCTTGAATTCTCGACTGTTATTTTAATGTAAGTATCTATTGTATTTGGAATAAGTTAATAATGTTTTTTCATGCATAATTAATTGACGATTAAAATTAGTGTTTGTGCGATTTGGTTTCGATTTAATATTGTTACAATCTTCCCGTTGGCACAACAAAGAATTTCGTGACGACAATCACTTCGTTATTCTAACAAAGACACACATTGTTGTTTAACAACAATCGGGTCTTTATCTGACAATGATACACAGATTGTTGTGGAGCAGCAACAATCAGCTTGATGTTCCAACAATATGCGTAGGTACGTAAAAAGGGCTTTGTTGCCAAATTCCAGACAACAATGAATGCAAGAAAGGAAAGAACAATCCAGCGGCTATATAAACTGCGGGACAGTGATGATACAGACAGTCATGATACGACAGTGATATGTGATACAGTGTGTGAACAATCGACATAAATTTAACAGTCAGTAAATAATGCTGAGGTAACTGCTGAAATAACTAGTTTAACATAAATAATCTCCTGGAAATAAATAAATAAATGAACTGTGTAAATAATAGTGTACGAAATAAATAGAACTATACATAGTTAATAAATAAATTTTGGTGTGCTCCTGTGTTGTAAATAATCTTTTGTATATAGTTGTATAGTGACTTTGTATTTTTATTACTTATTCTTCTACTTTATTATTTAGAACTGTCGTTTTGTTTTTTTTACGTTATAGAGCAGTGATTTTTTAGTTTGTTTATTTTTTCTGTTAAAGTTTTACTATTGTAAATCAATATTTTCCACCACTGACTAGAACAGTTTTGTTACAATATAGATATGGCACAGTATTTTATAGAACATTTTTTGTATTTTTGTAATGCGTATAAAGCTTTCAAAATTCAAATTCAACGTGACGTCACTACGTAATTATAAATAAAATTGAAAAGGAAAAAAAATACAAAGTATCTTCTCAAGTTTAAGCATGCAGACTTTCTTAAATTTATTGCCGCAATAACTTACAATAAAAACGGAAAGAAATTTTAACTCTAGACAACAAAATAAAATTTATAGATCTTCTTCCACTCTCTGTCAATTATACTCTATCTAAAAGAAATATGATTCTTAGAAAAATTGGCAAATTTCGTTTTTTACTGTTAGAACCATTTATACGGATTGATCTGGAATAGTAGATTGTATATCTAGTGTTGTAATTAAGTATATTACGTGCGACTGTTGACATAATGTGGCAACGAGCGACATCGAATTGTGATATGAATTACGCACGGATATATATTATTTTTTGCATTAACCCTAACAAAAGTGACGATGTAACTTTTCATAAGCTATCTACTAATTACCAGTAGTAATATATCGTCGTTGGTTCTGTAATAGCTCTTATGTGCATAGTTGGCAGATTTTACGTTTTTTAGATGAATAGATTCAGGAAACGGAGCTCTATACACTAGTAATATCTCCAAATTAATATTACAGTAACCAACAAAGGGAAATAACTCTTATGTGAAAAGTTGTATCAAATAATTCCTCCCATGTGCCAATAAATCCGTAATTAACGTTAAATATTTTTTTAAGAAAATAGGTACTTCGTCTTAATTAAACAGGTATAATGAAGATAAGTATGAATAAGTAATATACCTCTGAAATTGCTAGTTCTTACCATCCAATGCTGAAAAAACCACTTTTTGGCCTTTTCTGCAAATTTTTCTTTTTGCACATAAGCGGTATTACAGAACCAACGATGATATTATGTAAAACAACAGCAGGCGCGAAATAACCTAATAGAAGTGAAGTTTCTTTCACAAACGAAATACCCAAAAATATAAAAACATACTGAATACATGCTCTTCTTTCCCACTGGGCCCCGTGATCGATAGGAACCCCCTAGTTCCTACCAGATCACCAAACGATAACCGATATTAATTATTATCGAAAAACATATTTATTTCGAAAAAAACAAACGATAATGACTGACTACCTACCTACTTGGTTATTAGCTTTTCCATGCGCGAAGCTACTCTACTCTCGCCCGAAAATCAGACTTTCCGATTTCAGCATGTTTAGGTAAATTTGAAAACACAATTTAAGTACAATGCTGCAAAAGAAGTTAACCAGTTTGTCGCTGATGTCCATAGACTGTAATATTTTCAAAAACATAGATTTTGAAGAAGTTATTAACGATTTTGCCCATTTAAAATCTAGAAGGGTACCTCTTCAATCAATATAGATTTTTAAGCATTACCTGTGAATGCTAAAAGAGTTACTTTTGTGGATTATATTATAACTAGCCGCTACCCGCGGCTACGCCCGCGATTGAGATGGAAATCGACTTTTGACATGCATATCAGGGGTTGAGGTATTGCACATATTTTGACAAACAATTTTCTTATTTTTCGTAAAAAATTTTTATTTTTTTTAATAAAAAGTATCCTATGTTACTTCTAATACCTTCAAGAGTGTATGTGCAAAGTTTCATGATGATCGGTTAAGTAGTTTTTGCGTGAAAGCGTAACAAACAAACTTACATTCGCATTTATAATATTTCGTTTTCATAAAATTTGTAAGTCCGGTCCTGTCGCGCCGATTTTAATGAAATTTTAATAGCACATTTTAATCATTACTAAAGGGTTAAATTTCAATTTTGAAACGATTCGGAGAAATTTTTCGGTATTTTTGGGCCCAAAAAATGTTTTCAACCCTTTATTTTTCGTAAAAAATTTTTATTTTTTTTTAATAAAAAGTATCCTATGTTACTTCTAATACCTTCAAGAGTGTATGTGCAAAGTTTCATGATGATCGGTTAAGTAGTTTTTGCGTGAAAGCGTAACAAACAAACTTACATTCGCATTTATAATATTAATATGATATTATATCTAATCATTTAATGTGACTGTAAAGAAATAAAATAAATCTAGCACCTTGCTTGCCTACTTTCTTTGTCTATTCTAACAAAATAGTGCTCTCTCAAGGTCATTGGGGCCCCGTTATCCTAATGTACCCAGGGCCTCCGATAGGTTAAAGACGGCCCTGAATGAATATGAAGTGAAGAGCAACAAATACCAATCCTGTGCATAATGATCTCGCTTTTAACAAATGGCTTAGTTACTAAACTGGGTAACTATGTCTGAAAAATAAAAAAAAGAAAATTCCAAAAAACAGGTCTGCTGTAAAGGCACTCTCACAATACATAATTTAAAAGCGCATTCGTAAAAGACATAATAAATTTTTCATGAGATGAATAAATTTCGAACGTTGTACAACTGAAACGATTGTGCGAGTATATGACGTCATATCCGCTTGTTTTCATTTCCTTTCAACCGGAAATTAATATATCTGAAGCACAAAATAAACTCATACAAAATGAAAAAAAACGCTTTGATTGAAAAGTTCTGTTACTGCAACTGGTCGTTTTTTCTTCCAATAAAACTGACATTCTGGTTGCAAAACAAGCCATATTATTATGTTATCGATATTTCAAATAAAAGGATTAAAATTTACGGGCTGCTGATTTTTATTGGTGAACTAGTTTTGGGAGCCCGGGCTTTTTTGAAATTAACTTTTTTCACTGAATTTCTTTATTAATATTACTAGCAACCCGGTCCGGCTTCGTACAAATTGCAGATTTTTTTCGTCGACTTACGTTGCAAAATTGATCTCCACGAAAAGCGCTTTTATTTTAACGCGATAATATATACCCTATCAGAGAAACCGATCAACTTTATTATTGTTGCGTGCTCTCTGTTGGGACGATAATGTGTTCCATAGAATGTTCCAGACCACGACAACAACAACAATGGAAAGCAGGTAAAAACCCGACCATCTTAGAATTGCTTGGAGAAGGCAATGCTGTAAAGAAAGGTTGAGATGTTTCTAGAACATTCGATAGGCGGGGGACGAAGCTATGAAATACGAGTTTTGTTAAACGTTTATTATTGTAATGAAATAATTTCCACCACGGACTAGAAAAGATTTGTTACACTATTTGAATATTTTAATCGCGCCAGGTATAGCAAAAATCAAATAGGTCGTTCAAATTTTAAAGTATAAGTCCGATTCGTACTTGACTGGTGTTAGACTTTCACCAAAATTTGCTGATATTGATGTGAGTTTTAGGTGACCAGGAAATATTCTTGAGTATTTCAGGTTGTCCAGAGAGTGTCCAGCCAGTATCCTATATATAATGGGAGCAAAGCTGCGGGTTTAGGTTAGCTCTAAACATAATCGAGATAGGGATAAGAGGGATAAATTAGGGAATACAATGATCGAGTTTACAAACACTGGCAAACAGCATGAAGGAGTAGATAACAATAGGGTTTCAAAGCATAAATGAAAATTGAAGACGTTTGCACAAATTAACAAGTGAAGTACAATTCACAAACATTCAAAATAAAATAAAAAATTATTTAAGAAAGTAGAAACATAAAATTAAATTATTAGAAGTTTTGTTCCAAAATATGTATTGAAGAAGATTTATTTGGTTGAGGAACAATAGAAAAATAAGCTTTAGCAAAGTATCGCTTGTGGCCAACGTTTCGAAACTTGCATTGAGCCCTGAGGATGAAAATATAATTTTCAAAACGTTGGTCACAAGGGATACTTTGGTAAAGCTTATTTTTCTATTGTTCCTCAACCAAATAAATCTCCTTTAATAAAATTAAATCCAAAGGTTTCGAAGAAATAATATAAAGAAGGCTTTCAATTATAAATACATTATTTATTTATTACTTGTATTTCGCTTTGAATAGCTGCTAACTTAGTTGAATTAAAACTATTTTTATATTTAAAACTTCAATTATTTCTCGAAAAATTAGTGTGGTATAAAACAAAAATATATTAAACTAGCGATCCGTTCAGGTTTCACCCGGGTGCGATAGACATAATTCTGCAAAATGTATTTCGTTTGGGGCCCGCATCTGAAATAAATAGCTTAGAGCAAATTCTACCAGATTTGCTTCTGAACTAATAGCTTTGAGCGAATTCTAACAGATGTCGCTACTTGAAATTAAAACAGTTTTTTTGTTTGCTTCTTAACTAATAAAATCTGTCAGATGTCGTTGCATGTTACTAAAACAGTTTTTTTGAGAAAACACCGTAATTTTCTACAAAATGTTTAATAAAAAATATCCTATAGCGTAAGTTGCACCAAGCAAGACACATTTACCAAATTTCATTAAAATCTGTTCAGTGATTTAGGAGATTAGCGTGGCTATAAAATTGCGACATGAGAATTTTATATATATAGATTTATTTACTTTGATATGTTGTACTACGCGATTGCCAGTTTCACACGAACAAAGTTTTATTCATATGGAATATTTTGTTGGGTATGCTGACAGCTTTCATAAAGCTTTCATTTATTAGATTTATTGTGAAGCTTTACAACAAAAATATCGGTCACTCCAATACATACAAGATTGTTTAATATTATACACTATGTTTCAGAAAAATTCAAGCAACGAGGCATCATCCTTGCCTCGTTGTTTGACAGTCACGCGCATGATAGCGTGGAAACGCGTTTAGTTAGGACGCTGTTTCAGGTGTTATTTTAAACTTTAAAGAGACCGTGAACCACTACTAGGAGCAAAATTGAGACAATAATGTAACAAAACTGTTCTAGTTCGTGATGGAAATTATTTATTTACATTAATAAACGTTTAACAAAGCAGTTAAACACACAAACGAAAACGTACTTCTTTAACTTAACAGTAATAATAACGTTAACAGAAACAAAATAGCGACAGTTCCAAAAGGCTAAGTAACAGAATATAGAGTCACTAAAATATGTACACAAAATATTTACAACACACAAATACAACAAAGTTTATCTAGTACACTTATTCACACTTGTATATTAACTATATTCACACGACTATATACAAAAAGTTATTTATGTAAAACCAGATTTATATAATTGCACTCAATGGTTTACACACACAACAGTTTATTTATCTTCACGGTATAAATTAATGAAAATTAATGATTTATGTCGCAACGCCAGAGCACATGAACAACTAACCAACTGACTGACTGACTGCCAACCACTCCGCTTGAATTTTATAGCTTCCTCCCCCGCCTATCGAATGTTCTAGAAGCACCGTAATCCTTCCTTTACATGTATTGGCTTCTCCAGGCAATTCTAAGAAGGTCGGGTTTTTACCTGCTTTCCATTGTTGTTGTTGTCGTGGTCTGGAATATTCTATTGAGCCCATAGTCGTCCCAACAGGGGCGCGCAACAAAAAAAATAGTCTCCAGAATATAAATGAAAATTGGTATTAAATTGAAAATTACAAAATAGTTAAATATATCGTCTCATATGATTCGCAAAAATGGTCTGAATTATAAAAAATGCAGTCAGCGGAAAACTCGCATTGAAAGGAATGCACTCCAGCGCCGAGCGAAAGTGAAAGCTACGGCAGCGTCGAAATGTGAACGAAAAAATCCAAACGTCTACGGATAATGTGCAGGGAATACTGGAAAAAGGAATACACGACGTTTTCACGAAAAAATTACGCCGCGAACCGGAACTGCGCCTTTGTTTAGTTTTTTAACTGTCTTTTCACATCATGCGAGAGCTGATTTGTATCTTAGGTAACGCTAGACATGAACCTTCGCAATAGTGAGAGTTATGGGTGAATCAAAGGTGAAATTATTTCTAATTATTATTTGTTTATTTATAAGGAGTGTGCATTGTTCAAAATTATCAAACTCTGATAAGCAGAACGATAATTATTAGACCGCGTCTTGAGTTGGATGTAGCTACAAAACACCACTGCTGTATTTTCCTAGCAGAATGAAAGTGTACCGTTCACTAATTGTTTTGCATACACGCGAAATACAACCAGAGGCGGATGGCCTCAATTATTCCGGCACGGAAAAATAACTGTGTCCACCGTTACATAAGAAAGTAAGATTTCGATCCCGTCATGAATACTTATATTTGCCGCCATGTACAAAGTGGGCATTCGGCTCTCCTTTTTTACCCGAGGGCCTTTTTGTTTTACCTGAGGGCCCTCCTATTTTACCCAAGGGCCCTCCTATTTACCCGAAGGTCCTCCTATTTTACCTGAGGGCTTTCCTCTTTTACCCGAGGGATCTCCTATTTTACTCGAGGGCCCTTCTATTTTACCCGGGGGGCCTCCTATTTTACCCGAGGGGCCTCCTATATTACTCGAGGGTAAGCCATTCAAGTATTACGTAAGCACCAAGGGGGGGAGGGTCGTTGCTTAGCTTATTTTGCTGACAAAGGTGGAGAGGGGGGTCAAAAATTAATAAAACTCTGCTTACGTATGACTTTAATGGCCCCAGGGCCCTTCTATTTTACCCGAGGGCTGACAATCTATTCGCCGCCACAAAAATTATAGCTTAAGGTTGTGAGAGCTATTATAACAAAGACAAAAAACGCATTATTAATTTTACCTTAAAAAAAATAAATAAAAATAAAATCATTCTTGTAAACAAAAAAACTTAAACTAATATAGGCAATCAGCCTACCGGTCTTGGCGTGCCCCAACCTATCGGGAAAACTCCTAAAATTCCTGTGGGCCCATCCACTCCTGAATACAGTCATAGCATACTGTAATAATAATATGTACTTATATTGAAACTTTACGAGACACGGTGAAACGTTTGGGATGATGGCAACACTGCAAACATTCTCACCGCCACTAAGTTGGTAATGCCGGTATTGTCGACACCTGCATACTGTGGTGTTATCCTTAGATATTACATAATGACAGCAGGATCTACGCGTCGGTGTACAGGTGAACATACTTATTCAATGGCGACCCGACTTCTAAGTTTACTACGTTCAAATTGAAAGAAGAAATTCAACTTTAAGCTAAAGATTTTTTTGTTAATTTATTCGCAGTTTAATATTGACCCCAAAATTAGATCAAACAATACTCAGTTTTCTCATTACTTTTAGATTTTTGAACTGTTGACCCAACGTCAAAAACGGGAGGCGCTTTGATTTGAAAACCATGCCGTTTGACCTAGGTTCAAAGGTTATTCTTATTAAATTTCGTTACAATTCGCCAACAGTTTCGGATTGAATCGTGTAAGAAACAAACAAAACAAAATGACAAAAGATTGAGTAAAAATGACTCATCGCTTTGCTCGTTTATTATATAATATTTTATAATAATCGGTCCACTTACAAATGTTACGTTAGAGTTCTTGTTAACGACCGTTTTAGTCAACGGGTAACGGGCCGACGCGAAACGGTTACCTTTGTACACGATCCGTTTATACGTGAGCGCGTCCATTGTTATCGATATCAGTTCTATACTTGAAGGGCGAAGAAGTGCAAGTACATTATGTCTTGCTTGCTTATTTTTGTAATTTTCTAGTCTTGTTCCAACACTGACCTATTATGAACAAGGCTAATTAATAAATTCATATCAATATCAATTTTAAACTCCATATTCACAATGAGCAGCACAAGATAGGTAGGTAGGTATAGGTAAAAACGTGCGCGCACACCTGTCGTCGTCAACAGACTTCTATGATATTACGTGGTCCACTGCATCGGACCGACCGTCGACGGGCGACGTGCGGGTATCCGTTAAGTTTTGTTGCAACGGTTACATGCCCGTCGCGTTAACAAACATATTGAACACTGTGCGTCGGCCCGTCGCCCGTCTAAAAAATTTTGCCGTTATCCGTTGTCGTTAACAAGAGGCCTTAAACTGTGGTAAAATAGGTACAATGATTTGGATTTTGTTAGGAGAGCAAACAAAACGAAGTAGTGATGATTGAAATAAAACAGGACTTAACTCAATTCGCTCGTTTGCTTAAGTATTGCATTAATACTTTAAATGATATGCCAGTTTTACATGTATTATGGGACTTCGTTAAAATCGCAAAGCACCATGAGTTGGATTAAAACAGGGACTCCTCGTTCACTGGTTGGTCAATTAATACAACGTACTAGCCGTAGAATTACCCTAAAATCAGGCAAATTTAAAAATGCAACTTTTTTAATTTAACAGTGATTAACTTGGAAACGCAAATATTTTCACATACCTAATACAAATTGTTTTTCCAAAGTCTGCTCATAATATATTATATATTTCGTAAGGTAAAACATCGATTTTCGACCCTTAAAATTCGCTTATCGTAGTTCTGACACCCTATTGCACATCTGTATGTAGAGCCCTTTACAACGATACCTCGATCGTTGAAATCGGTCCAGCGGTCTAGGAGAAGATAGCCGTACAAAAAAAAGCTGCTGGCCTATTAATAGATAGATAGATATAATTTATTTGTAGAGCCAATTCGGATACAAAGCGTCAAAATCAACAATTATACATATTTTACATGATCATACAAACAAGTTTATTTTAAATATTGCTTTAGTTTTTTTTTTTTTGAAAGAAGTGATGTTGCTTGTATTTTTTATGTCGGTAGGCAGGTCATTTATACATTATAACGAAGCGGCTCAATGCCCGTAATCTTCTTCCACCTGGTAAAATAGCAAGGGAGAGTATACTGAAAATATTTAGAGCGGGTTTGGAGCAAGACGGAGGAGGTGTTAATAGTGGGCCCATTGAGCGTTACACAACTTTCCAGAGGATTCCTCGGTCGAGTCCAACCAGTTGAAATATTTGCATTATATAATTTAAGAAAAAACAATGGAGTACGTAATGGTAAACTGAATTTGTATTAAGTAATAAATTCAAAATAAATAATACATTATAATGATCGAATTAATAATGGTAATAGAGTAACATAGAAACTGAATTTATAATAATAAATAAATTCAAAATAAATATTACGTTATAATGCTCGAATTATCAACTATAAGAATGACAAGAAACTTAAGTTCTAGAACCAATGTCGAAACTGAAAAATTAATGGGAATATGAAGGAATAAAGAGAAAAATATACATTACCGGTTTTGTGGACGAACTCAGAATCGTATTATGAAAGTTATTTTAAGAAATGGAGAAGCAGTCGAAGGATATTAATAGGTGATCCTTTTTCCCATTAGTTCTAGATTACATATGAATAATTAAAATTAGATGTTCAATAGATTACTTAAATATTTTCGGAGACAATTATAATACGTCTGAACACTTCGATATCCAACGTTGTTCATATCTTTTCTTTCGCGATAAATAAAAAATGTTTTTACCCGTCGCCAAGAAAAGTAATAATTACCGACACACAATACACTGTTTCACCTCAGATTGCAGTTGCCTATTTTGTAGTTTCAAAATAAGACTGTTTCCAACGTGAACAGAATAATTAATAGTTAATAGATTATTATAATATTATAATATAATGTCAGAAGTGCTAAGTACTTTATGACAATCACCCCCTACTTGATGAGCGAGGGCATGCATTAATAATAAACAATAGAAAATTACTTCAACAAGGTCTGATGACCAACAACCGAATAAACATTATTACATTGTTATTAATAAATTTAATTTATCCCATAATTGATTTCTTATTTCTGAAGATAATTACTCACAGATCTCAATATTTTAATTATTACTAAACTAACATAACAGATTCTAAAGAGACAGTATAGACAACTCAAACGGAATTGAGTAAATCCAAACCCTGATTCCAATACTACGGGGAGTACAGAACATTAGAACCGGGAACTTAACGGAATAAGTTCGGGAATTAAATAATAAGAGAAGAAGAAATAACAAAATAATAAACTCGCGGAACCAAATCCAATATTTTGGAAAATAACCAAATTCGACTCAACACAAGTTTTTTTTTTTTTTTTCTCAGATATCGCTAAATAAATCGGATATGAAGGAACCTAGGAAACTAACACTAACTTAATAATTAAATTACATAATTGACAGTTACGTCACCTACAACTCAAAATATAAGTAAAAAAAAAAAAAAAATATCAAATATATTTGTTGTTAAAATTAAGCTTTTTTCAAATGTTCGACATGAGTCTTGAAAATTTGTCCGGATACAGGATCTTGAACCTCACAGCTTACTGGACTAGTGAACTTAGTGATAATTCGTGGAGCGGAATACCTGGGAAGGAATTTTAAATGGAAACCAGGTCGCATTTTTTGATAATGTAATTTCTGAACGACACGATCGCCAATAACAAACTTAGTATGCAAATTTCTACCTTTATTATAATATTTAGCACGTTGCTCCTGTGATTGTTGTAAAATTTGACGAATTTGAAGTTCTGATGGAGATTTCTCTTGTTCCCAAACCGAAGATAGATTCCAACGTCGATCAATAGGGAAATTTATCTCGCGTGAAAGAAATATCTTGCAAGGTACCTCTTTAATGCTTTGGTGATAAGTCGTATTATTACTGAACGTAATTTGATTTAATAACAAATCCCAATTAAGATGATCGTCAAAAGTTTGTTGTAACATGATGGATAACGCTGATCGAACATTTCTTATAACTCTTTCGACTGAATTGGACTGAGGATGATAGGGGGAAATATGAATAAGTTTCGAACCCCAAGACGAACAAAATTCTTCGAATTGTTTAGACGAAAACATTGTGGCGTTGTCAGAAATTATGTTCATGGGAGAACCGTAAATTGTAAAAGTATTATGCAGACATTTAATGATTGTAGCTGAACAAGAATCGGGAATAGCGTAAGTAATTAACCATTTACTGTAGCTATCTAATATAAGAAGAACATATTTATTACCTGAATGCGTTTTAATAAGAGGTCCCATAAGATCTATGTAAATTTTATCCCAAACAGCAACAGGAGTTTGAGATGACATAACCACTTTATCTGGACGTTGATTTGGTTTATTACGCAGACAGAACTCACACTTCTTGACAAAGTCTTGTACTTCAATAAACATACGCGGCCACCAAAAACGTCGCGATATCAAACGAAAGGTCTTAGATATTCCAGGATGATTAACTATAGAAGAAGTATGGAATTGATTAAAAATTTCATTTTTTAAAACTTGAGGCACCACAATTCGACGTTTATTTTTCTTGCCAACTAAACGCACGAGGAAGTTCTCACGAACAGAAAAGTTTTTGTGATTGATACCATTAATAATTTCAGATTTGATTTTGTGTAAATCTGGATCTTGATCTTGTAACGTACGGAGATCATTTATAGGGTTAATAAGTTCAACGATTTGATTTAGTTGAACATGATGCGGAGAAGAGTCATCAAGATCAGGAATAACATAATCTGAGAAAGGACGAGATAAACAATCTGCTGTACAATTATCTTTACCTCTTATATGCTCGACACGAAACTTGTAGCGACTGATTCTTAACAACCATCTTCCTACTCGTCCCAAGTTGCGCGGATGCTGAATTAGCCACTTCAGACAGGAACTATCGGTTTGGAGTAAGAACGGACGATGTAATAAGTACGATTTAAGCTTTTCCATGGCCCAAATACACGCCAGGGCTTCTTGCTCGTACGTGCTGAATTTCATTTCTGCGGAGGTTAGTCGTCTACTCGCGTATTGAATTGGATGGATACCGTCTTCACAATCTTGTAACAACACGCACCCGATATGACTTTGACTGGCATCAGTTTGTAATATAAATTCACGTTGAAAATCGGGAAAACGAAGTACAGGTGAACTGACGAGAGCTTCTTTAAGTGTCTGGATAGATCGGAGATGAACTTCAGATAATTGATACTTGACATTCTTTTTTCTCAAATCATTTAACGGAGCCATTATTTGCGTATAATTAGAAATAAACTTAGCGTAATATCCGATCATGCCGATAAATGATTGTAATTGTTTTATATTTTTAGGAGGCGGTAAATTCTTAATCACTTCGACTTTATCGGGATCCATTGAAAGACCACTTGACGAGACATGATGTCCAAGAAATTTGAGCTCCGACTGAGCGAAATTTATCTTCTTCGGATTAACAGTGAGATTAGCTGCACGTAATCGTTTTAACGTTTCTTTAACGTGATTAATATGTGATTTCATATCTGGACTGTAGATTAAGAGATCGTCGAAGAAAACAATGACAAATTTATACCTGAGGTCAGCAAAGATTTCGAACATTAATCGATTTAGAGCGCTGGGTGAAATCGATAATCCAAACGGCGCTTTATGGAATTTCCATTGTCCTTCCGGCGTTACAAAGGAGGTAAGATCTTGAGATTTTTCAGTCAACTCAACCTGATAAAAGGCACTGTTAAGATCAAGAGTTGAAAAGACTTTAGCATTTTTCAGACACTGGAAAATATGCTCAATCGATGGCACCGGGAAACTATCCATGATTACTTTCTTATTCAGTTGTCTGTAGTCCACACATAGACGAAAACCACCCTTAGCTTTTTTAACTAAAAAGGCTGGCGAGGCGTAAGGAGATTTACTGGGAGAAATAATACCTTTTTCTAATAAATCGTTTATGTGATCTCTCATTATCTGAGCTTGCGGAGGGGCTAAAGGATATGGGGCTTTCCTAACAGGAATGTTGTCACTCAGCTGAACGGAATATTGATAATTTACGGCTTGCCCGAGTTCCTCTGTAAGTACATCGGGGAACTCCAGTAATAATTGATCAAAGAACTCCGAGGATTTATCAACCTTAGTGATATGGCCGATTTGCGAGAAAGAATTCGGAGAGGGTAAAGGTACAAAAGGTACGGAAATAGATGGATTGAAACCGAATGTTAAAATATTTTTATTACAATCTACATTAGCACTCATCTGTTTTAAAGATTGGTATCCAATTATAACGGGATATGATAAAGTATTCAAAATGTGAAAATTAAGTTTCCACGTGAAAATATTTATTTTTACAACGATTGACAAACTGGAGAGAGACTTACAAATACTTCCATCAGCTAATTGTGCATACGAAATAGAATCGATCAAGGAACCTAACCTATTGGACACTAAATAATTAGCTAACTTAGAGTTTATGTAATTTTGCGTAGATCCGGTATCTAACAGAGCAGTCGCACGAAGTTGTTGAAAGAAGATATGGACGAGGGGTAGACAGGGAATACTTAACTTAGAGACAGACGGGGAAGATGATTTTTTACAGACAGACCTTAAATCTACATTATTGGAGAATGGAAATAAATTGTTCAGATTAGAAGTAGGCTTAGAAATTATAATAGGTGGGGAATTGGTCATATCAATTTTTTCTGAATAACCTTTTTCACAGAGAATTTTGGGGGGCTTGGAATGTCATTTTTCGATTGCTAAACGATCAGTAGAAGGGCGTGAAGGTCGAACTGGACATTGAAGTAAATTGTGACCAGTCTGCTTGCAATATCGACATATTATGATTGGTGGGGAATTTAGCTGGCCATGGGACGAACTATTATTGTACATTTGCCTCTGACGTTCCACAGCTCTTAACTGTTTTATTAAGTTGTACAAGCTGGTTATATTGTTTGGTGGATCTCTGAATTGGAGATAATTAAAAGAATTTTCATTCTGATTCAGCCAAATGCGAGCAATAATTTCAGATTCTGACAAGGTGGGTCCTAATATGGAAACATATTTTAGAATGTTCTCCGCATAGTCAGGAAATTTTTCGTTATTATTCTGGCGTCTATTTAAATATTGTTGAGCCAAGATAGCTCGATCAATGGGGGTAGTAAAATTTTCAAGTATAAGGGGTTTCAATTCTGGCCAATTTAAATTCAAAGAAATATGATCTCGCCACCATTGGTAAAGTAAACCTTCAGTTTTATTTAATAACGCTTTAAAGATGAGTAGAGGAGAAACCGATGGAAACTGCAATATGCGATCTACTTCCAATAAAAATTGTATCAAAATATCAAGATCTGTGCCTGTAGAAGTTGGGACTTTCACTAACAGTTCTTTAATATCTGCCATTGATAGGTGTGTAGTACTCTGTTCACCTGAATCAGTCTTACCTGGAGCTGGCACTAGGTGTTCACTGTTCACTGACACAGAATTTTCGGAAGGCGGAATCGAGCGTTCTGGAGAATCGGGAGGCGGAACTGCTGGCGCAGATCGCAAACGGCGGCGTGATTAGGCATAGTGTTCGGACGGGATCAATGGATTCCAGGACGTAGAAGACAACTATCGCTCCATGCTACCATTTATAACGAAGCGGCTCAATGCCCGTAATCTTCTTCCACCTGGTAAAATAGCAAGGGAGAGTATACTGAAAATATTTAGAGCGGGTTTGGAGCAAGACGGAGGAGGTGTTAATAGTGGGCCCATTGAGCGTTATACAACTTTCCAGAGGATTCCTCGGTCGAGTCCAACCAGTTGAAATATTTGCATTATATAATTTAAGAAAAAACAATGGAGTACGTAATGGTAAACTGAATTTGTATTAAGTAATAAATTCAAAATAAATAATACATTATAATGATCGAATTAATAATGGTAATAGAGTAACATAGAAACTGAATTTATAATAATAAATAAATTCAAAATAAATATTACGTTATAATGCTCGAATTATCAACTATAAGAATGACAAGAAACTTAAGTTCTAGAACCAATGTCGAAACTGAAAAATTAATGGGAATATGAAGGAATAAAGAGAAAAATATACATTACCGGTTTTGTGGACGAACTCAGAATCGTATTATGAAAGTTATTTTAAGAAATGGAGAAGCAGTCGAAGGATATTAATAGGTGATCCTTTTTCCCATTAGTTCTAGATTACATATGAATAATTAAAATTAGATGTTCAATAGATTACTTAAATATTTTCGGAGACAATTATAATACGTCTGAACACTTCGATATCCAACGTTGTTCATATCTTTTCTTTCGCGATAAATAAAAAATGTTTTTACCCGTCGCCAAGAAAAGTAATAATTACCGACACACAATACACTGTTTCACCTCAGATTGCAGTTGCCTATTTTGTAGTTTCAAAATAAGACTGTTTCCAACGTGAACAGAATAATTAATAGTTAATAGATTATTATAATATTATAATATAATGTCAGAAGTGCTAAGTACTTTATGACAACATATACATTCAGGAACAGATTGCACCTCTACTATGTAATACGTCGTGTTAAAATTGTCGATATATATATTGTTTCTTTTTCTTGTGTTATGGTGATGAAAATCTAAATTTCGTATATAGCTATTTAAATTGTTTTTTACAAAAAATATTGTCTCATACGCGTATAAGCCATATAGAGTTAGAATATTGTGGTTAATGAAATACTCTCTGCAAGATTCATATTTCGATATTTGAAATATGCTTCTAATAATTTTTTTTGCAGTATGAACACTCGTTTGTGTGCTGTAGATTTTCCCCAAAACATTAGGCCATATTTTAATACAGAGTATATGTAGATAATACTTTGATATATATTTGTCAACTTCCAAATGTTTTTATCAAGCTTTGTTTTCAAAATGTTGTATACGAATTTATTCGCATTCGCAGAACGAGGTGCCAAGGGTTGGGTTACAACGGAACCTCGCTTACTTTGCTCGCTATTGAATAGCGTGTAATTTGTCAGCTTCGAAATGCTTGTCAAAATTGGTTCACGTCTTCGGTTGGATCAAAACGGGATCCCGAACACTTTGCTCGCTCGGTTACTTATTGCATAATGTCTGGTATGTAATCCGTCTGTTTCGTATACCACGCAAGACTTATTATTCCCACTTGGTGAATGGAAACTATAATGAAACCGCAAAATGTGACAGCGTCATCACGAATCAGGCGAAGCAGTACAATTACAATGATTTGTAAGTTGTATAAAGTTATATGAACGACACTCAGAGCCTCTAATGATGATGAGGGATTAATTAATTTGTGCCATTCATTTAATATACACAGACACTGCGGTGCGGGGTGGAGAGGGTAAACGGAGCGGTTCGACTACTACTTGAAGACAACGGCGGCGGCGGCGCCCGCACAAGTTTGTGTTAATCAAACTCGCTAAAACAAAATAAACGTAACAATGGCGCTCTGCTCGGTTGAACGTAATTAGTGAGGTTAGGAACGACAGTAGTGTCTCTACAGGATTTAAGTGTAAGCACTCGTGTTTTCAACTGACAAAACGGTTGTTCGGGTACAACTTTTTTGTCATTATCATGAATTGCAGTTTTTTTTAACGGTTTTCACAATCGACGTTTTATATTTAATACTCCTGTATTGCTAATAGTGATGTGCCGGATCGCTAAAATGCATATCCGCGGATACGGATCTGAATACGGATATTTGGTTTCAAGATCCGCGGATACGGATACTTTCTTAGAGTACGCGACGGTAAATATTGCACAATCGACCTTTGGAAAGAGGCTGTTATGGGAAAAAGTTATTGACTTCTTTAAGAGTTAACTCTCATAACAGATTGTCTCTTTCCAGAGATCGATGTGCAATATCTCATTATAAAGATAGTGTTTTATTAGTACCTTTGAGTTATGTAGGGTAGGACGGGGGAATGGCGTTCACTTAAGGAAAACATGGTGTATTTTTTAAATTATTTATTATGAATCAAAATTAACAAGAGTAACAAAGTCTTTAATTATCGAGTAATCAACAATTTAACAACAAAAGCATATATCTTTCACCTACTAGTAGTAGGAAAACATTATTAAAAAAACATGTTTGAGCGGCATTGCCCCTGACTTTGGGTAATGCCGCTCAGGGTCTCATAAAGAAGTGTACCCAATCCAATCTGGCTGTTTTGCTGCTTTGATCAAAATTGTTTTTGATATTATTGCGCTCAGCAAATTTATAAACAAGTTTACGCAAATCTGCAACATTGAGTCCATAATATAGCGAGCCCAGCAACTTAACTTGTTCAGCAATTTCAGTTTCTTGCTGTTGGGTGGAAAACGGGCTTCTTCGGTCCAAGCCGCTTTAGCGGTGGTCCTTTGACGACTTCTTGGCATATCTATCTAAAACAATAAAAAAATAAGTCACTAAGGGGTAATGGCGCTCAGATGAGCGGTATAACCCCAACCGGTCGTTTTGTAATTAATTTGAAATTTTAAAAAAATCATACACCATTGTTGAAAATTGACTGCAATATGACAAAATAGAATAGTTTATTGACAGAAAAGTAAAATTAGTAATTAAATAAGCATTAAAGTTTTGGACTTACCGACAAAAAACACCTAATTAAAAATTAGATCAGTGCGGCCGCAAACGAAGAAACGCTCTTCACGGTCACATGACGCGATCTGACTGTCCGTTTGCAACGCTGTCTATTAGAGGCCCCCTCCCCTCGCGCTTCACGCGACGTAACGTGTCGCTACGTTTCTTTTTGACAGAGTTACAGAGGTGAGCGCCATTACCCAGTGAGCGCCATTCCCCCTCCCTCCCCTACTATTGGTATGGTACTTACTACGATAAATTTTTGCAATAGAAAGGTGCCAAATACGATTTTAAGAAATAAAAAATAATCGTAATGGAATTTTACAGTTTTTCATTATTACCTAATCACCTTTATATATGTCCCCGGGATATTGTCAAACCCGTGATATTATAATTTCACTTAGTGAAATTATAATATCACGAATCTTTGTCAATCGTGATATTGTAATTTCACTAGTGAAATTACAAAATCACGGATTTGACAATATCCCGGCGACATATATATAAAATTTCATCTATGAATTGAAAATTAATAAGGTAAAAGATCCGTAAAAGATCCGCCATAAAACTAACGGATACGGATACGGATATTTGGTTTCAAGATCCGCGGATACGGATATTGATACGGATCTTTCTTCTCCCTTGGATATCCGCGGATACGGATACGGATATCCGGCACATCACTAATTGCTAGTACGGATCGGAAGAAAAACTTGACCATTACAGTGCAGACATATATGCGTCTGTCTCACTTGTGCGCATATACTACAACTAGATTGCTGCACTTGCCAATTGTTCCACTACAGACGCGACTCTTGCGCACAACGGGTCAAGATAGAAACAGTCATTTATTGTCTCACTTCATGGGCCACGCTTCCACTTACAGCCCCTAGCAATATAGGAGTAATAAATAATAAATATATGGTTCCGTGTGACTGGCAACAGAAATTAGTAAATACTAGCCAGTTTTTAATTCTCATTGATCTCGTAAATAATGTGATATTGTGGTTTCGACGTCAAAACACAGATGGAGTTTACATTAACTGAGAACTACCTACGTTTTCAAAATAATTGGCAGTGACGTCACACCTATATTTCACTATATATGTATATCATAAGCGGCACTGTTGTTATGCATGGGCAGTATGTAAGGCAGTCCGTCATGTGTATAAAAATTATAATGTGACGTCACTGCTAGTTATTTTGGAAGTTAAGTCGAATGTTGAAAATAATGAGTGCGATTTCTTTAGCGTCTTAGCGATACCAATTTTAGACAAACGTATAAAACCATATAACTTTTCCAATATTCAATCGTTATAAAATCGGTTAGAATTAATTTTTTCCAAAAATTCCAACGGGATACTAAAGTTGAATGGATTTGTGATTTTTCTGGCTTAGTCCAACCAGCGAAACCCGTTTGTGAAAAAAATGGCGCAATTTGCAATTAAGGATACAAAAAAAAGTGATCGTTAATTACTCGAGAAGTTATTGACCGATGACGCTAAAATTATTCATGCTTGTTTGGGTCAACATAGACATCATTTTTGAGAATTTTCAGTCATATATGTGTGGTCATTTTTTAGTAAAAAAATAGTGAAAAAAACGTGTTTTTTTAACTTCCGGGGCTATTTGCAAGTTAACAATTGCACTTAGGTACCTCTGTCAGTGCTCATTTTTTTTTCGGAAATTTCATAAGGAACAACTTTCTCAATGCATATGCTATACTAAAAGTCAAGAGGAACGGAGATATTAAAGGAAATAGAGAAAAAAACACTATTTTCGTCACTAATTGTTAATTATAAAATCAAGCACACCAACAATTTGTAAGCAAACTTAGGGGGTTGAACTACACCCTAAAACGAAGCGATTCCAACAATAATCTCGCCTGTGCCCAAATAATACACTTTTTAATGTTTTTACTTCCTCGCCGTCTAGCCTACACAAATATGAAATTATAGGAAAAATTTTACATCGTAGTCTTTAAGAACCTTTGTATTTTCCTTATGTTAAAGTACTTATCTTTCTTAGAATAATGACGTGCTATTAGAAAAACCTATTATATTTTTCATTTAACTGCCCCCCCATTTCATTAAAAGTGTTCCTATGATTTATTAAAAACATTTTCACAACGCGAAAATAAATCACAGACCGAGCTTAGCGCGTAAAAACATTAAAAAAAAAACAACAAGAAAATTTCATTCTGAATTACATTTAGTTTTATAAATGAGAAAAAAACTGTAAAAACAGCACGTAAGTGGCACATTTAGGGAAATTTATGTTAGCAACGTATATGGTTGGTAAGACTGAAACAAACAAAATCTATACCTATGTAGAGAGCACATAGTTCGACCAACTTATACACTGTTGAGAGAAAAGTTTTTTATGACACTTTGGTGGCTTCTCAGAGTAAAAAAAAAAACAACGGTTATTGAATGCCAGGGTTACGTCTTCTGTCTTCGCAATACTGCAGTGTTTTTAACCGACTTCAAAAAGAAGGAGGTTTTATGTTCGACTGTATATATTTTTTTTATGTATGTTCACCGATTTCTCCGTCAATTATGGACCGATTTTCAAATTTTTTTTTTATTCGAAAGAGTACACTTTCGAGGTGGTCCCATCGGAACTAAGTCAGGATCTGATGATGGAATCGAGAGAAACTCTCAAATCTCAAAGGCACGTTTACTTGGTCTACCCATTGAAATACTTTATCTAACAATAAAAAGAGAAAAATAAAATATTTTTAACAAAAAAATTTAACCGACTTCAAAAAATATGCACTAAAAAGTAAAAAATAATAATTATTGTTATTTTTGGAGTCGGTGTCACATCGGAATTCGAAAGTAGCAATTTAAATCTTACATGTCTCTAGTTCTCGGAATACCTAGATTTCATTTTGGCTGACACCGACTCCAAAAATAACAATAATTATTATTTTTTACATTTTAGTGCATATTTTTTTAAGTCGGTTCAATTTTTTTGTTAAAAATATTTTATGTTAGACACAAAGATGCGTACGTCGTAACCATGCTTCTGTACATAGTTATAGTAACAATAAGGTCCTTCCGCGAATTATTTGAGATGAATTTCCGATTCGTGTTATCATTTCTTCGCGTGGGTTAATCGGGCTTTTGAATTAATTAAATAAAATTTAATTAAACATAGAAAGGCTGTTTCTCTCTTATTTTTGAGTTTTGATAAAAAAGTTACTTAAAATATTTTTTCGTCTATTTGATTTCTACACGCTGTTAAAAAAAGAATCAACTTAAAAAACATCCTGTATATATTTCAGATGAATGTATCGTGGCATTTGTGCCTATCATGTTTGAAATTTCAATAGAAGACACAGCTTTATACTAGTAAATGAAAAATATATGCATTTATCAGAATATAGTCCGAATAATAATAATAATAGAGAGAATTTATTTTCATGTCTGCCAACAAAAAGACGTTCAAGTATGTTTTCGTCAAGGAAAAACTAAAGTAGGCCACGTATTTTCTCAGTTGGAATGTGTTTTTATATAGTTTAATTGTTTTTCTTTGGGGACCTACAGGAAAAAACAGCTTTATAAAGAAAGGTAAAGGGACCCATTAAATATATGATCGCAAGATATGATAATGTCGGTATAAAAAACTTTGGTCCTTGTGAAATTAAAGTTATGCTGCATTAAAAACTGTTGAAAAGAAAATTGTTTATATGGGCAAAAACTTATTAAAAAAATGTTAATGAACCGATCCATTATTTTTTAAGCTGATTTAACATGTTTTTTAGTCAAAGTTATTTTAACAGTGTAAATATTAAATACTGTGGTCGTCACACTTTTCTGGTCGGGTTTGCTTGGTTATCTATATAATATGTTATCACGTCATGTAAAAATTAGCCAAAACATGCTTGTCAACTACCTAACTAACAGATCTACAAAACAGAAGAACACCAGATTTTTTTTTCTTTCAAAATGTTTCCGAAATTGTATAAATTTAGAAAGAAAATGTTTTTACAAATATTTCTTGCAAAAATAAATAGAATAATAAACCATTATAAAAAGTATGACATTATTATAAAAACAGCGCTATAGCATATATATCTTCTGCGCATGCGCCGATTTTCCCCAAAAACAATAGAGCTATTCATATTTGCATATACAACATTCTTCCGAAATTTGGTTTTAATCCGCTCATCAGTTTGACCTGTATCGTGTTCACAGACAAACATACGCACAGACTTTTTTCTAAAATATGTTTTTTGGTAGTAGAAGTTTTGTTCCAAAAATATGTATTGAAGGAGATTTATTTGGTTGAGGAACAATTGAAAAATAAGCTTTACCAGAGTATTGCTTGTGACCAACGTTTCGAAAAATATATTTTCATCATCAGGGCCTCAACGCAATTTACCATCTTAACTTGCATTGCGGCCCTGATGATGAAAATATATTTTTCGAGCGATACACAAGCGATAGGTACTCTGGTAAAGCTTATTTTTCAATTGTTCCTCTACTAAATAAATCTCCTTCAATATGTTTTTTGGATTCGGAGAACCTCAAAAACGAAAAAAAATATTGTAAAATTTTGAAAAGTGAATTTTGACCTAAGTTAGGACCATTCCTCACGTATGGTGTTGGAATGGTAAAAATTGCGTTAACACAATTAGATTACAGTTATATATTTGTCTTTTTTGCGGCAACACTGGTAACAGTTAGTTGGTTCTGATTGGCTACTGTCATACATAAAGACAGAACTTTTGATAGAGATATTCTATATAAAATATTGTACAATTTTGAAACGTGAATTTTTATTTTATTTTCGTTTACTTGCGTTGAGTTGGAATGGTAAAACAACAAAGAGCCTATTTAAACATCAACTCTGTGCAGTTTAGCTCAGGTCAAGAGTTCAATGCATTTTGTTTTCAGATAGTTCACTCACAGTCGATAAACAGGGAATTTATCCGGAAGGTGCGGAGGAAGGGATTACTGTTTATTGAGTTTATTTTGTTGTGAGTTAAAACTGCCGACCGGGAGAGACTTGTTCCAGGACGCTAGGTTCCCGTGGGCGACACAGCGGTGACGCAGTCAGTCGATACACTGAGTTAAGAGTTCACTCAGGATATTTATTGCCTCACCTTACCCTATATATATTGAAAGACACTACCAACATAACAGCTGGTACAGTCGGCATAGAAAAAACAAAAACACTTAAATGCGACAGCATTATGTGAATTCAAATTTGTTTACGGACTAAAAACATTTGAACCGCTTAATACAATACGATCATTTTATTAACTTTAATTGAATCTTTCAATGTAATTTTCAGCCACTTCCACACGTCTGAATAATTTGAAATTTGGCACACATATTAAGAACCAATGACAACACAATAATTTATTTATAAATGTTTATAAATATATAAAAATTTATATAAACATAGTTATTTGGGCAAAGGCGGAGTTAAGAAAAAAGGCCCAGTGGGTAAAATCTCCCTTATGGGAGCCTTTATACAAGAATTTCTAGCCCCCCCCCCCAATATTTTTTGAACGTACATTTGGAAGTCATTGCCAACTGAATTTTTATGCCCTGCAGGTGGCCCTTTCGAGGGCCCCCTGGAACGTTTTCAAGTCAGAAATATTCGACAAATCGTAGACGTTTATAATTTATAACTGACTTATTACATATATAAATAATTTAATTTTCTATTTCATTTATTATTATTTCCACTCATTGCAAGTGTTTAGATAACAAAAATCGAAAGTAACTTTTGGCAAGAGGGGCCCTCAATGTCTACGGTCAGCGGCCCAGTGGGCCAATGCTCCTTTGCCCACCTGTTAAATCCGCCACTGTATTTGGGTGTTGGTAATTAAAATTAAAAAAGAAGAACTCTCTTTTATAGCAATTTGGATTAAAAAGTACAATATATTTTTTGAATATAAAGATTTTGTTCAACAGCAATAGGAAGTCTCCCAACACGTTCCTGCCGCTGTTGAACAAAATCTAAGCGAAATACCACTCACACACTCATCACGAGACCTCAAAAACTATACACCCAATTGGCTCGAAATTTGGCATAGTTACTCCTTTCACGACGTAGACACTCACTAAGGAACGGATTCTATGCAAATCCTATCCAAAACGGACTTTTCACCTACCACCATAATATATACTATGGGTGTGAGTTGTTACATGGGTCGGTGCGTGGATGGTTGCGTAGATGGGAAGGGCAATATAACATTTCCAGAGAAAGAGAGGGAGAAATTTATGTAATGACAGATTCACTGACTGACTGGAATTGTGAATAATAAAATACTATACCTACATACTTTAAATTCGCCCACCAAGTTTCAATCGAACACTATTAAAGATAGAAATTACAAATCTTGGAACAAATTTATTCGCTAGATAAAAATTTACTTTCAATTCATCAAACATAATTACAGCTGGAAAATTTTAAAAGATTAAATATAAACTGCACTACCTATATTCGTTTTCCATTTTGTTGATTATTTTGACGTTCACCCAAAAATTCAACTGATAGCGTTAGTGTAGACGTCAAAACAAAAAATTTCAATAAATAATAATGTTTTATTCAAATCTTTGATTAACGTCTGATTAGAACTCTTCAATAAATAAAATTATCGACCAATTTTTCAGACAATATATTAACAAAAAATATAAAATTAATACATTAATTTTATATTTTTTGTTAATATATTGTCTGAAAAATTGGTCGATAATTGTATTTATTGAATATCTAATGTTTTATCCTAACCCAGTTTCACACAAAACTTCCACCAACATTACTGTTTTATATCTATACACTTCACAAAAGGTTAATAAACATAATTCACATGAACAAAATATAATACACCACGATTATAGGTTAAGTATTATGATCTATGTGGCGGCCATTATTATTTTATCAGCGAATAAAAATTTATACCCTAGAAGTAAGACAAAATAGATTTATACTTGAAGTAAGACAAAATAGATTTACACCTGAAGTAAACATAATTATGCTTGGTGAATTGAAATATCGCTTTTTATTCTGAGGATAAGAACAAATGGACCGAATAAGAAACTGCTTACGTTCGGTGAATATGAAGTGTGATAATTTAATAATGTTACGCCCAGCGAAGCAGGCGGGTAGCAGCTATAGTAAATATGTGACAATGATTGTACACCACTGTCGTATAAAACACTGTTTCATTTCAATTGCGTGCATAGCCGCGGGTAGTCGCTAGTACGCTATATTGTCGGCAGAGTTTCGCACGATCCGAGCTTTTACAAATTGCTGCCCAGGTATCCATAATTCCTTCTACGATCCGGATGCGAATCGCAGTCCGAAATAATTGTTCTTTTTAAAACGATTTCTTTATCGTACAATTAAAAGTTCTATTGAGCTTTTATTAGATGTAGTAAAAGAGCACATTATCTGTACATTGAGTGTATAGGACATAGAGAGTACACAGTGGGGCTACCTTGGCGGTAACCGTAATTTAAAACTCCCCACAATGCAATAAAAGACAAACTTGTGTTTCTTTAAAACAAACACCCATCGTCCTTCTCACTGCTGCCACTCTGCGCCAATTTATCGACTCAAAACAAAACACACTCGCTTGTGATTGAAACTCGTACTTCATTTCTCTCTCTCTCTCTCACGTTCCTTGATTGAAAATATCGTTTCTTTTCTTTTTTCTTAAATGAAACTTATTGGGAGTTTAGCCGCATGTCGTTTTATTGCAAACATTGGTTTCAGTGATTTCATATACGGTAGTTACCTATTGTTTATACATCTAGTTATTTCGGTTGGTAACAATCAGCGGAGCTTTGAGAGCACAATAAAAACTTTTTTCTTCATAGCTCGATCGAAAGTACATACTTTCGGGATCAATTGTAAGGCAGAAAGTCTAACTTTTCCGCATTGGTGGGATTACACGCACTGATGCGGGAAGTACGTACGTTCGGGCGGCACTAATATTGTTGCGTGCCCCATTGACGGGACGCCTATGGAAATCAGTAGAAACTACTAGAACCAACAACAATGGAAACAGGTAAAGAACACCCGACCTTGGAGACACACATACATGTAAAGAAAGGGATCTCGGTGCGTGAAGCAGGTAGCGAAGTTAGACCCGATTTCTCAGAATCGCTTGGGGAGAACAATGGACGTAAAGGAAGAAATCTCGATTCGTCCAGAACATTCGATAGAAGCGTGGGCCGAAACTATATAAGGCGAGCAGAGTGAGCAAGTCAGTCAGTCAGTTATTTGAGCTGTTTGTGAGTTGTGTTGACACAGTGCTCTGGCATTACTACATAAATTATTCAGTTATACTGTGAAAGTAAATAACTTTAGTGAGTGCAATTTATATACCTAAATCTGTTTAAATAACTTTTTGTAAATACAAGTGTGAATCAGCTACTGTATTAGCTAAACTTTGTGTTGTGTTCCTGTGTTGTAAACATTTTGCGTATATAATTCAGTGACCCCTATTCTCTGTTACTTAGCCTTTTATTTTATAATATAGAACTATTAGTTTTGTTTCTGTTAACGTTATTATTTCTGTTAAGTTAAAGAAGTACGCTTTCGTTTGTGTGTTTTACTGTTTTGTTAAACATTTATTATTGCAAATAAATAATTATTAAGTCACGGACTACAGCAGTTTTGTTACAATATACATACATTGCAATTAACCACAAAATGTATGTATTTTAACATGCAGTTAACGTAATGTAGCAATTTTGTAAAGATTCTTACAGAACCTTGAAAAAGATCGAATAATAATTGATCAAAACGTTGTTGATAATAAATAATTAACTGCACTGAGTAGTCCTAGATTACCTTCGAAACTTTCATTATACTGTTTAACGGACATAGAATTCAACATATGCCGTCTTGTGTGTATCATCCTGTTCGCTTGGCTCGTGCTCTTCATTAAACCGTTTACTATTCTCCATGGTCCATCCCTCTATTGTGTCCCTGTATAATTAATTAATGTTAAGAAATGAATGGTTAAATAATGAATAAATATTTGTCGTGGCTAACTGTTGCTGAAAACAAAAGCCAATAAAATCTATAATAAAAAAAAAACTCAACATATAATTTAATATATTAGGTATATTTATTCGTTTATTTGTAGAGAACAGTTTTCATACAATAATTCCCGATTATATAGATAGCAGAAAATGTCCTGCAGCTCATCACCGTCAGACGTCTGGATTTAAACCCAGTACGACACTATACTCGCTCGATGTAGAGTATATAATATGCAAATAAGTAAATAAAGTAAACATTTATTCTAGTTTTTTCTGTACGTTTTCACTGGAAGTATTTACAAGTGAAATAAGTAATAAAAAAATCCAATTTCAAATGAAAAAGTCGTGTCTATTTTTAGGAGTGAAGTTTCGGGACGTTGTACAAATTCAACAACAACAACGACAACAACTGTCATGTAATAACGGAGCATGCACGATCTTACAGTTGGTACCACATATTTCATTGTACGTACTACCGAGTATCGAGTGACGTAACAAGCTGCTTTATTCGTGGGGCAACGCAAACATCAAAAGACGGCCATAAGAAACGTCGTAAATTCCGAAGAACATGCCTCTGTTGCCATGGTTACTGCACACACACACACACACACACACACACACACACACAAACAAACAGACAAAACTGGAAAGGAGATAAGGCTTGCAATGTTTTTTCTTATGCGCTGTTGTACTCAAAGATTCATGAAGTTTAAAAGGAAAGATTCGCTCGTAACTCACAAAAAGCGGTCGCCGTTCGAAATAATACGAGTCGAAACGTTGAGTGTTGAAAGGAAAGTTTGTGCAAACTGATTTTTCTGTAAAATATGCGTGCGGTTGTCAGTCGATACGATGTGCGCTTGGATAACAGATTGTGCAAATGAATTTTAGGGTAAAATGCGACTGGATTTGGTCATTGATAAGTTGGGCCTGTTTGAATAAATGTTTGTGCAAACTGATTTTAGAGGCTAAATACGATTAGAGTCGTTAGTTGATACGATATGCATTTAAATAACAGTTTGTGTAAATGCATTTTAAGGTAAAATACGACTGGATCTTGTCATTGATAAGTTGTGTGTTTGAAAGGAAAGTTTGTGCAAACTGACTTTTATGTAAAATATGTGTGCGGTTGTCAGTCGATACAATGTGCGCTTGAATAACAGATTGTGCAAATGAATTTTAAAGTAAAATGCGACTGGAGTTGGTCATTGATAAGTTGTGTGTTTGAAATGAAAGTTTGTGCAAACTGATTTTAGACGCTAAATACGATTTTTGTCGTCATTTGATTATGTAAATATTTTAATAAAAATTTGAAGTAAATGTGATGGAAAATATGACCCGAGTTTACACATGTTTGAAGATAAGTTTGCGCAAAAAACACGTATTGATAGATGCACAATCTTTTCATTTTTGACTTTTAAAATGTAAAAAGATATGAGAAAGAATTCCTCTGTGATCAATCTATATTAAATGTTGCATTATAAACTTGTTCAAACACAAATTAAAATACCTATGTTGTATGTAATTTAATTTATGTTTTAAAATAATGATGATTATATACATTTTAAGTTTGCGCAAACAGTTGCTTAGAAAAACAACAGAATGATGAACGCAAACAAAGAAAGCATATATTAGGTACACGTGTAACAATTTAGTTTAGATCTTTTAATTTCCGCAAGTGTGGTTTGTGCAAGCAAGTATGCAAACAATTTTTTTGTAAAATATTTAGGCTGAATTATAATTTTCTCAATGGTTACATTTTGTTGACAGACTTGTTTAGAACTGAATCGTAGAATCAATTTATTCGACGAGTCGTTCATAACCGATTCCGTAATATATTACCAACATAAGGAAAGGAAAGATACTAAAGATGAAGAGGAGACTCCGTGTACTTAGCGTACTTTATCAAATTGTATACAGCAAACACAAGGCAGTACACAATCTGAGCTGGGAGATCTGTGTCCAGGAGACATCAGAGTGTTGCGAGCTGAACACTATGGCGTTAATCTGAATAGCCCAACGGGAGTGTTTATATCCTAGAGGTTTGCCGGAGGAGCACGCTAGGGATGTACAAAATACTGCCTGCAGGTACATAATCCACTCTAATCTCCGCTAGAATCTCACACATAATATCGACAAGGATGTGGGGTGCAGACAATAAATGATTGGAGATGAACCACTCAAAGATTTTTGGCTGTAATAATATTTTAATTAAAAATATTAATTGTTAACAGGGGTAACTTTGTTTAAGTCTGATAATCCTAACTATTATAAATGCGAATGTGAATTTGTTTGTTTGTTTCTCTATCACGCGTAAACCGCTCACCAGATTTCGATAAAATTTGGCAAGGTGATAGATTGATCTTTTCGTCTAAAAAAACCTGAAGGGAGTGAAAGACGGGATGAAAGTTTGTATGGGGAACTCATCATTTCATATTTAAGTATGACATTTTTGGTAAGAAATAGAGGACTACATAATATTTCAGCGCATCTTCAAAATCATCCCTCAAGAGGGTAAAATAGGGGATGATTTTAAAATTCACACGTAATATACCTATATATATATAGCACGCAAAAACTGCTGGCGAAAATATCAAAGTGTATAAACATTGTTTCTACGACTCCACTACTGTTGCAGTCCCGTTTCATTTCAATCGCATGCAGAGCCGCGGGTAGCAGCTAGTAATCCATATTTCTAGTGACTTTGCAATACGTTATTAACCCCCACTTCTTTTTGGATATTTGATTACTAAATTAGAAAAAACATAGGAGCCATCGTAGGACGTCTGGAAATTGTGAAACATAAGATGGAAGACCAAGCATATGCTTGAATTATGTACTTTTTGCTTGTAAATAGGAGCAATGATAGTTATTGGCGTAACTAGTAGTCTGAGTCATTCGCTTCGCTCGTGCCTGCGCACCTACGACTCGTGCTGAAAACATCGCGCTGACAGGTCATGACTTAGCCTACAAGTTACGCCCATAATTTTATTCAACAATTGCGCGTTATTCATGTTTTATTTATTGTTATTAATGAGATGTTGTAAATATCTATTTATTTCTTTATAAAAAAACTGTCAATACTAACAGCACCAAACAGCACGATTCAATGTTTTGGTTTGAGGTTAGCCGGTTATGAATAAACTCCATGTCGAAAACATTCGGCCTCTCAATTTTTGCCTCAATGGGGTAACAACGGAGTTGTTGTTACCGACTATTTCGTTATGACTCAGAAAATAGTTACGTTTATTTTCATTACTCCACAATGGCCGAGCTAGTAGGAATCTTCATTGAGTTATGACAAGTAATTGTCACCAGTCGGTAAATGGCTATTTAGGGTTCGGTTTTTAGGCATGATAAAACATGAATAACGCGCATGAGTTGAATAAACATATTATTAAGCTTAGAAATTAACGCAATTTTAAGTTACAAAGTCTATGGATAGTGGACACTCTACGGACACTTCTTAAATCCCTACGGACAAGTGACAACAAACTTTAAGTTACTAGCAGCGCTGCAGCGCCACTTAAGTGACTATTCTAGCAACTAATAAATCTTAGTTGGATTTCCCCGTCGACAAGAACCAATGTTATAATCCAACGAAATACTAATAACTAAAAAAACTAAACTAGTAACTAAATTTCGCCCTGTTATCTAGATGTCGCCTTCAACTGAAGCCATTTTTAATCGAACGCCCACAAACGTACCGGTTTTACTGCCAACCAAACGCGCCATGTTTCACATAAAAAAGTTTCAATTGTGAAAAGGCTTATTCCTATTCAGCGCCTCAGTACATCTTGCGTCTTTACCAAGCAGCTTGTATCTCCTTCAGTAGTCACATTTTACTAAAGCGTGTTTGGCTAAATCCTGTTATTTTGGCTTATCTATATACTAATATATAAAGCTGAAGAGTTTGTTTGTTTGTTTGGTTGAACGCGCTAATCTCAGGAACTACTTGTTCGAACTGAAAAAAAAATTGTGGATAGCCTATTTATCGAGGAAGGCTATAGGCTATATAATATCACGCTACAACCAATAGAAGCAGAGCATCAAGGAAAAATGTTGCAAAATGTACCTCAAAATTAGCGTCTATTCAGGGGAAATGCCCTAACTAAATATTCCAATATTAACGTCGTACATTCACAAACCCGGCTAGCTCAGTAGGTAGAGCACGCGACTCTTAATATCAGGGTCGTGGGTTTTTTTTTCTTACATTTAAATTTGTTTTAATTTTATTTACGACTAATTAAAATTAAATAAATCTAATTTAATAGCTCATTTGAAAACTGTTACAACTATAGGTACCTATATAAAAATAATCTTCCTACAGTGCTTTCAATTAAATATTTATTATATTTTATTAATTCCAGTAATATTGATTTAAAAGAAATTATTTTATCTAATACTTATAAAAAGTATAAATACTGCTTTTTATCGACAACAACTTTTGAACGTTAACTCCGATCATCATGAAATTTGGACACAACATTCATCTCGGTAAACTAAGATGAATGTGCGTACTCATGTCCCTCCCTTCTCCATTCGTTCTTTTGCACTCGGGTGAAACCGGGCGGGACCGCTAGTTTCTTATAGATTGTGACTAAAAGTAGATAGTTCCTTCAATATTTTGTGATCAACTAGTAGAGAATAGCGTCAATCCATTAACAGGGGAACTGTTGATTGTTGACGATGACGCAATGAGCAAATCCACCCCTAGACCGTTAATATTTCCCCACCACCGTCGTCTCGGTGAGATGTTGTCGTATATAAAAGCGCCAGTGGGACATAAATTCCTTGCTGTTGCGATAACACAACATGCTTTATTACCCCAGTTTACCCTACTTCAAGTTTATACGACAACAGCCTACTTTACCTATACAATATGTACCGTAAATACTACTAGCTACACATATAGTACTAACAGAACATAATGTATATATTCGCTCTATATATAGACCAGAGCTGATAATGTTCTCTTACGTAATCCTGTACTGTTTTAACCATTTCATTGCTTATATTATTTTGTGTGTTCGTAAAGTGTTGTCGAATATACAGGGTGCTCGTTTCTGTTATACACGGTGTAAATGTAACAGTATGTAATATGTAAAAAGTGTGTGATTTCAAATTTGGGCGCTTCAAGAGAGGTTATATTACCATTCCAACACCACAAGTGGAAAATGATACTAATTTAGGCCAAAATTCAATTTTCAAAATTTTACAATATTTTTTCGTTTTGAGGTCCCCTGAATAAAAAAAAAAACATAATTTTGGGAAAAGTCTGTGCGTCTGTTTGTGTACACGATACAGGTCAAACGGATGAACGCATTGAAACCAAATTTTGGGAGGATGTTTGATATGGAAATATAAAGAACCCTATTGTTTTGGGGGAAAAAGAGATATATACTTTAACGTTATTTTTCATATAATAATGGTATACTTTTCATAACGGTTTATTATTTTATTTATTTTTTCAAGAAAGTTTTGTAAAGAATTTTTTTTAAACTGTAATTAAAAAAATCACCTGTTCTTTTGTTGTGTAGATCTCTCAGAAAGAAATTAACTAAGCAAGCTTTAATTTTTACATGACGTGGCACATAATATTATGAAGGTAATCATGTCAACGGATAGAAAATATCGTATTTACTACTAGCTATTACCCGCGTCCCCGTACTGCTCACAAGATCGCAGGTTCGCCTCGAGCCTGAGTAATATGAAACAATCAATCGATTAAACTTTTCTTTCCAAATCTTTTTGGTTTCCGGGCTTGTAGCCGTGGTCCATTAGTATTTCTACCTGACGTTTCGTCTACAACTGCGGTAGACATTATCAAAGGCGATGTGGTAACGGGCGAAGTGTTCTTCTAGGCTGCTCACAGGTAAGTGTATCGACTAGTGCCGGACTTCCTTCTTTTATGGGTAGCGTGCTTGTGTACCGCACTTGTCGATACACTTACCTGTGAGCAGCCTAGAAGGACACTTCGCCCGCTACCACATCGCCTTTGATAAAGTCTACCGCAGTTGTAGACGAAACGTCAGGTAGAAATACTAATGTACCACGGCATCAAAGCCCGGGAACCAAGAAGATTTGGATCAACACCGGCCGTGAAAGCCTACACACTTGCAGGATAAAACTTTTCTTTGTTAAAAAAAATATTTTTGAATTTTGTTTTAGCGCCCGGCTGGTGGTAAACTTACTTTACCGCACGGTTCTCATCAGCGGCCTGTAAATGAGTTATTTTACAACCGGTATACATGCATAAAAAGGAGATCTTTTATAGGAGGTAGGACAAAAATGTATATTTTCGGTAAATAATATTTCCACTTCACTTATTGTAATGTATACGTTCTAAATATATGTAAAAATTCTATATAGGCACATTTGTATATGTAAAAAGTTGAAATGAAAAAGAGAGCAACCTTTTTAAAACCAACAGGGAAATTAAGAAAAGCCTTTCTGACACGGCTTGTAATGCTGTCACATGAACGAACCACTATGCAACCCGAATCTGATTTAGGGACTGGGATAAAGCGAAGTAATCCTTCAGGACCCGTTCACGGACTATCGCGCACGTCCGTTATAAAACATCTATACAGACTGTTCAACAAATAACTCATAATGGTAGAACTTTTACCATTCCAACACCACAAAAAAATAATACTAATTTAGGATAAAATTCATTTTTCAAAAATTTACAATATTGTTCGTTTTGAGGTCGCCTGAATCGAAAAAACATATTTTTAGAAAAAGTCTGTGCGTCTGTTTGTGAACACGATACAGGTCAAACGAATGAACGGATTGAAACTTTTGAGAGGATATTTGATATGCAAATTCGGGCCTCTCTTTCCCACTGGGCACGGGCCCCGCGATCGATAGAGGCTCCCTAGTTTCTGCCAGATCACCAAACGATAACCGATATTTATTACCGAAAAACATATTTATTCAACACGCGTGAGTAATATATAATTTCGGGGCCCTGCTAAATTTGGGAGAAATAATAAATTATTTCATGTTGACGCTTAGAGTGCTAATAATGAGCCGAAACTGTACGATAATGTATTACTGCATAGTTTCTGGACCAATAGGAACGCGGTAGTGAGCCGAAACTGCACGGTAATGAATTATTACTGCATAGTTACTGGACCAATAGGAACGCGGTAGCGATTTGTATACCTATATGAAAGCAGCATCGCATTTCAGCGAAAGTCAGGGCCATCTTGTGTGCATCGAGGGCGGTGGGTACGTCAATCAATGAAGTGGTTTATTATTTTTCCCTCTCTTATCAGGACCCCGATTACATATTACTCGTGCTAGTTGAATAAAGTATTATGTGTGACCATTGATTGAAGGAGAATATTCCACTCGCGTGTTACCGCACTCGCTACGCTCGTGCGGCAAATTTCACGCTCATGGAATCTTCTCCTTCTCTCACTAGTCACACAATATACTAGTATTTCGAAAAAACCGAACGATAATGATTAATTACAAAGCCTACTTGCTTATAAGCTTTTGCTTGCGCGAAGCTATTCTACTCTCCCCGAAAATCAGGCGTCCGATTTCAGCATGTTTAGGTAAATTTAAATATATAAAATACAATTTAAGTACAATGCTTCAAGAGAAATTAACCAGTTTGTCACTGATGTCTAGAATGCTCAAAAACATAGATTTTGAAGAAGTGATAAACGATTTTGCCCATCTAAAATCTAGAAGGGTACCTCTTCAATCACTATAGATTTTTGAGCATTAACCTGTAAATGCTAAAAGAGCTACTTTTGTGGATTATATTATATTATCTATTCATTTAATGTGACTGTAAAGAAATAAACATAAATCTAAAACCTTGTTTATCTACATTCTTTGTCTATTACAACAAATTAGTGCTCTCTCAAGGTCATAGGGTCCCCATTGTCCCAATGTACCCAGAGCCTCCAATAGGTTAAAGACGGCTCTGTCCAAATGTAAAACGATGGCCTCGAACTGCGCACTGTATACCTGGCTCCTAATTTTTATTACACGAACTGCGCACTGTATAAAAGATAATAAAAATTCACAGTACACGAACTGCGCACTAGACAATTATAATAATAATTATGTATGATCAAAGGAAAGAAAAATAAAACTTAACAGCTCTGCAAGTTTTAAAAGCACAGCGCCAAAACGACTCGCCATTTTTTAAAACCTTCGAAAAGGAAAACTTTACACCTTCCAAAACCAAAACTCCGTTTCCTCTTTCACTATACTCAAAAACGGGATTCATAATGAATATCAGACGCTAGAGTAACTTTAGCAAGACTTCACTACAAGCACCTCCACAAAACAAATCTGAAGAACAATTGAAAAATGAACATTTCCATCAAAAGCAAATACACATCTACCTGACAATGCGAAGATAAATCAATTAAGAAAAGGGCTTAATAATTATTTTTGTAAATAACACCAATTGGACTAGTGCGGAATTCATGTTAAGTATTAGAGGTAATAAAACGAACACTCATTAAAAGATTAAGAAAGTGCGCAGTTCATGCACGTTCATGTAACGAACCCTATTGTTTTTGAGGTAAATCAGCGCATGCGCAGCAAATACACATACTATAACGTTTTTTTATATAATAATGGTATACTTTGCATTATTTCATTGTTTCGTTCCTACATTAAGCGGTCCTGGCTACGATGATGACTCACTCTCTAAGGTTTCAGAATCGCAGTACAGTCGAGTTTGTTATCGTCTTGGATTGTGCGGTACGTTTTTACCTTGTGTTTGTTAAAGTTGGTACCTCTGCTCCACGAGTCTGCCATCTATCACAGACTTGAGACGGGGTCTGCACACAAGTTTGAAGTTAAGAAAGAGGAAGTTATATAACAATAACCAGTGTAACTCAGTTACAACAACAGTTAATTAGCCAGAATGCAACGCGCATCGACTTGTCAGTTTACATAAATTACAAATTAATTAAAAGTTTCTTCACTAATTAATTTCAGAGTTCGCCGCCGATCTTATAATAATATTTATATTATACATATTTCAAAAACTTTGTTTTATTATCTTATAATAATTAGCAAGACTTTTCTCAAAGTATTTGATTCGTCCGACCACGAAGAGTTTATTTGTTTTATTACATAATTAATTTGATATGATATTTGATTGCGATTTAATAAAGTAATACACACTGAAATTAGTATTTCTTCTGGATGAAAGGACAATTTTAAATTAAGCAGTGAACACTGACAAATCAACTGTTAGGTGACTTCTTAGGGAAATCTGAAGCCTCTCTATTAAAATTTAGAATTATATTTATTTTAATACTTACAACACAATAGTTTGATTTATCATGATTAGTTTTTTTCACAATTTTTAAACTTATAATTATTTTTTAATATTGTGTAATAATTATCGTTACTGAATATCTGTCTTATGGCCATATTCACCGAACGTAAGTAGTTATTTATTTGGTTTATTTGTTTCTCAGGTTACTATTCCTCCGAAAAAGTAGCGATAATTAAAATCACCAACCATAATTATGTTTACTGCGGGTATAAATCTACTCTGTCTTACTTCCAGGGTATAAATATTTATTCGCTTGATAAAATAATAATATCTGCCACATAGATCATAATACCAAACCTATAAACGTGGAGTATTATATCTACGATTTGCTCTTGTGAATTTACTTATGTGTTGTTTTTTAACCTTTTGTGAAGTGTATAGATGTAAAACATTAAAGTTAGTGGACGTTTGTGTTCAATTGGGTTAAGATAAAACATTATTATTTTAATGAATTTTTTTTGACGTTTACATTAACGCCATCGGTCAAATTTTTTGGGTGAACGTCAAAATATTCAACAAAAAGAACAAGGAGTATAAAGCAGTGTATATTTATTCTTTCACTAACTTTTCCACCTGATAATTTGCTTGGTGAATTGAAAGTAAATTTTATTCTAATAAATAAATTTGGTCCAAGATTAGTAACTTCCATCTTTAATAGTGTTCGGTGAATATGGGCATTAGGGAGGTAAATTGGCTTGGATTAGACAAAAAGCGACACGTTTCCCCGTCTTCAACTTTAAGCGGTAGTTGAGAGGAAAGAGTGGTAGGATCGTTTCTCTCTCTGTCAAAACGTCACACGCACTCTACACGCATGCGCAGTGCACACTGTGTGAATACATAGCATTTTCTCTATAGCCACGATCACAAATTCCACATAACCATTTCCTAATCATGAAATAATAAAATCGTCAACAAATGCTAGAATCTAAGAAGTTTCACTTCTACAGTTTTTATCACTTCGCCACTCATTAGACCCGTTATTTGCAAATAACACCATCTGGCGTTGACCAAGAGCTTTCACAATTTTGTTTAGATCATTAAAGTATCTGTCGTTAAAACGTGAACGGCATAATAATAAGTGAGACCGTCATTGTATAGTTATTTTGAACAAGGAGTATCTATAATGAAAGTTTGAACCGGCGCGGCAATATAAGTTAACAGTGACTGCGGACAAGTCGGCACGTCACAAAGCAACCCGCTTCATTTTGCGGTTTTGGCGGTTGAGATGGCGTTATATAGCAGTTCTGTGTTTTCGTGGTCAGTAACTTGTAGAAAGTTAGGCAAGGTTCATAACGACTTACTGTAAAGTTAACTTTCTGCATCGTGAGTAGGTCCTGATTTCAGAAAAGACATGTACTGAGAAGTTAAAAACTAAAAATCTGTATACAAATAATAAAATAGTTGGCAAAACCAAAAGTGCACATCCCGCAAGTTTTCCACTGTATAATGAAAATTGAAAAAATATAAAAATAATTAAAATGAAAAAAAAAATTATAAAAATATATGAAAAAAATATATAAAAGGTATACAAAATATCAAGTAGAATAAAATGGAATAGAAAAAACATTCAACAATGTCGCGGCAGGAATGGAACGCAGGACCGTGTCACTACTAGCCCGATGTCTTTATTCACTGAGCTATAAGCGCTCTTACGTCGTGTCGCTGTTATCGTGGTACAGAAGTATAGCACTTATTCTAAGATAATAAAAAAACTGTTTATAAAAATTAAACTACTGAACACATTTCAGTGAATTTAAATAGGGCTCTGGTCTGATAGTAAACAAAGTAAATAAACTATAAACCAAAGCAATCCGACCAAAATTGCAATCTGTAGACCTCGGACGTACATACGTACGTACAGATCAACCGACAACTGCTGCTCGTGATTTTCAATTACAATTTTACTAGTAATTATGAACTCGAATCGATCTAAAATGATTCTGGTTTATAGAACAGAGTCTCCTCTTTTCAAAAAGGTACAATTTGAATGAATTTCGTGTGAAATTAATTTAGATATAACTTCTTGTACAAACGAAAGTCAGGTCTGATGCGAAAAGAGATAATAGAGCTAGTTAGAGCTAGTTTGGCGGTATGTGCAATATAGATCAATATGTCGTAATCACATAGTGGATCCGTCAGATTGTGAAAAAAAATTTGTCATAATTTTTAATAAAATATCTGTTGCGTTAAGAAACAGAATAAAACTAAAACTCGTCGAGAATATTATTTACTAAAAAGTTATGACATTTGGCCAATTCATAAATCCATCCCCTTAGTAAAAAATTTCTGCCGCTGGTATTTTCCGGTCATTTGGTTCTAACAGAACCTAGAAATAAAGCGGTAGAAATTTTTCTAAATTTTAACAATTTTTTTTACCATCTTTGACATTTTTTATCCAATTTTCGACATTTTGATGTCAATTGCGGAAAAATGGCCCCACCAAAATTTCTGCCACTATTTTTCCGTCGTGTACACATCAAAAAGAAAACTTTCCATTTTGTTAGATCCAGCTAGGGTTAACTTTTTTTTTTTTAATTCACTCACGGAAAAATAGCCCATTTGTTTTTTCTACCAATATTTTTCCGGGAATGTGGAGCTCAGAAAGTAAATTATACCGTCAAAACCAAGCGGTTAGGCCGACTTTTTTTTCGACTTCCCTTCCTCTTATCTTAAAATGGGTTCAGATTTCGCCTATATAAAAGAATGCTCTAAATTACTTAAATAGCTTATGTACCAGGCGGCAGAAAGCTGGGACGACATCTTTTTTGCGCGTCAGCTCCTAACTATATCGTTTTTCTCGAATATTTTCTTCTGTAACCTTATGCAAATTTTATATGAATTTATAGAGAAAAAAATGGGGATTTAGTAAATGTATAATAAACATAATGTTGCCATTTGAATAAAAAAATCCATGTACACTTGCGGTTGAGATTGAAGTTAAAAAAATATAGGTACCTCAGCAGTTTCCGATAGTAAATCGCGAGTTGAACAAACTTTTTGAAGTAAAACTTCTTTACACACGCTTGACTTGGGGAGTAAGCTGGTGAATGCCTGACGAGAGATTTACGGAAGTGTGATCAGGCGAGGCGAACGGAAGTTGAGAGGGAGATATAAGTTAGTGAAGATAGAAAGAGGATGACAAATACTTCACTGGCTAGTAGCGCCATCAGGTGGCTGAAAATATAAGCAGTACTAACAATAGAATGACACATACTTTACTTGCCAGTGGCGCTATTGGGTGGCAGAAAAAAGTTTTGTAAACCTATTTTAAATAATATTTCATAAACATTTTCACTTAAAATCTAACGAGAGCTAAGTAATTGCAATGTATTACTTTTGTTTTTATTAGCTTTATGTTTACATTTCTTTCTTCTTACATTAGACTGTTCATTTCGTTCTTGAACAATTTTATAAACTAATATTTTGTTCAATACATTATAAATATTCTACGTTTAAAGTGAATAAAATTGTAAATTCATTTTAAAGTTCATATTTTGTGAATTTTCGGGTGAATAATAACAAATTATGGCAGGAAGAAGTTTTACTTCAGTCGTGTGGTCTAAAGCACACTCGTTTCTTTTGGTATCCAGTTAACTAGTTATTCACTATTACCACTTTCGGTGAACACACTGCTTATACCTATAGAATATCTTTTTTAATACGTTGTTTTTTGTTCCGGTGCCTCGGACCGGCAAATCGTGGTATTCAGTCCACGTATGAATAGACCTCAAAAGATAGTGAAATGAATTGATGAGTGGATTCGGCAGGCCGTCGGGGTAATGAAAGACGATTCCCGTGCGACCGTCGACCATGGAGGGTTCTTTGTTTTGACAGTTAATAGAGGATTAATTGATATTCTGTAACTGCATTACGCAACGTTCTGTTTGGGGCCCGTGACCCAGATAGTGCCCATCAACCCTATTCAAACAACTTTATAATTCGATGCTGTATTATTATGGTATTAACACAATATTGTAGTACCTATATATAATGTTTAACATTTTGTCAGTGGGTCGTATAGTAACATTGCAAATATATGGTTAAAATTAAATTGTAGAGGGACGACATATCGACTGTTTTTTTTTTTTGTGATTACCGTAGAATTTTTTTTTTTGAACTAAAGTTGTTTTCGAACGGTCAGGCAAATTCGATTCAAGAGATTGAAAATATAACTACAAAAAAAAGGTCTAGGAATGGAACCATGAGGAACTCCGCCGATGCACGTATAGAGATTAATTTACAGGTGAAAATAGGGCTAACAATTTTTTTTTATTTTTTATATAATTTTCAATATTGTGTTTTTTAGTTTGTCGTATAAACAATTGAAAAACATATTTTTAGTCCTATTTTTACGAAATTAAAATTAGAAATATTGGTGGTAGAATTCCAGGAGATTAGACTTTCTTGTAGGAAATTTCCTGCTCTTTCAGAATCTTTTTTAAGATTTCAGATATTATCTGCAATAGCTTTTGAGATAATCGCATAAAACTAAACCCCTCTTATTTTACTAAAATGTTTTTAATTTTTGCAATGTTTTCGTCCTCTAATTCAATTTTTTTTAAAATTTTCATTTAAATGTTTATTCTTTTCATAATTTATTTTTGGTTTCAAAATTTTGGCTTGGATAACTAATACCAAATATATCATATATCATTATTAAATCCATCAAAACATATTTTCTTCATACCTCGATCTAAAATGCTTACTTTCAGCAGAAAGTCTAACATTTATTCCTTGGTGGGATTACACGCCCAAATGCGGAAAGTTCGTACGTTCGGCTGGTCGTAAAGCAAAAACAGCCAATCAACTGTTGTTTAGATGCCGATTCCATAGCAATCCTACTACATTTTAGATAATAGTCGCGAACAATTGTGATTCGTGTTTTTACGTATAAACACAAAGCTGCCTGATTGGAATTTATCTGTGTTTTTATGTAATTAGTAGGTCATTAATGAATTAATTATTTAATGTATTTAATAAGCGTGCTTGCGACCGAGGTATGAAAAAAAATAGTAGGTATACACCACACTGGCCGGAAGTGTGATACCTTGCCCTGCGCTTCATGATGCCCTCGGCTTCGTCTCAGGCATCATGGCGTGCAGGGCAAGATATTACACTTTCGGCCCTTGTAGTGTAATATACTATCGACTAAATAATTGACTTTAAACGAATCTGAACAGATTGTTTAAAACGATATACTCGTTTTCAAACTCCAGTAATGTCAGCTTAGCAGTTATATTAATTTATTATGTCAGAAAGGATATTGTATAATCTATTCGAGACCTTAAAATATGCGAAAAACGACTGCGTTCGTATGTTAACATCCTACGCACACAGTACAAATTAAATTATTTATAAATATTTATGAATTCGGCAGAAAACTTAATTTAAAAAAATCAATATTGACTCGGCGTTCAAGAGAATTACTGTAGCGTTAAATTGGATTAATAAGGCCTCGATTACACTTGACTCTGATGGTTATATTACATTGAAAAATATACATTAGTGATCACAATTGTTAAAAAAAAAAACCTTTAAACGACAAGTTTTATTGAAGTGTTGATACTAAAAAAGGGAAAAATATTTTTTAAATAATTTTTACTGAAAATTATAAAAACGCTTTATAATTATGAAGCTGAATTATAGAAAATTATTTTTCCCATTTTAGTATACGAAAGTTAGTGTTTAAAAAGTTTTTTTTTCTAATATTTTATTTTCAAATTTTTAGTTGCGTCTTTTCCTATGCATTTCAGGTAGGTAATGGAAGAAAAGTGTAATCCGCCATCTTGTATTCTTGGGACGTCACATCAACATGGATAAGTCAATGAGCGCTTGTTTTTTGTTTCCGAATTAAGTGTGCAGGTAGCCCTAAATACACACAGTATTTAATATTCTATTTGTAAGCTGATGACATATTGATTAAGCTATGGTCATGTTTTTAAATTTTCAGATTTGAAACAAAATGTCATGCGTATGTGATATCAATATTTAATTGTCAAAATGTCGTAATTTCTCATAATTGATCCATTCAAACATTGCTATAAATTGATATTAGACATTTTGTCAATCACGGTAATAATAAAGAATAAGATAGATGTTATATTTTGTTTTATCTACGACGTTTATATATTTAGACTTTTTTAAGTACCTACCGTATTTTTCTGACTATAAGACGTACCTTTTTACATATAAAAATCGTCTTATGGTCCGAAGGTAACATTAAAATATTTTTAATTTTCCCCTATAACAAAAACAAAAATCAAAAATTTTTTTCAAAAAAATCGGAGTTATTTTTTTCACCCCGATTTTCGAAAGTCGAGTTTTAGTCAGATCTCGACATTTTGAGGTCCTGGGAAGCTATTCTGATTATTTTGGCGATGATGTCCGTAGGGCTGTGTGTGTGTATAGTTGTAAACCTCTTATTACTTTTGAACGGAGTGTCCGATTAAAACGCGGTTTAAGGCATCTGACGTGACTTTTCCGAGCTTAGATTTCCTGAAAATTTCGAATGATTCGGCCCAATAAATTTTGAGAAATCTTAAAAATACAAGTTTCAAAAATTTTTAAAAATTATTTTTTTTTTAGTTTTTTCTAAAACACTAAACCCATTAATTCCAAAATCTAACCAGATTTTCTCCTTAAAAGACTGCGTCGATTTCCGTAAACCGCACCAAAATCGGTTCATTTGTTCAAGAGATATCGTGAACGAAAAATTCGTAAAAAAGCGTTTTTTTAAATTACTCGTAAAATTCTTATCAGATCGATTTTTTTGTAATAAATAACACTCTTACGTTAAAAAAACTGCGTCGATTGCAGCAAACCACATCAAAATCGATTCATTTGTTCACGAGATATTGTGAACGAAAAATTCTAAATAAATTGTTTTTGTAAAATTATTAGCAAATCGATTTTTTTTCTAATAAATTACTTTCCTATGTTAAAAAACTGCGTCGATTGCTGCAAAGCGCATCAAAATCGGTTCATTTGTTCCCGAGATATCGTGAACGAAAAATTTGTAAGAAAGTGTTTTTTTTTTGAGCTCGATGAGCTATAAACTTCTTGTTAAATTTTATATATTTCTGAGCATTTTGAACTCGAAAATAGCGGGAAGTTTCAGGGACGGCCTGCAGGGTCAAACTTCTTTTCAAATTTTTTTCAATAAAACGTTTTTAAATTTCAAGCACGTCTTATAGTCCGAAAAATACGGTACTGTAAAATAATAATGAATATTTATTGTTATTACTTACTTTTCAGTAGGTACCTACTTGAAAAAGTACTGAATCGATCCAGTGTTTCAGATCGATCTAAAAATTGATTCTTTAAACCCAAATAACCGATTTTTCAATAAATCTCCAGATCGATATGCCTATTATAAAGTTCAAGGTTAAAAAAAATGTAGAAAATAACGGGAATACCGTAATGGTGCGAGTGGCGCCTGTGTCAAGAAAAAGACGTAAAACGCATTTTTTATTATTTTCGCTTCGAAAAACAAGCAATGAAAAAGTTACAGACGGAAGTCGCACTGTTTTAATAAGCTTTCCCACTGACATACTCTCAAAAGCTTCTCCAATTTGTTTTACGAAACTAAATATTATTCGAAGAACTTTAATTAAAGTCATGTTTTTAAGTAAATATTGTGCATCCCTGAAGCGACATCAGTCGTTTTAATGTTCAATTCCGGCAGTAAAAACAGAACACAGAGCAATAAGAAGAAAGTTTTTATTGATTTTGGATGTACGCTGAGCTATGTAGCTCTTCTATAGAGTTATGCAACTTCCCCACATAAAACTCATTCTTCTGAATTAAACAGTTCTCTTTGTATTCGAAATGAAAACTGCCATTTATTGGTTCCACAGTTGACTGCGATCATTGGACATATACATTATTATGCGGTCGCGTTGCATTATCAGATATTTTAGTTACAGACTGACAACGTCCAATAGGCCGTTATTAGAAAATGAATCCTAAAGTGATAAAGAAGCACTACAATTTTTACAATTATATTTTATAACCAAATAGTGCCATAAAAACGCCTTTTAATTTATCATTATGAATTTTAGCGCGAAAACGACTCGTGACGTCACTATGATTGTAAATAATAACGATAGTGCACAGTAACAATAGTAACACTGTACAATAATTTAATAGTATATTGTGCGACTAGTGAGAGAAGAAGAAGATTTGAAATTTGCCGCACGAGCGTAGCGAGTGGAATATTCTCCTTCGATCAATGGTCGCACATAATATTTTATTTAACTAGCACGAGTAATATGTAATCGGGGCCCTGATAAAAGAGGGAAAAATAATAAATCACCTCATTGATTGACGTACCCACCGCTCTCGATGCACACAAGATGGCCCTGACTTTCACTGAATTGCGATGCTGTTTTCATATATATGTTACCGGCCAAACCCGATTTCAGGACAAACTAGTTCAGCCTAGGCCAAACTAGTTTGGCCTAAGCTCGATAGAACAAACTAGTTTAGCCTAGGCCAAACTAGTCTGGCCTAAGCTCAATAGGACAAACTAGTTCAGCCTAGGCTGAACTAGTTTGTCCTAGGATAAACTAGTATGGCCTACTCCGGACTAATGTTGCCGAATCGAATAGGTATAGAAAGATAAAGATAGGAAGTGTTTTTGCAACAAAAGAAAGTTTTAAGGTTATAAACCCGATATAGATAGCAATGTATAGAGTATACGCTGAAGTTTTAATATGTAATTATGGATATCTCATACATTCAACTGCATTTTTTAAAAACATTGGCCGTCTAGTTTTCAAGTAATTAAATATTAAAAATGAGATTTTTAACACAATGATAAATGAGAAGACCGACCGGAAGTGTATATAAAAATAAGATTAAACCAAATTGGCTATAGAAAAATTAAAAAAAAAAATGTTTATTCGAAAGTTTGACTCTTTTAGATAACGTAAAAACTAAAAAAACTAAACTTTCCCGTGCAGTTTTGGAGAAATATTAATTAAAAATTTTCGAAACAACTCACAAAATCTCTATTTTCTAGATTTGAATTATATCACCATGAAAACCAGATAATGTACATAACTAAAACTTGAAAATTGGATATTATCTCATTTACCGTATATTAGAAACTGCTTTTTTAATATCCAATAACTCAAAAACTATACGTCTAACGGTTCAAAGGTTTTTAACAACAAAACCGTAAGATAAAATCTTTCATACACATTGGGTTTAATTAAATATAGGTACTGCTAAAATCAAAACTTTAAGGTATATGTCAAATTTGCCATGTCAATACATATATAGCTGTTTAATGATTGTTAAAAATAATATGAACAATTTATGATCATACTGTGATTCATAGTCATGATACTAGAAAAAAGTTAAATCTCTGCCTACCATTCCACAAATATGCTAAGACTACATACTTACCAAATTTTTATGGTATACCTACAATGTTTTAATAAATTAACACTTGAAACAAGAATTTTAGAGTCAAGAGATTTTAAAAGAAAGGTAAAGAAATTTTTATTAGAAAATTGTTTCTCCAGCATAAAAGAATTCTTTGACTGTCAATATGTACATTAATTATTGTACGAATGACAATAAACTTTATTATTATTATTTTAAAAAATCGTGATTATTTTCCTAAACTAGTTTAGCCTAGGCTAAACTAGTTTGTCCTATCGAGCTTAGGCCAGACTAGTTTGGCCTAGGCTAAACTAGTTTGTCCTATCGAACTTAGGCCAAACTAGTTTGGCCTAGGCTGAACTAGTTTGTCCTGAAGTCGGGTTTGGCCGGTAACATATACAATACCGCCTACCACGTTCCTATTGGTCCAGAAGCTGTGCAGTTTTTTTTTCATTATTTAACGGCTTGGGATTGTTACTGCGTTCCTATTGGTCCAGAAAATTAATTATCTCACAGTACGGTTTATTATTAGCACTCTACGCGTCAACATGAAGTAATTTATTATGTCTCCCGAGTTTAGCAGGGCCCCGAAATTACATATTACTCACGCGTGTTGAATAAACATATTTAAGCTTGCTGTGATTATCACATTACCGGTGTAAGTAAATATACAAGTGAGCAACACTTTACTTATTTATTAAAAGTATTTATCCTTGGTCGATTAGTACTTTCTGCTTTTACGAAACCGTCTTCCATGATGCGAAAACAATAAAATACGTAATAGAAGTGTACGGGACAATAACTTGAAAGAACTTCAAAATTACACACAGTACAACATAACGTAGGTAGTTTACAGACGAAGTTACGTCACGCCGGAATCCAACATGGCGAACAGCGTTTTAGAATTGAACAGATTAAAAAATACAGTTCTTAAAATTGAATTATAAAATTCATAGTGCATTATTATGAAAAGAAATCAACATTTCTCGTTTGCTTTTTACAAAATCTATCAAGAATATGTATTATTAGATTTTTTCTTACATGGTGCAAAATAATCTATTACGACGCAATGACGATATTTGGAAACATATCTAATAAATAATGTTATTCCCCGACAATTTTCTAAAATGAAAGAAACGACAAAGAATTCGTTCGCAAATGAGTGACGAGGAAGTCATGAAAACTCCATATAAACAACAGCATTTTGGATATATCTACAGTACACTAAATTAAAGCCAGATCGGATCGAAACCCGTATTTAACGAAAGCGATATATTACATATAAGGTGACCGGTAATTGCTCGTATTCCTCTCGGGAGAAGAAACTATGACTAATTAGGAATTATTCAACCTTATCACTATTCACTTGGGGGTCGGAATAGCGTCGTTTTTTATGATGATGACACTTCTGTGAAGAATTTGTATTTTATTTTTTTTTTATTTATTGTAAGTTTTAACCATAGAGATATTAGACTAGAGTACGCGAGTCAGCCGTGAAAGTATCTGCAATTCAGACAGAGAACAGTTCCTTATCTCTATGGTAACTAGTGATACAAAACAATGCTGATTTGGAATTTCTGCAGCGTTCTCTCTTTCAACTGAGGACACTTTCACTTATGGCAAGCATACGAATTAGCGTACTGTATAGTTACTTATATCTCCATGGTTTTAACACAACATAAAATCAAACAGTAAATTTCGTGGTTTTTAGCTTTAGGAAGGTTGGCCAATTAGTAAGCTAACAGATCATAGAAAAATGCAGGCCAAAAAATGAGAATATTTTTTTTTTAATTCTTAACTCCCAAAATTCGGATTTTTGTAAAAAGAAAACATAAGTAGATTTTCTCGAAAATGACCCCCAAGTCATAGAGGTTAAATTATTCCAAATTAGTTATAGGTCTTCTTCCGAGAGGAATACGAGCAATTACCGGTCACTTGTAAAGATAAAAACGATTGGTAAATGCAACGCAACCTCGTTTATTGTCTTTTATGACAAATAAACTGTATATCTGAGTTTGAACGAGTGGAAGATGAGTCGGCAAGCATTAAAGGCGTTTTCAAAGAAAAACTGTATATGCGCAGAGCAGTTTGAAGACATAAAACAGCTGAAAGTAACGAAGACTTAATGTACTCTGGAGTTATATATTATATAAAGAATTCCATCAATTCAAGTGTTGTATATAAGATAAATGAAAAAAGGAGATGAAAATTTATAGTCTATTTTAGATTTATATAACACTGTCAGCAATCCGTACAAATCAATTAAGGCGCCTGAGAATAGTTGAGTGTGTAGCTATACCGTTGTTTATATTGTTTTTCTATGGATCCTCTATTACAAGCCTCAAGTTCTTAGGTTCTAATCCGAGAACTGATAAAAAATAGCGGTATTAAGTGCGAGATGAAACACGACAGCGTCAACCGTAGTACAATCTTGCCTTGCGGGCCTCTGCCCCTCTCGACAGCACTTCATTACTGTATTACCTCGGGAGACTGCGCCCTACCCGACATCTACAACAATAGTAGAGCCTTTGGCTTCACCGTTTTATATACCCGAACTTCCACCATAAAATTACTGTACTTCCACCATGTACGGAGTTTATTTGTGGCTTTTATTATTTATCACAATAAAATATAGCCCAGGCTACTCAGGGATAGTGCGGTTTTTTATTAGTGAAAGAATTCTTAGAATCGGTTCAGTAGTTCACCAAGATAATCTCTTATATACAAATAAACAAATTTTACCTCTTTATACATATAATAGTACGCGGTTTCTGAGCTAAATTGGTGGTCGCTAGCTGAGCTATGAGAGTCCAGGGAATAAAGACAAAAAATAAGTCAAACTTCGGAAAAATTAGGGGAAAGCTAGATTTTGTTATGAACCCTTCTTTCATGGTTCTAAGCAATATTTCTAAAGTCCCCACCAATACATATACCGCTAATAATGTTACGCAGGTCAAATGTCACAAAAAAACGGTTTCCGCGAAAATATCGTTAGCGGAGACTTTTATAGAAAATTAGTGATTATCAAATTTGTAGTTTAGAAAATTGCTTACAAAAACATAGTATATACTATTTTTTCCGTAAGACTAAAGTTACCAATTACGTACGACGTTCGACGCATGCTGCATGATACTCGTTCTCTTACCTCGCATTCATTCAATCGTTTAGTGAACCATGGCAGTTCACGCATCCGCATGATGTATGTCGTATGATGCATTGTATTCGTTCGTATAACCGCATCAAACGAATCGAACTGATATAAGAAACATAACCGTTAAAACTTTTAAAATCAATTTTATCGAAAACCGTTAGTCTTACGAAAAAAAGTAATACTATGTTTTTTGTAGGAAATATTTCAGCTACAAATTTGATGATTATTATTTTTTCATAAAAGTCATTGTTAACGAGATTTTCGCGAAAACCATTTTTTGTGACCTTACATCCCGCGTAACATTTTTAGCTGCACAATCACATGTATCGGTGGGTACTTTTGATATATTGTTTAGAACCACGAAAGGAAGGTTCATGCAAAAATCCAAAAATCTAGCTTTCCCTTAATTATTCAACTCTGAAATGTCTCTCACTGTATTAACTACATTTTCTAAATTATTTGAACTAGCTTTTTGCTCTAGACAATCTTGCAAGATTGTTCTATAATTTGTCCGAATCAAAATGGATTTTGTTGTGGAAAATCAACTGAAGATACAATTTTTGAATTGGTAACCGTGATTTCTAGTAGTCTAAACAATAAAAGTGGTGCCATGGCTGTTTTTTGTGATTAGAGTAAGGCATTTGATACAGTAGATCACAAAAAACTATTGGACAACGCTGAGGTACCAGCCATGATTGGATTAAATCTTGTTTAACTAACAGAACGCAGAGCGTATGTATTAATAATGCACATTTATTCTGGTGTACCGCAGGGTTCTGTCATAGGTCCTATCTTGTTTATTCTATATATCAATGATTTGTCTAACAAGGTTCATTCTGATAGACTCATTATGTATGCATAATCTATATCTATCTCAAATAAAATCGACAATCTAGTAATAACAACACAAACCGCTATTGATGATATTTTTGATTGGTGTCAAGAAAACTAATTAACGCTGAATCCTGATAAAACCGTTTATATATCATTTCACACTAAACAAAATAATAGTAATTTAGATCTTAATCTTGTGTTAAATAATAAACGGCTCAATAAAAAAGCAGAAATTAACTTTTTAGGTGTAACATTAACTGACACACTTTCTTGGAATACCCATGTTGACAATCTATCTGTGAAACTAAACAAACGTTTTTTTGCACTCCGAGTCATTAAAAATAGCTGTTTTGACTCTAAAGTTTGCTGATCTGTCTATTATGCATATTTTTATCAGCTGGTGAAATATAGTATTGTAAGCTGGGGTTATTGTGCAGATATCAACAAAATTTTCTTGCTCCAAAAAAGCCAATTCGTGTCATTTTTAATCTCGATTTTCGTGCCAGTTGTAAACAAACTTTTATTGATAAATGTATTTTAACTGTGCCGTCTATATATGTCTATTCTACTTTGTGCTTTATTAAGCAACGTATTATTAACAAATACGACACATTTCAGGCTATCCATGAATACGACACCAGAAATAATTCGAATGTGATTTTGAAAAAATCCACAATGACTTTATTTAATAATAGTGCCGAATATCACGTACTAAAAATGTTTAATATGTTGCCTCATTATATGAAAAATCTGGAATTAAATAAATTTAAAAAAGAAATTAAGGCAGCTTTTCTTATTCAATGTCTATATATAATATTGATGATTTTCGAATTTAATTATGTATTTTTACCAATTTGTGTTTGTTAGATATTTGTTATTTGTATGTAGATTGTAATTTTGGTATTTTGACGTATCCACTTGTATAGAGTAATAAGGATAATAAATACTATTCTATTCTATTCTATAAGCGATACAATAAAGTGTAATATGAAAAATGCGTTGCTCCTGATTATTTCTTTGCGAAACCAAAATCTGCATGGGCGAATTTGGACCAGAAAGCTAGCATAAAAATACTTCCAAATAATATTTGGTATTCTATTAAAGATAGATAGTCAGCAACTATTGGTTAACGTATTTTTACAATTGTTTTAGTACTTCACACGATACAATGAAAAGCACGAAAAAAAGAGAAAATTTCGCGAAATCTTTCACCGTAACAGTTTTATGTACATTGTAACAACTTTTATTATACAAAGTTGTTAAACAAGTAAAGAGCTATTTTATGACGTCACAAAAATCGCTTTAATGTATTCGCTTTAAGAAGTCTTTCTCGAATGACGATCGTAATCGGGGAATTAAAAACACATTAAGCCTAACAATGCTTGTTACATTGTAATTGTTAAGTTATGGTTAAACTTAAGATTAATTATGATGCCACTGTTAAAATTATTGACGGGGTTGTTGCGCAGAGTAAAAAATCTTTATCGTAATATTAAGGAAGTACCCTCGGTACGCAGTAAGTCAAAGAATTTCAGTCTTCTACTTGAGTAATGTAGTATATAATTTGGCAGCACCGCATGCCTTGCCATAGTTACAAGTGCTTATGTACGCAGCATAAGTCAGCATGCGGTGTCAAATTCGCATTAATTTATGAAAATGCTTTTCTTTATTCCTGTCATTTCGGAAATAATAATATACTATCATTTTTTTGGAATACTATGCTTTTAGCATTTACTCAATTTACGTATGTTTTTACAATATCAAAACTGCTGCAGTTTCGTAACTTACCTTTGAATGACGCGCCACAAACTATAATATTGCGGTGTTGCCATGTTTATGAATTGCTAAAAAGCTCGGCTTTGTTTTAGTTATTTCTATTAACATAAGCAAGCTTTATACGTTTTGGAAAAAGAAAAATGTTCATAGAATATTCGTTTATATATCCTGAAAATTTTATCAAAATCTGTTTGTCAATTCCAACGTAATAAATGATGGAGTGCGTCAAAATCACATATTCCCATAAGACTCCATGTTAAGTGCAGCGAAATAAAATTATCAATATCTTTTTTCAAAGTCAACCAAAAATCACAAAAATTTAACTGAGTCATTTTTGAAAAGGTTTTGACATATTTGCAAATTTTCGTAATTTTCTGTTTGTTAATTCATTTATCGAGGGTACTTCCTTAAACTAAATTTTATTAATAAGAAAAATCGCATGATTGTAGACAAAAAGATAGATTTATTAATGTACGACGTTTCGTCTATAGATTTAGACTTTTTCAAGTACAATATGAAAATTCAAAACAATAATTATGAAAATAAACATTAATTACTAATCATAGCAATAACATTAATAAATCTAACTTTATGTCCACAATCCTGAGATTTTTCTTATTAATTTTTATCTCACGATATCTAATATCTAAATTCTATTCATTGCTGTACAAAATTTATAATCTCATACAAAAATCTTAACAAAAAGTATTTATATACCTATACAGTTTCGTAACATCTATTATACAACTTACATAACTAGATGCAAACATAAAAATTAAAGATTTAGGCCTAGCACACATGAAGAGCGTTCAACGCGCGTTGGCCCAACGCGCGTTTACAATTTCTATACAATTGTATAGAACTGTTTATATGATAACGCCCGTTCAACGCGCCACCAACGCGCGTTATCATATAAACAGTTCTATACAATTGTATAGAAATTGTAAACGCGCGTTGAACGCTCTTCATGTGGCCTTACCCTAATTCACAATTTCTTAACAGAAGTAATTTTTCACATGAAAATGGTAATCCACTAGTGGAAACGGCGGCCGTAAAAATGGTTTCGATTGTATTTTTTTTCGTTTGGTTACACGATAAAATGAGTTTCTATTATATTTGACGGCAAACATATACCTACTGAACGTCTCGGATGCCCGACTGCCTCTCGCCGAGAAACAGAAATTAATTCCCGTACCGCCATATTGTTTGGGTCTTCCATGGTTTCCCTCAATAATTCCAGATAAATATCGAGATGGTTCCTTTTCAAGGGCATGGCCGATTACCTTTCCTATGCCTTTCCTATGCTCAAAATTTGCCTACCTTATCCTAATATCCTAAAATTCCTTCATTCGCCAATTGCTATTAATTAGTTAGAGTTGAAAAAATGTAGGAAATAACGGGAGCTGTGATAAATGGAAAATAGTAATGGTGCGAATGGCATCTCTTATGACATAAAGTCGAGAAACGGACGTTAAACGCATTATTATACTGGATGTCCGATTTTTAAACGGGTCGTCTTCATATCTCAGAATTTTATAGGGGTGGGAGAAAAAGTTCTGAATAAAAGTTGTTTACTATTCAAGGGGCAATGTAGCTCAAGAACGCGACATGTCACGGGTGGCGTCACAGTCGAGATATCAACAATTTTGTTTTTTTAGTTTACTGGAAATCCATATCTTTCATTGGCTCATTGGCTATGCTATCAATAACGTACGTTCCAGCTCATTTTTTTTTTTCAAGTAATGGTCATAGCAAAAATACGAAAAACAAACGAAGCCTACAATTGGATGTAAACTTGTTCAAAATTTTAACTGTCAACATTTTTTTTTTTATTATGTGAAAATCAGCTATTTTATAGAGCAGTGATGGCGAACCATGATAAAAGAGAGAACAGTCAATAATACTAAAAAAAAGACGGACAAGGGCGAGTAGGAAGAGATACAGACGTTTGCTTACGCTCATTGAATTCTGCGTATTTTTTTCTGTAAGCATTCTCAATTTCAAAGGTATATTAAAGAGTTCGATTTTTGCAATTTTTTCTTTAAAAAATTGCGATTTTTGACGAAAACCGAAATCTTTCGAAACTTTGGCAAAATCACCATGTTATAGAAAAAAAAACACGCTGAATGCAATGAGCACAAACAAACGTCTGTATGTCTTTTGGTTTAGAAGTTATTTGCGTTTATAATTTTCAGAAAATCATATAAAACCTCCGAATGGCCGTTATAGTTTTCAAACTAAAAGAGATACAGACGTTTGCTTACGCTCATTGAAATCAGCGTATTTTTTTCTGTAAGCATTCTCAATTTCAAAAGTATATTAAAGAACTCGAATTTTGCAATTTTTTCAAGAAATACGAATTTACTTCTAAAATGCCTCTTTCAATGAGCCGACACTGGTAAGTCGATTTATATATAGCAACACAGTATATTATTGTGGGTTTAAACTTGATTGGAAACAAAGCTGACATGACGCAATGCAGGTTGTGTTTTGTTTTACGTACACTGACCAATCAAATCGCACTATTCCAATATAATCTAGATATTCATTATATCTGCTCGTCTTTCGAGTGTTAATAATTGTAAATTATATTGTAGTTTTGAATGACCCATCGTACTTTGCAATGCAAAAGTTTACAGGGTATCCTAGAGGCATACCAGGGGATGGGGATCAAAGTGACCCAGTTAGAGAGGAAATAATAAATGTCGTCACATTGTTTTACTTATAGGCGCAATAAACCACGAAGAAAACATTTTTGGATTGTAATGCAATACTATTATATAAAGAGATTAAATTTGTTTGTAGGCCGTAATATCTGGAACTACTGAATCGATTCTAAAAATTCTTTCACTAATAGAAAGCTACATTAGCCCTGAGTAATATATAGGCTATATTTTATTTTAAAATTCAAAAAATAACTCTCTTAATGCTCAATTAGATACGGAAAATTTAAGTAATACTTATTTATGATATTATTTTGAAATAATATTTTGTTTTTTTTAAATAATTTTTTCTTTATGGGTACTTTGATATCCATGACTACGTATTAAAAAAATTTGTTTGTTATTAATTTTTCATTAATTTTTTTATTCATTCAAACTATCAATCATTTGTGCATTGAATTCTATTAGATAATAAATAACTAATACTAATTAATTTTTATATTTTTTAGATATTTCTGAAGAAGATCGAAACGTCATCTTTTGTTATATTGATTTATATTTTTATATTATTTTTTGTTAATATATAGGCTGAAAAAATTGGTTGACAATTTTATTTATATTTTATTTTGATAAATAAAAACCACAAATAAATTGACTAAATTTGAACACATGGTGGAAGTACCGTAATTTTATGGAGGAAGTACGGGTATATTATAAAAAAATCTTTGTGCATCACACTCGGTAAGACTGTTATACGATGGAGGCGAAGGCTCTACTAACTACTGTTATCCCTGCCATGTTTCATCTCAATCGCGTGCAAAACTGCGGGTAACGGCTAGTCAGGTGTATTTTCGTATTGTAGCCTTGTGATAAAGAAGGACCGTGACGTATTATAGACTTTTCTTTACAGAATATTTACTGAATATCAGAAATAATTACAAAATTAGAAAAAATGTTTTAAACTTAATTGCGAAATACATATTTATAAGAAAGTTACAGTTTATAGAGAGCTATACATATTTCAAATTGCAAATAAGAATATAGTATATGATGGCCTGGTCCGGTTTTGTCCGAATTTGTAGATTGCCACCGTTTTTTCGTCGACTTACGTTGCAAAATTGCTCTCCACGAAAAGCACTTTTATTTTAACGCGATAATATATCGCTCATGTCCATCCTGAAGGTCCATTCTAAATATTGATAAAAAACTTTTGAAATCGGAAGAGTAGTTTCGGAGATTACCTCCTACATCCAAACTGAGAAACTTACCTTTTTACATTAGTAGATATAGATAAAAAAATACGATAGACCCATCTCTTACACCGCAATTACATCACGAAACACGTTACGTCCATCACAAGATTTTTTAAAAGTGTTTGTTATAACACACAAAAAGCATGTTTCATCTAAATACTGAGACCACAAGGAAAATAGGCATATGTTGGATATTCGGTAAGATTTTTATATAACTTTAAAAGTTTCAGTGAGCCTATAATTGACTTTTTTAACGCGTACACCATCTTAAGGCGTCGGCCATATTGAGTTTATGCATGTCATCGTGTGCAAAATTTCAAAGTTCTAGCTTAATTAGATCTCGCCTAAACTTTGTTTGCAAAATTTGACTCAAACTGACACAATACTGACTGACAAAAAGCTTGTAATTACAGACAAATCTTCTTTTCACTTATCATAACCTCAAAAAATTTTTGACAGCCATAATCGGTACTTTTGTCAGTCGGATTTCAGATATGGCGCTCCTCATTTATTGTACAGCCTGTATTTAATGTAAATTAGAAAGATCCAGTTACCCGTTCCAGTATATTAATATGCTCTGAGTGTATCCAATATACACTACAGTTAAGTAACTATAGTTATTCTATGTATAATATATACAATATAGATACTATATTATATATAGTGTGTTTGGTTTATTGCGGAGAAATGAGAACTGAATACTCAATGAAGGTGCAGCAATCAATGTACAATATACACACACATCTATCGCTAACTTTGTGTGTTCATTATATAGTGTGTCTTAAAAACATAAAACGAGAATTCCTATCTTAATAATTGTTCCTTTGTTATTAATAATGGTCTCACACCATTTTTAATAACGAAGGAACTATTTTATAATTTTTTAGAAAAAGGGTTTTTATAGTTTTCTTTTCTTTTTTTTTTATTTATTGAAGAATTCTAATCAGACGTTATTCAATGATTTTTATATATCTTACGTTTAAATTTTTTTTTTATTATACAAAGTACATTTTTAAAAAAGTTTTTATATGTTGACGAAATTGATTTAGAATCTTTTTATTGCTTTAAAGCTGTGATTTTTCGCTAGATGTTTTAAGGTCCTGAAGAAGACAACAAATATTGCCGACAAGTTGGTCATTAAAGAATGTTTTAGTGAATAAAAATAGTTTTTTTTTTAATTTTTAGCTTTGTATCCCGTAAACTTTTATCATATCATTAAAAGCAAGGTTCTTATTTTATTTATAGCTAACTGAAGGCAAGATATTGCGCAATATAATAAAAATTCGGGTCGTATAGTGGTAAACCCTGCCGACAACACAGTGTCTGATAATACAGACGGTGTGACTTTAAAATGTGAAATAAGTTTGTTTTTGTACTAAATAAAAAAATTGACCCCTTATGTAATAAATCCCTTAAAATAATATTTTTTCTAATTGCAATATTATTGCCAATCCAACATCTGCACCAAATTAAATACTCCATTCAGTAAGTAATCCATTTTCATACAATTTGTAAATCCGGTCCTGTCTGGCTGATTTTTTAAAAATTTTAGCAACACGGCTTAAACATTACTAAAGGGTTAAATTTCAATTTTGAAACGATTATGAGAACTTTCTCGCTATTTTTCGGAACCAAAAACATTTTTCGACTTCTAAAAACCACAAAAATGGTTCTACTGGGCTCATTTTACATAGGCTTCGTGCGGTGATGTATTCCAACATGTGGTTCAAATTTGGTTTAAATCAATTAACTCTTTCGAAAGTTATTGGCCATACACACACAATCACAATGAGTGTCAGCAGAATACTGCCACCAGCGCTCCTAGCGGTTGGGTAACGATAAAATAAACAGTATAACGAATTTCCAATTTCAAAGAGCATTCTAAATATCTGTTTTCAGTATTTAGACATACTTATTTTATGACTGCATAGCGGTCTCGCCCAGTTTCACCCGGGTGCAAAAGAACGAATGGGGATGGAGAGACTTTTGTACGCACGTTCATCTTAGTTTACCGAGATTAATGTTGTGTTCAAATTTCATGATGATCGGAGTTACCGTTCAAAAATTTTTGTCGGACGGACAAATTTTGAGTTATATTTTGCAACATTTCTCATTGATGCTCCGATCCTGGTCGTAGCCTGATATTATATAGCTTATAGCCTTCCTCGATAAATGGACTATCCAACAAAAAAAAATCAACTCAAACCAGTAGTTCCTGAGATTAGCGCGTTCAACCAAACAAACAAACAAACTCTTCAGCTTTGTATAATAGTATAGATATAGATTCGTAGTCACGTGATTATATAACCGGTCTCGTCTGTGAGCATTACTTAACCTTACACAGGAATTTGAATTTGGCATTTCTCTTGGGACACACTGTCTATTATATTCAATGTAAACTACTGTTATTATTGCTTTCGTCGAGGATTCAATCAAATTTGTGTTTATTATTATAGGCACACCCGTTATTATTAACAACTCTTATAGATTTTATAGGAGCTTATAACTATACCAATCGGATTTCATGTTGTATACCTATATTATATATTCCGTTTTTTTCCAATTAAGCTTCAATAAAATAAACCGGTTCTGATATAGATAGTAGTAATTTTATGACCGTTATATAAAGTAGTTAAATAAGTTTTGAAATAATTAGAATTTTCAGAAAAAAATACACAGATTACATATTTAAGCGGTGCGGTGGTCTGCACGAAAAGCGCTTTTATTTTAATGAGATTGTCCTATGACAGACCTATGTCGTAGCATGAAGTTATAATATGGCCTAGACTCTAGCGTTTCACAAACTTTTTTGACCACGGTCCAGCGCGAAGTTAAAACATTTTTCGCGACTCACCTTATGAAAAAAAACATTTACTGATAAAATAAATTATATTTTTTAATAGAAATCAATATTTGTTTGCTTATATATCATACACAAAAGTTGCAAAATAATTATAATATATGTAATTAAAAAATTAACAATTATATTCATTTAAAACTTTAGTAAATCATTTTTGACGTGATAACGTCTTATAAATTGATGAATCACCAATATTATAAATTGATAAAACACCGGCTGCATGCACGAAAAAGTGTAACGGTCGTAACGTTCCTAACGTTCGTAACGCGTAACGTTCCGCCTGACCCTGTGCGTGCTTTTTGCTAATTTCTCGCTCAATTTAAATCAGATCGGTTTGAAACCAGTCTTAAACGAAAGAGGAGAACATTTTACATAGATTTCGTATAACAGAATTTGCCTAAACAGTTTTTTTATACAAATTTATATAGAAAAATAGCTGTATAAATGCAATGTTGTCTATTGCATGGCGCGACGCGGTCGGTTGTCTTTGTTTGCCGTACATGGAAATTAGAAAATAACGTATGTCTTGTCTTAACATGAAAACGGCTGCATTTCTAATGTTTAATTCAATTTTTTGACATTAGTATTTTGTGAAATGCAACGCCTTCTAAGTTAAGTATTGGAATAACTAATTATTATTAGAACATAATACTTTGACAGTTGCAAACGTCACTTTTGACATTTCTTATCATTCCGACACCAAGGATAAGCGGATTGAAACCAAATTTTGGGAGGTTTAGGTTATGTATTACGGAATACGTTATCACGTAAAACTATCGTCCGTAAACCGACTTTACAGACAACCAATTTTTTTTTTATTTTTACATTTTTTTCAAAACCCGGCAACATTTCTCTACGAGCCGGTGCCGGATGGCGACTCACACTTTGGGAAACGGTTGGGAAACAGTATAAAACTGTTTTGCCTATAAGAAGCTATTTGCACCTATTTGTCGTGTAAAAGTATGTAAGAGCGTTCGTGAATAAACGGATTATCCAATGCAAAACGATTTTATTTAAATCCGATTAGCAATTCCTAAGATTAGCGCGTTCAATTAAATAAATTCTTCAGGTTTAATATACAATATTTTAACCCTAACGCATTGAATGTGTGACAATGCCGGCCCTGTTCATAATTATTTGGTAGTATTATGTACCTATTTTATAATTTATTGATAATTATACAATGGCCGCTCGATATTGTCACAAAGCCTATCAAAAAATGTAAAAAGATTCATTCAGTGTTCAACAACGAAATAATTAACATTATAAATTAAAAGTTATTTAAAACTACCAACTACCAAGATAATCTAATATATTGAAATACTATTCAAAATAGATTTATCTTGAAAATAGTCTAAAATAAACTAAAGTAATAAAATTAAAATATTATTGAAAATATCATGATAAAATTTAAAATCATTACAAAGTCATTTAATTAAAATTAAAAAGACGCACTGAATTGATCCTTTTAAAACATTTAAATTATAATTACGCAAACTAAATCATTCAAGAAATAAAATTATTTTGGAAATTTTATAACTACTTTCATTTTAAAATCAAAAAACCTAATTTGCAATAATTGAAGTTGTAACGGATGCACGCTTCCAAGAAAACTAAATAACTTCAAAAAACGTTGCAAATGACTGAAACTCGCATAAAAAATAATACACTTCAAAAGAACAATTTCCAATTTCATATACAGAGCTGTAAGGCATCTCGTTCGACTGCACAAATTTATGAAGCAGCTTTGTACAAGTTCTCCGACCCACATTTGCAATGAGATGAGATATATACTATGCTACTTAGTGAATTAGTTGTCGAAACGGCGCTAACTCGTAATTCTGCTGCAGCGCAATGCTTGTTTTCCTTATACTGTATCATAAATTAAATCCCGTCGCAGTGATATTAAGAGAGGAAGCACAAAACACAGCGCCAATTTCAGTTAGGTAAAATGGAAGTGGAGCACATGTATTAGTTTGCTAGGTATTCCTAAGTTGGCAATGCTGTAAATGTTAATGTGTTGGTATTAAAGCGACTCGATTTATTCGAGCGCGATGACGCTAAAACAGTGTACTATACTTATACTGTTTGCCTTACACTGAACCGTATTATTGTGGATTAACGCAGCGCTGGGCAACCTCGAATCTTCGAGCTCCTAGGAGTTCTCCAGGTAGCTTCCATAAGCGAGTGTAAAGGTCGCTGGACATACGAGGCTAGAAATACTGTTGGCCGGTAAGCTGGGTACGAAACTGGAAATGACGTCACTGCGGACTCGCCTGCTAGGTCACAAGATATGTTTTAAAATTAGAACAGGGGCTATCTTTCTTGCTAGGTCCGCTGCTAGGTATGAGCAAGAACCAATCAGGAAGCAGTATCTTGTCCCGTAGGCGACTTGAACAAACGCCCACAAGCAAACACTATGCCATAGTGTGTGTTTTGTTCAGAGACAATAAACATGCACTTTTGTTATCGTTCTACCTATCACTGCGTGCGCACCGAATCTACTTACAGAGTAAGCTTGTAAAGACGTCTAGTGAGAAGCGAGCACATAATAGCAATTAAGAAAACCAGCACTAGAAAACTAGTGGTGAAATCTAGCAAGGAACTTAGTGCAGCAGACTTAAGAGTGAGTGAGAGAGGTACATAACTTGCATAGCTTGTTTCATCTGGGGTTGTAAATTTACCTGCGCGTTAAGAATAATAGAGACCCTTGGAACAATAGAGATTAGTGCTGGCCGCTCTTCAGAAGTCATAGGTTGCCCAGCGCTGGAATAACGTATTCTTAAAGTTATTGTTTGTCAGTTGTGCTTTCAGGTCAATTCTCAACTGATGAAAACAAAAGGATAATCATGAACCTACGAAATTTCAACAATCTTCGTAATCAAATTACTGACAATACAGAATAGTAATTTGCGATAGATTTCAATCAAGTCTACCGTACCGAAGCGTCATATATGAACCACTTTATCAACGACTTAAATGGATAAAACAGCATTCGACAGAAACTGTTTTATTGACGGGCAAGCAATCATGGCGTGTGTATATGAAATTGTTATTATTATTGCAAGAACAAGAGTATTCGAATTTTGCTTCCATACGACGATGAATTGGATTCGGGTATCGACAGTGATGATAATTTTTTCCTTTGAAACGTTTCAAAAATAACATGAAAACAGACAAATGGTCTGCTGCTATTTAAATTTAATTGATAGAACTTACTCGTTTGAAAAGATGTGCGCATTCACTTCCAAAACAGAAAACTTACCTGAAACAAAAGAAAAAAACCATTTCAATATAATGCGTTTGATTTCAGAGATAAATATATTGTTGATTACCTATAGATGCTCAACAAGTGAAGTTATCAGTGTTTGTTGTTGATAATACAGGAGTCACTAATTTAGTCCCTGCAGGTTGAAAAAACACGAGTTCAACCGTAATATGGCCATGTTTTATGAATTTATTGCTTTCCTATAGAATATAGACTTATTAAAAAATTCCAGCCAATTGGGCGACTGGACCATTCCAACTTCAAAAATGTTGGCATTTGATTATATAATAAAGAAAATAAAATTTCTGATATCGTGTGAGGTGACGCGGGTAATGGCTAGTATTCAATATGATATTTGCTATTCGTCGCAATGGTTACCTCCATAATATGTTCCACGTCATGTAAAAATTAATCAAAGCATGCCGAACTAGTTTATTTCTGACAGATCCATAAAATAAAAGAGCGGTTGATTTTTTTTATTTTCAAAATATTTCCGCGACTATAAAGTTTAGAAAAAAAAATTTTAACGAAACTTTCTTGAAAAAATAAATAGAATAATAAGCCGTTATGAAAAGTATACCATTATTATATAAAAAACACCGTTATAGTAAGTATCTCTTCTGCGCATGCGACGATTTTCCCCAAAAACAATAGGGCTCTTCATATTTGCATACCAAACATCCTCCCAAAATTTGGTTTCGATCCGCTCATCCGTTTGACCTGTATCGTGTTAACAAACAGACTAACAGACGGACTAACAGACGGACTAACAGACGCACAGAGTATTTTTAAAAATATGTTTCTGGATTCGGGGGACCTCAAAACGGAAAGAAATCGTAAAATTTTTGAAAAGTGAATATTGACCTAAACTAGTGCCATTCCCCCACTTGTGGTTTGGAATGGTAAAACTGGTAATATTACGGTCGACATTTAAAATATGATAATTACGGTTCAGTGGATCCAACGGTGTCGACACGTTGCGTTGGTTCGGTACATTCAAGTGATTTTATTGTTTGTGACATACAAATTTAAACAATACAGGTATCCAAGTAATTAATGTACTAAGATAACTTATTCATATTAAAATACCGGGTGTAACAATAGGTATTACCTGTTAAATAAACAGAAGGTTAAAAAATTCACTTGTATATAAATAATAATAAATAACATCAATGCACTTTATTTTCATTTTTAAACGCTTTATATTAGTTTGGGTTGTAACTATGTATGTATGTAACTAACTATGTATGTATGTCCGTAACGGAATCTTTGAGCATAATTTTCACCAATTTCCCGAAGTCTGATTAATTTGAAACTTTGCATACGTATCAAGGACCGATGACAATGCAATAATTTGATAACAGTTTCCCATTATCCTTATTAGGACCCCCAGGATTAATAAATTCTTTTAAATCTTTGAGCATAATTTTCACCAATTTCCCGAAGTCTGATTAATTTGAAACTTTGCATACGTATCAAGGACCGATGACAATGCAATAATTTGATAACAGTTTCCCATTATCCTTATTAGGACCCCCAGGATTAATAAATTCTTTTATAGATCCTCAAACTAAAAAGTGAAAAATAAAATATAGTTTAAAAAAAACTAAAAAACACGCTTTATATCGGACTAAAAAGTAAAAAATAATTGTTTTAAAATAAGCTTAAAAAGCGTTGGGCGCTCGATGTACGAAAATGTGGAACAAAGCGCCCCACGCTTTTTAAGCTTATTTTAAAACAATTATTTTTTACTTTTTAGTCCGATATAAAGCGTGTTTTTTAGTTTTTTTTAAACTATATTTTATTATAATAATAATAGAGTAGCGTTGGGCAACCTCGGCATTTTGAGCTCCTAGGAGTTGTCCACGTAGCTCCCATAAGTGAGTGTAAGAGTGAGTGAGAGAAGTACATAGCTGTTATACCAGAAAACTAAACTTGCTTCACTTGGGATTGTAAATTTACCTGTGCGTAACGAACAACAGAGAGACCCTTGATGCTGGTCGCTCTTCAGAAGTTATAGGTTGCCTAACGCTGTTAGAGCAGGGGTCGGAAACCTTCGGCCCGCATGCGGCCTGCGAGCCTATAACCTGCGGCCCGTGACTGTTTTATAAATAAAAGCCTTATAGGTAGGTATGTACTACCTACATAAATAAATAATTAAATTAATTTTCACAAATCCTTTTTCTTATGATATTGAGGATGTACCTAGTCATTTACAAATGAACGTGGTTGATCTCCAATCTAATGACACTCTCAAGAACTCTTTCTTTGAAATCAAAGATCTTGTTAAATTTCAGGTCAGTTTGCCATCTAATTTTGACGAATAGAAAAGGTTTGCTCTGCAATTAATTACAATTTTTGGTAGTACTTACTTATGCGAACAAACCTTCTCGATTCTCAATTACAGAAAAAATAAATATGCTTCTCGTCTCACAGATGAGCATTTGAGAGCTATTCTACGAATTGCAACTACAGACCTGGAAGCTAACACAACAAATAGCCACTCAAATACAATCTTAAACGTCACACTAATTTTTGTAAAAGAACAGTTCTATTTTGAAGTTCTCAGTTAAATTTTTAATAAGATTCAAATGAAATGTTTTCGAATTTTTAATATCACAAATACCCATTATTAAAATTATGAACAAGTGCGGTCCGCCTTTATTTCAATTTGCCACTTTATGGCCCTTGCTTGCCAAAAGGTAGCCGACCTCTGTTATAGAGTATTTATTATAAGTTATATGTTATAAAAGATTTTACCCGCGACTTCGTCCGCGTGGAATCAGTGTGTACAATTGATATAATTGATTAAAAAATTCATAAATACAACCAAGACTCTAATTTAAGACGGCCCTGTAAACAATGCTTTTTGTTTTATCATCTTTTGTATAAAAACATAAAGATTTTGTGGATTAGATATCCGTGAGCAAGCCACATACAGTTGGTCGTGCCAAAAACATGTTTTTTTCTAAATGAACATATGTGTTCGTACCTGAGTTTTGTTTATATAGTTATTCCAAAGGCAGTTTTTAATGGTAATTGTAATAAATGTGAATTTTAATACGGTATAGTGCGTACTACTATTTAATAACTTTAAAGAATAGCTTCTGTTGCTACATTGTTAAAACACCCATTGTTACATGTTATATTAGAAAAAAATATTTCTCAAACAATGTCACCATCGGGATACGAACCCCGAATCTTTCCACTATCGCGGCGGACTGAGAAATTAGATTAATAAATGAAAACAACTTTCATCGTTGATTCACCCACAGCTCTCACTTCTGTGAAGGTTCATATCTGACGTTATCTAAGATAAAAATTAGCTCTCGCATGATGTGAAATATACAGAATGATGAATTGACCTTACTGTGTCACTGTGGAGTAATGCAACTCAGTCCGCCGCGATAGTGGAAAGATTCGGGGTTCGTGTCCCGATGGTGACATTGTTTGAGAAATAAATTTTTCTAATATAGACATGTAACAATGAGTATTTTAACAATGTAGCAACAGAAGCTATTCTTTAAAGGTAATTGTAATCTTCTAAATTGAAAAGGCAAATCTGTCGGCATAATTGGTATTTGTGGTATTAAAACACTGTCTCCTTTAGATTGACTACTATAATAGCCCTCAATATTTCGACCTGGATGAGAAACTTGTAAACGTATACCATTACACAATTTCGGCATGAAGATTTTACTTTAAAAATACCGGAACACCCATTTTTACCCGACTGCGGCGCACCCAAAAAGGAAGGGTTATATAAGTATAGCAGTCTATCAAAGTCTGTATTTACTGATGTTCCACCGTAGCGCCTAAACTACTCATCCGATTTTGATAAATAAGGTTATTATAGTCTGGGTAACAAAGGCTACATTTATTTTTGAATTTGGTCTTAAGGGTGAGCAAATTGGAAACAAATAAAAAGTGTTTAAAAAAAAATAATTTCAATAAAAAATAAGTTCAAAAACTAAAACCCGACTATGGTCCGGGTAACATAGGCTACATTTACTTTTGAATTTTGGTCCCAGGGGTGAGAAAATTGAAAACAAAAAATAAAAAAAAAATAATTTAAATAAGAATTAAGTTCAAAAGCTAAAACCCGACCACTGAAAAGTATGAAACAAGAAAATATTCTCCTCTGAGGATAGCCGCGGTCGTATGCCACCTACCAATACATTTTAACAATAGTAAGCGATTATGCATTATAAGCTTTAGGTGCATCACGCTATACATCTAGAGGGCCATATATATGAGGTGGCATACGACCACGGCTATTTTCAGATGAGAATATTTTCTTGTGTCATACTTTTCAGTAGCCGGCTTTTAATTTTTGAACTTAATTTTTATTAACCTTAATTTTTTGAGAAGGAATTTTAAAGCAAAACAAATTATAATATTTTTTTTTTTATTTTAAAGAGATAAAAAAAACAAAACAAAAATGTGCTTCAATCTCTAGGATAAATTATAATATTAATTGAAACGAAAAAGTACATCTGCAACAAGTTCTTAAAAAAACCAAAGCAATATTTTTAGTAAAATTAGTACATTTGAAAATTTCGGAACAATTAATTAAACATAATAATAAATTGAAAATAAAAATTTATACTATCCTTAAAACATTTGTATTTACATCGTTATTAATTGGCACGGTCTTAGAGAGAATCGACTGTATAACAAATAAAGAGAGTTAAATTTATGTAGAACAAGATAATTTATTCGCTTAGATTGCGCTAAAACTAAATGCTTACAGCACTAATATTGAGCAAAATGAGTGCACAGCACCTGCTTATAAAGCTTACAACTTACAAAACAAGTTTATTAAGGTTTCCTTCAGACGTCGATTCTATGTGCACATTATGTTAACCGCTGTACACCGTGCTCCACAAAGTATAACTTTTTGATATTTATCATGTTTAAAGGAAATTCGAGCTCACTACAATGTTATTTGATTCAAAAATCCGTAACTAGGCATTTCATAATAATGCGTTTAACGTTCGTTTCTCGACTTTATGTCATAACAGACGCCATTCGCACCATTACTATTTTCCATCTATCGCACTTTCCGTTATTTTCTTCAATTTTTAAACTTCAACTTAATTAATAGCAATGGGCGAATGAAGGAATTTTCAGGAAATTAAGGATAAGGTAGGCAAATTTTGAGCGTAGGAATTTGACAGGTAATCGGCCATGGCCTTGAATAAGGAACCATCTCGATATTTGGCTGGAATTGTTGAGGGAACCATGGAAAACCTCAACAAGATGGGCGGTACAGAAATTACCGTTTCTCGGCGAGAGGCAGTGGGAAAAACTCCCAGCCACATCTGACCCCGCCGGGATTCGAACCCGGTATCTCCCGAACGCGAGTATAGGGCTCTCACCGCTACGCCACCCCGTTCGGTGTAATTAGGCATTAGCAACAGGGACACGTGTTCAGGGCTCAAATAGAAGAGCCTCCACAGAAAGATAAAAAATGTCATAATTAATTACACAATAATTGTTCCAAAGATGAAATATTTAATTTTAACCTACATAAAAAAGGAGGAAGATTTTTGTTCGATTGTAATTTTTTTTTGTATGGCTGTCCGTCGATATCCGCCGGCTGGGAACCGATTTTGATTAATCTTTTTTTATTCGATAAAGTGTGTCTCAAAGTTGATTCCATATAAATTGTAGCAAAATCGGTTTACACCTTTTTGGACAATTATCAAAAATCAAAGAAATATTGCAAAAGTTGTAGTTGTCGGCATGAACGTTGCTTTTCGGATTCATTAAACACTAAAAAAATACATTTTTCTTAAAATTTGAACCTCCTTCAGAAAAGGGTCACTAAAAAGCGTGAAATAACAGTTTTGCGGTCGGAATCTATTTAGTTACTATCACGGTTTATGTAGTAAGATTTGTTTGGGTTTTTTTTCCGAATTTTTCTCAAATTGTACAATTATATGTTTCTTTTTTCTCTGTTTATTTTATTTCTAGACAGCAGGTATACGTGGAACGCTTTTTTTTTTTATTTCAATTATTGTCTTGTACATAATTGTATTTTTAGTAAAAAATATATCTTATCTTATCTTTATGTAGTAAGGCATATTAAATTAGTGCCGACCTCAAAACTGTTATTTCACGCTTTTTTGAAGGAGGTTCAATTAAAAAAAAGTTTTTTATTTTAAATTTAGTGTCTAATGAAACCGAAAAGCAACGTTGATTGAATGAAACAAGCAGAACTAATACCGTCCGTTCAGAAATGGACAGAACTAGTTTTCCAAATCTTCTTGGTTTCCGGGCTTGTATGCTGTGGTCCATTGGTATTACTACCTGACGTTTCGTCTACAACTGCGGTAGACATTATCAAAGGCGATGTGGTAGCGGGCGAAGTTTCCTTCTAGGCTGCTCACTTGTAAGTGTGTCGACAAGTGTGGTACTTCCGTCTTTTTTAACCAACGTGCTCGTGTTCTCTACTCGGTCGTAGTATGCTCTTCTGTGACACACTTAACCTGTGAGCAGCCTAGAAGGAAACTAGTAATACCAATGGACCACGGCATACAAGCCCGGAAATCAAGAAGATTTGGATCAACACCGGCCGTGAAAGCCTACACGCTTGAATAGAACTAGTTTTGAACAAATGAAAATGTGCAAAACTAGTTTTGCTCATTTTATAACACTTGATATACCCGTTTAAATGTAAGATTTCAGGTTTGATCAAAACTAGTTTTGCGGATTTATTTCGGTCATTGACCGAATTCGGGTATAGGCCGTAACATATGCACTCCTTTTTTCAAATCTTTGATTAACGTCTGATTAGAACAATTCAATAAATAAAATTATCGACGAATTTTTCAGACAATATATTAACAAAAATATAATTAATACATAAACGTTTCGATCCGAATTTGGATCTTCTTCAGAACGGATCTAAAAAATATAAAAAATAATTAATATTTAATTTCTAATTCGCTTTGTATAAAATTCTTTCAAAATAATTAATTAAACGTTAATGTATTAATTATATTTTTTGTTAATTTGTTGTCTGAAAAATTGGTCCATAATTTTATTTATTGCACTTCTTTTTTGTTACGTAATTCACCGTCATATTTCGGTACCGCTATCTTAGGAAACCGGGTCTTTAAACCAAGCTGTTCTCAGTCGTAATTTCGAAACGACGCTAATCGAGATCTCAGCAATCATCCGAATGCATAAACTTGGAGAAATGTTTCCGCTATTTTTCCGTGTTTGATTGCACTATTATGCAAAACAGTAATATCACTAGACGACTCTTCTTCTCTTAGGAACGTCTGGCGCTTCGCCCCGGGCTACCGGAGCCTCTGTCTCGCATTCTCTATGTACGTATGAAATATAAATTGAGCGTACCGCGTCGCTGCCAATGAAGTCAATTACTCGCGGCTAAATTGATTATTTCACCGCCGCATGTTCGTCGGCACAGAATTAAACTCCATCTCTTTCTATTCACGTATAGACACATACGTATGCTTTGTTTCTTTCTTTCTTTCTATCAACATTATACGTGTGGTCACGAGACAAAATGACCTATGTCCGATTTTGTTTAGATTTGGATATAGTTCTCTGTCGGAGATGATTCTTGTCTTTCCTTAGAACGCATCTTAACACGTACAATGTAAATAAAACCGGTCAAGTGTGAGTCGGACTCGCACACGAAGGGTTCCGTACACTATGTACTTTTTAAATACTTTTGTAAAAGAAACAAGAGAGGCGCTATAACAATATGTAACCAGTGGGAGTATGCAAGTAGTTCAAGAATTTCAAGGCGTGAAATTTTACATAATACACCCCGGCGTTTTTATATTATAAACACTTTTTTTACAAAAATTTCTTGTAGAATAAAATAATATAAAGTTTTGATAAATATACCATTATATCAAATAACAACGTTATGGCAAATATCTCTGTTGCGCATACGCCGATTTCCCAAAAAAAAAATTCAAAACTTTAGAATATTAAACCATTATGAAAAATATACCATTATTATATAAAAACAATGTTATAGCACATATCTCTTCTGCGCATGCGCCGCCTTTCCCCCTAAAACTTTTTACAAAACTTTCTTTTAAACCATTATGAAATATATACTATTATTATATAAAACAACTTTATTGCATATATTTCTTTTGCGCATGCGCCAATTTTTCCCAAAAAATTTACAAAACTTTTGTAAACATAGATAGAATAATAAACCGTTATGAAAAGTATGCCGTTATTATATAAAAACCAGCCTTATAGTATATATTTCTTCTACGCATGCGCCGATTTTTTTCAAAAATTTATTTTACAAAACTCCTATAAAACAAAATAATAAGCCGTTATGAAAAGTCTACTATTATCTTATAAAAACAACATTATAATATATATTTCTTTTGCGCTTGCGCCGACGTCTCTCAAAAACAACAGGCCACTTCATATTTGCATATCAAATATCCTCCCAAAATTTGGTTTCATTCCGCTCATCCATGGTGTTGGAATGGTAAAAAAATGTCAAAAATGACGTTTGCATCTGTCAAAGCAATATGTTCTAATAATTAAAATTAGTTATTCAAATCGTTAACTCAGAAGGCGTTGCATTTCACAAAATACTAATGTCAAAAGATTTGAAATGACATTCGTTTTTGAACAAATGCAATCTTTTTTTTTAAGACAAAACATACGCAATTTTTAAATTCCCATAGTACAGTATGCAACAAACGAAGACAGACGATCCCCGTGTATGCTATGGATTAGACAAAATTGAATATATACATTTTATTTCTATATAAAGCTGTATAAAAAAAGTGTTTCGACGAATTCTGTTATACAAAATCTATGTAAAATTTTCTGCTTTTTCGTTTAAGACAGGTCTCGAAACGATCTGATTTAAATTGAGCGACTTATAAGCAAAAAACTGAATTTCCTCTTTGGGGAGTTTTGGGGGTTTTTTAATTATTTGTTGTTCTAGCGGCAATAGAAATACATACTCTGTGAAAATTTCAACTCTCTACCTATTACGGTTCTTGAGATACAGCCCGCTGACAGACAGACAGACGGACAGCGGAGGCTTAGTAATAGGGTCCCGTTTGACCTTCGAGTACGGAACCCTAAAAATCGAACTATATGCCCAGAGTACTCGTATGTACGTCGTACATACTCTGGGCATATAGTTCGATTTAATCATGATTTCTTTCGCTATACGTCAAGTCCATAAACGGTTACAATAGTCCCGGATGAGAGTACATCTGGCTTAAGGTTTGGACACACGTAGCCACTCCGCGTCCATACTCCATGGACATTTTGTTAAATATTTTGATTTTAAGTACGTTTGCTTAAAATTCGTCTGACGGCGCAACGATCGAAAATGTTAAATAATAATTGAAGGAGATTTATTTGGTTGAGGAACAATTGAAAATAAGCTTTACCAGTGTATCGCTTGTGGCCAACGTTTCGAAAAATATATTTTCATCATCAGGGCCTATGAACATGTATAATATTCGTTATATTATTAATTTTTTTTGATGTAACACATCTCCAAAGAGATGTGTTACATCAAAAAAAATTCAAACACTGTCAATAAGAGAACGGACATAGATGGGTTAAATAACATTTCTGGCAATATAATTAATTAACAAATTTTAACAAATTCTAGTTTGTAAACAAAATGCAGTTTGTATAGAGATAGCCTTTCTTATACATTAGTACAATATTATTTGCACAATTGACAGAACAATTTTATAAGAAAACTGTTTTATGATAATTTTAAATTTAAAAATTTGTCGAGATTCATAATAAATGATCATGTATATTAGAATTATTTTTACAATTTACCATCTTAACTTGCATTGAGGTATGTTATAGCTTTTATTATTATCTATCTATAATGTTTACAATGTAAGTTAGAAATTATAATAATATATGTAACGAATATTATACATGTTCATAGGCCCTGATGATGAAAATATATTTTTCGAAACGTTGGCCACAAGCGATACACTGGTAAAGCTTATTTTCAATTGTTCCTCAACCAAATAAATCTCCTTCAATACATATTTTGGAACAAACTTCTACTAACAGTTTAATAATAATAATAGTAATAATAAGTAATAATAATGAGTTTAACGTCCGTTTCTCGACTTTATGTCATAACAGACGCCATTCGCACCATTACTATTTTTTTCTACCACACTTCCCGTTATTTTCTACAATTTTTTAACATCCACTTAATTCGAAAATGTTAAATACTGAACATGACAGATGTCAGGTGATGTTTTATTGCAATACGAATAAATATCATTTATTTGCTTATAAATTATATACAGTAGTGAATGACGGCGAGTATTGATGAATATTATTGAAAATAGTCATTAGTTGTGAGTTATTATCTCACTCCAGTCCTTTTAGTATTTTATTTCAATAAATTATATTCATGCACTACAATTTTTTATATAGATGATTTTTAAGTTGATTCGTATTTTTTAACAGCGTGTAGAAATCAAATATTTCAAGTAACTTTTTTATCAAAACTCAAAAATGAAAGAGAAATGGGCTTTCAAAGTTTTATTAAATTTTATCAAATTTTGAGGTCGGTTCTGGCATTATGTTAGGTCACTATGGAAGTATGTTGTATCACTATCAAGTATTCACAGATATTGTTCCCGTTTTGTTGTATACACAGATGCATGCATCGTAGCCATGCTTGTAGTAGCGATAAGGGCCTTTCGCGAATTATTTGGGATGCATTTACGATTCGTGCTATCATTACTTCGCTTTTGACTTAATTAAATAAAATATAAAAAAATTAATTACACATTGAACGGCTGTTTCTCTCTTATTTTTGAATTTTGATAAAAAAAAATACTTAAAATATTTGTTCGTCTATTTGATTTCTACACGCTGTTAAAAAAGAAGAATCAACTTAAAAATCACCTTTCGAATTGATATAAGCTACTTGGCTTCGCGGTCATAGATTTCTTAATTGCCGAGAAAAACTGCAGTCAAAAGGATAACATGTTGAAAAATGTATGCGGGATAAAACTTTAATCTGTCGGTTGTAAATTTGATTGAATTTGTTTCTTATTCCACAAAGCCAAGCTCCAGAAGATGAATGGAATGGAGAGGCAGAGTTTATTTTATATTTATAGCAGTTAAAATTAAGTTTAAAAATAGAAAATTGGATACAATATTACATGCTGTTGTTACACTCTTACTGAAATCAGTTTTTTTGGAATGAAGTTCTTATGGGACGTTATAGATATGAATGGAGAGGGCTGGAAAAAAACGTAAAGAAAAGGCGCAAAGAAAATCTAATTTAATTAAGTCCGTAGACATAGAAAGTTGAAATTTGGCACACTTATAATATAGGGCATGGGACAGATCCTAATGGAGTCGGATATTTGAATTTTGGTCCCAGAGGGTATCAAATTGAAAACAAAAAAGATGAGAGGTGTCGTGGGATACTTGGTTGGAACGAAGTTATTTTCGTTAATTTTATGTATCATATAATTTTTTTACTAATTTGTATATATAAATTATTCGAAAATTTTATTTATACTAAAATATTATTATTCAACAAAAATTAATCGTGAGATTTGCAAATTTAAAAAAAATAAAAATTACATTTGTTGCGCATATGCCGGGAATCGAACCCGGGCCACCCGCATGGCAGATCTATAAAGTCCCATAAGGAACTTCGTTCCAAAAAGTTATTCGCTTATAATTAGCTCAATTTAAATCAGATCGATTCGAAACCTGTCTTAAACGAAAGAGGAGAACATTTTACATCAATTTCGTACAACAGAATTCTCGAAACTAGTTTTTTATACATAAAAAAGCAGAAATAAACACTGTATATAAATTCGGTTTAGCCTAATACATCGCGCACGTGGATTGGCTATCCTTTTCTCTTACACTGTGTGTTATAGACATTTATGTTCTGTCTTAAAATAAAAAGATTGCATTTGTTCAAAAACGGATGCCATTTCTAATATTAGTATTTTGACATTAATAGTTTGTGAAATGCAAAGCCTTCTAAATTCACGATTATTAAATCTATATAAATAGCGATATCCATGCAATGTCAATGGTTCAGTGAAATTAGTAAAGAAATTATACGATACGTCATAATAATTAGCGAAAATAACTTCGTTCCAACCAGGTGTGCCACGACACCTCTCGTCTTTTTTTAGCACTGCTTCGAAGATTTGAAAAAGAAAAAAAATGCTGGACTGAGCTAGCTAAAAAAAAAACAAACTTCGTACCTAAATCTGTGTCCACCGTGAACATAATTGTATTCACCGTGGAAATAGCTGTGTCCACTGTGGACATAGCAATGTTCCCTTAATTTTTACATGGCGTAGTTATAAGGCTGTGACTTACAGACAAACAGACGAACGGACGGACGGACATGAAGAAATTGTAAGACTTCTGTTTTTTGCCATGTGGCTACGGAAAAGTCATCGTAATTTGATTATTTCCAGTAATTTAAAAGTAAATTCTGGATTCTGTAATGGTTTTTATCTAGCAGCGCAAATATATAGATGACTTTAAAAATGTAGGTATGTTTTATAAAATACAATCGATGAATGTAAATTTCAGTAAATTACTACCAAAACCACTCTGAAAAATGCAGGCAGCGTACATTTTAAAAACGTTCCGGCTAACTGGAAGGTAAATTACATTAGAATTAGTGAAACCAATGAATATATAAAACCGTTCTAAAACAATACACGATCATAGTTGTATGGGACCATTGAATGTTTATTTTGATTGTTCAATAAAATTGGTTCCAATAATATGCACTAACGTCAATGTTTATGAACTGTCTTTATCTATCTATAGATATATTATGTACTAGCCGCTACCCGCGGCTACGCCCGCGATTGAGATGGAAATCGACTTTTGACATGCATATCAGGGGTTGAGGTATTGCACATATTTTGACAAACAATTTTCTTATTTTTCGTAAAAAATTTTTATTTTTTTTTAATAAAAAGTATCCTATGTTACTTCTAATACCTTCAAGAGTGTATGTGCAAAGTTTCATGATGATCGGTTAAGTAGTTTTTGCGTGAAAGCGTAACAAACAAACTTACATTCGCATTTATAATATTTCGTTTTCATAAAATTTGTAAGTCCGGTCCTGTCGGGCCGATTTTAATGAAATTTTAATAGCACATTTTAATCATTACTAAAGGGTTAAATTTCAATTTTGAAACGATTCGGAGAAATTTTTCGGTATTTTTGGGCCCAAAAAATGTTTTCAACCCTTTCTTATTTTTCGTAAGAAATTTTTATTTTTTTTTAATAAAAAGTATCCTATGTTACTTCTAATACCTTCAAGAGTGTATGTGCAAAGTTTCATGATGATCGGTTAAGTAGTTTTTGCGTGAAAGCGTAACAAACAAACTTACATTCGCATTTATAATATTAAATATGATGATATGATAAAACAAAGTCCATCCGCCGCGTCTGTCTGTCTGTCTGAACGCGATAAACTTAAAAACTCCCAAACAGATTTTCATACGGTTTTCATTAATAGAAAGAGCGACAAACGAGGAAGGTTTCTGTATATAATTTGTAAATATTTTGTACAAAAATGACGGTGTTTTGTCAAAAAAAGAAACGGTTTTCATACGCTTACAATATATAAAACAAAGTCCCCCCACCACGTATGTCTGCCTTTTTGAACGCGATAAACTCAAAAACTACCGAACGGATTTTCATACGGTTTTCACTGATAGAAAGAGCGATAAACGAGGAAGGTTTCTGTATATAATTTGTAAATATTTTGTACAAAAATGACGGTGTTTTGTCAAAAAAAGAAACGGTTTTCATACGCTTACAATATATAAAACAAAGTCCCTCCACCACGTATGTCTGTCTTTTTGAACGCGATAAACTCAAAAACTACCCAACGGATTTTCATACGGTTTTCACTGATAGAAAGAGCGATAAACGAGGAAGGTTTCTGTATATAATTTGTAAATATTTTGTACAAAAATGACGGTGTTTTGTCAAAAAAAGAAACGGTTTTCATACGCTTACAATATATAAAACAAAGTTCCTCCACCACGTATGTCTGTCTTTTTGAACGCGATACTCAAAAACTACCCAACGGATTTTCATACGGTTTTCACTGATAGAAAGAGCGATAAACGAGGAAGGTTTCTGTATATAATTTGTAAATATTTTGTACAAAAATGACGGTGTTTTGTCAAAAAAAAAACCTGTTTTTGTATCGTGTAGCGACATCTGATAGAATTTGCTCAAAGTTATTAGTTCCGACATTTCTGCGCTGTCAAAAAAAACTGTTTTAGCGACATCTGATAGAATTTGTTCAAAGCTATTAGTTCAGACATTTCTGCTCTGTTATCGTTTTCATAGACACGTACATGTAATACATTTTGCAAAATTTTTCGATAACACAAAATATATCTTTTTATGTAAAAAAAAAATTTGCACCCGGATAAATATGATCTTGGTTCCGCTATCCACATCATAAACCCTCGGTAAAAAAAATACCTTGCAAGTGCCCTACAGTCGCTTAAATATATAGGCCGCTGCACATGAGACTAGAAACGCTGCTAGAAACACTGCTTTAACTTCTGTTGGCCGGTAAACTGGGTACGAAGCTGGAAATGACGTCACTGCGGGCTCGCGTGCTAGCATACTAGATAGGTTTTAAAATTAGAACAGGGGCTATTTTTCTTGCTAGGTCCGCTGCAATGTATGAGCAAGAACTAATCAGGAAGCAGTATCTTGTCACGTGAGCGACATGAACAAACGTCCACCAACAAACACTATTTCATATTGTGTGTTCTGTTCAGAGACAATAAACATTCACTTTTGTTACCGTACTATCACTGAGCGCGCACCGAATTTACCTGCAGAGCAAGCTTGTAAAGACGTCTCGTGTGAAGCGAGCACATAATAGCAATTAAGAAAACCAGCGCTAGAAAACTAGTAAGGAACCTAGCGGTAAAACCAGCTTCGTGTGCAGCGGACTTCAAAAATTCCAGCCAATTGGGCGACGGGACCATTCCAACTTCAAAAATGTTGACATTTGATTATAATAAAGAAAATAAAATTTCTGATATCGCGTGAGGTGACGCGGGTAATGGCCAGTATTTAATATTCGTTGCCATGGTTACCTACATAATATGTTCCACGTCATGTAAAAATTAATCAAAGCATGCCGAGCTAGTTTATTTCTGACAGATCCATAAAATAAAAGAGCGGTTGATTTTTTTTATTTTTAAAATATTTCTGAAACTATAAAGTTTAGAAAAAACATTTTTTAACGAAACTTTCTTGAAAAAATAAATAGAATAATAAGCCGTTATGAAAAGTATACCATTGATATATAAAAAACACCGTTATAGCATGTATCTCTTCTGCGCTTGCGCCGATTTTCCCCAAAAGCAATAGGGCTCTTCATATTTGTATGCCAAACATCTTCCCAAATTTTGATTTCAATCCGCTCATTCGTTTGACCTGTATCGTGTTTACAGACTAACAGACGCACAGTTTTTCCAAAAATATGTTTTTTGGATTCGGGGGACCTCAAAACGGAAAAATATTGTAAAATTTTTGAAAAGTGATTTTTGACCTAAACTCGTACCATTCCCCACTTGTGGGTTGGAATGGTAAAATCCGCTCCGTTTCTAGGCTTTACCATTTTCAATAAGCAGCTGCCTGAAAATATAAAATCGGCCGCAAAAAATTGCGCATTCGGCCCGTATCAAGGCGCCACTATCGGTAAAAGTACTGTCAACCATGATCTCTATAATGACGATATCAGATTAAGTCTATAATTTTAATTGGAGTGCTATTTTGGCGCACGTGTTACGTTTCCTTTAATAATTGCGGCTTATCTCCAACAAACAACAACACAATGGAGCAGTTAAATCGATTCGTTAAGTTGCACGTAGAACGTGTGGTTATTTTGTATTCATACAGTTGGCAACATTAAAACGAGTAATTACGTGGCGGAGTCGTCCGCTGATTGTACCTACGTACCGGGTATTTCAGAGCCACGGCACGGATCCATGCGACTGCCGAGTGTCTACAAGCCTCCGGGGCACACGGTGCCGCTCTATCCAATATCACTTATAACCGGTGGAACAAAAACAATAAAAAATAAATATAGTTTAAAAAAAAAACTAAAAAACACGCTTTATATCGAACTAAAAAGAAAAAATATTTTTTTTAAAATAAGCTTAAAACAATAATGAATAAAAAATACAAGTATTATTGTGAAAAACGCGTGGGGCGCTTTGTTCCACATTTTCGTACATCGAGCGCCCCACGCTTTTTTCACAATAATACTTGTATTTTTTATTCATTGTTGTTTTAAGCTTTTTTTAAAAAAAATATTTTTTACTTTTTAGTTCGATATAAAGCGTGTTTTTTAGTTTTTTTTAAACAATATTTATTTTCCACTTTTTAGTTCGATTTATTGTCAAAAATTTGCCGAAAAAAACATTTTTTTTTCGGCGTGGGCAGGATTAGAACCCACGACCCGTGATTCCGAGATTTGACGTCAGCGAAGACCCGTGCCTTAGACCGCACCGCTACCACTCTAGTTACAGCGCTATCATATTATACTACAGTAATAAACTGCTAGTCCAAAGGAAGGTTAGAAACAAACATACATACATACAAACTTACAAGTGAAGTTAATATAAAGCGTGTAATAACGAGTGTTCTTTAGACCACACGACTGAAGTAAAACTTCTTCCTGCCATAATCTGCTATTATTTACCCAAAATTCACAAAATATGACAGTCTAATGTAAGAAGAAAGAAATATAAAGATAATGGATGCAAAAGTAATACATTGCAATTACTTAGCTCTCGTTGGATTTTAAGCGTAAATCTTTATGAAATATTATTTAGCTCTGCAAGTTAAGTAGGTTTACAAAGCTTTTTCTGTCACCCGATAGCGCCACTGGCAAGTAAAGTATGTGCCATTTATGTTAGTACTGTAGCTAGCTTTGTTACATTAACTCTCTTTCTCTTTTTTGTAATATTGTCAAAATTAGTTTTCCTTAGCTACGCTGGAAAAATGAAGATTGTTATTATTTGGAAAAAATGTAATTGATCACTAACGACTCTAGAGAAAACAACTCATTACGAATCTTTAAAGTTCAAGTCTGTGTTTTATTTATTTATAGTAAGAACTTTGTTAAGTACTTACAGTACTGTTTATATTTTCGGCCACCTGACTAGCCAGTGAAGTATTTGTCATCCTCTTTCTATCTTCACTAACTTATATCTCCCTCTCAACTTCCGTTCGCCTCGCCCGATCACACTTCCGTAAATCTCTCGTTACGCATTCACCAGCTTACTCCCCAAGTCAAGCGTGCGTAAAGAAGTTTTACTTCAAAAATTCCAGCCAGTTGGGCGACGGGACCATTCCAACTTCAAAAATGTTGACATTTGATATAGTGTAATAAAGAAAATAAAATTTCTGATATCGCGCGAGGTGACGCGGGTAATGGCTAGTATTCAATATGATATTTGTTGTTCGTTGTCATGGTTACCTACATAATATGTTTCACGTCACGTATAAATTATTCAAAGCATGCTTAACTATATAGTTTATTTCTGACAGATTAACAAAACAAAACTAAGCTGATTTTTTTTATTTTCAAAATATTTCCAAAACTGTAAAGTTGAAAAAATAAATAGAATAATAAGCCGTTATGAAAAGTATACCATTACACCGTTATAGCATATATCTCTTCTGCGCATGTGCCGATTTTCCCTAAAAACAATAAGGCTCTTTATATTTGGATACCAAATATCCTTCCAAAATTTGGTTTCAATCCGCTCGTCCGTTTGACTTGTATCGTGCTCACAGACAAACAGAGTTTTTTCAAAAATATGTTTTTTGGATTCGGAGGACCTCAAAACGAGCAGATATTGTAAAATTTTGAAAAGTGATTTTTGACCTAAACTAGTAGTACCATTCCCCACTTGTCGGTTGAAATGGTAAAATTGCTGCTTGCAATAGGCTCTCTCGTAGTTGATTTTTTTTTGTGCGGTGGGTCATCTTCTGCTATATTTTTCGGGCACTTTTTATTTTGACAGATGAAAAGTGACTGATTTTGGAAAAAGCAATTAGTCAAGAAATATTGTAATAAGTTATAAAACACCACGGAAAAATATTTCACTACTTTTGAAGATACCTACATTTTTTTCCAATTAACGATTTATCACAGGTAGGGCTGTAACCTATCAACAACGAAAAAAAACCCGTTGGACCGATTTTGAAAACAATTTTTTTTTGATAATTTCGAGGTTAATAAATACCCAACGAAGTCAATATCGTTTTTTTTTCGCTACATTTCGACCTTTTTTGAAGTTTTTTTCTTTAAACAAAAAACGGCTCTACCTATTTTGATATTTTTTCCTGCTACTATATTATCGTCCAAAACTAAATTCCATGGGGGCGAAGCCGCGGGCACAGCTATTATTAATAAATATACGACAACGTCCTGCAAATACAGCTAATATTCTATAACAGAATAGAATGGAAATAATATATTTGTCTCATAAAATACAATAATGAACAAAAAAGCATTATCACTTAACAATACAGCGCTACTTTAAGAAGTCCGATGCGGCATAATAGGTATGTCTATCTTTAATAGGCAATTTACAATTCCGTGCGAAGCCGGACTGAGTCGCTAGTTAGGTCATTTTCAAACCTATGTTTAAGAAAAAGACTCCAAACTCAACGTGTTAGTTTTTTTTATTCAACTCATGCGCGTTATTCATGTTTTATCATGCCTAAAAACCGAACCCTAAATAGCCATTTATCGTCTGGTGACAATTACTTGTCATAACTCAATGAAGATTCCTACTAGCTCGGCCATTGTGGAGTAATGAAAATAAACGTAACTATTTTCTGAGTCGTAACGAAATAGTAGGTAACAACAACTCCGTTGTTACCCATTGAGACTAAAATTGAGAGGCCGAATGTTTTCGACATAACCAGCTAACCTCCTACCAAAACATTGAATCGTGCTGTTTGGTGCTGTTAGTATTGACAGCTTTTTTTATAAAGAAATAAATAGATATTTACAACGTCTCATTATAATTAAAACATGAATAACGCGCAATTGTTGAATAAAATTATGGGCGCAACTTGTAGGCTAAGTCATGACACGCCATGAATGACTTAGACTACTAGTTACGCCAATAACTATTATTCCACGCGGTGAGAGAGCTGCGGTAGTGATGTCGCAGATGGTGTAGGCGCGGGTACAAATGACGGTGGAAGTACGGGTAGAATCAACATCGGGTCCCACTTCGTAGAAGCAAAAGCGGAAGTTAATAACGGCGTCATAGCATTTATCGAGCGTATATCTCTATCTTTGTCCGACTCATCAAACGCATTACTTTCCAGTTATAACAAAGACTTGATTGCGTCTGATATATTATGCAGATTTGGATATTCATTATCCTTCTAGATGGAATAATAATATATCGCCGGAATGAAGCTCGAAGCGAACTTCAGGCTTGTTCGCGTTCATATTAAATACGACCATTGATTATGTAAAAATATGAAACGAAAAATTATTACATTTCTGAAGTTTTTATGCCGGTGTCGAACCGTGAAAGTTTTCAAGAATAAAGGAATTTTTATTGAAGTGAAAACTTTAGATGATTTTTCGATGGGTAAAATCTTATGAGTTCGGATCACCGACATGTTAATGTTAACAGTATATCTGTAGAGTGCTGTGTATATGTATTTGTTACGGTCAATGTTCGGAATCCTGTCAATGTCGACAATGCCCGAGCCACATCGGGCAATGTTCGAAATAGGACAAGGTTCAAAAAATAGATTTTTTATAAACATGAAACGCTGAATTTGATTGCATCTTTATCATGATAAGTTATTATTAACGCTTTATGGAATTTTTATCACTGATATCAACTATTGAAGAATATATTTTTCAGCTTTCTATTACAATTATTGATGATTGAAAACACGTATACTTTATTTATTATTTATATGATAAGTAGGTATTTCTTTTCTATATTATTAAAATAAATAAAATGTGTGAAAATAAATTACAGGTAGTTTTGATTTTTATTTTTATAGCTGGAATAAATGTGAGTTCTGAAATTTAATGCATTGTAATATATTGTTTATTGCTCATATCATATAAAATATATAATTATTTATATTAGTAATGCCTTTTTGTGTTTTTTTATTCATTAAAATAAATAAAATGTGTGGAAATAAATTATACGTCGTTTCAATCATCAATAATTGTAATAGAAAGCTGAAAAATATATTCTTCAATAGTTGATATCAGTGATAAAAATTCCATAAAGGGTTAATGATAACTTATCATGATAAAGATACAATCAAATGTCAGCGTTTCATGTTTATAAAAATCTATTTTTTGAACCTTGTCCGATTTCGGACATTGCCCGATGTAGCTCGGGAATTGTTGACATTGACTGGTCAATGTCGACATTGCCCGGATTCCGGACATTGACCGTAACATATATAAGTAATGTTAATTTGACTACGTTAACCGCTGTTATTTCATAGTTTTTTCAGTACCACACGCGTTAGTCTATTAATAAAAATGTAATATTACTTCGAAAACTGTTTCCAACTTTTCCAGAAACGTTGATCAGATAGGTATGGGTTGAAAATGTCTGAAGGATTCATCTAAACATATAAAAGGAAACCGTGACTGACTGACTGATTGATCTCAAACTACTGGACGCATGGGCTGAAATTTGGCATACAGATAGTTATTATGACGTAGGCATCCGCTAAGAAGAGGTTTTTTTTAAATTCAACCCCTAAACGGGTTCAAAATTGGCATGGAAAAATAATATAAGATAGATGTATTAATTAGAAAAAGCGCAGGATACTCCTATCAACAAATAAATAAACAGGTGTTTCGTGATTTTTCAAAAAAAAATAATTGGTTGTCTGTAAAGTCGGTTTACGGACGATAGTTTTACGTGATAACGTATTCCGTAATACATAACCTAAATTCTACATATAATAATTATAATAATTCGAATCTATGATATTGCATCTTTCGCTTCAAATTTAGGTTAAGTTTATTTATTTAAATTACTCACCATATAATATAATTGTTTTTTTTTAACTTTCTTTCTTGCGTATTTATTTTAAGTCTCAAAGATTAGCTGTCATAATATTTATAAAACAATTGTTTCACTGTTTATAATATAAAATTCCAAAACCTACTTACAATATTTAAGTATTTTCATACGTCAAAAAATTGATTTTTATAATGATAAAATTTGTAAGAAAACGATTTTTTCGAGAGATGAGACCTAGCTAAAACGATTTTTTGCCCCCCAAAATCCCTTTTCAGTAAATTTCATCCAAATCCTTAGGGCCGTTTTCGAGAAAAGCACGCACAGGGTCAGGCGGAACGTTACGCGTTACGCGTTACGAACGTTAGGAACGTTACGTTAGGAACGTTTCACTTTTTCGTGCATGCAGCCGGTGTTTTATCAATTTATAAGATTGGTGATTCATCAATTTATAAGACGTTATCACGTCAAAAAAACCTTTCAGAGGGTGAAAAGAGGTAAATAGTCTAAAAATTAACATAGATGTCATTTTTAAGATTTGTCGAGACGTTGATCACGCGAATGCCATCAATTTTGAAATGTATTACAGTAGAATAACAAAAAAATTCTAAAAAGTCATAATCAGTATTTATAAAAGGAAACCGTGACTGACTGATCTCTCAACATCAAACTTGGCGCAAGCGAAGCCGCGGGCAGAAGCTAGTAAAAGATAAAACACATTCCGTATGTAAAATTGTACTCGACGTGCCAATTAGGTATGCATTAACTATTCATGAGAAATTACCTCACGAAAGAAAGAAATTGCATGTAGAGGGCATTAAAATAGCTATCCACGCATTGCAAAGGCAACTGTTCATTAAGACAATGAAAAATACACGGGAAAGTACTTAGCGTCCCCTTGAATTGCGTGACTGACATAAAAAGAAAGTGTTTTAATACGAAATATATAACTGGATCTCAATAGGTCATATGCATGTATTTTTTTTAATTTTTAATAGATTATTTAGTCAACCATAATACGGAAAAAAATTGATAATCATTTAAAAATGTAATATTATCATAAGAGAAAAAAACACGGGTTGCAATCCGGGAGTGCCGGCAGAAGTGAAAACTTGAATATTAACGTCTTACGAATTTTCGATCAGGTCACGTTTCCTGACGCGAGTTTAATATTTTTTACCCATTACAAAAAAAGTGTACAACGCCGCTAAAGATGTTTTCACTTCAAAAATTATTTTTTACTTTTTAGTTCGATATAAAGCGTGTTTTTTAGTTTTTTTTAAACTATATTTATTTTTCACTTTTTAGTTCGATTTATTGTCAAAAATTTGCCGAAAAACAACAATTCTTTTTTTCGGCGTGGACGGGATTAGAACACACGGGCCACGACCCGTGATGCCGAGAGTTGACATCAGCGAAGACTAGCGCCTTAGACCGCTCGGCCACCGATTGCTGTTGGTGTAGTGGCATAACATACTAACAGTAGTAAACCACACGGTACCTTGCAATTTTTAAACTATATTTATTTTTCACTTTTTAGTTCGATTTATTGTCAAAAATTTGCCGAATAACAACAATTCTTTTTTTCGGCGTGGACGGGATTAGAACACACGGGCCACGACCCGTGATGCCGAGAGTTGACATCAGCGAAGACTAGCGCCTTAGACCGCTCGGCCATCGATTGCTTTTGGTGCAGTGGCATAACATCTAACAGTAATAAACCACACGGTACCTTGCAATTACTCTCACTTAGAGCGTTTTCTGCTTACCCAGTTCTTACTTTACCTGACGCGAGTTTAACAATTTTTACCCATTACAAAAAAAGTGTACAACGTCGCTAAAGAAGTTTTCACTTCAAAAATATTAAAAACATTAAAAAATAGACAGTTTAAACAATCGGCCATGTTGGCAGGCTTATGTGACGTCATATTATATGACGCATGTCAACCTTGATGTCAAATTGTCAATGTTCTAAATGAAGTTTATTTGTTGTTTTCTCTAAATACTGACATAATCTTACTGTGAGACGACACAGTCGTCATGGAAACTGTTATTGATATATACTCTGACGTCACGCTGCGTTTTGAAAATTCGGAAATAGCGCGTGTTTTCTATATTTCTTTTTTATTATTTGTATTTTTGTCAGTGATTAGATTAATAAAATAACCATTTAGATATGATCAGGAACTAAAATATATTTCGAATTAAAAATTAAACCAATTGACTCCAAATTGGTTTAATTTGTAATTCGAAATATATTTTAGTATTATAGTACGAGAGCCCACGACCAAAATTTTTGTCTCATAGCAATACGACGAAAACCGCATCAAATTGATAGATTCGATTATCCTGAACCCGAAAATCGCAATATCAGAAATTTTCCGTGTATCGTCAGACCTAACCAAATTTTCAAAAATGTCAATAAATTTTACCAAACTGTATCATAGCAATCCGTCTGATTTTCAGAATGTAGTTGAATGATAGCTCTAAGATATGGAAAACACGTTTTTCAGACGCCACTAGCGTAGCGTGTACCCGGGAGACCACTTAAAAAAATTAGAAATGAGACAAAAAAAAAGTATCATAGCAAAACGTCTGAAAATCCTTTTCACGAGTGAATTTGGGTCAGTTTATGCGAAAGAATCATTTTTCAGAAGAAAATGTGAGCACATTAAATTTTAAGACCGTTTTGAAAACGTTAAGAAATTTTACCGATCGGTAACATAGCAATTCGTCTGAAAATTGTTAGACGTGATAAAATAAGTTGTCCAGATATAGAAAAAATTTATATCAGACAAATTCAGTGTAGCACCTTACTAATCAGACAACTTTTCGATAATCCGAACATTTACATTACATTTACATTCTACATAGTAAATTTTCGGCAAAATTATGGGTTGTCCCTGGTTTTAATTGTATAACGGTAATTTTCCAGTTCTAATTTTTTCATCGACAATTCTTATATCCCCATTCATCACCTTCATTTCACCCCATTTCCGGAACGTTCTTTTCGTTTTTGGGATTATTATAGGCGACATCGGAAATGTCTGAAAACAGTATTTTAGCAATCCCGGAAGCCATACAAAAAGTTTAAAAAAAAATTGAACCGGGTTGCTATAATACAGTTCGGCTAAATTTTTTGACATTTTCAAGAATGCGCTCAGGCCATATGCTACGCGCAAAATGTCTGAAAACAAACATTTTCGTCATAAAATGACAAAATCTATGTACATTTTCAATATCAGACGTAATACGATAATACTGTCTGCCTATTTTTTTTGACATAGCAGAAATGGCCTCCCACGCAGTTGCTACACTTCTGACCGTTACCCCTCACCTAGTAGGGTTCAGGATCATCTAATCTAACGACTTCATACGGTTTTGGCCGTAAAACGATGATACATGGTTTTGGTCGTGGGCTCTCGTGCTATTACCTATTAAGCCTTATTTACAGATCTTTTGATATTTGACAGGGTTACTGGGGGCATAAGTGATATTTCAAAAATTCATATTGATTGGGGCGTTAACTCGATCCATCAGGAGACTCAGAAGCTGTCAAAAATGTTCTTTTTTGCTTTTAAAAAAAACTGAATACAAAATCTGTACTATTCGCTAAGTCTACAGAGCCTAGTAGCCGAGCACTCAGTGTGTTGAAAAGGACCCCGCTCAACCTTATGGGATTTGGTTCTCGGTTAAATTGATCGAAAATAGTTTTATTTTATAGTTTAAAGGTCACTAAGAAAAAGTGTCCATGGACGAACAGCCTAAAAACCAATAGTTTTGTAGCTATACCTAAATATGTTTAGCGAGATTTTAGATAATATAGGGATATCCATTGAAATCATCAACCTTAAAAAATCCTAAGCTCTAGAAATATGTTTTCGAGTGCGCTGATTCCGAATATGACATTATTATTTTATACAGGATGACAGCTTCCAACATTATCTAGTTATCGACAATTTTTTTATTTCCAAAAAAAGCACACAATTGAACATGGAGCATGTTTGTGAATTCAATGGATATCCCTATATCTAAAATTTCGCTAAACATATCTGTAGTTAAAAATCTATTGGTTTTTGGGCTAAGCACACATGGGCACTTTTTCTTAGTGACCTTTAAACTATAAAATAAAACTATTTACGATAAATTTAACCGAGAACAAAAACCCATAACGTTTGTGCGGGTTCCTTTTTATGAACATATATATATGCATGTCCGTAGCAATAATACCTACTGTATTTCTACGAAAACATAAAAAATCTGGGCTACTGTAACAAAAAAAAAAAAAACATTTTATTTTTATTATAGATTCTAATGCCAAATGTTATCGTCTAATATAGAATTCTAAGAAATGAAAATTCTTAGTCCTTCATCTTGTTTATTGACTTTAGTGAGAAATTTAAATAAGCCGCTTTTTTATTTATTGTCGATTCATAAGATTTTACAGATATAGAGACTGTTTTAAAAAACTCGGCGTTCATGGCGGTTTAGATAGTCACGAACTATATTTGTAAAACCATAGAGCAAAAAGTATGAGTTTTCTTATAGAGATAGGTAGCCAGAAAACAATGATAACTTTGTACCTCCTATATGTAAAAATGATTTATTACCTACTCAGTTTTTCTTATAAAAGAGATTCCAAATTCAGTTCGATAACTCAGTTGTTGTTTAGAAGCTGTATCGTCAAGATATTTATTAGTGCATAAAATAATATATTTGTGATATTTGATAATAAAATGGAGGGTATAATGAAAGTGCCGTCTTTACAAACTTTGGCCAAAAATAAAATTATAATGAAATTAATCAGTGCGAAAACTTTAAAATCTAAATTTAATAGAACGTTACGATATCAGGAGAAAAGATGTCAATGCTGCACGTTATCAAAATATAAAACGTTTGTTAAGTTTGCGTGCAAAAGTGCTAAAAAATTGAAATTGCCGAAATCAATAATAAATATAATTGAGCCGGGTATAAAATCGATGTGTAGAGATATTGTTGGTTTTTTGGATGAAATAAATTACTATCTAAAAGCTCACGTACTTCAATTGGGCGACGATTTCCATTGGAATATGTATGGAAAAATTAACATTGAAGAAACACTGGAAACATACGTGTTCAGCAATGAATCCGTTAGTGTTCTGAATCGCAGTCTATTAGCGTTTATTTTTTGTTGCAAAAGTGCAATATTTCGTTTTTGGAAACAGTGCGGACCGGTCTTAATTGAAGAGCTTGAGCATTGTGCCATGAGTTTAACGCTAAATGAAAAGCTGATAGTGCGATATTGGTGTAGATTTTTGCTACAAAAGAACCAAAATGCCACTAATTTGTCGTATTTTATGATTGAATCAGCAAACAAGCGAGGATTTGGCAATAGATTGGACTATTTTCTGAATTTGTATCCAGCGGAGAAACTGGAATTGGTGAACAAATTTTTGAAATCTCCCACCGAATATAATTTCGATGTCAACTACAGCGTGACGAGTATGTACGAAGAGATTTTGACGATTACGGATCACTCGACGATAATGAAGATGCTAAAGGCACGGAAGAACGGAAAATATCTGCTCGAGTGCGTTTTGGAGCGATACCACCTTCAGCATTTGTTTGCCTCAGTTTTGGAGCTCGCCATTGCCACTGAATCCATCAACGAGGATCAACTGGACGACATTCGTGGACGTTTGCAATCGCCAACATATTTTCGATATCGCTACGTTTTGACTTGTTTTTCCCACAAACTTTCTGTTGTATATCGAACTTTATAGTTTTTAGTTGTTATTATGTAATTAGAATTTTGACCTTTATTTTGTTATTAGATTTTGTAAATTCCTTTTCATTCATTAAAAATAAATTCATTATAAAAAGTAAATCGATGAAAGATACTTTAACTGGCGACGAGGAAGAAAAAACAGTGAATAAATTAAATTTAAAAATGTCTACAGTTGGCAAATTAACAGAGTTCAATCCAGCTACTGAAAAATGGGAAGATTATTTGGAGCGTTTTGAATTCTACATTGAAGCAAATAAAATCACGGTAGATGGTGAAAAACGCTGTATTTTATTCACGGCAATAGGAGCGAAGACTTACACAATAATTAAATCATTACTGTCACCAGAAGCACCAAAAGACGTTACATTTTCAAATATTATAAAAAGATGTAACGCACATTTCGGAAAACCAGTCAACGAGTTACTGGCACGTGTAAGGTTTCAAAAAAGGGACCAGCACCAAGGAGAAGGGCTTAAAGACTTCATTCGAGAGTTACGTAAGCTTGCACAAGATTGCAAATTCGGTGGAGAAAAGGAAAAATTACCGCTGGAAATCATGCTGCGTGACCGTTTTGTAGCCGGTATCAGAAATGAAGAACTACAACGTTATTTATGCCGGAGACAGGAAGAAGCTATCACAGCAACAAATAAAGATGGATTGTCACTCGACAAAACACTCGAAATAGCATACAGTGTTGAGAGTACTGAAAATCAGCAGAAGCAACTGAAGCAAGAAGATTCCGGGGCAGTGCAACAAGTAAGAAGAAACACTAATTTTAAAAATAAAAGTGAAGAAAATCAAAAAGCCTGCTACCGATGTGGTAAATTAAACCACAAGGCAAACGACTGTTATTATAAAAACAGCCAATGCAATTACTGCAAAAAAACGGGCCATATTGAAAAAGTATGCAGACAGAAGAAGTTAAAATCTCCAGATTTACCAAAAAACAAATCAACGCATAACGTACAAAACGATGATGAGGAAGAAATTCACTCTTATAAGTTGACGGCGTATACGTCTAATGAAAAAAAATATCAGACATGTGTCAATATAAATTCAACTGAAATTATTATGGAAGTTGATAACGGTGCTGAAGAAACATTAATAAATGAACAAACATACAAGCAAATTTGGCCAAACTCCGAACCTCAGTGGCTAGAAAGGAAAACTACACTTAAAGCATGGGGAAAGAGACCAATTGACATTAGAGGCGTCACAAACGTAACTGTCGAATACAAAGGACAGCAAGCCGTATTGCCCATTGTCGTCACAAAAGAAACAGAAGGACCGAATCTATTTGGATCGAATTGGTTCAAAGCTTTTGATATCCGTGTTGTCGGAATTCAGTCTATCAACAATGAAGAAACCGGATACAGAGAGTTACTACAGCGATACCCAAATTTAACACAGAGTAATTTGAACGGACACTCTGGACCTCGCATAAACATTCAACTCAAAGACGAAGCTACTCCAAAATTTTTTAAAGCACGTAAGATTCCTTATGGATATTTGGAATCTGTAAACGATGCATTGAATGAAATGGTTCATCACAAAATGCTCAAACCAATAAACCAGTCAGATTGGGCGACTCCAGCACTATTTATAAGAAAAGCAAATGGGAAAATTCGAGTCGTTGGGGACTACAAGATAACTTTAAACCCACAAATCAAAGAATCGGAATATCCTATACCAACAATAGAAGAAGCTTTAACTACACTAAATGGGGGAACGATATTTTCTCAGATAGATCTAACAAATGCTTACAAACAGTTGCGAGTAGACGCCAATACTGCAAAAATTTTAACAATTAGTACACCCCGAGGATTATTTGAAGTAAACGTACTTCTTGATGGATTAAATATTGCTCCTAGAATATTTCAAAAATTTATGGATTCCATTTTACAAGGAATTCCAGGAATATTAGTTTACTTGGACAATATAAAAATTCAAGCAAATACAAAGGAAAAACACGATGAACGTCTAGAACAAGTACTAAAAAGACTCGATGAAGCAAACCTCCGTATAAATTTGGAAAAATGTGTCTTTGGAAAAACTTCAATGGAATTTCTAGGCTATTTAATTTCCGAAAAAGGAGTGCAACCATTAGCAAAAAAAGTATCAGCTATAAAAAATATACGTCCGCCTGAAAATGTAAAAGAATTACAAATTTTTTTGGGAGGAATAAACTTTTATGCAAAATTTTTGAAAAATCGAGCGACTATCGCTGAACCATTACACCGTTTACTTGATCATGGATCAAAATGGGAATGGAACGAAAAGCATCAGGAGGCATTTGATTCTTTGAAAAATCAACTAATACATTTTCCAATATTATGCCACTTTGATGAAGCTAAACCAATTATCTTATCAGCTGATGCATCCCCATATGGAATTGGAGCAATTTTATCTAACGTCGGATTCGATGAACAAGAACATCCAATAGCTTATTCATCGAAAACATTGACCAAAACACAGCGTGGATACTCACAACTGGATCGTGAAGCTTTAGCAATCATTGAAGCAGTACGTCATTTTCATCAATATATTGCCGGACGAAAAATAACAATTATTACTGATCACAAGCCGTTATTGGGAATTTTTAATTCAAAAAAAGCAACTCCAGAAATAATTTCACCAAAATTAAATCGTTACGCTAACATATTAAAAGCTTACGACTACGAATTAATTTATCGACCTGCAAGAAAACATGGAAACGTAGACATGCTCTCAAGATTTCCACTACAAGAAAATCCATGAAAGATACTTTAACTGAAAAAAATTGTCGATCATTAGTGTGACTTATTATTGTATTTTTTTGTCTATTTTTTCATTTTTGTATCTAATTATATCTGACTGAATATTTTTTATATTTTTTTATATTTGTAAATATTTATATTTTAATAATTAATAAAAAAATACGCTATATTAATTGACTTCTATTTTTCACTGTAAAATTAAGAAATTATGTAGTCAACAAAATTTCAAGTAGGTATAACACACATTATAGAATGTAACCCATTTTCAGGTAATAAACTTTGTATAAATTGTATTTTAAGCATTATGACCGCAAGGTGATTAGTTGAGGTATTTATAAGATTCTGTTTCTGGTAGGTATTATAATAATATGTAATGAATAATATTATAATTATCGATCCAAACTAATAATTCTTTGTTTTAATAATTCAAATTACGATTTATTCAACTCTGAACTATTTTAGACTTTTTTAGGGGCCTTATAGTTCAAAATCAAGCTTAATTTAAATTATTTTTTACTTTTTGACGTGATCTTATAAATTGATAAAACACCGGCTGCATGTTCGAAAAAGTGTAACGTAACGTTCGTAACGCGTAACGTTCTGCCTGACCCTGTGCGTGCTTTTCTCGAAAACGACCCTAACGATTTGGATGAAATTTACTGGAAAGGGATTTTGGGGGGCAAAAAATCGTTTTAGCTAGGTCTCATCTCTCGAAAAAATCGTTTTCTTACAAATTTTATCATTATAAAAATCAATTTTTTGACGTATGAAAATACTTAAATATTGTAAGTATATTTTGGAATTTTATATTATAAACAGTGATACAATTGTTTTATAAATATTATGACAGCTAATCTTTGAGACTTAAAATAAATACGGAAGAATATATTATTTATTAAGAAATATTATATGGTGAGTATTTTAAATAAATAAAATTAACCTAAATTTGAAGCGAAAGATGCAATATCATAGATTCGAATTATTATAATTATTATATAAATTTAGGTTATGTATTACGGATTACGTTATCACGTAAAACTATCGTCCGTAAACCGACTTTACAGACAACCAATTTTTTTTTTCGATTTTCTCACTCCTGGGACCAAAATTCAAAAATAAATGTAGCCTATGTTACCAAGATCATAATAACGAACCGATTGACACCTTATTTATCAAAATCGGATGAATAGTTTAGGCGCTACGGTGGCACATCCGTAAATACAGACATTGACAGACTGCTGTAGAGAAGACCGGGGCAGCGAGGACTGGTTAAGATAATTTCTTCTACAAAATTTTTAGTTATTATGATAATAGAATAAAACAATATATAGGCAATCTTTATGCTGTAAACATACGATTTATAACCCTTCCTTTTTGGCTGCGCCGCGTCAGGTAAAAACTTAAATCATATTTTCATTATAATCAATTAACAAAATGTTTTTATAATAATAATAATTATTATTTTATAAACAGCCCGTCTTCCCCATCCATTATTATAAAGTACTAAGTACCATTTTTTCTTATATTTTTCATAATATATCCGCTTGCATGCAGAAATTATAGAAGTAAAAGTAATTACAGGAGGTACATTTATTCGCACTGTAGGTAATATTTTGCCGGAATATTACAACCGGAGAAAACGTCTGCCATTTCAAAAATAAGCTGACAATACTATTACCCATAACATATTTAAAAGTCAGATTTGGTGAATTACTTATGAAATTTTTTTTTTAAACCAGCCAAATCGTCTGCTATTTTTTTTACTCTTACCTGAGTGACGTCATAGCTACCTTTGCTGGGCTTAGTGACTCCCCATCTCATGTATGCTAGGTATAGGAGAGTCATTGAGCAGAATATCATCTTTGGTGATATACTTATAGTCTGCCGGCCACTGGTTCTTAGCCTATTATGACGACATTTTTATTATTATTATTCCTCTCGCCAATCTGAAGGCAGCTCCAATGTCTCTTCAAGACGAATTGGATCTGACTTTGACCAGTATGAAAAGTTCTGGGTCAACAGCCCAACAACCTAGGTCTGGCAATATGGGCAAACTTGAGGTTTTGATAAAGAAGGAAATGAAACATTTCAAATCAGGTGGATTAAAAGGCACATACCTTCAATTCACCTATAATTCACTAATGACTATTGTACCAGCCAGTGTGGAATCTGAGCGAGAATTTTCAGCCGCTGGCCACCTTGCGTGCAATATCAAGAGCCGTTTAGCAGACTACACAAACGAGGTCTATTAGGTCTTTATTACGATTGAATTCAGTGGTTTAAGTCCACCCTGTTGGATCCCGCAAATACCTGGATCCAGCGAGACTAAGATGGTTCAGTCCCGCAAATACCGGGCTTGAAATTATCTTGCGGGATTACATTCCCTATTATAGATGAACGTATACCTACATAAATATTATACAGATGTAAATATCGATTTTATAAACTTGATAATGCGTAACGTTATGTTTCTAATTAAAAGATGTAACAAATAATAAGTACATTTGATTTAATTTATTGACTGCTCTCCAAATATCAGCTCATTATCAAAAACTATAAGTATCACCTAATTACTAAGCATTGTGTATAGCATAGACGATAAAAAAGCACATTTTCTATCACAAATAACAGTGAGTACGCCCTTAATGCAATACATACGGTGAAAAACAAGCGAAGTTTTTTTAAGCATGTCAGCATATAATTTCTGAAGTTTACATTGTAATATTAGAATCAACAATAGCGCATCTAAAACAAACAAGACATGTATTCAAGGGAAAAAAAGAAGCGTGATTATTTTTCTTTTGTAATATAATGTTGGCACAACTGACACGGATTTTGAAATTAAAAATAAAAGCAGACGTGGAAGTATAGAACAATGGTTGTTTAGAGCTTCCGGCACTGTAACATATTTTCTCTTTGACATATGCCACACACAATCAGCGCCGTTTCATTATAAATTTATAGTAGGTGACAATAGTTTCATTTTAATCTTTGAACAGTGCGGACTGCAGAGCTACCATTAAATTTTAATTCATGCACACTTCACTAGCTTTTCGACCCGACATTGTTTTCCCGTACAATCAATTATATTCTTTTGTTCGACAAAAATCATTGAGTATTTGACAAAGATACGCGCATATCCCAACTATACAGTGTGTCCCCGGATTGAGTTCACAATAGGTGAGATTGGCCAAAAATTATCGAATTGGAATGATCGATCGGCCTTCTTTGATAAAATCCGCTTTTGTTTTGTTTGAAAAACAATAGCGTGGAGGAAGCCAAATTGGAGTTTAATGTATTTTTTGATAAACTGTAAAAATTTGAATATTAATTTGAACATTTCTAATCACTTTGTTTTCTTATCTAAGATTTATCATGTAATCGTTAATAATAAATATTTTTCTCCAATTTTCTACTTCTATTATCAAAGTAGGCCGATCATTCTGTAAATTTGCATAACGCCATAATTTTTCATCGTGAACAACTTTTCTTAGTGACACTTTTGCGTACTGTGAACGTGAAAGAGGTTTTGCTCAACTGCAAAGGTTTTGCTCAACTTGATTTAAAAAAATCGAAAGTAAACTAAAAATAAGTTTCAGACCAAGCAGGGCGGAATCCTAAAATATGACATTCCAATTCGAAAATTTTTGGTCAATCCCACCTATTGTGAACTCAATCCGGGAACACACTATATAGTACAGGGGATAACCAGTAAATGCTCATATTCCTCTCGGGAGAAGAAACTATGATTAATTTGGATGATTTAACCTCTATCACTTGGGAGTCGGAAATGCGACATTTTTCTATGATATTGTAACTTCATAGTTTCGGAAACATTGTGAAAATATAAAAAAATCAGCTGTTCTTTTGTTTTGTAGATTTGTCAGAAATAAACTAGTTAAGCATGCCTTGATTAATTTTTACATGACGTGGAACATATTATGTAGGTAACTATGACAACTAATAGCAATATCATATTGAATACTAGATTACCCGCGTTACTTCACGCGATATCAGAGATTTTATTTTCTTTAATATAATAAAATGTCAACATTTTTGAAGTTGGAATGGTCCCGTCGCCCAATTGGCTGTTTTTTTTTTATATATTGTAAGTTTTAACACACAACATAAAAATAAATTTCATGGTTTTTGTACGTAACTGAACTGGGAAAAAATAGGTACACAAACGATGAATATAACTCAATTCAGATATAAAATTTATACCTATTTAAAAGATCATAGATAATTCCTAATAACTTCTTTCTACAAAAAGAGATTAAACATCCCAATATCGTAAAACTCTGATAGAAATGGTTGGCCTAAAAATATACCCAGTGACTTATGTGACCGTTATGAACCTTGAGTTTTTTTAACAGTTTCTATACCTGTTTTGTTTTTGTTTTTTTTTTATTTACTATAATAATTATTTACAGCTATTTACAATTTAATATAGGGGTTTCAGCAAAATTGCTATAGCCCACCTGAAAGAATAAATGATTAATTAATTATTTGTTTTTATCAATTTTGAATCAATTAGATTGGCAAAAAAAATTTAAAAAATAACCAACTATAAAAAAAATAACCAACTATAAAAAAATAACCAACTATCTCTATACCTGTATAATCTTTTGAATCGACAGAAAAATAAAACAAAAACGTCTTATTAAAGTTTTCACTAAAGTCAATAAACAAGTTGAAACGCTAAGAATTGTTATTTGTTAGAATTCTATAATAGATGATGCCATTTGCCTCCCTTGATATCAATAATAATGAATCTTAAAAAAAAAAAACTCAAATTTTTTTGAAGCATAAAAACAACATTTGCTACAGATTTTATATACAAAGTTATTTTTGAGTGGCATTTTTACTTTATTCAGTTATATTATAATTGAAAAATTATATTATCTTACATAATTATAATAAATTTAAAATGCAGGAATAGAGGCCAAAAGAAAACAATTTTTATTGGCTTACTTTATTGATCAACGTGTCGGCATCTAATTGTGTTTTCTTCAGGATCTTAAATTAGCAAATACGTTATATATAATATTTGTTCATTGTAGAAACAATTTTGTATCCCCATTAAAATAGACCTATATTAAAAAATATAATTTTATCAAAACTCAATTTATTATGTTTTTTTAATAGAAAAATGTTTCCAAAAAAGTCTGTTTTAACTAGTGTCCGACCGAAACTTCGGCTTCGGCCATCTTCGGCTTCGGCCAACATGAGCCGAAGTTTTGGCCGAAGTCGAAGGTTTCTAACAAACGCCGAAATTGGACGAACTGTTACAAATGAGCGAGAGCCCGATGGACTTGGCGACATTTAGAGACGATTAAAATTATCTTTTTATATTATATAGACAATGTAAACCTTAAATTTAAAAGTTTTAAAATCATTTATATTATTAATTGTAGCTTGTAGCAGCTGTAGCCAATTTAAACTGAATTTCTTAGGGTTTTTAAGTATTCGGCTTCGGCCGAAGCTTGTGACGATAGCCGATTAATCGGCTTCGACTTCGGCCAGAAATCGACCTTCAGTCGGACACTGATTTTAACTAAAATTTAGATTATAATCAATAAAGTAAGCAAATAAAAAATGTTTTTTTTGGGACTCAATTCATACATTTTAAATTCATTAAATTTATATTTGATTTTAAATTTACTATTAAAATACACGGAATATCCAAAATTTTGTCTACATTAAATTAAAAATTCATATTACACGTATAAATTAATGAGCATTAGTAACTCCTTTGCATTTACCAAAATAAACATAATATATCCATGTTCATTCAGAAGTATAATGTAATGAACTATTTCTCTGCTTCATGAAGATGTATAAATCATATTTTGACTCATATCATAACCTTGATTATAATATCAGGAAAGTTATACTGGTTTAATTTTGAATAGCTTTGTAAGCTGATTCTTTACCTGACCGCTTCTGTACCTAATATTTTACCATTCCAACCCACAAGTAGGGAAAGGTACTAATTTAGGTAAAAAATCACTTTTCAAAAATTTTACAATTTCTTTCCGTTATGAGGTCCCCCGAATCTAAAAAACATATTTTAGAAAACACTCTGTACGTCTGTTAGTCTGTGAACACGATACAGGTCAAACGGATGAGCGGATTGAAACCAAATTTTGGGAGGATGTTTGATATGCAAATGTGAAGAGCCCTATTGTTTTTGAAGAAAATCGGCGTATGCGCAAAGGGGAGATATGCTATAGCGTTGTTTTTTATTATATTTTTACATGAAGTGGAACATATTATGTAGGTAATCATGGCAATGAATAGCAAATATCATATCGAATACTAGCTATTACCCGCGTCACGTCACGCGATATCAGAAATTTTATTTTTTATTATAATCAAATGTTGACATTTTTGAAGTTGGCCTAATTGGCTGGAATTTTTTTTCAAAATCATTCCCAAATTCAGATAAAATTTAATAATTAGATGATTTAAAAAGTGTCTTGATTCTTTCCCTGTATTTAGAAAATATTTTTAAAAAGTTACCTATTATCTACACCACAGTACCATCGGAATCTGCCAAAAAACAATGATTATAAACAGCGTTTCTCAAGGAGGGTTCGTAAGTACATTTAAGGGTGTCCGTGAACTCATCTCTAATGTAACTAGGCAAAGCAATACATACTATACGGGATGGATTTTTAAGTTGATTCTTCTTTTTTAACAGCGTGTAGAAGATTAGATTTTGATAAAATTCACAAAGAGTTACAGCAACAACACGAGTACCAAAATAGTAAAATTGAGGAATGGAGACAGGAAATGAGGGAATACGTTACACAGTCATTAAAAACACACACAGACACATTCGCAAAGAAATTTGAGGATAAATTAGATCAACAAAAAGTAGAGGTCGGACAAGTTAGGGAAATTCTGGACAAAGAAAGTGGGAAAATAGAGCAACACATAACAGAAACCGAACAAAAATTAGGGAAACAAGGACCTGAAATTTTACATGTTAAAGAAACTGTACAGAAAATAAATTCTAGTAAAGAGGACATTCAGAAAAAACAAAAAATCACGGCTTATTCAAATAATCAGGCAAATCCCATACAAAAAGATTTTACAAGGTACGACAAACACGAACACGTATCCTGTTTTATCACGAGACTGCATAACTTTGTCAATTCATTTCAATATTTAGATGACCATGAAAAAATTGCACTAGCCTCTAACTACATTCCAAGAAATGATAAAAAAAGATTAAGGGTGTACCAGGTAGGGGACGAGGTATTAGTTAAATGCCATATGCAGTCATCAGCGGCAGATAGAATTACAAAAAAATTTTGTTTAATTTATGAAGGGCCCTTTAAAATAAAGGAAAAGGTTGCTGAAAACGCGTATCACGCAAGAAGTACGTGGCACCTTTAATGTGCGGTCTTTGCGACCTTTTTATAATAATTAAAAAAATATATATATAATAATATTGAAAGTATGTATGTACAATGGAAAAAAAATACAGTTAAATTTGTAAAGGATAGTTTTTTTTTTAGTTAGGTTAATCGTCGATAAACGATGTTGATAAGACTTACTAGTTATTAATTTATTTTTTGTTTTGTAAATTAAAGTAGTTTTATATCCAAAGGAGGCTCTAGGTTAATATGTTGGATCAAAAAAAAAAGAAAAAAAAACACAGTGGTCCGCTAAATGTTCATTTTTTTACTGTTAATAAATAACAGTGACCGACGTCAATATGATGGAAGAGCCGGATGTTTTATGGATCGATGAACCTGTGATGGTCGGGTTACCACCATCCAGTACCGCCGAGGAACCACAACCAATGCCGGAACAACAGCCGAAAAGGAAACTAACCCTCAACCAATATCGTCATATAGCAGAGGAACGGGCTTCTCTTCCTCTGTGCCGTGCGATAGAGGCTGAACCAAATTTGGTTTATATTTAACTTGCGGTTGGATTTTTTTTTCTAGAGTGCTTAAGGGTTGCTGAAGAAGACCAAGTGACGTCGGACAATTAATGTGGAGGTCATGGAAGTGTCGTGGGTATTCACCGAGAGAAGATCCCATCAATCAAGTAGGGTCCAGTCGGCCATACGTAATAGTTCTAATAGTCCCAAATGAACCTTTTTACATTAATAATCATATATTGTAATTAAGAATACATAATTAGGTATATATATCTATATAAAAAAAAAACTACCCTAGATATAAGGGAGGTTTTTTTTTTTTTTTTTTGGTTTTTTTTTGTAGCCGGGTGTACTGTAACATAACGTTCCAGTACCCCTGGTAGATCGAACAATTTTAAAATTTTGAAAAAACAGCTGATTATGTCGACTAGCTGTGATACGTCACAGCTAGTATAAAAACGCCGGTTCGCCGCACTCAGTGGGTAGTCGATAACAGATAATTGAAAGTCTAAAGTGAGTGACGTGATCGGGCAGTGTTTTATATTTTTAGTATTTTTTTGAATTTTACAAAAAAAACTTAGAGTCAGTTCTTTATTTTGTAAAAAGTAAGCGTTGGCGATCACGAAGGCTAGTCCTCTGATCGTTAATATTTTTTTTCTATTAACAAAAATCTAACCAAAAAACTAATTTATTTTCAGAGGGTCTCCTTGATATAAATATACATTATAAAATAATTTACTATTTATACATATTGATTGAAATTGTACTGTTTTTAAATATTTTTTTTTCCAATATACAAATAGAACATTAATATTATATATTTTTTGTGGCAGAGAATCTAATTTTTTTTTATCAATAAAAAACCGATGAAAGATATCGATATTTTTTTCTCTTAGATTATTTTTTTTTCAGCATCCTTTTTCTTTAAAATAGAATTTCAGCAAATAGTGTGGTCAATTAATTATCGTTAAGTCTTGTACGTCCACTGGTACCCCCTAGACCATTTAGCCATTTCTTATAGTTTCTTAGTTTTTGTTTAATTTTGGGTTATCGTACCAGGGGAAGCGTTACACTTTCATTTTTGAGCTTTGATAAAAAAGTTCTTGAAATATTGGTTCGTCTATTAAAGATGAAATATCAACTTAAGGGGTGAGAAGCAATTAGATGCGTGAACAACGAAGTATTTTTAAAAATTTATATTTTTCATAAAAATTAAGTTTTTTTTTTGTAAAACTCATTACACAGATTTTTTATGTCATGTTTCACTTTGACTTCCACAAAGTAAAAAGAAATAAATATAGTTGGCAAAACCAAAAGTGCACATCCCGCAAGTTTTCCTCTGTATGATAAAAAAATAACAATTAAAAAATATTTTTAATAAATTTAAAAAGATTTAAAAATTTAAAGAAATAAATAATTAAAAATTGAAAAAATATTTTTTTTAAGTTTGCAAAAATAAAAAAATTAAGAACTATACATAATATATATATAATTAATATCAAGCGGAATAAAATAAAACAAAATAAAAAGAAAAAAAAGAAAAAATCAATGATCTCGTAAGGAATCGAACCCAGGACCTTGCCCTTGGGGATCCAACGGCATAACCATTACGCCACGGCGCCCTACTACGTGCAGTGGTGTTATCACGGTATAGAAGTGTAGCACTTGTTTTATGGATTACACTATATTTACACAGCAATTATTATTATATTGTTTTTTTAAACTATTAGCTGTCAAAAATAATAAAATATAACTGTTTATAAAAATTAAACTACTGAACACATTTTAGTGAATTTAAATAGGGTTCTGGTCTGATAGTAAACAAAGTGAATAAAATATAACCCAAGGCAATCCGACCAAAATTGCGATCTGTAGAGTCGTGAGGTACGTACATACGTACATACGTACAGACCAACCGACAACTGCTGTTTGTGATTTTCAATTACAATTTTAATAGTATTTATGAACTCGAATTGATTTAAAAATGGTTCTGTTTTATAGATTAGAATCCCCTCTTTTCAAAAAGCTTCAATTTGAATGGATTTCGTGTGAAATTAACTTAGATATAACTTCTTATATGAACGAAAGTTAGCTCTGACGCACAAAGCGATAATAAAGCACATACCGCTAGTTTAGCGGTATGTGCAATTAATTAATTATTTATAAAAAAAATCGCTATCTTTGTCGTCCCCCCTTCCACAAGTAGTGCTTCGCCGATGGCAATCAGAAAATCTCACTGGATCATCCAAAATCAATAAAACAAATAAAAATCATTAGTTTAATAATAAAACAATAAAATCATTTTTTTGAAAAATCTAACTGCATCTCATCCCTTAAAAATCACTCTGTATACAGTTCGGCCGGCGACTGAGAAGACACGACTATAAAATGGCTTCATACAAAATGGCATTATGAATTCCATAACCTTCTGTGACCTTGGCTTAATACGGTTGAGTGACATTCCTACAGAAAGCAAGTCCTAACCGCAAACCATTAGCAAACATAGCTACAGCACTGAATTACAATCTCAAGTTTCATGCATAATTTTAGCGTATCTAATATATTATCTATATACAGTGTAACTTATGATCATCTATATCTACAGAGCGTTCAAAAATATCAAAACAAAAGTTGATAGGGTGGTACTAGGGTTTCTGCTCGAGAATTCTCGAGAAATTTGTCTTTAGTTGAGACGGGAAAAAAGTCAACCCCTCGAAAACTAGAGAAATCAATTCCATGCGCTAGGTAACTAAAAAAACACGCATATAACACGTGGCGAATCTAGTGTGTTTAATTTAATTTATTCTTTAATTAATTAAAGACTGTTGCACATTTGAGAACTGGTAGGGACTCAATAATTATAAAAAAGTTAAGCACTACACTACTTTTTACTTTTTTATATAAACCAGCCGAGTATAATTTGTTTAATTTATTGCTTGTTGTTGATTTATGATAACTAAAAAATTCCAGCCAATTCCATTCCAACTTTGAAATGTTGACATTTGGTATAGTATAATGAAGGAATTTCTGATATCGGGTGAAGGGACGCTTGTAATGGCTAGTATTCAATATGTTATTTGCTATTTGTTACCATGGTTACCTACATGATATGTTCCACGTCATGTAAAAATAATTAATCAAATAATGCTTATTTATTTAGTCCAAGAGACGGCTGCAGAAAATGTGTCGTCATAAGGTGGACGAACGAAAAAATTAGAGATGATAGTTAAGACCATAATTAACAAAGATCGCTAAGGTTGCCTGCGAAAATCCTGCCGAAACAATGTTTTTTTAATTTGTTTATCAGTTAATAGACCAGTGAAGTTAGCTTTTGACAAGGACAAAATTAATAACAGAAAACGAATGATGAGGAAGGGAAGAAACTGCCGTCAGAAATACAGAAACCAAAAATTCAAATGCGTAAAAGGCCGGAGGGCTGTAGGGGGTGCTTTTAGGGGTCAAACGCGGTTTTTCGTTATTTCCGGCGAAAGTTGACTTTCAATCGAAAAATGTTGTATGGCAATGTTGTAGATATTAAAAGGATCTACAACTTTTATGAATATAACTTGACTATTGTCGAAAGTCTTAAAACGATTTTTGTTTTGGATTTTTAACAGCCCTATTATTTAAAATTCTCTGAAAAAATGCGTACCTAAATCTCTACAAATCTTGTTTAATATTTTTATATCAATATTTTAATATGTTTATATTAACTCGCTTTTTGTGTATGTCGGGCGGAACTTAGTAGTTGATTTTAAAATTAACTTTCTGATTAGATAGAGACTGGAAATTTTTAACAAAACTCAGAATTAGATGTCAATACGAGACAATAGTAAAATAAAAAAGAAAATAATGAAAAAAATCAAGAAATTTTAATAAATACATGATTAATTCTTGCTTATTTACCGTTGTAAGACACTTTCCACTCATCGGTCTTGGTTAAAGAGTCGTGCTAATAACGCGAAGGTCGATCCCCCCATGAGCCATATAATATTTTTATTTTTTACGATGTGTTTTTGTTTTCATTAACCAAAAAGAAGAAAATAATAAAATAAATGTAATATACCACGTTTGTAAAAAGTATAAAATATTTTTTTTAACTTGTAGGATTTGAAACGGAAAACGTGGGGCGCATATAAAAAGTGCAGAGAATAGCCATCAATGAAACAATCTATTTATGAGATAAAACCAATAGTGCGCTCCACGTTTTTTAGTTTCCAATCATACAAAAATATTTTATACATTTTAGTTCGTTTATAAACGTGGTAATTTATAAAATGTTTATATTTATTTTATTGTACCGATGTAGTTACTTAATTTTTTTAGGGGATCCTACCTATCAAAATTTGACAATCTTTCACGTAAATAATCTGGACCAAATATTTTGTTCTTACATATTCCTCTTCAATGTAAACAAGAATTAAAAAAGTACTTATTTTATTCATTAAGAAACCAATTATATTTATTGACATAAAATATTGAAACTTTGTGAATCAAAAACAAACATAAATAAATAAATAATATAGCGAAATAAAATTTTATTCTTCATTAAAATAAAAGTACAAAAATTTAAAAAAATACACAATAAATACAATAATTAAAATATGCTACACTAATAATTAATCCACAAATTTTTTGGAGAGATGATCGGTAAAACAAGTGACGTCGTAGCGATATCGGAAGAATGTAGGTGATCGTAAGCGATCATGAACGTCGTCAAGTCGTTTTTTGCTGATGGACTCGGTGGCAATGACGAGCTCCAAAACTGAGGCAAACAAATGGTGAAGGCGATATTGGTCTAAAATGCAGTCGAGCAGATCTTTTCCATTCTTTTGTCGCTTCAACATCTTCACTAGCCTCGAGTGATCCGTATTCATTAAAATCAGTTCGTGAATACTCACCACGTTGTAGTTAGAATTATATTCGGTGGGAGAATTCAAAAATTTGTTCATCAATTCCAGTTTCCGCTCTGGATACAAATTCAGAAAATAGTCCAAGCTATTATCAAAGCCACGGTTGAATGCTCGTTCAATGATTAAATACGACAAAATAGTCGATTTTCGCTCCTTTTGTTGCAAAACTTTACACCAATACCGCACTATCAGCTGTTCATTTGGCTTTAAGCTCATATTACAATCTTCAAGTTCATCAATTAATATCGGCCCACACTCTTTCCAAAAACGATAGATTGCACTTTTACAACAAAAAATAAAAGCTAATAGACAGCGATTCAGAACACTGACTGATTCATTGCCGAACACGTATGTTTCCAGTGTTTTTTCAATGTTAATTTTACCATTCATATTCCAATGGAAGTCGTCACCCAATTGAAGAACGCCAGCTTTCAGATAATAATTTATTTCGTCCAAAAAATGAACAATATCTCTACACATTAATTTTATACCCGACATAATTTTATTTAGTATAGATTTCGGCAATTTCAATTTTTTAGCACTTTTGCACGCAAACTTAACAAACATTTTATATTTTGATAACGTGCAGCATTGGCATCTTCTCTCCTGAACTCGTAACGCTCTATTAAATTTAGATTTTAAAGTTTTTGCACTGATTAATTTCATTATAATTTTATTTTTGGCCAAAGATTGTAAAGACGGCACTTTCATTATACCCTCCAATTTATTATCAAATATCACAAATTAATTATTTTATGCACTAATAAATATCTTGACGATACAGCTTCTAAACAACAACTGAGTTATCGAACTGAATTTGGAATCTCTTTTATAAGAAAAACTGAGTAGGTAATAAACATTTTTACATATAGGAGGTACAAAGTTATCATTGTTTTCTGGCTACCTACCTCTATAAGAAAACTCATACTTTTTGCTCTATGGTTTACAAATATAGTTTGTGACTATCTAAACCGCCATGAACGTCGAGTTTTTTTAAACAGTCTCTATATCTCTAAAATATTTTGAATCGACAGAAAAATAAAAAAGCGGCTTATTTAAATTTCTCACTAAAGTAATAAATCATTTTTACATGTAAGGAGGTACAAATTTCTTATCACTGTTTGATACCTACCTACCTCTATAAAGAACCATTAAGTAATTTGATTATTATAAACTCTATGGCAGTGATGGCGACCCTTTTTGAGAAGTAGATAAAATTTTGTTCATTATTTTTTTAAGAACTAGCTCGTGTGTGACTATGTCAGGCTGTCAGCGGCGTCACTTGGAAAGGGGAAGGAGAGGATGGTTAAACACTACCTTTTTGATTCCGCCGTTTTTTTTTTTCGACGAAACGCGAGGTTTTAAGATCGTGTACATCATACACATGTGCGAGATACGATAAAAAATCACCTAGCTAATTTCCAGTGGGAAGTATTTATTAATAAATTCAACATTAGATATATTTACATTTTACATATTTATTTTTTTTTATATTTTTGATTGTCTGTCCCTCTTTTCTGATATAAAAAATAAGTTTATAAAAATCAACACGTGGATCATTTAAAAAGTCTGCGTGGGTCAATGCTTGACCCGCGGGTCATAAGTTCGCCATCAATGGTCTATGGTCTGCAAATATAGGCCGTGACTCTCTTTCCAATCGGCAGAAAAATAAAATAAAAAACGCCTTATTTGAAATTCTCACTAAAGTCAATAAACAAGATGAAGGGCTAAGAACTTTCATTTGCTATAATTTTATAATAATTGGCTTTGCGGCATTACATTCTGTTTTTCTCGGAGCCTACAATTTCAATTTTCTTCTAAGCATAGTTATATTATTAAGATTATAACTGAAACCTTCTCAAAAACTTCTCAAAAAGGGTCGCCATCACTGCCATAGAGTTTATAACAATCAAATTACTTAATGGTTCTTTATAGAGGTAGGTAGGTATCAAACAGTGATAAGAAATTTGTACCTTCTTACATGTTAAAATAATTTATTATTTTAGTGAGATATTTAAATAAGCCGCTTTTTTATTTTTCTGTCGATTCAAAATATTTTAGAGATATAGAGAATGTTTAAAAAAACTCGACGTTCATGGCGGTTTAGATAGTCACAAACTATATTTGTAAAACCATAGAGCAAAAAGTATGAGTTTTCTTATAGAGGTAGGTAGCCAGAAAACAATGATAACTTTGTACCTCCTATATGTAAAAATGTTTATTACCTACTCAGTTTCTCTTATAAAAGAGATTCCAAATCCAGTTCGATAACTCAGTTGTTGTTTAGAAGCTGTATCGTCAAGATATTTATTAGTGCATAAAATAATTAATTTGTGATATTTGAAAATAAAATGGAGGGTATAATGAAAGTGCCGTCTTTACAATCTTTGGCCAAAAATAAAATTATAATGAAATTAATCAGTGCAAAAACTTTAAAATCTAAATTTAATAGAGCGTTACGAGTTCAGGAGAGAAGATGCCAATGCTGCACGTTATCAAAATATAAAATGTTTGTTAAGTTTGCGTGCAAAAGTGCTAAAAAATTAAAATTGCCGAAATCTATACTAAATAAAATTATGTCGGGTATAAAATTAATGTGTAGAGATATTGTTCATTTTTTGGACGAAATAAATTATTATCTGAAAGCTGGCGTTCTTCAATTGGGTGACGACTTCCATTGGAATATGAATGGTAAAATTAACATTGAAAAAACTCTGGAAACATACGTGTTCGGCAATGAATCAGTCAGTGTTCTGAATCGCTGTCTATTAGCTTTTATTTTTTGTTGTAAAAGTGCAATCTATCGTTTTTGGAAAGAGTGTGGGCCGATATTAATTGATGAACTTGAAGATTGTAATATGAGCTTAACGCCAAATGAACAGCTGATAGTGCGGTATTGGTGTGAAGTTTTGCAACAAAAGGAGCGAAAATCGACTAATTTGTCGTATTTAATCATTGAACGAGCATTCAAGCGTGGCTTTGGTAATAGCTTGGACTATTTCCTGAATTTGTATCCAGAGCGGAAACTGGAATTGATGAACAAATTTTTAAATTCTCCCACTGAATATAATTCTAACTACAACGTGGTGAGCATTCACGAACTGATTTTGACGAATACGGATCACTCGACGCTAGTGAAGATGTTGAAGGAACAGAAGAATGGAAAAGATCTGCTCGACTGCATTTTAGACCAATATCGCCTTCACCATTTGTTTGCCTCAGTTTTGGAGCTCGTCATCGCCACCGAGTCCATCAGCAAAGAACGACTTGATGACATTCATGATCGCTTACGATCACCTACATTCTTCCGATATCGCTACGACGTCACTTGTTTTACCGATCATCTCTCCAAAAAAATTGTGGATTATTAGTGTAGCATATTTTAATTATTGTATTTATTGTGTATTTTTTTTTTTTTTAATTTTTGTACTTATATTTTAATGAAGAATAAGATTTTATTTCGCTATATTATTTATTTATTTATATGTTTGTTTTTTATTCAAAAAGTTTCAATATTTTATGTCAATAAATATATTTGGTTTCTCAAAGAAGATTCACTTCCATAAGTTTTTAATGAATAAAATAAGTACTTTTTACACGCTTTATATTAACGTCACTTATAAGTTTGTATGTATATATGTTTGTTTGTTTGTAACCTTCGTTTGGATTACAGTAAGTGGTTTATTACTGTAGTATAATATGCCAGCCGAGTAACTACAGTGGTTAGCCGTGCGGTCTAAGGCACGGGTCTTCGCTGACGTCAACTCTCGGTATCACGGGTCGTGGGTTCTAATCCCGTCCACGCCAAAAAAATTGTTGTTTTTCGGCAAATTTTTGACAATAAATCGAACTAAAAAGTGGAAAATAAATATAGTTTAAAAAAATATTGTCTGAAGACACAAGTAATTCAAGAATTACAATGCGCAAAATTTTACTAAATATACCCTGGCGTTATGTTTGAAAATTGGTGTATATTTTTAACGACACTTTGAGCTTAATAATATAATTTATTTAACTTAATCTAAGAAAAAATAACCGTTGAAAATATTGAAACAGAAAGGAAAAAACCATTTTAATAATTTATTAATTATTTAGATTCATAAATATGAACTTTATGATCGTTAATTAGTCACAACCAACTTTTTTATAATTATTACGCTAAATTATTAAAATAATTATATTTCCTTTTTGGTACATATCAATAAAAACTTTTTTTGACGTGATAACGTCTTATAAATTGATGAATCACCAATATTATAAATTGATAAAACACCGGCTGCATGTACGAAAAAGTGTAACGTAACGTTCGTAACGCGTAACGCATAACGCGTAACGTTCCGCCTGACCCTGTGCGTTTTTTTGCTAATTTCTCGCTCAATTTAAATCAGATCGGTTTGAAACCAGTCTTAAACGAAAGAGGAGAACATTTTACATAGATTTCGTATAACAGAATTTGCCTAAACAGTTTTTTTATACAAATTTATATAGAAAAATATTTTATACTTTATATAGAAAAATATTTTATACAAATTTATATAGAAAAATAGCTGTATAAATGCAATGTTGTCTAATGCATGGCGCGACGCGGTCGGTTGTCTTTGTTTGCCGTACATGGAAATTAGAAGCAAACGTATGTCTTGTCTTAACATGAAAACAGCTGCATTTCTAATGTTTAATTCAATTTTTTGACATTAGTATATTGTGATATGCAACGCCTTCTAAGTTAAGTATTGGAATAACTAATTATTATTAGAACATAATACTTTGTAAGTTGCAAACGTCACTTTTGACATTTCTTATCATTCCGACACCAAGGATAAGCGGATTGAAACCAAATTTTGGGAGGTTTAGGTTATGTATTACGGAATACGTTATCACGTAAAACTATCGTCCGTAAACCGACTTTACAGACAACCAATTTTTTTTAATTAGTATTTTATTTTTCTTGTCTTTAGTCTTTCAAAATTTTAACTATTATGACATTAATTTGTAATTGCAGCAATAGGCGTGAGGACAGTATAAAAGAATCAAAGAATAAATGGTCTTAGAGAAAAATATATGTTGAGAATATTCTAAAAAATGACTCAGTTTTAACATAAATATTAAGATTAATAAGATTTTTAATAAAATAAAAGTATAAAATACTGTAATCGGCCATGTTGACTGAAACACCAATCAGAGTGAATTACGTCACAAATGCAAAAATCAAATACATTTGTATACACTTGAAGTAATTAATCACCGTGTGTCGCTTGAATTTTTATTAATATCATTCACTTCTGCAATATTTTATTAGTTGATTTGTTGTTTCTTCGTCTTCGTGAGATAAATATAATGGAACAAGGTTTTATTAAGGCAAATAGTTCTAATTTGCCCAGAATTGATTTGTTGATGTTGGGAGAGTTTCTTCCATCAAATAAAGATTTTTGTTCATCTGAATTTAGAAATGTAAAAACTAAATCATTGTAATTACATTGTTATTAATCTTTAATGCGAGGTATAATTTAACTCACACAACCCTTTATAACACTTGTCATAGGTTATTTTTGAGGTTAGTTAACTCGCAGCTAAAGAACGTCACACAATTTTTACTACAAAGACAAAGTAAGTACCTACTTTTAAGAAAATACACCCATAAATACAATATCTAATTGTTTATTTTAAACTAATAAATCATCAGTTGTCAATTTTTGTATTTGTATAATAATTCAGTCAATCATAGCGCACGGAGTGCGCCGGCCAAGGTCTCGCAAAAGCAAGTTCACGGAAAGAAATATTTAATTTAATTTTCTTAGACAGTTTAAAATAAGGTTAGAGAGGATATTTGTCTGCTCTTGAATCAAATTAATTAAGTAATAACACTTTATAGGTATGCCAGAATGTGGATTCTTTGATTTTCTTTAACGTACATTCTAAAATTTTTAAATCCTGTTTTTTTACCAGCTTCTACCATCTCGCTGCAGTCAGAAGCAGATTCCATTTGAAAAGATTTTGTCGATGGTGATAATTCTGCGCGAGTTACAGAGGGAGTATATTAAAAGTATCGCATTCTGATTGTTCTTTATAAGGAAGTGGTATTTTCTACTAAAACATCTATTCTATATTTATTTAAAAAGGAAAAAAAAATATAATAGGATTTTTTTTCAATTGATCATATAGGTATTAAGGAAGTTTGGGAGGTACTTTCTAATAGTTGAACATCTATTCTATATTTATTTAAAAATAAAAAAAAGACAATATAATTTTTTTCAATCGATAACATAATATTTTAACTGTTCTTCTCAATGGTGATGTCTAACGTGACCATTTATTTTTTTACTCAAAACGGGACATCGGTTTATTTACGTCAATTATAGCAGGTTCTCAATAAAAAAACACATTTTTAATGTTTTTTATTCAGAAAAACTCAGATACCTATTATTACAAATTAAAAATATGCCACATAAAATATCTAGTTATATTTATATTTATCACAGGAACATATATTTTATATCATTTGCTTATGAGAAAAGAGAAAGGTATATGCACTTATATCTATGATAAACAAATATAGAAATATCAATTGGTTGAAATACAATTGTAGAAAAATATGATGTAGGTATACAGTTTTTTAAATATTTACATCTTTTTAATTAACGTAAATTTACTTTTTGTAGCTAAAATAGAAACCTGCACCGCTCGCGTCCGGCGAGCTCCATAATTTTCGCGCGGTTTCGGAAAACGGGACAATTGTGCGTCCCGAAGCCTTCTGTGGGGACAACGGGACAGATAAACGAAAAAAGGGACGGTCCCGTTCAAAACGGGACGTATGGTCCCGTTAGTGATGTCATCTGTTTTATCAATTTGACTTCTGTTTGTTTAGCTTTACTTCTGAATGTTTTTGTCATATATACTTGAATTGATTTATCTATCATTTTTTATGTTACTTGCTGAGCTTCTTCAAGACTGTGCAGAACTAGAAACAGAATATAAACTAATTAAACATATAATAATATAATTCAAAGAAATGCCTCATTTTTCTACTTTGTTAATCATTATTAAAAAATATGTGTCAATGTTTTTATTCGATGTATTGAAAAAATCAATGTTCTTATTCGATATGCATAGGAAAACATCAATGTAACGTTTCGCAGCGAAAAAAACATATTGCATTTTCTGCAGTAAAATTTAATTTTTCTCGATTAGGTACTGAGACAAATTCACTCGAGTAAAAATATGGTTCGAATCACATCACTTATAGATTTTATGAAAAGTAACAAACGTCCAAAATAAATTACCAACTTCTGTCATTATTTTGTTAATTACATAGTAACATTTAAAACTCTCTTATTGCATTAAATCCTGGCATGAAATTACAATTACAATCTTAGAAAAACATGTAATACCTGAACTTCCGGAAGCAACTTCAAAATCGATACATTCTGTAACCATACTACTTTCTTCTAATTGCTTTTCACATAATTCAAGAGCCATCGTTTTTCGCTTCTTATGTATGGTCAGATATTCGTGTTGTTGGCATGTAATTTTTTTGAGAATACACAGTTGGTTCATACGCACTTGTGATACCGACCCCATCAAATGAAGCTACAGGACGCTGGCACCTCATATATGGAATTTCAGTTGACCAATTATCCCATTTAAAAGGTCAGAAAATGGTCATAAAAGGTCACCTAATTTCATTAATTGGTCAGCAATAGAACATTTTTTATTAGCGGTTTAAGTTTTTCAAGGCCATCCAGAAATTCCCGCACCCCATTATTAATTAAATTAAAAATAATACATGTGCCTCATAGAAAATTGTGTGCTGATAATTGGTCAGCTAAAATAAATAATTGGTCAATCGATTTTCATTAAAAAATCAATAATTAAGTTGTGTTCGCGCTACTTTTATTTGAAATTATATGGTGGAGGTGCTGTGATTATTACCCGTTCTTCACCACATTTCTCAAAAGTTTGTCTACACGAATTGGATTCTTATAATTAGCTAAAACACGGTTTTTTATCGTTGTTTCTGTTTAACAATTCGCACACGTGTTCGATTTATTATTTCTTCTGATTGACTTAAGATCATCTGTGTAAGCTTTTCTACACTTATTCACTGTGCGCCCACATTAGAATAACATGAACACACATGAAATCTTTATCAGAACGCATATGATAACCATTCACTGTTTAATATAATAATATAACAATGTTTTGTAATTTTAAGCGGCAGCACGTTATAATTATTGCTATGTATAAAACAAAGATTAATTTTTGCAATTATCCAACAAAAATTTTCTTTGTTATGTTGAGATAAAAGTTACAATCAACAATGAAAATTTTACTTTACTTAATTGTTACGTCATTTGAAAACCAGTGTATTTTCTTTTTTGAATTCAATGCCGACAAGATGTGGAAAGGAACGGGTAATAATCACGACACCTCCACCATATAATTTACACAACTTAATTATTGATTTTTTAATGAAAATCGATTGACCAATTATTTATTTTAGCTGACCAATTATCAGCACACAATTTTCTATGAGGTACATGTATTATTTTTAATTTAATTAATAATGAGGTGCCAGAATTTCTGGATGACCTTGAAAAACTTAAACCGCTAATAAAAAATGTTCTATTGCTGACCAATTAATGAAATTAAGTGACCTTTTATGACAATTTTCTGACCTTTTAAATGGTATAATTGGTCAACTGAAATTCCATATATGAGGTGCCAGCGTCCTGTAGCTATCAAATGATACTGCATAATATTATAGTTTTCCATATCATTGGGCAGCTGAAAGGAGAATAATAAGTCTATAAAAATTGATACATAACAAGAATGACAACTAAGTCCAAAACAAACATAACCTCAGTAAATTTCTTATCCATTACTGTAATTATTTAATACCTATCAAACAAAGATTTTGAGTTACATATCTATTCTATGAATCTATAGTAATTACTCACATCAAAGTGGTCTTCACACATATTCGAACTCGTAGCTGCATCTTTTGGGTCTCGCTGCGCGAGCTTTAGCCACGTATTTCTCACTTTTTTCTTGTTTGGAACGTAAACAAACAATTTGTAGGTGTTGTTATTGTTGTGTTTTTGCACAGAGGGACCGCACAACACTATAATAACCGTTGGAATTCATTTTCAACACACAAAATATTTGTTGACCTTCTTTGTTGAACATAGGCACGAGGCAATGCGTATGCAAATGCATTCGTGACGTCACCAGCAACGCCATGACGGTTACCAGCGTTTTCGCGCTTAAGTCAAAATAGAAAGATAAAAATGCAACAATTTGGGTTAAAATTTAATTTATTGTTGAAATAATGTTTTTTTCGGAAATAGAAGACGTGTACCTACATCATAGAACGGGATTTCAAAATCTGTCACCATGCCTATTAGACTACGGGGCCTTTCCAACTAATAAATTATAATATTGAGTGCTCGACATACACACATATACGCACATGTATATTTTAAAATAGCTAGCAATCAATAAAATAGATAGATAGATGTTCCAATAATTTTTTTTTATTATTTCACTTTATACGTAGCGAAGCACGTTCAGGGCCGCTAGTTTTTTTAATAAAATTCAACTAACTATAGATCAAGAAATATGTGTTTTCCTAATTTTACAGGTCTTTATCCATATTCTGACTAGGTGTCTACAATCACCCCATTTTGCCATTTCAGAAAAAAAGTGATATTTTGAATTTTTAAAAATATTTCTCCCATGGATAAAAACGAATGAACGGTAGGTGGTTGGAGTGCTACCACAGGGCTATGAAGCGCACTTGTTTTCAGACTGATTCAATAATTCTAAGCTAGAGAAATTTTGGTGTAAAGTTCGAAACCGTCTACAATCACCCCAAATGACGGTACATGATCTTAACACGTCGTGTTTCGTCGAAAAAAAAACGGCGGAATCAAAAAGGTAGTTTTTAACCATCCTCTCCTTCCCCTTTCCAAGTGACGCCGCTGACAGCCTGACATAGTTGTAATACACCCGGTACCTATACTAATTATTAATTATGTAAATTTTGTTACTATTAGGTAATTTACTGATATTTAATTTTAACTTTTTTGTATCATTATTCATTCTGAATAAAGATTTTAATCCAATAGCAACGGTATTTTATTTAGGTATGATAATATCAATTTGCAAGTAAAGATATTACAATAGTGACCCACGAGCTAGTTCTTAAAAAAATAATGAACAAAATTTGATCCACTTCTCAAAAAGGGTCGCCATCACTGCCATAGACCTTAGAATAATAATAATTACTTAATGGTTCTTTATAAAGGTAGATAGGTATAAAACAGTGATAAGAAATTGGTACCTCCTTACATGTAAAAATGATTTATTACTTTAGTGAGAAATTTAAATGAGCCGCTTTTTAGGGTTCCGTACCCGAAGGGTGTTTAAACGGAACCCTATTACTAAGCCTCCGCTGTCCGTCCGTCTGTCTGTCAGCGGGCTGTATCTCAAGAACCGTAATAGGTAGAGAGTTGAAATTTTCACAGAGTATGTATTTCTATTGCCGCTAGAACAACAAATAATTAAAAACCCCCCAAAACTCCCAAAAGAGGAGCAAACTAAGTTTTTTGCTTATAATTCGCTCAATTTAAATCAGATCGTTTCGAGATCTGTCTTAAACGAAAGAGGAGAAAATTTTACATAGATTTTGTATAACAGAATTCGTCGAAACACTTTTTTTATACAGCTTTATATAGAAATATAATGTATAAATTCAATTTTGTCTAATCCATAGCATACCCGGGGATCGTCTGTCTTCGTTTGTTGCATACTGTACTATGGGAATTTAAAATTTGCGTATGTTCTGTCTTAAAAAAAAAGATTGCATTTGTTCAAAAACGAATGTCATTTCAAATATTAGTCAGTCTTTTGACATTAGTATTTTGTGAAATGCAACGCCTTCTGAGTTAACAATTTGAATAACTAATTTTAATTATTAGAACATATAGCTTTGACAGATGCAAACGTCATTTTTAACATTTTTTACCATTCCAACACCATGGATGAGCGGAATGAAACCAAATTTTGGGAGGATGTTTGATATGCAAATATGAAGAGGCCTATTGTTTTTGAGAGATGTCGGCGCAAGCGCAAAAGAAATATATATTATAATGTTGTTTTTATAAGATAATAGTATACTTTTCATAAAGGCGTATTATTTTGTTTTACAGGAGTTTTGTAAAATAAATTTTTGAAAAAAATCGGCGCATGCGTAGAAGAAATATATACTATAAGGCTGTTTTTTATATAATAACGGTATACTTTTCATTACGGTTTATTATTCTATCTATGTTTACAAAAGTTTTGTAATTTTTTTTGGGAAAAATTGGCGCATGCGCAAAAGAAATATATGCAATAACGTTGTTTTATATAATAATAGTATATATTTCAGGGTCCAGTTCGATAACACTATGCACCCAAATTTAGAAATTTTTTTTTAAGTCATAGAAAACGCTAAATTTTGACGTTAAAAAAAAACTTTGCGGATTATTCACAAATTTCCTCAAAAATACGTGAAAACAATGGAACTACTTTTCGTCTTTCACTGTCATTTTTTTAATCTAACCAATCAAAAATCACAAATACACGTCATAGCAACTGGTGTAGAATTATTGTATAACTATCTCACTTTGTATGCAGCTTTCGATTGTGTTATGGAAGCAGAGTCGTATTTAGATTTGCATACCAGTTTATCGTTCAACCCGGAATTGTTTTTTTAAAAACTCAACATTTGCCCCTTCCCGTTTCACTGCGAAACAATTCGCATACCCTTTTATCGTTCACCCCAGAATTACAATTCGCATAACCGTTTATCGTTCACCCCGGAATTGTTTTTTTAAAAACTCCACATTTGCCCCTTCCCGTTTCACTGCGAGACAATTCGCATACCCCTTTATAAAAAAAAGCGGTGGTTTTCAATCTTCATGAAAATGTGAGTTTTAAATTCAAAATTCGTTTTATAAATTAAAATTTCCAAATACGACTCTGCCCTGAATGTTCAATTGTATTTCATTCCAACCAATTGATATTTCTATCTTTGTTTATCATAGATACAGGTATATATAACTTTATCTTTTCTTATCACTATATGAGACAAGATAGCGATCGCTATAGTAAATAATATACTCTAAATCAACTTACTATATTTTTTTAAATTAATTTATAAAAATTAATTTTCCGCACTTAAAATGACCAATAACGTTGTTATATGTTATATAAAACAATAATTGTGAATTTCCAGTGAATATTTTGCATAGCAAGTTATCGTACTCTTACCTATATTTCATAATGATTTATTATTCTATTTTAAAAGAAAGTTTTGTAAAAAGTTTAGGGGGAAAGGCGGCACATGCGCAGAAAAGATATGTGCTATAACATTGTTTTTATATAATAATGGTATATGTTTCATAAGGGTTTAATATTCTAAAGTTTTGTATTTTTTTTTTTTTTTTGGGAAATCGGCGCATGCGCAACAGAGATATTTGCCATAACGTTGTTATTTGATATAATGGTATATTTATCAAAACTTTATATTATTTTATTCTACAAGAAATTTTTGTAAAAAAAATGTTTATAATATAAAAACGCCGGGGTGAATTATGTAAAATTTCACGCCTTTAAATTCTTGAACTACTTGCATACTCCCACTGGTTACATATTGTTATAGCGCCTCTCTTGTTTCTTTTACAAAAGTATTTAAAAAGTACATATAGTGTACGGAACCCTTCGTGTGCGAGTCCGACTCGCACTTGACCGGTTTATTTATTTTTCTGTCGACTCAAAATATTTTAGAGATATAGAGACTGTTTAAAAAAACTCGACGTTCATGGCAGTTTAGATAGTCATAAACTATATTTGTAAAACCATAGAGCGAAAAGTATGAGTTTTCTTATAGAGGTAGGTAGCCAGAAAACAATGATAACTTTGTACCTCCTATATGTAAAAATGTTACCTACTCAGTTTTTCTTATAAAAGAGATTCCAAATTCAGTTCGATAACTCAGTTGTTGTTTAGAAGCTGGTATCGTCAAGCTATTTATTAGTGCATAAAATAATAAATTTGTGATATTTAATAATAAAATGGAAGGTATAATGAAAGTGCCGTCTTTACAATCTTTGGCCAAAAATAAAATTATAATGAAATTAATCAGTGCAAAAACTTTAAAATCTAAATTTAATAGAGCGTTACGAATTCAGGAGAGAAGATGCCAATGCTGCACGTTATCAAAATATAAAATGTTTGTTAAGTTTGCGTGCAAAAGTGCTAAAAAATTGAAATTGCCGAAATCTATACTAAATAAAATTATGTCGGGTATAAAATTAATGTGTAGAGATATTGTTCATTTTTTGGACGAAATAAATTATTATCTGAAAGCTGGCGTACTTCAATTGGGTGACGACTTCCATTGGGATATGAATGGTAAAATTAACATTGAAAAAACACTGGAAACATACGTGTTCAGCAATGAATCAGTCAGTGTTCTGAATCGCTGTCTATTAGCAATTATTTTTTGTTGTAAAAGTGCAATCTATCGTTTTTGGACAGAGTGTGGGCCGATATTAATTGATGAACTTGAAGATTGTAATATATAATATACCTACGACGTCACTTGTTTTACCGATCATCTCTCCAAAAAAATTGTGGATTAATTATTAGTGTAGCATATTTTAATTATTGTATTTATTGTGTATTTTTTTTTTATTTTTGTACCTATATTTTAATGAAGAATAAAATTTTATTTCGCTATATTATTTATTTATTTATATGTTTGTTTTTGATCCACAAAGTTTCAATATTTTAGTAAATAAATATATTTGGTTTCTTAATGAATAAAATAGGTACTTTTTTAATTCTTGTTTGCATTTAAGAGGAATATGTAAGAACAATCCAGGGAAAAATTGTCAAAAGAAAACCAAAACGCATCGTAAAAATATTATATGGCTCATGGGGGGATCAAACCCGCTACCTTTGCGTTATTAGCACGACGCTTTAACCAAGTACGATTATTTTACTATTGTCTCGTATTGACATCTAATTCTGAGTTTTGTTAAAAATTTCAAGTCTCTATCTAATTAGGAAGTTAGTTTTAAAATCAACTACAAAGTTCCGCCCGACATACACGAAAAGTGAGTTAATATAAACATATTAAAATATTAATATAAAAATATTAAACAAGATTTGTAGAGATTTAGGTACGCATTTTTGACGTGATAACGTCTTATAAATTGATGAATCACCAATCTTATAAATTGTAAAAACACCGGCTGCATGCACGAAAAAGTGTAACGTTCCGCCTGACCCTGTGCGTGCTTTTCTCGAAAACGGCCCTAACGATTTGGATGAAATTTACTGAAAAGGGATTTTGGGGGGCAAAAAATCATTTTAGCTAGGTCTCATCTCTCGAAAAAATCGTTTTCATACAAATTTTATCATTTTAAAAATCAATTTTTTGACGTATGAAAATACTTAACTATTGTAAGTAGGTTTTGGAATTTTATATAAACAATGAAACAATTGTTTTCAAAATATTATGACAGTTAATCTTTGAGACTTAAAATAAATACGAAAGAAAGAAAGTTAAAAAAAAACAATTATATTATAGGTGGTGAGTAATTTTAATAAATAAAATTAACCTAAATTTGAAGCAAAAGATGTAATATCATAGATTCGAATTATTATAATTATTATATAAATTTAGGTTATGTATTACGGAATACGTTATCACGTAAAACTATCGTCCGTAAACCGACTTTACAGACAACCAATTTTTTTCTGTAATTTTAAATAATATGGCCGTTAAAAATCCAAAACACAAATCGTTTTAAAACTTTCGACAATAGTCATCGGTGTCCAAACGAATGCGTATTTCAGCGCCTCTGGCGGAGTGTCAACTAAACACACACGTACATATACACCTGCCATCCTGCAGTATGGAGATAATATTCCCGTCACGTCGTCAGTGTGTGCCATGGAAGTGTTATATTGCAACTGTCAGCCAGGACGGCGTACACAACACGCTCGTGGTGGATGAATCGACAGTGGCGTTCGTATTGAAAGGAGTTGCCCGTCAGCTACGTCACACCTTTGCAAAACCTCTCCCATTTAACACAAAATTGACGGGTTGCAGAAAGAATTATAAAAAAAATCTGACGATGCCGTCATAGCTGACAGCGCGAAAATGTGTGTTAATGCTTGCTGTGTGTATGCGTTGGATTATAGATCAGCTCTTGTTGATGGCGACATCTGACTTACATTTTTACGGTTCCGTATCTCAAAAAGAACCCTTATAGGATCACTTTGTTGTCCGTCTGTCTGTCAAGACTCTTGGGAATCAAGACCTGTAAGGTACTACTTCCCGTTGACCTAAAAATTTGGCAAGATTTAATGTCATATAGCACAAGTAAAGGGAAAAATCCGAAAACCGTAGGTTCAACAAAAATGTTTTTAAACCGCAACAACATGCTACGCACGTACACATAGTAACAGTTCTAATACAAAACAAGTGTCCGCTACCTGTGCGTTTATACAGCACAATATGAGAACTCTCGCATACAACACGGTACGACAACTAGGTTATCAGATATAGCCACGAGGTACAATGCAGTTTAGTAGTTCATTTGAACTCATAGCAATTACACGCTTAGTTGGCAAACTGGCCGCGACGTTTGTCGATGTATGGGGACAAGAGTTTTCCAACGGCTAAGCGGAGAAAATCTTCGAAACTTGATTTCCGTGATGGACGAAGTATTTACATACCTAAAAGTTTGTACGTAATCCTCGTTGCGCGAGTCCGACTCGCACTTGGCCGCTTTTTTAGTTACTAAAATAGTCATTTAGGTGGCGCTGCTTGTAAAGTTTGCACCTGGCAAGCTTAAATTTATGTTTCACATCTGCCAGGCGTCCCACGATAGCTCTTCTTCTTTATTATAAATAATTATATTAAATCACTTAAAAAATAAATAAATAAATTACATATTATTTTTATGTTTCATGGAATAACTGAAAAAAGTGTGAAAATTATTTATTCAAGAGCGGAAATTCTATATAGGTACTACGCCACTTTTTCCGGTCAACATGTCAAAATAATAAGGTCACAGTCTCCGCTTTAGTGCCCGATCCTATTGCTGGTAGAAGACGTTTATAAAAGTCTGCAATAATGTGCAATTTCCGTGTCATTCTTTTCTTGTAAGGAATACAACTGGCAGGTCAAAAACCGTGCTGAAGAGTATTTTTTTTATTCGATTTTTCAGCTGTAGCCAGTAGATAAAAATACAAGAAATCCATATAAAAGTCTTTTATCGTCCACTATTTTAACTACATTTCCTCTTACCTGTGTATAGAAAACTTTATACAGTAGAATCTCTGTAAGTCGAAAAATTCGAGTTATAGAGTTTTCGACTTATGAATGATTTTGACTTAGATGGATTTTGTAAGGAAATATTCGACTTGTAGACGTCAAGATTCATTCAAACTAATTTTGAGTTGCTATGTTCGAGATACAGAAGTCCAATTTATTTCTTAGAGTTATGGAGTTTGTACCGAAATGGCTTGTAGGGACTCATAGATTATTTCAACCTATAGAGGGTTGAAATTTCGATTATTGGAAGTTTTAGGACTTGAAGGGAAGGGAACACATTTTTTCGAATTTTGGAGGTTTTCGATTTATCGAGGTCCGACTTAAAAGAGGTTCTACTGTATTTCAGCGAAATAACTAAACACGAGTCATTATACCATTCAGTGGTGGGACAAACATTTTTATGTTTTGTTGGGAAGCATTAAAATATAAACTTAGTTATCGCTAATTATTTCTAAGATAATTTTTGACATTTTTATATCGTTTTTCTGCCGTTACAAAGCATGTAAAATTGATTTTGTTCATTGATTTAGACGGAGACTTTTGTGCTTATAAATTTTTATTTGATGTTTTTTTAGCCTACAATTAACAGGAGAGCAGGAGATTACGCACGTATGATTTTACAAAGTTCTATATTAATCGATATTCACGGCGACCATTTTGTATATTTATGATGTAATATTACAAATATAATTTCTATAAGTATTATTTAATAGAACTTTTATTATTTAAAATTTTTCTCGTGTGTTTCAGAAACCGGGCCCTGGTACGAATTGACCAGATTTTTTTCAGTTGACATGAAGAAAAGAAACAAGAAAAAAACGATGTGTCGAGAGCGGCACTACACAATTTGTTAAACTCGACTTAAACTAGTCGTCTCTCTCTCTAATACATGATGTGATTTATGGCCCAAGGACCGCAGTCTGTCACTGTACACCTGTTTGACGCTAATAATAGCCTCCTGCACCGGGCTGACTCCCGTGCACAATGGCTAGGCTTTCCTCTGAAATTACAAATTAGCTTGGAAGTATAACGAAGATGTAAGTGGTATGACTGGAAGAATTACTATATTATGACACAAATATTGCCTTCAAAAAGCCTCTGTTCTATACAGGATGTACACGAAAAATGTGTTGGAGAACCAATGTCTTATAATTTTGCAATTCCAACATATTTTTTTTACAACAACCTCCTATATGAATCTGAGAGCCGTGCATAATATAATAGGCATAATGACAGTAATAAAAGAATCAAGGAAATGGTTTTAGAGAAAAATATATGTTGAAAGATTTCTAAAAAATGACTCAGTGTTAACATAAAAATTGAGATTAATAACATTTTTAATAAAATAAAAGTATAAAAAGTGTTGCTATTGATGTGTTTTTGCACAGAAGGATCGCAAACCACTTGTAAGCTTTGGAATTCATTTTCAGCACACAAAATATGTAATATTTTGTTGACTTTCTCTATTGAACATGTACACAATGCGATACTTACATAGGCGTGACGTCACAAGCGAACGCCATGACGCCTACCAGCGTTTTTACGTTTAATTCAAAATAGAAAGATAAAAATGCAAAAATTTCGGTTAAAATTTAATTTATTGCTGCAATAATGTGTTTTTTTTTTCGGAAATAGTAGACGTGTAGTAGACCTGCATTATAGACCCGGATTTCAAAATCTGTCATCATGGCTATTGCCAGTTTTGAAATTATTAACTGGCTTGTTGAAGGTATAACGAAGTGTTGCCACTAGACGAATTAATATTAGACAATATTCTTTTCAAAATGTTAGTAACATACAGATTGAAAACGAACATTTTTGAAGAACCAGTTACTTTTGTAGCTGCGTATCTAATATTTAATTTATAATATCGGCCTATGTGAAGCTAACAGTACATAATAGCCCGGGCTTTAAAACTGATTTTCAATAAAAATGTCATTTTAATGGAGGAAAAATTCAGAAGACTGGGAAAACCAAAATTAAAAAAAAAAAATCTATCTCGAAACGAAAAGGGGTGAAATGTTTAACTTTTGAAATTTTGTTTCATTGTTAATTTAATCAATATTTTTTAATTATTATTTAGTTTTTTCCGTTATTTAAAGAATAAGACAAATATAACATTTTTATTTATAACAGAGTTTTGGATAGTTTATATTAATTTTCAAATGTATATCGTCAATGAAAAATAAATTCAAAAACTAAAACCAGACTACTGAAAAGTATGGAACAAAAAATATTTTCATCTGAGGTTAGCCGTGGTCATATGCCACCTACTTTAACAAAACACTACATTTTAACAGTGTTAAGCGACCTTCGTGACGTCACAAAGTACAAAACACTTGTGTGCGTTTGTCAACTTTTTAATCATTGAATAAACCGGTTTTTTAATTGGAACTAGACAACTGCTAAATAAAAGTGAATAATTATAATAACAATAAAAGATTGAGTCTTAGAATAAAATTTAAATTTGCGGAAAAAAAACCTCCTTTCTTGAAGTCAGTTAAAAACGATTTGACCGGTTTAAAAAAAATATATGGGACCAATCCGTATTTATTCTGAACAAAATAGCGTCGACATTTTTACAACCGGTTCGGCCTTCGAAATTTCGAATGAATTACGGTCGAATTTCGACCACTGGGCATAAATATGCTTGACGAATTGATAACCAACACCTGTTCTTGTCAAAAAAAAAATAAGTTCAAAAACTAAAGCCCGACTACTGAAAAGTATGAAACAAGAAAATATTTTCATCTGAGGATAGCCTTGGTCATGTGCCATCTTCCTTAACAAAATATTACATTTTAACGGTAGTAAGCTATCATAAGCTCTAGGGCAAAGTCATCACGTTATATATCTAAAGGGGCCTCATATATATGGCATACGACCACGGCTATCCTCAGATGAAAATATTTTCTTGTTTCGTACTTTTCAGTAGTCGGGTTTTAGTTTTTGAACTTATTTTCTATTTAAATTATTTTTTTGAACTTATTTTTTATTTGTTTTCAATTTGCTCCCCTCTGGGACCAAAATTCAACAATAAATGTAGCCTATGTTACCGAGCCATAATAACGAATCGATTGACACCTTATTTCTCAAAATTGGATGAATAGTTCAGGCGCTACGCTGGAACATCCGTAAATACAAACATACATACATAGGCTGCTAAACTCATAACTCTTCCCGCACTCGGGTAAAAACTAAAACCGTAACGAAACCAAAACTCGATTAAATTGCTCAAACTGAAATCGCAACTGACATATTCGACAGAATCGAAACCGAAACTAGAAAATAATTTTAATTTATTTATTCGGTTTCAATCCTACACGTATCTAAGTAACCTGCAGGCCGTGACAAGGGCTTTATAGCGATATTACAGATTCGGTTGTTGATTCTACACTTCTACGATATTGCAGTTTTTTTTTCTATCACGTACAACTTTCATTCCGTTTTCTTTTATGTAGGCGAACGTTAGATGTGGTGGAAGTGACGTGATTCATGGCGGAAGCAACGTAACTCACCGAATTTGGTTTATGGTGGAGGAATACAAATTTTTTGTTTTAAATTTGACGACAGGGCAGGAAACACTTCAAACAAAAATATTTACATTGTTAATAAATTATTTTAAAGCTACGAGAAGTTTCAAAGCGATGAATATTTAATATGGTGGAAGCAACGTTAATTACGGTGGGAGAAAAGCTTTTGTTCCTAGAAAGGTTTCAATTGAAACCAAATCACAACGGACCCGGCACAAACCTTATGGGATTTGGTTCTCGGTTAACTTGATCGAAAATGGTTTTATTTTCTAGTTTAAAGGTCACTAAGAAAAAGTATCCATGGGCGCATAGCCTAAAAACCAATAGATTTTTAGCTACATATAATATGTTTAACAAGATTTTAGATATAGGGATATCCATTGAATTCACAAACATGTGCCATGTTCAACTTTTGTGCTTTTTTTAGAAATAGAAAAATAGTCGAAAACTAGGTAATGTTGGAAGGTGTATAAAATGTATAAAATAATAATGTCATATTCGGATTCAGCGCACTCGAAAACATATTTCTAGAGCTTAGGATTTTTTATGATTGAGAATTCAATGGATATCCTTATATCTAAAATCTCGCTAAACATATATTATGTAGCTAAAATCTATTGGTTTTTAGGCTATGCGCCATGGACATTTTTTCTTGGTGATTTTTAAACTATAAAATAAAACCATTTTCGATCAATTTAACCGAGAACCAAATCCCATAAGGTTTGTGCTGGGTCCTTTACAAACCGTGCGTAACGAAGTTTTATAAAAAAAATATATCATTCACGCGAGTAAAACCGGTAAACGCTAGTAATGCGTTATAATTTCAATAATTTTAGAAACGAACAAATAATCCCAAATGTGGACGACATACCTCATCATTAAATATTATAATTATTAATAGCTTTAAAACGATGCGCCGGAAGAAGTTTTCACGTTTTACGGCGTACATTGTGATGCTTCCACAATATGCGCTGTATAATGCATAAGTTCACATATGCTTATGGAACTTCGTCACAAGTTTATCAAAAGCTGCGGATGCCGCTTTGTGCGCTGTGCGACACGCAATCTTACGGCGTTCTAAGACTTGAATCGTTAAGTTAAGAATATCGCAGGATATAATTTAACCGACGGCCTCGAACTGCGCACTGTATACCTGGCTCCTAATCTTTATTACACGAGCTGCGCACTGTACAAAAGACCATAAAAATTCAGAGTACACAAACGGCGCACCAGGCAATTATAATAATAATTTTGTATAATCAAAGGAAAGAAAAATAAAACTTAATAGCTCTGCAAGTTTTAAAAGCACAGCGCCAAAACGACTGGCCATTTTTTAAAACCTTCGAAAAGAAAAATCTTACACCTTCCAAAACCAAAACTTCGTTTCCTCTGTCACTATACTTACTCAAAAACGGGATTCATAATGAATATCAGACGCTGGAGTAACTTTAGCAAGACCTCACTACAAGCACCTCCTCACAACAAATCTGAAGAACATATTGAAAAATGAACATTTCCATCAAAAGCAAATGCATATCTACATGCGAAGATAAATCAATTAAGAAAAGGGATTAATAATTATTTTTGTAAATACCAACAACTGGACTAGTGCGGAATTCATGTTAAGTATTATAGGTAATAAAACGAACCCTCATTAAAAGATTAAGAAAGTGCGCAGTTAATGCTTGTTAAGAAGCATTAATTCGAAAGTGATAAATGCGCACTTTCTTAATCTTTTAATAAGGGTTCGTTTTATTACCTATAATACTTAACATGAATTCCGCACTAGTCCAGTTGCTGGTATTTACAAAAATAATTATTAATCCCTTTCGAATTAATGCTTTTTAACGAAGGCCTCGCGACAGGCAGTCAATTGGGAGAAAAATGAGCGAGCGAGTGAGACAAAAATTGTTGTAAAAAACAATTTAAATACAGTGTAACCTCTTTATAACGAATCTCAAGATACCGAGAATTTTTTTTTGACGTGATAACGTCTTATAAATTGATGAATCACCAATCTTATAAATTGATAAAACACCGGCTGCATGTACGAAAAAGTGTAACGTTCCTAAAATCCTAACGTTCGTAACGCGTAACGCGTATAACGTTCCGCCTGACCCTGTGCGTGCTTTTTGCTAATTTCTCGCTCAATTTAAATCAGATCGGTTTGAAACCAGTCTTAAACGAAAGAGGAGAACATTTTACATAGATTTCGTATAACAGAATTTGCCTTAACAGTTTTTTTATACAAATTTATATAGAAAAATAGCTGTATAAATGCAATGTTGTCTAATGCATGGCGCGACGCGGTCGGTCGTCTTTGTTTGCCGTACATGGAAATTAGAAGATACCATATGTCTTGTCTTAACATGAAAACGGCTGCATTTCTAATGTTTAATTCAATTTTTTGACATTAGTATTTTGTGAAATGCAACGCCTTCTAAGTTAAGTATTGGAATAACTAATTATTATTAGAACATAATACTTTGACAGTTGCAAACGTCACTTTTGACCTTTCTTATCATTCCGACACCAAGGATAAGCGGATTGAAACCAAATTTTGGGAGGTTTAGGTTATGTATTACGGAATACGTTATCACGTAAAACTATCGTCCGTAAACCGACTTTACAGACAACCAATTTTATTTCGTTATAAAGAGCTTTCGTTATATGAAGGGAAGAAAGAAAAATAACCAAATTTCACCTAATTAGTTTATTCCGAACACATATGTAGTCTGTTAACTTTACCTGACGTTTTTTGCTATGGCAATATTTGTTTTGTATTTTATTGAGTATCTTATGCATGGTTTGGGACGTGGTGGAATCATCTTCAGAGCCTTTTAGATTCGTGGCGCGTATTATACACAAGAACTCCGACAAAGAATTATCGCTGAATTCCGGCTAAGAACTCCTAAGGTCTTGAGAAATAAAAGATATGGATCCAGAATGTATTATTGTATGGCAATTGGTTGAGGCCATTTCGAGCAATAAATTCGATAGTTTAAACCTTTTTGTGCTTTTATTAGTTTTTTAACTTCGAAAATTCAAGAAGCAATTTCTCGGTAACAAATCGATCGAATTGAAAAAAGAAAACAATACGGTTGTGTAAGTTGCAACGTTTTTTGAAGTATTTTAGATTTATTGGAAGCGTGTTACAACTTCAATTATTGCAAATTACGTACCTATTTTTATTTTAAAATGAAAGTAGTTTTATAAAATTTCCAAAAATAATTTTTTTTCTTGAATGATTTAGTTTTCGTAATTATAATTTTAAAGTTTTAAAAGGATCAATTCAGTGCGTCGTTTTAATCTTGATTTAATGAATTTGTAATGATTTTAAATTTTATTATGATTTCAAATAATATTTTAATTTTATTATTTTAGATTATTTTCAAGATAAATCTATTTTGAATAGTATTTTTTATTAGATAATATAATCTTTGATTAACATCTGAATAGAACTCTTCAAATAAATAAAATTGTCGACCAATTTTTCTCAGACCATATATTGACAAAAAATAATAAAAATACAAATCAATATAACACAAGATGACATTTCGACCCGGTTTTGGATCTCCTTCAGAAATGTCTAAAAAATATAAAAATTGATTTGTATTTTCATTATTTTTTGTCAATATATGGTCTGAGAAGAATTGGTCGACAATTTTATTTATTTTAATTTATAATTTAAGTATTTCGTAGTTGAACACTGAAATGCTTTCTACCTTTTTTGATAGGTTTTGTGACAATACCGGGCGGCCATTACATAATTATCAATAAATTAAAAAAAGGGACATAATACTATAAAATATTTATGAACAGGGCCGGCATTGTCACAAAGTAATGAAAGACCCTTCGAAATTAGGGATCACTTGATCCCCTGTCCCATTAAAAATTTTAGGTAGATTATTACCCCTTGCACAGGACTAGAGTTTTAGGAATGATTTTTGCATAAAAATTGGTCCCCTTCGATATAAAAACCGACATGTTTTTGGATTTTTTTCAAAACGCTTATTTTGCTGGGTTTTATGGCGGTATAATTTTCGTTGGGAAACCGTGTAGTGGTATACATAGACAATTTTAACACGACGTATTACAGTAAAGGTCCAATCTGTTCCGTAATATATATGTATAATGACCTACTTGCCGACATAAAAAATACAAAGAATCTTTCAAAAAGAATCTCCCGGGTTCTCTTTCCTCAATGACTGGCGTATCACGTTTGATGCGGAAGAGAGTGGGGAATAGATTTGCAGCGATAGTGGGGAAACAGTGTGGCGGTACATTTGAATAGATGAGTTATACGGTAGGGAGGTGGTGTGTGGATTTGTTAATTAGGCAAAGTTTGTTATCCACTTAAAACTACACACATTTCCGTTTATGCTGAAAACTCGAGGCGGTGGTGGAATGCTTTAGGCTAACAAACTCTACTAGAAGTCATTAATAAAGTTTAAACAAGAAAATAAAAAAAGAAGAGAACATATTTAATATGCATAGCGAGGACTTGTTTCAAAGACTTTGGAATATTAAAGAAAATGACGAAGGCGATGTCCAAGAATTAAATAAAAAAACATGCTTTCATCAAAAAGTCAAACGCAAAGAGTTAAGGAGGTTGATGCATTACAGTCCCAATCAAAAGTAAATCGAATTCTGAATGGGAACTTTTCCATAATAATTTTTTTACAAAAGGTTATAAGTCGATGATACCAATAAATTATTGTCTTATAGGTATAAATAAATAATTTTTTTTAATATAAATTATTTTTTCAGTATTTTACTTAGTGGACTAACTTTTGAATTTTTTGTACAAAGTTAGGTTAGAAGATAATAAATTTATGTAAATATATGTATTTTACATATTTTTTGCAGTAAAAAATTAAAAAAAAATTAGGAGTAATAAAAATTAAAATTAAATGATTAAAAAGTTGAAAATTCAGTTAAAATTGTTAAAATTGTCAAGAATAAAATTCCATAATCGAAAAGTGCCAAGGTTTAATAATTTTTTTTTATTGATTAAAAGTCTCCTAATTAAATTGGAAAAAATATTAAAATATGCGTAAGACAGCGATGCTTTACATAGTTAGTTTTCGGAACTGCTGACATTATTTGGTTAATTGCAAAAAATTAAAATGTACCGTTTGCATGCCAGGTTGACATATTTTCCATAAGACTACATGTATGAGTTTTTTTAAATTTTAAACTTTATAAATGTCCTAATGATTTTGGATTTTTTACAGAAAATTTTGTCATAAAAAAATCTATTAAAAAAACTTTATTTCAGATTTTTTTCATTATCCTCGTAAAACGGCTCAACCTCCTTAAGTGCTTTCGCGATTTTCAATTTCGAATTAGCGTTAAAGCTGTTTATATGCGGTCATATCAAGCATAAAAAATCAAATTTTATTAGGCCGTTAACAAAAATACAGGGTGATGAGCCCGATTCGATTGACGTTTCGATGTCAAAAAACGTGTAACTTACAAACGAAAAATTGATATATTACGATCGGTGCACACGAGGTTGGTTTTGCCGCTAAATTCCTTAGAAGATTTGGCTGCCAAGTTTCAAAACTGCTGTAGCGCTGGGTTTCGTGATGGCTTTTATGCTTTCGATAAATTATTAAATAATAGGAATGAGTATTCCTATTATTTGATAGATGCAGATAAATAAATAATAAAAGTTAGATTTTATGATTCCGGCATCCGACCAGCGCTAAAGCATTGTGTGTGTGCCATATTATGAATACGCAAATATACTGACAAGATACTTAGATATTTTATACAGTCTCTAGTGAATCTGTAAATAAATAATAGGTTTCTGTACTCAGTGAAACTAGAGAACGCCGTGTATATAATAAACTTTTAGTAAACAAAGTACGCACAACGTGGAAAATAAAGCTCGAGCCTGAAGCTTTCTGTACAGAAACTTCATACATAGATGTGCAAGGCTTCGTATTGAACTTTAACTACCGCCGTACCAACTGCTGCGAAAGCTAAAGCTCTTAAAGTGGTTCTCCTTATACTATAGGAGCTTTAAAAGCTCTAAGCAAACTCTTGTAAAATAATTAATCATTATTTATATTATCGTACAAAGCTTATGTTGTCTAAATGAAGAAAAAAACCATAGAGGCTGGTTTACACTTCGATAAAATTATAGAAAATAACTTACATATCATGGAGATATAATTTATATCTCTAGGGACTAGCTCTAGACCAGTGACGGCGAACCTATGATCCGCGGGTCAGAGACTGACCCAAAAGGCTTTTTAAATGACCCACGTGTTTATTTCTATAAACTCATTTTTTATATCATAAAAGTGAGAACAGTCAATAATACTAAAAAAAGATGGACAAGTGCGAGTAGAACTCGCGCCCTGAGTGTTGTACTGTTATTTCATAAAAATTAAATTTGTCATGTAATAATTCTATATATAAAATCTGAGATTTATGATTTTCAGATTTTTTTCTTTACTTGTGCTATGCAACCTTCTTTCGCGCCGAACAAGATTCTAGGTTAACGGGAAACATTGAAAGTTTTGATAAGTGAATGACTCTGAGTATAAAAAAATTAATCAAGTGATTTGCAATTCTAAAAAAAATATAAATAAATTACGTTATTTGCAATTCAAAAAACAAAAAAGACAATTGCATCGGTCAATAAACGATCACAGGGCACCCGCGTGGCAGACGAGCATTCTACTACTCAACCACCGTCGCTCTTAAAGATTTGCTGCTTACACTACATTACTAAGAGCCGTTACTGTTTTTCTGTAAGTTTTCTAAATTTCACAAGTATATTAAAGAATTCGATATTTGCAATTTTTTCAAGGCATACCCCTTTAAAAAAATGTTATTTTTAACGAAAACCGAAATCTTTCGGAACTTTGGCAAAATCATCCTGCTATAGAAAAAAATACGCTGAATCCAATGAGCACAAACAAACGTCTGTATGTCTTTTGGTTTAGAAGTTATTTGCCTTTAAAGTTTTCAGAAAATCATATAAAACCTCCGAAACTAATAAAGATACAGAATTTTGCTTTCGCTCAGTGAATTTAGCGTATTTCTGTAAGCATTCTCAGTTTCAAAAGTACATTAAAGAATTCGATTTTTGCAATTTTTCAAGGCTTACCCCTTTAAGAAAATGCCATTTTTGACGAAAACCGAAATCTTTCGGAACTTTGGCAAAACTATCATGTTTATAGAAAAAAACACGCTGAATCCAGTATGGTCGTAAAACGTAGTGTGTAATCCAAAAAAAGTTTCGAACTAAAAAAAAATAGTATTTGACCTTCCTCTCTCTACCCTATACAAATAACGCGACTGATTTAGTGGCGCACGAGCTAGTACTAAAAAAAAAAAATAATTCACAAAATTTAACCCACTTCTCAAAAAGGTTCGCTATTGTAACGATAATATTTATCCTTACAATTTAATTACTATTTTTTATGTATGTTTTAATTTATTTTAATTTAAAATTTTGTCAAATAGTGTACATTTATACCAATTACTAATTACGTAAGTTTATAGGTTGAATTGACATTTTTGTTACGTCTATTATAACTAAATTGAATTGCATGCTCGCTAAATTTTGAAAGAGATTTTTTTTTCTAAAAAAGCAGAAATATTTTAACTGGCGTCCGAACCGGTAATATCGCAGTGCAATATTGAAGATCGTCTATTAACATTAAATTATTCAATACGATACGCAATTGTAACAAAAATTGTTAAGTCGTTCGCGCTACGAGCCGGCAAGACGGAATTTTAAAATTTAAATTTTTTCACCATTGTAAACCATAAGGTCAAGTCAACCTATAAACTTACAATTATTAAAATATTATTTAAATAAAAGGTAACTTTAAACCAATTCTTCTCGTTCACAATTATTAAAATATCACCTCCACTGCGCATACTCATAACGAAATTAAAGAGAAGAAAAGTTGAAGTTACACTATCACTGATCTAGACGTTTTTGGCTATGCCAATATTTGTTTTGTATTTTATTAAGTATCTTATGCATGGCTTGGGATGTGATGGAATCATCTTCATTAAACAATAGGAATTTTTCAATAAGTTTGGCGGCATCAAGTGCTTGTTGAATAGTTGGTGATGGTTGAGAATCGTCCTCTTTACGTCTGTAAATATTTGCTGACGCCTAAATATGAACATATTTCTTCGTAATAGAGAATGGTTGTTGCGCTATAAAGAGGGTATTAATGTATGGGTTTTAAGGTAAACCAACCAAATTGTAAAAATTTCTACATTATAGGAACTTTTTCGTTATAACGAAGGACGTTATAAAGAGGTTACACTGTATGTATTTATGTAGATAAATTAAAAAAGAATGTTTTCTGCATTACATCAATTTAAAAACACTCATTTGTACATAAAACTGGTCTCTGCGCCAGTTTTGTTATAAAAATATAATTTTGTGTCATATTCTATAGATAACAGGATTGCAATTATAGACCGGTCATTCTATTTTGAACGTAATGTTAATTTTTTGTAACCGTTATACAGCAAACCAAAATATGTAAAAAATCGTAAATTTTCCGTAGAATTCAATGCTGTATTTTTAAAACAACTGACAGTGATGGGTCTTACCGAAAATTGGGGCTAAAGTTGGTCAAAAACTGTTTTTTGCGTTTTTAAAAAAAAATATTCTTTGGATTGAGAAAAGTTTAATACAAAAGTTATAGAAATAATTATTACGGATCGATCTGGCTTGGTCCGATGTTAAAAAATTCGAAAATGGAGTGGCAATTGTTAAAAAACCGTTAAAAATCGCTGTTTTTTGAAACACTTGTATCTCTTTGGAAAAAAATAATTTTTAAGCGATACTTGGTGAAAGTGTAGCCCTTTGCAATCCAAACAAAAGCGTTTTTTAAAATTTGAAAAATAATGAACAGTTTTTGCAAAAAACGATTTTTTCTAAAAAAAAGCATTTTTTTAAAATGCCAATAACTCATAAACCCGTGAGTTTTTATAAACGTTTTGGGGCTTAAAATTTTCTTTAATAGTTTCCGTAATGTTTGCAATTACTGCGCGCCTTTTTAATTGATCGGTAATGTGCGAAAAATCGGTGGAAAAATCGGTATTTTTTTTTCAATAAAAACAAAAAATTAAATACCTTCAAAAATTGAAATTTTCTACAATCGTCATTATTGCCATTTAATAGCTGGTATTTTTCTGTGAATTAAAAAAAAAAAAAAATCAACCCTTCGACTTTCTGGAGCCGAAATATATATTTTTTTTTTTATTCCTGCGGCGCCATTTTACAATATTAAGGGCTGAAATTTACATGAGTTACAGTTTAATACTTACAGATTAAATAAATAATTAACAGATTCAAATCGGTCATCACTGAGCACTGCAAAGTTAGTTACATGAGCTGATCAGCACCGTGGCATGAGAACATTAGCACTATAGGTGGAGTGGATGAAAAAAAACTCCCACTGACTTTCTCTTAATCATAATTTTATCAGTTTTTCGTTTTTCTCATCCACTCCACCTATAGTGCTAATGTTCTCATGCCACGGTGCTGATCAGCTCATGTAACTAACTTTGCAGTGCTCAGTGATGACCGATTTGAATCTGGTAATTTTTTATTTAATCTGTAAGTATTAAACTGTAACTCATGTAAATTTCAGCCCTTAATATTGTAAAATGGCGCCGCAGGAATAAAAAAAAAATATATATTTCGGCTCCAGAAAGTCGAAGGGTTGATTTTTTTTTTTTGAATTCACAGAAAAATACCAGCTATTAAATGGCAATAATGACGATTGTAGAAAATTTCAATTTTTGAAGGTATTTAATTTTTTGTTTTTATTGAAAAAAAAATACCGATTTTTCCACCGATTTTTCGCACATTACCGATCAATTAAAAAGGCGCGCAGTAATTGCAAACATTACGGAAACTATTAAAGAAAATTTTAAGCCCCAAAACGTTTATAAAAACTCACGGGTTTATGAGTTATTGGCATTTTAAAAAAATGCTTTTTTTTAGAAAAAATCGTTTTTTGCAAAAACTGTTCATTATTTTTCAAATTTTAAAAAACGCTGTTGTTTGGATTGCAAAGGGCTACACTTTCACCAAGTATCGCTTAAAGATTATTTTTTTCCAAAGAGATACAAGCGTTTCAAAAAACAGCGATTTTTAACGGTTTTTTAACAATTGCCACTCCATTTTCGAATTTTTTAACATCGGACCAAGCCAGATCGATCCGTAATAATTATTTCTATAACTTTTGTATTAAACTTTTCTCAATCCAAAGAATATTTTTTTTTTAAAACGCAAAAAACAGTTTTTGACCAACTTTGGCCCCAATTTTCGGTAAGACCCATCACTGCCAGTTGTTTTAAAAATACAGCATTGAATTCTACGGAAAATTTCCGATTTTTTACATATTTTGGTTTGCTGTATAACGGTAAACAGCTGAAACATTTAAAATGACCGGTCTATTATGTCATTAAAAGCATACCACTAGAAGAATCTAAGAAACCAAATAGCAATAAATATAAATTCCGTGGGTGAAAAAATCAAATAAAGTATGTATAAAAGATATAATAAAAAGATTTATTTTCTTTTGAGTGGAAAAACACTTAAATTGTATGATAATGAAAAAGGGAAAGTTTGAAAGACGTAAAATGAAATCAAATAAACTCTGTGAAAAGACAGACAGACTGACAGATGGACGGACAGACAAATTTACATTCAAAAGACGCTCTCCACTCTCCAACACATTTATGTACTACGTCACCGGAGCCAAGCTACGCAAGCCAAAAATAAAGTAGACCATCTCCAGCCTTCATTACCTATGTATAAAATGGCGGCACCAAATTTATAGGTACGTAATGACGATCTCGAAAATTGCCAGAAATACGACGAAATGCTTATTTTTTAAACTACAAAAAATTCTAGTACATCTCATTTCAATAATATTCCGAAAGTTACTCTTTTTTTAACTTCTCGCTATTGAAAAACACGGGAAGTTATTGGTTTCGGTCGGATTTTCAAAAATCGAGTGTTCAACAGATTTCGACGTTTTGGGGTCCTTAGAAGCTATTCTAACTATTTTGAATCAACCGATTGAGATTGAGTCAGACGCGGATCCTACACTCAAAAAAGTTTGGGACCACCAGAAAATCGGCCAAGTGCGAGTCGGACTACAAATCTTTTTTTCTTATAACTCAAAAAAACTTCACTATTTTTTTACAATACAATGCATTATAAGCACAGTAGTATCAATTTATTGTTATCTTTAGTTTTTTTTGAGAGATTTTTAAGCTTCATATAATTCTATAATTTGTGGCTTTGATGATCTACGAGATCGTACGACGTACGTTAGAATTTAGTACAAACATGTGGGTCTATAGTTACATCAAATTACAGCACGAACACGAGTAGTACTCTCTTTATATATAAAAATTACGTGTCACGTTGTTTGTCCGCGTTTGTCCTCGATGAACTCCTAAACTACTGAACCGATTTTAAATTTGATTTGCACACCGTGTGCAATTCGACCCAACTTGAAAGATAGGATAGCTTACATTTTAATTTATAGTCGCAATATTATTTTATTGCAAATTATTTGTCTATTCCTTGACAGTCATAATACAACCATATAAGATGGCGTACCTGTTGACTGGATTGAGTGAATATTCAATAGATGGCGCAACGAACTTAACAACCATATAAGATCTGTTGACTGGATTGAGTGAATATTCAATAGATGGCGCAACGAACTTAACAACCATATATCTAGATCGAGGATGTAAAAAAACTGAATATCGTTTAAAACTGCTCGGCACGACGGCGCAGCCGGAGTGCTCGAAATAGAGCAAGTGTTTTAAAGACCAGTTATCCACGAATACTTTACGCTATTTTTTTTCGAGCACGACGGCGCAGCCGGAGTGCTCGACATACACACATATACGCCCATGTATATTTTAAAATAGCTAGCAATTAATAAAATAGATAGATAGATAGATGTTCCAATTAAATTGTTTTATTATTTCACTTTATACGTAGCGAAGCACGTACAGGGCCGCTAGTATAATCTATAAAACCATACTTACTGAAACCGAAGTAGTTGAAATACTATTGTTACATTATCTTGAGAAATAATATATTAATACGCGCCACGGATCTAAAAGGTTCGGAAGTTAGTCACAAACAGCGTCGCAAAGCCACATTTTAGAGCCGTTAAGACTCCCACCACCTCCCAGCTACTTGCACAGAACGTGCGCTCGTCGGTGATTGGCCGTGATTGCTCGTTGCCTTTGTCACTTTCCTGCTTTAAAGTGCAGTCGAGTACGCTATTGTCAAGTTGTTATTGTTATTTTAGTTTTGTTGAGTTACGAGTTTGTAGTTTTTCAACAGATTGTACAAGCGCAAGCCCGCATTCGCATCTAACTTCCGAGCCTTTTAGATTCGTGGCGCGTATTATACTTTGAGACCTACATTGATATTAAAAATTTATAGTGTGTTTTACTGAAGAAATATATTTGTTTTTTAAAAGAAATCATAGAAGATGGTTATTCGTTGACATGAAAATGTAAGATGCAGTGACATTACATTAATATTGTCGAGTAACAACGCTTTTTAAAGAGTGGGGCTTACATAAATATTTCGATGAGCGCCTCTAAAATCAAGATGAAGTTATGTGGGTGTCAGTTTAGTGAGAGTATGGCACGCCGTTTTACTATTTAATAGTAAAATATTTTTTCAAAAATTATAAAAATATGTAACAATTTTAATTTCAGAAAAGAATTTTGAGTGAATTTTTTTATGTTGTGACATAATAAAAATACATTATTATTATGTCATGACATAATAAAAATACATTATTTTTATGTCATGACATAATTATAATTCGTAGTTTTTCCTATCTCTTCCTATGTATAAGTATTTAATTTTATGTCATGACATAAAAATAATGTATTTTTATTATGTCATGACATAATAATAATGTATTTTTATTACCTATGTCACAACATAAAAAAATTTCACTCAAAATTTTTTTTCTGAAATTAAAATTGTTAAATATTTTTATAATTTTTGGAAAAATATTTTAATATTAAATAGTAAAACGGCGTGCCATAGTGAGAGTATGTTGTTTTATTAACATAAAATATACCGTATTTTTCGGACTAAACGACGCACCTCAAATTTATAAGATGATTTTTAGAAAAAAATATAGGTATTTAATGTTACTTTCGGATCATAATTTTTATTTATTGTTAACATAAATTTAGAGACGATTTATTGAAAAAAATATTTTAATGTTACCTTCGGACCATAGGACGCACCCAAAATTTGAGTGTATTATTTATATAAAAAGGTTAGTCTTATAGTCCGAAAAATACGGTAATTAGAAATTATATGAACTTTCCTCATTAATGAATTTTCCATACACACTTCCTTACGAGCTATCCATAATAATAAAATACGCGAAACTCGCGCATTTTTGACACCCTCCCCCATTTGTTGCGCTATATCACATTATTGTAAATCCTCTATCTAATAAATACGTCTCAAAAGCTTCCTCGCTCCCTTCATTGATTTTAATTATTATTACTAACATATTATAAAAATTGTGTTCAAATAATCTGATTTATTTAAAGTATCTTTTGTTGTTGATATAAAATTGATGTAGGTATTTCACGTCCCGTTTGTTCGGACTCCCTCCTGCCTCCTCTTCACATATCATCACGAATGTCTTCACTCCCTCCTTTTTTGCGTACGTGTTTTATGAACAGTTCCTTATTTGTGCAAACTTAACCACAAAAACAATCTGTTATTCAACTCAAGTTCTAAACTCATCGACCTTTCAGGCAATTTTTACTTGAGCAGTCTAACAATTTCATTAACAGTTTATCTAAAACAAAATAACGACCAAAAACAAAACACGTACGACAAAACGTAAACAATCTGGCGACGTTAACGACTTGCGTCACGTTTCCGTTTCGTTATATAAATCCACTATTAATGAATGAATTATAGTTGATTTTAAAACGCAGTCACGATGGAAACAAAACACAGACAACAGCGAACAGTTGAGCGACGTAGACAAAAACAAGTCACGTTCTCCGCTATAAGCCTGTAATTTGGACGCACCGGTTGGCGCGTCAAACCTTACGACGTGAAGTTGAGAACAGAGAGAACAATATAGCATCGCAATGCACATTTTACGTGAGCCGTGAACATAGCTCCAATCACTGCGGTACGACAGGAAGTTTGTCGGTAAAGCAGACATCCGTCTCAGCTCGTCAGTTTTATAATGTTATGTAATTGGGACACATATCGTAAAGTTAAATTAGAATAGAAGTCGAGAGTTTTGAATGTTGATAATGGAATGTCCCGTCGGAAATGTAACGAGTCTTCAGAATTAGGTATTATTTCCCGAAAGGATTTGACAGCGAGAGACTCGAGCTGGTCAATGTGTTGGTAAAGTTTTCATAGCTTCCTGGGATCCTGGCCGCTAACAATTTTTTTATTTATCATCTGATTTCCCTGTGTCATGTTCTGGAGGTTCTTACTGCTGGAGTAACTGTTGCCTTTGAAGAGATTTCCAACTAACTAGGGAAATGAGTTTCTACCACATATGGTTAAGAATTTCTTTCCTGTATGTTAAAGATAATTTCATTGATCCCGTGAAGGCTTACGAATCTTTCGAGAGAACCTTACGAATTCTTGTTGCCGCTGGAAGACTTTCGATATTGTAACAAAAGTTTTGCTGTGCCTTTCGTAACACAGCGGATTGTGAAATTGTTCCCAGCTCAAACTAAGGACTACTCGGGATCTTGTTTGTTGTCACGAAGGCACAATGGACCCTTATGGCTCTCAGTGCATCGAGTAATTGTTCCTCCCCCTAATTTATCTATTTGCCGCCAGTGCCGGATTAAGACTAAAAAAATTATGATATTATGTCTGTCATGTTAAGTTTATAAAAAAATATTTCAAATTGTGAATGTCATTATAAATTTAAAATTGATAGAAAACAGTAAAAAAGCATAGAATTTTACGGAAAAAATTGAATTTTACAATTGCTCTCATTGAAAATTTGATTGTCTATAAAATCGGTCCTTAGGCATTTTTATACAGTTAATTGAAAAAAAGTTTAAAGTATGTAAAGTTAAATAAAACATTACGTTTTCATTTTCAAAAGTAAATTATTATTTATTTTGAATTTCTGTACTTCTGAAGGTAGTTTTATATAAGTAGATCACATTTTTGAGAACATGACAAAAAGAAATAAAAATTGTTATCATGGTCTGGTGAGGTACTTTTTATTTCTGAGTTGTGATTTTTGGTGCCCCCTGGGACGTGATGCCCGAAGCAGTTGCTTATTTTGCTAGTAGGTTAATCCAGCACTGCTTGCCGCTAGGAAATTTCCATCGGTAATGATAAGTTTCGGTGGGAATTTTTTCCTGCAGATTGACCTAACAAAGGCAGCAAAATATTACGCTCGTTCATATATCTAAGATCTTGGTTAGCTTCTCATTTGGAAAGTAACATTATTATTGAAATCCTGCATAAGAAATACAGTGTCTCAAAAAGTTTGATGGCTTAAGAATAGTCAACAAGGAGACAAATTAATCTGACGTTTTTAAAACTGTATTACAATTCACTTTTTACTCAAAATTAAAGTCTAACTCACTAAGCGTTGCTAGTTTTTTTTGCCAAGTCGGGATTTTGGAACTCTTTGAGTAAAAACAGCGGGATTCTTTCGTCGAAAGCGGGACATAGTAAAAAACCCTATATAATCAGAAGTTTTCAAATATTTATCTTTTGATTTTAATTAAAATTACGTTTACGTGACAATAGATAGCAAAAATAGCACAGAAAATGTATTTTAATAAAAATATAATATTTTAAATCAGATTTACCCTATCGTTAAATAGTTGAGTCCTTATTCGTCTTCAGAATAAGAAAAAAAAAACAGAAATCAAAATCAAAAAGTTTTATTAATTAGAAAAATATAGCGTTTCAAACAATAGTCTGTGGAGTGCTTCCTCAGCACGCTGTGCGCACGGTCGAGTTATCCCCGAAAAGCGGGACTGAGCTTGTCCCGCGCGCGACATTTAATTTTAATTTAAAAATCGGGACATCCCGCCAAAATCGGGACGTCTGGCAACGCTGAACTCACTCCACCTCAAGATATGAGAGCAGCACTAATATGTTTAATACTTTTTATAATGCAAGTTTTTATACCCCCCCCCTCAAAAAAAAGTCACTGCGCCACCAGTGAGTTAGATGAGACTATGGAATAAGTACCGCCACTGTAACGTTACAAGAAACCAACTTTAAATGTATGAAGCAATGCGTAAAGAAAAGACAGGAATAACAGGAATATAAATGACGTATTGACAGGTCAGGTTAGGCATAGTTACACATTCAGCGAACTTGTGAGCTCCGAGGTCGAAGGTTATTGGGGTATCGTTTTAAAGTTAGCAGCGTATCGTCCGGCAAATAAGGTTTCGATTGGTTTATAAGCTTCGGCTATCATCGGCTGTTTCATTTGTTTGTTTTTCATCGAACACGCAACTACTAATTAAATATTTCTACGAGATTTTTTCTGAACAAATAGAATTGAGTGTTTTGAAGAGAAAAGAAAATAATAGTTTTGGTGAACGGTTATAGAATTGCGATGAGCAGTGAATCCCGCACGAGATTCCCATTTCGATTCGACCGAATGACCGAAGCGAGTGTCCGCTTCAAGTAGGTCGAGAATGCGAAGCGAGTGATGTTCTTTAACTTTTAGCAAAAATAAACTTTCAGAGGTCACCCTCCACAATAGGGAATATGCATGTGGTTTAAATTTACTTGATTTTTTTTCCAAGAATCTTTATTGTTCGGGCATTATGCCAAAACAATTATTTTACTATTTAGTTCGCTTTTTATCGATGTTTTAAAATTTATTTTAATAATTAATTTGAACATTTCCAAGAGTAGGTATTTATATTTTTTATAGTGTTATAATGATGTAAAATGTGAATTAAAAATATAAAAATATAGTTTAAAAAAAACTAAAAAACACGCTTTATATCGGACTAAAAAGTAAAAAATAATTGTTTTAAAATAAGCTTAAAAAGCGTTGGGCGCTCGATGTACGAAAATGTGGAACAAAGCGCCCCACGCTTTTTAAGCTTATTTTAAAACAATTATTTTTTACTTTTTAGTCCGATATAAAGCGTGTTTTTTAGTTTTTTTTAAACTATATTTTATTTTTCACTTTTTAGTTTGAGGATCTATAAAAGAATTTATTAATCCTGGGGGTCCTAATAAGGATAATGGGAAACTGTTATCAAATTATTGCATTGTCATCGGTCCTTGATACGTATGCAAAGTTTCAAATTAATCAGACTTCGGGAAATTGGTGAAAATTATGCTCAAAGATTCCGTTACGGACATACATACTTAGTTACAACCCAAACTAATATAAAGCGTATAAAAAAAATGCATGCATATACCCTATTGTCCGCAAAACATCCTTTGTTTATGCATTTTTCCTCTAAATGCAATTTTTTTATTTAATTCGCGCAGTTGAGTTTAAAATGAATTTAAAAAGACAGATATGTAAAAAAATAAAAACAAAAAAAAATAAAGAAATAAGAAACACTACTCAAATATGGTAATAGAATAGAAAAATGTTTTAAAAATTCTAAACAAACAACGGAAAAAGCATTTAAAGAATAATTCATTCAGACATTTTCGACGTTACTTTAACAAAATGCATTCTATAAATAAGCTATATGCACGACTACCTAAGAGAAATATTATTTGTTCAAATTTTATTTTTAAAAAAGAAAATCGTTCATAAATATCAAGTCTCGGAGCTATAACACGGAGCTATTGTAGATTTATACTTCTTACGTTATAGTACAATATTTCAAGAGCATTTTTTTTTATTAAGGGTCGTTTATAAAACTTGACTTTTATTATTTTTAATTTTACTTAATATCAACATAAAAATTAAACCATACAATATAAATTATATCGTTCAACAAAAATTATATATACGAGCATCATACAATAAAATAAAATATCCATTAAATAATACAGTAGAGACCCGATTACCTGAATAATCGAGACTGACTTGCGGTCGGATAAACGGAAATACTCAACAGTATTGAAATGGCGGATGTGAAATGAAAAAAATGCTATGCTTGTCTTTGTCAAGTTTTCTTTAAATCGAAAGAATAACTTTTGTCTCTTTTTAATCGCTGGTCATTTCTTTATCACTCGGGAAGAAGTAGGTTTATAAAACAGCAAAACTTCTTTTAAAATCGGTTCAGTAGTTTGGTCGTAGCTTGACTAACAATCAGAATATCATCACATTTTTTATTTTTAAAAGTTATGGAATTGTTATAACGACTATTAATAAATATATTAAATATCGAGTCCATCGTGATAATAATATTTTCTGTAGGTACTTGAAAAAGTCTAAACCTATAGATGAAATGTCGTACTTTAAATAAGTCTAATATTTTTGTTCATAATCCTGCGATTTTTTATAGTCTAAGATCTCAATTTGGCTCGATATTCACCCATCGAGTTTTTTATTGAAAGATAATATAGTGTATTAATAAAGAAAAATTGATTTGGTTGCCATTTAATTTCTTGGCACAACTATTTTCAATAAAAAATTTAAGTTGTTAAGTTATTCGTTGCCATGGTTACCTACATATACCGGGTGAGGCAAAAGTCCCGGAACGGTTGAATATCTCGCATATTACGCATCATATAAAAAAAAATACGTGTCAAATATTTTTCGCGAAACTATTTTTTGATACCACACATGACCCCCCACCCCCCAACCAGTGTGTGGAGGGAGGGGAAATTTCGAAATTGTGAATGGAATGTCATCCATTATTGCGAAATTGGATTGATTTTTTAAGTTTTTCGCGATTACCGCGACATCGGTCGTGATTCGAAAAAAAGTAAAATTGTAATTTTTCCCGTAGAATCCGAATCTGCAATAAAAAATAGGGGTTCCTATTTAAAATTTTAAAGTTGCCCCTCCCCCCACCAACTGGGTGGGGGGTGGGGAGTCATGTGTGGTATCAAAAAATAGTTTTGCGAAAAATATTTGACACGTATTTTTTTTTTATATGATGCGTAGTATGCGAGATATTCAACCGTTCCGGGACTTTTGCCTCACCCGGTATGTTCCACGTTTTTGCAATAAAATTATCTACAAATTGTGAGTTCATAGTTTCGATTAGGTAAACATTTTTGTAACATTTTTAAAACATTTTTTCCAGTATATGAAGATGACCTGACCTAGGTCGAAACGATCGTAATTAATCAAATTGATTATTTGGATTTTGTCTATTTTATATTTTTTACAAAAATTATCTACATTTTCATATAATATGACAATAAAGAAAACCCTATAACTGCAAAATACTAATTCGAAGGTGCCTGTCTATCTGTTTTTATGCCAGGAATCAAAATGTCGATCAAACTTTGGCATTTTATATACATATTTTATTTTCGATTGGTAATAAATTTATCTGAAAATTCGATAGCTACATTTCAGAAATAAAACTAACAACTTTAATTATTTTTTTACAACAGCTGTGCCAAGAAATTGAACGGAAACCAAATCAATTTTTCTTTATTATTAAAATCATGATCTTGTACTATTAATACTATTAATAAATTTATAAACTTGACTGGAATTTAATATGAATAATAAATGACGACTTAAAATAAGTTAAACACAGTTTGTTATATTTTACCAGAAGTTAACATTCAACTTCAAATAAAGTACTGCGAAATTTCTCACATTCATTAGTTAAGCTGTAACTATCCTCCTTTATTAGGAGGATTTAATTCACTCAGTTATAAAGCTCTCTGATATAATATCAAACAATGCATTTAGCACGCATACCAACGTAAAATAATATAGGTCGGGTGAAATCTATGTCATGCTTCATGAATGCAGTAAAGTAATTTTTCAACCAGTAGGTACCAACAAAGCGTATGCCGCATGATTGTATTTTCTCTACATAGTCGGCAGGTGCTACCAACATTCGAATATCAAATGTTACTAGGAAGAATACTAAACTTATTACTAGCCTTCCAGAGGATCATAGTAGCGAGCCAGCAGTCCGGTTTTCCCTACAACAGAAAGAGACAGTACTGCGAACTTTCACGCTAATAAATGCGGATTTGTTTTTCAGTTTTCAGTGAATGATTAGAGAAGAATCACGAAGGACACCGCGAACAAAGTTTATTTTACTCTAATATTCAACGTCAACAATTACTACCTACACGAACTAATGGATTCCTATATTTAAACAGTATCTGGGTACCCTACAGGCCACGTTACCTAAATTCAAAAAAAAAAAACAGAATGAAGAACCACATTTATGACTTCTATGGTCTAAAATAAATTTTCACAACAATTTTTAAGTGCAACTTCTTGTGCAAGTTTATGATATATAGGCGGAATCTGGACCCATTTTAAGGTAAAGGGAATAAAAAATGTCAAAGATGGTAAAAAAAATGGTTAAAAAAAAATACCGCTTCGTTTTTAGGTTCTGTTAGAGTCAAAAGACCGGGAAATACTAGCGGCAGATATTTTTGACCAATTGCACCCTCCTCAAGCCACTCCTAAGAAAGTGGATTTATGTTCTTAAAAAATTTAATCCTTTACTAGGTACAGCTAATAAGTAGGTACTTTCGACTCGATAACATGAAAAATGTGGATTTTTTTATGTTTTTTGTAACATCGTTTATATCCATGCACGGATACGTCTGTGATATATCGTTTGAATGAATTTCATCTGAAAAATGGAAATCGTTTGTAAAAGTTTTTCATGGTTTTCTACGTCAACTTAACAAATATTCTATTTTCACGCGACATTGCACATTTCCGACATTTGCGGATTTGAATATTTTAAAATATTCGTAGCTGGTTTAGAAACTTATAATTTAGAGGTTATCATTTGAAAATCAATGCAATTTTAAAAAGCTGCTCAAAATAGTAATAAAAACGGAACCAGCATTTTATTTAGAAACATTAATTTTCAGTAGAATTTATTATATCGTCGAAGACTAATTAATTATTTGTTAGTAGCAGTGGGAAAAGAATATTAATTTGATTTGCAATTTATTAAATATCAATAGCGGCCCGGTCCGGCTTTGCTCGATTGCCATCGGTTTTTCGTCGACTTACGTTGCAAAATTGCTCTCCACGAAAAGTGCTTTTAATTTAACGCGATAGCCCATCCTGAAAGTTCATTCTAAATTTGTTGTGTTCTAAGTCCGTTAAATAATATAATTGAATTTTAAAGGGTAATCTAGGCCTACTTAGTGCAGTTAGTTATTTATTCCACCAACGTTTCGATCGATATTCGATCTTTTTCAAGGTTCTGTAAGAATCAAGTTTACTTTACAAATTATTGCATTGAGTTGGATACATGTATAAATTACATACATTTTAGAATTATACTAATCTATTTATCTTACCTAAAAATCAATTGCACTTTGTCATCAAATTTGTGCAGTTAAAACAAATATTAAGGACATATTCCGTTGCAATATTATTAAAATCCACACTTCATCAAAGTCACATGTAAGTAATATTAAATTCATTCTAAATATTGGTGAAAAAATTTTGAAATCGGATGAGTAGTTTCGGAGATTACCTCCTATATCGAAACTTACAAATTTTTCTTCTTTATAATATTAGTATAGATATCAACCATTTCCTGGTTGACCTTGACTCTCTACTTTGGAGTTAGATTGTTCTTTTAAGCGGATCTTTCGGCGCCAGAATAGGTATAATGATGTAAATGCCGCCAATTTCTCTGCGTTTATTTTGGCGCAGGTATGGTATTTTTAAATACTTTGCGATAAACCTATATACAGGATGATTTTAAAGTTGATTTTTTTTAACAGCGTGTAGAAATCAAATAGACGAACAAATATTTCGAATAACCTTTTTATCAAAACTCAAAAATGAAAGAGGAACGAGCATTAAAAGTTTTATTAAATTTTATCAAATTTTGCTGTCGGTCCTGGCGTTATGTTATGTCACTATGGAAATAATAAATGTTATATCATTATCAAGTAGCCACAAAAATTGTTCAAAGTTGTACCCATTTTGTTGGATATAAATATGCGTTTGTCGTAGCCATGCTTCTGTACATGCATGTAGTAGCGATAAGGGCCTTCCGCCAATTATTTGGGATGCATTTCCGATTCGTGCTATCATATTTTCGCGTGTGTTAACCGTGTTTTTTAATTAATTAGATAAAATTTAAAAAATTTAAAAAAATTTCGAAAGGTTGTTTCTCTCTTATTTTTGAGTCACTTAAAATATTTGTCCGTCTATTTGATTTCTACACGTTGTTAAAAAAGAAGAATCAACTTGAAAATCACTCTGTATATTATATTTATATATACACCTATAGATATATTTTTTAAAAAGGTCGTTACATAAATTTTTTCCACTCTGTTAAATTTCTCGGCAACACTTCAGTTATTTACGATGTATAAATGTTATATAATTTTTTTATGCCATTTAAATTTATTTATGTGTGTATGGTTATAACTTGTACTACACGCAATAATTCCGGTTTCCTTCGGAAAATTTATAAAATATGAGAGATTTAAAATACCAGACACTTTTCAAAAATATACACTTTCCAAAATGAAAATATAAATATTTCACAAGTACATACTTCAGCAATGCAAAACATTTATTATAAAGTTTTATAATTATGAAATTCCTGGTTTTGTTGAATATACGTGACTGTGCAGTAGACCATTTTTGTAAAAAAAATTTTTTATTGGCCTTTGCTTGCTTTTTAGCACAAAAAACAAAAATTTGGAATAAAAAAGGATTCTTGTAAGGTATGAAGTATAAGCAAGAGAAGACCTGAGTTAAAAACACAGCGCGATAAAATCAATTATATGTATCACCTTCCGCGTTTGAAATTTTTACATTTCAGATTTTTCTCACCAAAATTTCTGACTATGCTCCCTAAACATAAGAACAAATCTTCTCCCAACACTTCACCAACCTTGCGACCCACGAGCCGTCACTGAATATAATGTGTACGATTCAATTTGATATACAGTGTAAACTCCATTTAACGTCACTCGATATAACGACAAACTCCTTAAAACGTCGAAATTACTTAACTCTAGTTGCTTTACCTTGTTGCTCATACAAATGATACACTCTAAATAACGACACACCCACGCTAAATTACGGCAACAATACGTCATCATTAAGCAATAAACAGTACTTGTTTGTTATTTTGTTGCTTTGTTGTCGGTATCATGCGTACCGAAGATTCTAAGAAACTCGTTCTTTTGTTTGTTGGGATTATCTTTTATATGTTTACCTCAGCTGCTTCGTGATAGTATGAATGTTTGTTGGTCAGTTGTAAATTTTATATATTATGATAAAAAAATATTAATGGATTATTTCTTCTCTCCGTTTAACGACAATTCTCAATTCTCAATAACGCCACAGTCTCTTGAGTGTCGCTATATAGAGTTTACACTGTATGTTACAGCTTATTTGACATAAAGTGATCACCCGTTATAAAATCATACGTTGAACACCTTTAAGCAACATTGAACGACTACAAGCATTCAGATTGTAAATTGGTTAGTTCCCAGTTGAGCTCTATAACGTATCGGACCCATCGGGGCCATCTCGCTATACAACCGCTCGTAAAATAAACTAAATCATGTATACATTACATTGCACTATGCACTGCATGTCCCGACCTTCCTCTACTGCCACTATGTCAGGTGTATACCAACGTATTTATTACGGTCGTTCTCTGCTACAGATTTATTACCGTATCAACTATCAGGGGCAAAACACTTATTTAAATCCTTTTGTTTCCATACATGTTAAAATATGTCCCGACCTTACTCTACACTACGTTAACCAGAGTTTTTAGATACAGTGCAATCTCTTTAAAGATAGTTCACCCGTGAAACGCTTTTTTTAGGAATTCGATCAAATATTTTATAGAAGATCGTTGTGTCCACTTTTAACTGGTGAAACTTTTTATTTTTTGATTATTTAGAGACCAAAGAACTTAGACAGATTATTAAAAAAATGAGTGTGCTTTAGACCAAGGGTCGGCAAATCGCGGTCAGCGGGGCCACATACGGCCCGCGAGCCTATACCTTGCGGCCCGTGACTGTTTTATAATTAAAAGTCTTATATACCTACCTACATAAAGAAATAATTAAATTATTTTTCACAAATCCTTTTTCTTGTAATATTGAGGATGTACCGTCATTTACAAATGAACGTGATTAAACTCCAATCTAATGATAGTCTCAAAAACTCTTTCTTTGAAATCAAAGATCTTGTTAAATTTTATGTCAGTTTGTCATCTAATTTTGACCAATTGAAAAGGTTTGCTCTGCAATTAATTACAATTTTTGGTAGTACTTATGCGAACAAAACTTTTCGATTCTCAATTGCAGAAAAAATAAATGTGCTTCTCCTCACAGATGAGCATTCGAGAGCTATTTTACGAATTGCAACTACAAACCTGGAAGCTAACATCAATAAATAGCCACTCAAATACAACCTCAAACGTCACACTAATTTTTGTAAAAGAACAGTTCTATTTTGAAGTTCTCAGTTAAATTTTTAATAAAAATAAAATGTTTTCGAATTTTTAATATCACAAATATCTATTATTAAAATTATGAACAAGTGCGGCCCCCCTTTATTTCAATTTGCCACTAGATTAGATTAGATTAAATGAGGGTGTGAGGCGCGCCTCGTCGACACCGCGACCTTATTAGATCTATTGTGTAGCCCTGACTTGTTTATTCCTGAGTGAGGTTAAGGCTTTTGATGAAGCCTAGGATGGCTCTGGAGTCTGCGTCCCAAACCTGATCAGGCGTTGGGAATGGGTTGTTGAGGTGACGGAATCTTTGAATCATGACTGCTTCACATTTGCAGAGCAAATGCTCCGATGTTTCAGGAGCCTCATTACAGAAGCGGCATGACATGGTGTCCATTACACCAATTTTATTAAGGTGATACCTCAATGGGCAGTGACCTGAGAAGAGCCCGGAAATAATTCTGAGCTCAGTTTTCTTTAAGCGTAAAATTTTCTCCGCTTTGTAATTATTAGTTTTAATAAAGGTTTTCGCTTGACGGAGACCTTGCGTATTCTTCCAGAATAAGGAGTGTTGTTCTTTTTCCCATGTGGCTAGAGCCGTTTTAAGATAGCATTTTGATGTGCCGCAATAAGGCTCCGGTCCTATAAAGGGTGTTGTTGAACCCTTTTTAGCTAAGCTATCGGCAATTTCATTGCCTTGATGGCCCTCGTGTCCCGGGATCCATCTAAGTGTAACTTTGTTACTTTTTGACAATTGTCTTAGCGATTGTATGCAATCCCAGACAACCTTAGACTCTACTCTGAATGCTCTGAGTGCCTTGAGGGCTGCTTGACTGTCTGAGAGTATGTGTATTGTAGAGCCTTTTAAAGCTTTGCCAATACAGACTTGGACGCATTCTTCAATGGCTAACACTTCTGCTTGAAAAACAGTAGGTGCCATGCCAAGTGCCTTCGATATCCGACATTTGGGACCAAATACGCCTAGTCCAACGCCCTCATTTGTTTTAGATCCATCCGTATACCATTCCATTGATCCTCGAAAGAAGGATGGCTGTCTAGACCATTCCTGGCGATCACCTATGATCACGTCAAATGGTTTGGTGAAATCTAGTGTAGGTATTAGTATATCGGAGATTGTAGTCATAGGCTCTAAGTTGATTTCTCTTAGAATGCTCATGTGACCAACCAGGTCACCTGGTTTGAATTTCTTGCTCCTTTGTAGTCTTATGGCTCCTGCTAATGCCTCCCTTTTGACCCGAAGGTGTAGTGGAGGTAGATTTAATAGGGCCTCTAGAGCTGTAGTGGGACATGTGGACATGACCCCTGTAATTCCTAAACAGGCCAGTCGCTGCACTTTTTGCAGCTGAGCCTCGGCTGTTTTTTGTTTGATTTTTGGCCACCATACCAAAGCGGCATAGGTGACCATGGGTCTGACTACCGTTGTATACAACCAGTATGTGAGTTTTGGTTCTAGTCCCCAGGTTCTGCCCACATATCTACGACTGGTATGGAGAGCAACCATAGCTCTTTCTATTACCTTGGACAGATGTGAGTTCCAAGTGAGTTTACTGTCAAGTATGACTCCCAGGTATTTAACCTCACCTGAACATATAATTTGTGTTCCGTTGAGGATCGGATCTATAAGATTTAAGTTTCTCCTTCTCGTAAACGGAACAATTTTGGTTTTGTTTGGATTAATGTTTAAGTTTTTGCTTTGACACCAGTTGTAGGTAACGGTTAGGGCTTCTTGCATTAGGTTCGATATAATTATATCATGCTTGCCCCGAACCGTGATTACAATGTCATCAGCGTAGCCTTGTACATTAAAGCCCATATTCGTTAGCTTGCTTGCCAAAAGGTTGCCGACCGCTGCTTTAGACCACATGACTGAAGTAAAACTTCTTCCTGCCATAATTTGTTTTTATTCACCCGAAAATTCACAAAATATGAACTTTAAAATGAATTTACAATTTTATTCACTTTAAATGTAGAATATTTAATGTATTGAACAAAATATTAATTTATAAAATTGTTTAAGAACGAAATGAACAGTCTAATGTAAGAAGAAAGAAATATAAACATAAAGATAATGAAAACAAAAGTAATACATTGCTCTCGTTGGGTTTTAAGCGTAAATCTTTATGAAATATTATTTAGCTCTGCAAGTTGGGTAGGTTTACAAAACTTTTTTCTGTCACACGATAGCGCCACTGGCAAATAAAGTATGTGTCATCCTATTGTCAGTACTGCTTATATTTTCAGCCACCTGATGGCGCCACTAGCCAGTGAAGTATTTGTCATCCAAATCACCGTTCGCGTCGTTTGCCTCGCCCGATCACACTTTTCGTAAACGCTCTAGTCACGCATTCACCAGCTTACTCCCCAAGTCAAGCGTGCCTAAAGAAGTTTTACTTAAAAAATGTGTACCCCTGCTTAACTGTGAAAATAACCCGCACAAAATATCCATACAAAGCCGGCTGCGTTCACAAATGTTATATTGTACTACAAGGGCAGAAAGTTTACGATTCTTGAACTGCGCGTCATGATGCCCGAGGCGAGCCGAGGGCATCCTGACGCGCAGTTCAAGGCTCTTAAACTTTCTGTACGTACTTTCGACCGAGATATGATCAAAAATTAATTTGTTTCGCGGCAAAAAAAAGATAATCACATTTGTAAAGGGTTAACTAGCCGCTGTTAACATTTTTGAGTGAACGCTCGTGTCAAATTTGAGGCAATTACAGTTTACACTTTTTACACATATTTCCTACACTACACACTATATTTTTAGCGGGAAAATGTTTCTTATGGCCATATTCACAAAACGTAAATAGTGATTTATTCGGTTCATTTGTTCTTCAGGTAACTATTAATACAAATAAGTAGCGATAATTCAATTTACCAACTATAATTATGTTTAGGTACTCCAGGTATAAATCTATGCTGTCTTATTTCCAGGTTTTAAATATTTATTCGCCTGATAAAATAATAATGGTCGCCACATACGGTAGATCATAATACCAAACCTATGAACGTGGAGAATTATATCTACAGTTTGCTTTTGTAAACTTATTTATGTGTAATTTATTAACCTGTTGTGAAGTGTATAGTTGTAAAACATTAAAGTTAGTGGAAGTTTTGTGTGCAATTATGGGTTAGATAAAACATTATTATTTTGTGAAACTTTTTTTTGACGTCTACACTAACGCCATCGGTCGGATTTTTAGGTAAACGTCACAATATTCAACAAAAAAAGCAAGGAGTATAGTGAGGTGTATATTTATTCTTTAACTAACTTTTTTACCTGACAGTTTGCTTGGTGAATTGAAAGTAAATTTTATTCAAACGAATAAATTTGTTTCAAGATTAGTAACTTTTATCTCTAATAGTGTTCGGTGAATATGGGCATTAATAAGTTTTTAAAAATTATTTACTTATCAAGGAATTTTTCGATGAATGTTTTAAAAAACATAATTTTTTTTTGATTGCGTACGAACGTGTGATCAATCGGAAACGTACGCTACTGATCTAATCGGTTAATCAGACAAACAATGCAACAATCAATGTCAATCAGGATTAATTATTATCGGATGATGCATTATTACGTGTTCACATGTTTTATATCAACGAATACATCAGCTGCTAATGGTACGTCAATTTTGAAAACAGGTAATTATTATTTTAACATTTACATTCATAAAAAAAAATTAAATACATAAAAACAACCGGCCTACATAAATTAAATCACTTCTTTTATATTTTTTGTTGATACTATTATTTATTGTGAAAAATAACTCTAATAATTTAGACTGATGATCCTGTTTAAATGTTGGAAGATTAAAGGATGAATTCTGGTGGCATAGGATCAATGAACTAAGCGAATACTGAAGGTTTTTTTTTTGCATTTTATTGTCTGACAGTATAATTTTAAACAAGTTACATTTGACACATTTATACAACTTTCAGTAAAAATCAGTCGTTTTTTCAAGAAAAATAGTAATTTTAATACCCGTTGATGACATTTTTTATTTTAATTTATTTCATACATAACAACAATACTGAGAAAACAGACAGCATTGATTCTCCAAACATGGCATAAAGTTTGCCGAAACGTCAGACAATAAAATGCAATAAAAAAACCTTCAGTATTTGCTTAGTTCATTGATTCTATGCCACCAGGATTCATCCTTTAATCTTCCAACCATTATTTATTTTTTTAATAAAATTATTATTATGAAGGTAATAGTTACCCGTTACGTCAAAGTAACCCCGGTTTACGGTACGTAACATAACACTGAAAAAATAGTTTTCAAATTATTAAGAAAATGTTTTCAAATGTTATCTCACATAAACGAATACAATTTTTTTTGAGGTTTTGAAATTTACCCTCTATTCTAATTTATGAGAACTTTTTTTGGTTGTGATTATTGAAATATATTTGAGCTAGTAAGGGGATATCTATTAATTACGTGAGGGTTTTTTTTCTCCCCATTAGTGAGATTTGGTAAGATGTGGTGGGACCCCCCCCCCTCACGGGAGATTGAAATGTGATCTGCAATAATAATGTATATTCACTGAATTAAAAAGTTGACGTGAGATTTTCATTAACCATTCCTGCTTTAAACGATATTTGGAGAACATATTGTCAACCCCCCCCCTTCCATTTTTAATTCGCGTAATTAATGATCGTCCCCCCCCCCTAAGCTTAACAATATCAACATTTCAGTTTGATGCCCCCATTTAATCGAAGAACTTCGACTATGACAGACATTCTGAAGAATAAACGAATGTCGTTCCGTTTTTAATTTTTGAGCTTTTAAACATCAAAGCATAATAAAGCTTAACTTTTATGTGAGAAAAATTATCACTATTTCTTCTCTTTATAGCTAACTAACCGCTGTCCACACCTCCGCGCGCGACTGAAATGAAAAACGGCTGCGACTACTATAGTAGAGCCTTCGGTTCTGCCGTTTTGTATACCCGTACTTCCACCATAAAATTACTGTACTTCCACCATGTACTCAAATTTTGCCAGTTTATGTAGGAATTTCATTTTTATCACAATAAAAATATATAGTATATATTTATAGTGTAGTTTTTTATTAGTAAAATAATTTTTATAATCGGTTTAGTAGCTTTAGAGATTACCCCCTCACATACAAATTTTACCTCTTTATACATAAGTATTATAATAGTATAAATTCGTCAAAATCCCTAAAACATTTCTGCGGCCCGGATGGGAATTTTGGTCGGCCAGTTGGTTGATCCTTGCTATTATGGCTTATCCCGTATGTTTAGTAAATAATATTGTACGTATTTTTTATGCAATAAAATATCAAACAGATGACGCGGAAAAAACGATGATGATAGAAAAAAAAAACAATTCACCTACTTTTCTATTAAACAGAGCGAGCGAGAATGAAATAGACATACAAGCATGCGTTATACATAATAATATATACAATCATGTACCATGCTGAATATAGGAAAACATGTCTGCCAACACAATAACAAATAGACCATAAAGAAATTCATTTTACGCTCAAACAGAAACTAGTTGCCAAACGGCAAAAACGCTTACACGTCGATTTTACCATTCCAACTTCACAAGTGAATAGTACATCATGCAACTGGGATGAAAAGTTGTAGATTGCGAAAGAGTGACTCCGCAGATATAGCATTATTATTTTTATTCGACAAAATTTAATTACTCAATATTGAAGAATTCTAATCAGACGTTAATCAAAGGTTTGAAAATTTAATTACCTTTCGGAAAATAACGTATCTAAAGAATTTTCGTAAGTTTTTCTATATGGGGTGACCCGTAATTGCTCGTATTCCTCTCGGGAGAAGAAACTATGACTAATTTGGGATGATTTAACCTTATCACTAAGGGGTCGGAAATGCGTCATTTTTTATGATAATGGCACTTCTGTGAAGAATTTTTATTTTATTTTTTTTATTTATTGTAAGTTTTAACACACAACATAAAATCTTACAGTAAATTTTGTGGTTTATAGTTTTAGGAAGGTTGGCCCATTTAGTAAGCTCATGAAAAAATTCAGACCAAAAAGTTACAATACCTATATTTTTTTTTAATTCCAAAATTCGGATTTTTGTAAAAATAAAACCGAAGTAGATTTTTCCGAAAATAACGCATTTCCGACCCCCAAGTGATAGAGGTTAAATCATTTCAAATTAGTCATAGTTTCTTTTTTCGAGAGGAATACGATCAAATACCGGTCACCTGTATAGAAAAAAGTAGTTTACAAGTTTGAGAAATGCTGACAGACGGCAATTTTATTCAAAGCTTATTTTCGGACTGCTTAAGGCAAACCATGTACATTTGAAATTTGAATTTTAAAAAAGGAAAACGTACCTATTCAAAAAAAGACCATGTGTAATCTTCAAAAAAAAATTAATAGAAAGTGTGTTCATTACATGAGAAAAAACCTTTTATAAATTTAAAGCTTTACCACTGATTTTTTTAATATTTTAATCAGCTATACTCTGCTGTCATTAACTCGGTAAAAATGAAATTACACCTTTGTCATTAAAAACATTTCTGTCAGATAGGCAATGAATACCATTTAATAAAATAGGCCCAGTTATTAGGTTATGTTTGTCGATATATTAAGTTTATTTATATGTGACAGGTAAGTATGTCTGCCTGAGAAAAGTGGGTCATCCCAAAGAATGCGCATAGTACCCCTTATTTAGGGAAAGCAGCATGAAAACAAACGAATGATTTGTAGCTAATATGTGTTAAGTTATATAAAACGCTTCCAGCAACCCAGACATATTAGAATAGTAACTTGGGACGTTTTTCATGCAATATCCAGCTGTACCAATGTTGGCTGTTGATTCATTGACGCAGCTGATACGCCAGTAGCGTATGCGTAATTAGCCGAACTTGTACTTGATGAGGTTTGTCCAGAGTATAAAAAGTAAACACGAAACACCAAAACTAATTTTGGGAAATATTAATAAAATATTATTTACAACAAAAGTTTTCCCTTGTCGATTATCACGCACTACGCGGGAACGCCTCTCACTCCCCTTCTATATAGACGTACTTTCGCTGGAGGTACAGTAGTTGGTACAGTATTATTAAAGCAATTGAACTTTTATTCACTTTTGTAATATCGATATTGTTAATTCGGTGTTCTCTTTCAAGTTCTGATCGATTACACGCTTATGAGCTTTGTTGTTGAGCGTCTCTAATCTGAAATGTATAGATTATTTGATTACCTTAAAAATTTGAATAAATAATGGCGGCCGAGCATGTGCGTACGATTTTTAATTGTTACCAAAAAATAATACTTTCGTCCATCATAAGGACAGACCAATTTGTTTCATGAGGTATCTACAACTGAACAATGGCGATCGTCTCTTGTTTGACTCTTTCATGTACATATTTTCAAGTCTGAACATGAAAACTCGAATGCGTGAGAAAAAATAAATAAAAAAAAGAAAGAAAATCACATCCCGGCACTCAACTTGAGTTTACGTTCGTATGTTGTATAAATATTTTTATACACACCATCTTAAACATTATGCCTTTATCAATTCTATTTTATCGTACTCAAAAGCATTCCACGATACACTTTAACTAAAAAGAGACAGTCCGTGTACACTTCGCTCTGTCGGCGTGTGTCTGTGAAATAAACGTCCGTGAAAGATAAAAAACTTCATGTCGTTTGTTATTTTAGGAGTAGAAAATGACATGTAGATTTTACCCCCTTCGGTCCTGGCGGTCATTTCAATGGACATACAATTCTAACGAGTGTAATTTAAGTCAGCGTAATTAAATTAAATATCAAATATAAACAATTCATTGTGGTTGGGGGCTTATCTGAAATGTAGGCATGCCAAATACAACAAAGAAATACTATGTGGGTGGTGAAATATCGAGTCAAGTGTTGACCACAGTTATGGATTCACGCAAAACTAGTAAAAGCCTACATTCTGATTATATAATACTTAAACTTATGTGTTTTCGTGATGTAATTTATTTTTCTTGTGCGGATATTTATCTTAATGTTATGATGTTAACTTTAACTTTAAGTAATTAAACATCCTATGCTAGTGATTATCCTAAAAAATAAATAGGATTTATCAAAATTCTGTAAATTTTAAATTTACTTTTTTACTGAATATACCTTAATTACCACCTAAAAAATATTTTGTTTCAAAAATATCAAATTCAGGTTCGAAGGGATTTAGTCGATAAATTTTGTTTATTGTTTTTGTCTTTTTATCTCACAGTGGTACAGTCCATTTCAAAGTATATAAAGGTCCATTTACATGATGCCATTTTCTTGTACGTACAAGAGCAATAATTGCATGCAATAAATTTGGCGCAATTATTGACCTTCAAGAATTGTAAGCAACTGTTTACACAGGATAAAATTGAATGCAATTATTGAAGGCAAATCTGGTACAAAGAAATAATTGCAAGTGTATTTGTTTACACCAATACAATTATGTTTAGGAGATTATTGCTTTCATGTCTTGTTTTGTCTAAACACAGACTTGTACATACGTGTACCATTTATTGGCGGATTGCTTTAAGTATTGCACGTATTTGCGTTTGCGAATTTTTCAGTCAAGTGTTGAACGTTTTAGAAAAGGCTGAAATATGAGTCAACGAGTGTTTAAATTCAGTTCGTCTGATTTAATAAAGTTCATTGAAATTTATCGCAATCATGAGTGTCTATGGGATACTGAAAAAAAAAAATTATAAATATCGTTAGCAGCATTTGCACTGGAGTTTGGAGAACCCCTCTTCTTGTTATCCATTTTTTGATCCAACACCGTTTTTTACGACGTTTTCTCAATATTTCTTTCCTCAGAAGAGCAGCAACGATTAACACACTCATGTTGAATAAAAAAAAAGATTGGTTGTCTGTAAAGTCGGTTTACGGACGATAGTTTTACGTGATAACGTATTCCGTAATACATAACCTAAATTTATATAATAATTCGAATCTATGATATTGCATCTTTCGCTTCAAATTTAGGTTAATTTTATTTATTTAAATTACTCACAATATAATATAATTGTTTTTTTTTAACTTTCTTTCTTTCGTATTTATTTTAAGTCTCAAAGATTAGCTGTCATAATATTTATAAAACAATTGTTTCACTGTTTATATAAAATTCCAAAACCTACTTACAATATTTAAGAATTTTCATACGTCAAAAAATTGATTTTTATAATGATAAAATTTGTAAGAAAACGATTTTTTCGAGAGATGAGACCTAGCTAAAACGATTTTTTGCCCCCCAAAATCCCTTTTCAGTAAATTTCATCCAAATCGTTAGGGCCGTTTTCGAGAAAAGCACGCACAGGGTCAGGCGGAACGTTACGAACGTTAGGAACGTTACACTTTTTCGTGCATGCAGCCGGTGTTTTATCAATTTATAAGATTGGTGATTCATCAATTTATAAGACGTTATCACGTCAAAAATTGCTAAAGAAATTATTATTGTATGTGATGTTTACACCAAGGAAAGTTATGAATCAAAACTTGTATAACATATCAAGAGTGTTACATGTTGTTTAGACCATGCAAGTCAATTATTGCTTTAATTTAATTGTATGCAACCGGCAAGAAACTTGTATCATGTAAATGGGCCTAACGACTATTATTATCGAAACTTAATATTATGTAATTTAAAACGAAGCTTACGGCTGTCTCCACTGTTCATGTTGTTGAAATAATAATTATTAAACCGTCGGAAAGTGGAATAAATAATTATTTTAAAAATCAGTTATTTTACCAACTTACAGATTACAGCTGGTACGCTGAAGCTTTATAATATATAATCCACGAAAACGCTATATTTTTATTTGGCGTTTTGATGGGCACAGATTTCTAGCCAATTTATTTTTAGTTTTTTTGGCACGGTAGGGTAAACTTCATTCCTGATGTTAGTAATATAACGAACGTGTCACAATGTATGTATAATAATATCTGTATATATAAAATTCCCGTGTCACAATTTTGGCCGCGCTAATCTCTGAAACCACTGAACAGATTTTAATGAAATTTTTGAAAATGTATCCTTGCTGCTTACTTGCCTCGTAACCTAAATAAGTACGCCACTGTACAAATACATAAACAGCATCAAGTACGGAACGTACAGAATATTTCGCCTCGGGGGAAATATTCCAAGTCGGCGCGTCTTACCGGTTCTGTGCAGTAACGCGGGTGTAGAAGAACAGATGATGGTATATTCAAGTCATGAAATAAAACAAGCTACTGTTTCTTCTTTGTTTAAACAAATGACGTCTGCCATTAATTCACGTTACAGCAGCATATCGTGTGACGAAACTACATTAGAAAAATTGAGTTACAGTACAGAATTGTGTCGACAATATAGGTTATATGCTAATATATGACTTTAAACGTATTATGTAAAATTTTTAAACATAAGCGCAATAGGCAGTATTAGAAAAAAATAAATAGAGAGGACAAATTAAAAAAAAAAGACGGACATGTGCGAAAACTCGCGCCATGAGGGTTCCGTACCGTTATTTTATAAAATTCCAGTCAGTTCGCCGACGGGACCATTCCAACTTCAAAAATGTTGACATTTGATTATAATAAAGAAAATAAAATTTCTGATATCGTGTGAGGTGATGCGGGTAATTGCTAGTATTCAATATGATAATTGCTATTCGTTGCCATTGTTACCTACATAATATGTTCCACGTCATGTAAACATTAACCAAAGCATGCCGAACTAGTTTATTTCTGACAGATCCATAAAACAAAAGAGCAGCTGATTTTTTTTATTTTCAAACTATATCCAAAACTATAAAGTTTAGAAGAAAAAAATTAACAAAACTTTCTTGAAAAAATAAATAGAATAATAAGCCGTTATGAAAAGTATACCATTATTAAATAAAAAACACCGTTATAGCATATATCTCTTCTGCGCATGCGCCGATTTTCCCCAAAAACAATAGGGCTCTTCATATTTGCATACCAAACATCCTCCCAAAATTTGGTTTCAATTCGCTCATCCGTTTGACCTGTATCGTGTTCACAGACTAACAGACGCACAGAGTTTTTTCAAAAATATGTTTTTTGGGTTCGGGGGACCTCAAAACGGAAAGATATTGTAAAATTTTTGAAAAGTGATTTTTGACCTAAACAAGTACCATTCCACACTTGTTTTAGATTAACGGAACCATTAAAAGTTTTGATAAGTGAGTCAGTATAAAAAAAATAACAATTCTAAAACCAAAAACGATAACTGCATCGGCCAGGAATCGAACACGGAGCGCCCGTGTGGCAGACGAGAATTCCTATCACTGATCCACCGTTGCTGTTGAAGAGTTGTTGCTTACACTGCATTACTAAGAGCTGTCACTACTCACTGCGAACGTAGGTAGGACGTTGTTAGGATTTAAAGACATTATTTTTTTGTAATGTAACTATAAATTTACGGTTTTCGAATTTTTTCCTTTACTTGTGCTATAAGATATTGCTTGTTGCAAAATTTCATTTTTCTAGGTCAACGGGAAGAACTCTATAGGGTTTGATTCCCAAGAGTCTTGACAGACAGACGATAACAAAGTGATCCTATAAGGGTTCCTTTTTTCTTTTTAAGGTACGGAATGGTCATGTGCAAGCACAATTAGTGTTCCGTGCCATCAGCTCCCCACTTGTATGTTCTATAGTCAAATTTTGGGTCTGTAGTTATAAATAAATAAACAATTATTGATTGCTTCAATAAGTAAAATTATCGACCAATTTTTCAGACAATATATTTTTTATATTTTTTTATATTTTTTGTTAATATAGGTATTGTCTGAAAAATTGGTTGATAATTTTATTTATTGAAGAGTTCTAATCAGACGTTAATCAAAGATTTGAATTATTGATTGCCCTAGAATTTTTTAATCTACACCTCATTCTCAATCTTTATGATTTTTTCCCCGATTTTTTCGAGCGTTTTTTAGGTAATCAAGGTGAGGAACAGCAATTTTTAAACGTTTTTCCGAAAAATGCTGAAACAAATGAAAAATAGTACATCATTTATATTGTTGAATTCGTTTTTCAATAAGCTTTCAAGTGACGCCCTACACGATGCCCTTGAAAAAAAAAGTTTTCTTTCATTTCTCAATTTACTCCCTAAAATTAACCCTCAGAATCAAAATTTAACTTTTAATATATTTCAGTTGTGTATTTGGGCCACTACCAAATTCCAAATGTTTACGTCAAATAGTTCCAGAGAAAATCGACTGTGATAGACAGACGGACGCCGAAGTGATTCCACAACAAAAATCTCGACTACGTCTAACACAAAAATTTAAAACAAGCTTTCAATATGAATAGTAGTCGGGTTTCTGTGTGCTAGTAGTGAGATTATGCTAAATCTAACGTTTTTTTACACTACTTTTCATATTGGAAACTTGTTTTGTACTTTTTTGTTCGTTTAGTAATTTTTAGGGTTCCGCACCCGAAGGTCAAACGGGACCCTATTACTAAGCCTCCGCTGTCCGTCTGTCTGTCCGTCTGTCTGTCCGTCTGTCTGTCCGTCTGTCTGTCAGCGGGCTGTATCTCAAGAACCGTAATAGGTAGAGAGTTGAAATTTTCACAGAGTATGTATTTCTATTGCCGCTAGAACAACAAATAATTAAAAAACCCCCAAAACTCCCCAAAGAGGAGCAAATTCAGTTTTTTGCTTATAAGTCGCTCAATTTAAATCAGATCGTTTCGAGACCTGTCTTAAACGAAAGAGCAGAAAATTTTACATAGATTTTGTATAACAGAATTCGTCGAAACACTTTTTTTATACAGCTTTATATAGAAATAAAATGTATAAATTCAATTTTGTCTAATCCATAGCATACACGGGGATCGTCTGTCTTCGTTTGTTGCATACTGTACTATGGGAATTTAAAAATTGCGTATGTTTTGTCTTAAAAAAAAGATTGCATTTGTTCAAAAACGAATGTCATTTCAAATCTTTTGGCATTAGTATTTTGTGAAATGCAACGCCTTCTGAGTTAACGATTTGAATAACTAATTTTAATTATTAGAACATATTGCTTTGACAGATGCAAACGTCATTTTTGACATTTTTTACCATTCCAACACCATGGATGAGCGGAATGAAACCAAATTTTGGGAGGATATTTGATATGCAAATATGAAGAGGCCTATTGTTTTTGAGAGACGTCGGCGCAAGCGCAAAAGAAATATATATTATAATGTTGTTTTTATAAGATAATAGTATACTTTTCATAACGGCTTATTATTTTGTTTTACAGGAGTTTTGTAAAATAAATTTTTGAAAAAAATCGGCGCATGCGTAGAAGAAATATGTACTATAGGGCTGGTTTTTATATAATAACGGCATACTTTTCATAACGGTTTATTATTCTATCTATGTTTACAAAAGTTTTGTAAATTTTTTGGGAAAAATTGGCGCATGCGCAAAAGAAATATATGCAATAAAGTTGTTTTATATAAGAATAGTATATATTTCATAATGGTTTAAAAGAAAGTTTTGTAAAAAGTTTTAGGGGGAAAGGCGGCGCATGCGCAGAAGAGATATGTGCTATAACATTGTTTTTATATAATAATGGTATATTTTTCATAATGGTTTAATATTCTAAAGTTTTGTATTTTTTTTTTTTTTTTGGGGAAATCGGCGTATGCGCAACAGAGATATTTGCCATAACGTTGTTATTTGATATAATGGTATATTTATCAAAACTTTATATTATTTTATTCGACAAGAAATTTTTAAAAAAAAAAGTGTTTATAATATAAAAACGCCGGGGTGTATTATGTAAAATTTCACGCCTTGAAATTCTTGAACTACTTGCATACTCCCACTGGTTACATATTGTTATAGCGCCTCTCTTGTTTCTTTTACAAAAGTATTTAAAAAGTACATAGTGTACGGAACCCTTCGTGTGCGAGTCCGACTCACACTTGACCGGTTTTATTTCAATGTTTGTTTGTAAGGACATGGACAACGTAGACTGCTTATATTTTAACAGTATATAACCGACGTGGTAAGAAGCTTTTAGTTAAGATTAAAGTAACAATGTGTCAGTTGAATTTCAATTTACGATTCCAAAGTTGATTTATTGACTGGAAATGGAATTGAATGTGTAGCCCTATATATGTAGTATCTACATCAAAGTCTGTGGTTAAGTACAGCCGAAAGGAGAAAAACTTTATCAACCAAATACGGCGAATCAACTCAAAATGATGAAATTAATAGTAAAAAAACATTTTTAAAAACAATGTGTTACGAAAACGCATTACAGAAGTGAAAATTCTAATTGCAAATCATACGATTGCATTTGGACAAGTGACAAATGTGTCACGAGATAGTTTCACGTTCAGATTAACTTGTACAGACGACATAATATCTGAAAGTGAAACTATCTCGTGACACATTTTTTCCACTTGTCCAAATGCAATCGTAAGATTTGCCACTAGAAGTTTCACTTCTGTAATGCGTTCTCGTAATACATTTTGAGTATCCAAAATTTCAAAGTGAGACTCAAAACGTGGGTGCACGATGGCTGTTGATTCCAGTGCTTTTTGTATAGTTTATTTTATGGTTTATTTTATTATTTTATTGTTATGTGGATATGGAAAGATGTCACTATTAGAAATAATATATTAGTAGTAGGTTTTAATAAGTTTCATTCACAAATATTTGTATTTTTAGAAGGAGTAGAGTTGAAAAACAGTCGTTTTGTTGCTGAACTCAATTATCCTATTGATTTCTATGATCAATTTATTATTATTATTATTATTATTATTATTATTATTATAATAATAATAATAATTATTATTATTATTATTATTATTATTATTATTATTATTATTATTATCATTATTATTATTGTTATTGTTATTATTATTATTATAAGAGGAAGTGTTTCTAATTCAGCTTGCAAGATTAAGACCTAAACAAACAAACTAACATACAAACATTACAAGTTAAATAAAGGCTTGTAATTATAGCCTTCACTAATTTAAAATAATGTAGGTAATCATAGGATCATAGTTTAAGGTCAGTGTCAAATCAGATTTTCTGACAATGAGTTCTGCAACTCAGTACAAGACGTGTTCAACGTAGTCACGTTTCTCACACCATATATGGCACGTTACTACCACCATCTTTCACAATATTTTATATTTTCTTTACTGTAAATACCACTATTTATAACGATGTCAAATAGATAATAATAGTAGATTGTACAACTAATGTCTTAATGAGATATTTACTAAGGAATAAGCGGCATTATGTTAATACGAGGTAGGTATAGCGAGTTTTAACAATCATCATGTTGTTGGGCACGAGAATTAAGTACAGTGTAACCTCTTTATAACGTCCTTCGTTATAACGAAAAACTCCCTATAACGTAGAAATTTTTACAATTTGGTTGGTTTACCTTAAAACCCATACATTAATACTCTCTTTATAGCGCAACAGCCATTCTCTATTACGAAGAAATTTGTTCATATTTAGTCGTCAGAAAATATTTACAGACGTAAAGAAGACGATTCTGAACCATCACCAACTATTCAACAAGCACTTGATGCCGACAAACTTATCGAAAAATTCCTATTGTTTAATGAAGATGATCTCAAGAGATAAGATAAGATACTTAATAAAATACAAACAAATAAAATACAAAACAAATATTGGCACAGCAAAAAATGTCAGGCAAAGTTAACAGACTATAATATATGTTTGGAATAAATTAATTAGGTGAAATATGGTTATTTTTCATTCTTCCCTCTATATAACGAAAACTCTTTATAACGAAAAAAAATGCCCGGTCCCTTGAGATTCGTTATAAAGAGGTTACACTGTATATGGTATTTTTTGACATAGAATAGTTGTTTTTCACTCAATTTTTAGTATATTTTCAAAAATTTTGGCATTTCAGTTTTGTAGCAAACTTCACTTTTAATAATGGGTTATAGGAAAATTACCTACTATTGAATTGATAGCGTTCTTTTCATTCCTATAAAGCAGCTATTTTACAAGGGTTAGGATAAAAAATATTAAAGAAAATATAAAAATTACCTAAGTACCTAAACTGTGAAGTTACATTTTCTGATAAAGTATTGTGAAATCTAGTGTTAATTTTCTTCAAAGAACAATTTCTTTTCTGATTTGATTGTAATAGAAGGATGGTTGATACATAATATTCGACAGGTGGTAGTTGAAAAAAAGCATTGAAGTTTCAATAGAAACATAATAACAAACGCCTGAGGCAATCATCAAACAAATAATAAAGCAGCAATTTAAAATAAACAATGAGTGGAAAAAGTAAATAAATATGTAAAAATACAACGAAAGAGGGATATAAGCACTGCTTTATGTGTAAATTTAGTATTGAAAATTCGGTTTTGTTTATTTACCGCACGTTAACATTTCCAAAAAAAAAATAATTTTCACGAGAACATTTTTATTCAGAATTCAACATTTTTTTTTAAATTTTGTTTTTGTGATTTCTGCGAAATACAAATTACTACCGAAAATTTACAAGAGAAGCTTTTATATAATGTATTGGTGTAAACTCAACACTCTCGTCGAAGTACAAGTTAATCTTCCCTAGGGAGAACTTCTCTTACCTACCAGTTCTTTTACCAATTTTGATAAATTATTATTTATTATTATTACTCAAAAAATATATAAAAGCGCCGAGTTTTCGAAACATGATATCATATAGAACTAGAAATGAATGATTTTCGGATTTAAAAAGTGAAAAATAATTTTTGAATATAAAGATTTTGTTCGACAGCGATAGAAAGTCATTCTACTCGATTTAATATAATTTTTTAAATAAGCTTAAAATGAGAAAAGTTGATTCAAAAATAAAAAACATTTAATTATATCGAGTCGGGAGACATTCTATCGCTGTTTATATTCAAAAATAATTTTTTTCTTTTTAGTCCACATTGCTATAAAAAAGTGTTTTTTTTCTTTTTGAGTTTTTTTAAACTCTAATTTTAATAACCCCGAAAACCAATACTCAAATGGCTATGGAGCAGTCAACACACCGTATGTCGCTGTACCTGTTAACCTAAATTTTTCAAGTTAATTAATCTATATAAATTATTGTATTCCCGTGGGTTCTTATTACGTGTGCAAAATTTCAAATTATTCAAACGTCAGGACGTGGGTGAAAATTAATTTGAAAGATTCCAGTAGACAGATATATGCATACATGCATAGATCAAGCTAATAAAAAAGCGTTAAAAAAACACTTTTTTTAATAATCTTTTTATCGCAGTAAGTTATGAGCTTGAATTTTAAATAGGTTTATAGGGTATAGTATTTGACATTAATGTAAACTTGATAACTCTACCCGTTCCTGAAAAAAATAGGTCCTGACGTACAAAACCAGACGGACAACAAAGTGATCCTATAATAGTGTTGCGCGCCCCTGTTGGGACGACTATGGGCTCCATAGAATGTTCCAGCCCACGACAACAACAACAATGGAAAACAGGTAAAAACCCGACCTTCTCAGAATTTTCTGAAGAACGCAATGCATGTGAAGAAAGGTTGAGATATGCTTCCAGAACATTTGATAGGCGGGGGACGAAGCTATAAAATGCGAGCGGAGTGGTTGGCGAGGCAGTCAGTTAGTTAGTTGTTCGTGAGTTGTTCATGTGCTCTGGCATTGCGACATAAATCATTCAGTTATACTGTGAAGATAAATAAACTTTTGTGTGTGTAAACCATTGAGTGCCATTATATAAATCTGGTTTTACATGAATAACTTTTTGTAAACAGTCGTGTGAATGTAGTTAATAAACAAGTTGTGTTTGCGTCTTGTAAATATTTTGTGTACATAATTTAGAGATTTTATATTCTCTGTTACTTAGTCTTTTATTTTATTATTTGAAACTGTCGTTATTTTATTTCTGTTAACGTTATTATTTCTGTTAAGTTAAAGAAGTACTTTTTCGTTTGTGTGTTTAACTGTTTTGTTAAATATTTATTATTGTAAATAAATAATTTCCACCACAGACTTGAACAGTTTTGTTACAATAGTATCGTTTTTTCATTCTGTGCTACGGAACTCTAAAAATTACGTACCTTATTTATTAATAGACGAGACCCTACATGTATATTTACATGATTTAAGAAAACAATCGTGCAAAGGAAAGTCAACTGCAGCCGTGTGACTTTGTAAACATACTGTATATAATGAACAAAAGCTGTTTCCTGAGGTCGTTAAACAACACAGCGATTGCGTTTCATATTTATGACGAACAATCAATTATAATAAAACCTCTCGTTGTTTCAATAGATCTCCGTTTATGTGTGTTGTAATTAATAATTGATCACAAGGACAAAAAGGACACCGACATTATAAAACAGTCGACTGTCGTTATTAATAAAACAAGCGACAAACGCGTCAACAATACATTTATTATAATATCAATACCGTTGCGAAACTCAGCGACATGGTATGCTCTATTTCTTCAACTTTAATAAATTTGAATTACGATGGAGCTTCTCCTTCTTGCACAAACAATAATATTCCACATTGGCGGACGACATGGTTTTGTTTGGATTTCGGAGGGCTATGTTCGTGATTTAAAACAAATAACTTCAATTCTGTTTCAATTAGACGTATGCTGGGTTGCAGAAAGTTTTGTCAGAAAAATTGATTTGACAACGACTTTAGGTTCTGACCATACACAACAATAACCATAATGTGAAGGTGGCACTTCACATAGCTATTTGTGTTCGCTATTGGGTGTTTGTTGTATTTGGCAAAATATATGACGTTCAAGGCAAACATGCAAATAGAGGCAAATACGACCATCCACACATAGCAGTCAAATATCCAACACACAAACATTTGGCAGCAGAACGCAAGGTTCAAAATTCCGGGAATTTTAGCACTGTTTCATTGTCTCAATTCATTTTCAATAGTAATTGTTCCAGTTCTCGCTCACAGCACAGACACAAAAATACTGCACGTCCGTACAGGTTCACGGCGCGTGCGCATCTGAATATGGCCATTGTGTGGACGGTTTATTTGCGTATTTGACTCCTTTGATATGCCTCGAAAAACCGACAAGCGCACGGTAACGCGTATTTGGTATTGGCCTTATTTGTCAAATAGGCAAATACGGCCAACACTTTGTCAAATAGACTGTCAACACTTGGTAATTGTTTGCCAAATATGCCAAATACACAAATACAAATAGTCATGTGAAGTGCCGGCATAATAGTTAAAGTCTGCAATACACTACCAAAATACGAGAATAAAAATACGTAGAATTACCAGTAAATAAATTTTAAAAGAATACTTACATAACTTGCACCTTATCAATTGGATGATTTAGGCCTAGTTTATATGAGAGGCGTTCAACGCGCGTTGGGCTAACGCGCGTTGAACGCCTCTCATATAAACTAGGCCTTATACAGCCTTTTTATGAAAAATTTTAAATATCAAAATTATTATATGATTTAGGTAGGTACATATTATACATCTTCAAAGAAATTTCTTTATTATTATTATTATTTTTTTTTTATCTTAAATTACGTGCTCAGCAACTTTGGCTATATGCACGAAAAGTTGTTGAAATACAACCACTCATATACATAGGTAAGTACTAAAATATAAATATGGAATTAAAAAGGTAAGTAATAATAATAGTTTGCATAATATTGATAAATAGGGTATTAAGTACTTTATATTTTGTTTTCTAGGCTTGTCAGTTTTAGAAACTGCAGAAGTTTGGCAATGCTGTCGTCTTTGTCTTGTAGTATCTCTTCCAGTGAATTCGGTAAGTTTATTGATTTTCTTTCTTGTTGATATTTTTTACATTCAATTAATATGTGCTTTACTGTAATTTGTTGATCACAAGTTTGGCATATTTGGGGGGTTTCGCCTTTTAATAAATGTGCGTGTGTTAGAGCTGTATGTCCTATTCTTAATCGGGTTAATATAACTTCATTTTTCCTTTGTGACTGAGAGGAGGTGTTCCATTATTATTATTATTATCACAGGTATACTTTATATTTGATGAGAAAAATTACACATTATGTAGTGTTTCGAAACGACAATTTAATAAATTAAAGACATTTTTTTTTGTTTTTTTTACAAATCAAAAAAAAAACTTCATCATGTTTAATGAATTAGGTTTACATAAGTTTTTGTATACTATGCCAATTAATTTTGATGTTTTTTTTTAAATTTTAAATCTATAATTTTTTATGTGATTACTTAATCATTGTTTCAATTTTTAAAACTCCGCAAAATACAGAACATTTTACATGCGACGCTACTGTTCATTGTGCGGATTATAATAGCGGGCAGCTCAATGTGTGAAAGCGATAAAAACTTCGTGTCATTATTATTAAAGAGCGGATAAAATCATATGTTTAGAACAGATTATACCGCATGACTGTCAAAATAATGTGTGTAGATGTTAAAATTTCAGTTTTTCAGTCGCGCCCTAAGAGGAGAAAAAATGTATATTTGTAAGGAAGGCGATAATAAAATGAAAGAAAACATTATATTATTCCTTTTACAGGCATTTCAACGGAGACCATAGCGTCACCTTTCCTATGAACCGAGTATAAGCCAGTAAAATGACGAACTCAGTTTCCACTAATTCGAAAATTAGAACTTTTTCATGGTGGGAGTATCAACGGCTCTAAAATGTGCCTTTGCGACGCTGTTTGTGACTAACTTTCGAACCTAATAGATCCGTGGCGCGTATTATATCTAGCGGCAAAACCAGCTTCGTGTGCAGTACGGTCTTAAGACGGATGACGAAATGCTCCATTCCGTATATTGTGTCATGTACTACACTAGTTTTTGTCGTCTCGGTGTAAAGGACGCAGTTTACATCTCCCCAAGGGCGAAGCGCCGGGGGGAAGAGAAGACGGGCCGGGAAGGAGATGAGACCTCGGCAGTATCACGTGTCACCGGTAATTAATGAATTGCCCTCGGTATAAGAGTTATATATAAAGAGCTACACAGATAAGAGCTATTTACATTGTTTGTCCGATCCTCTGCAGCACACGGGTTCTCAACTCCGTCCCCTTCGCCTAGTTTCCCTCAGGTGTTGTTCGAGTAACACAATGGGGACATTCCAGGAATTTTATTTATATACCGGTGCTTCAAAGAGAAATGTAAAATAAGTGACCTTGTTTTTTTTTTTTTTTAATTAATTTTGAATTTTAACGAGACTATTTATGGAACAGGTGTCCGGATATGAATGGCTTTTATTAACTTCCCAGTGCATTGAGTTACTGCAATGGATCCAAAAATAGAAATTAAAATGTTTCAAGGTCACTTACACTGTTTTTGAAAATATGTCTCTCTGTGTGTACGTACGTACGTAGGACGTACGTGATCATTTCTTTCTAGAACGAAATCTCGAGAACACAAAATGATATCGACTATGTTGGGGATTGGGGTACCAATCGACGGATATTAACGTAATAAATAAAATAAATTATTGTTTCGACAATGTTTTATTCTTTTTTTTGATACTCCCAAAAAAGATGTTCAGAACGTCAGTACCTACTATTGGCTGTGAGAATGAGTTGGGAGGGGATACAAAAAAGTTTTGCAGCGCCCGTAGTGAGCGAGTCGAGAAATAAAGTGAAAAAAAGTTTCCTTGCTAAACACTGCTGACATTTATTGTTTTTCAATTTAATAATAAATAATTAATCAATAGGTAAATTAATAAAAATGAGAAGTGCAACTTGTGTTGTTACTTGTAAAAATAAATCGTATAACAGTGACTGTGCGTTTTATAAATTTCCAGACACTTGTGATGTTCCAATTCAGACATTTTTGAAGGTACTATTATACCTATTCCGAGTCAGAAAGTGATAAAAAATAAAGGATGTAATACGCCGCATAAAGAATTTATAGATGAAGCTGTTGAACCTAATTTTGAGTTTTGTGAAAATAAAAGTGATCTTAAAAACTTAAACATTTTTAGAGTGTACGAGTCTATAAAAGATGATAAACAATTATAAGACTTGACAGGTATAACTAGAAAAAATTTTGATATTTTATAAAATTTATGAAACCTACGTCAGATAAGAGTAAAATCAATCAGAGAAATAGGCTACTTATTTTTTTAATTAAATTAAAGACTGGATTAACTTTTTCTGTTATAAGTGTTATGTTCTCAATACATAGAAATTCAGTGTCAAACATTCTTCATTCCACTTTGCAAGAGCTTTGTGCCACAACAGCAAATTTTGTATTTTGGCCAGATAAAGACACTGTTCAAGGATGTATGCCAGAGTGTTTTCATTCACTGTACAACTAGTAGAAGAGTCATTATTGACTGTACTGAATTTAGGATGGAAGTGCCTGCCAGTATTGAAAATAGAGTATTTTGTTTCTCGCATTACAAGAAAACTTTCACAGCAAAATTGCTTGTAGGAATTATTCCTTTCGGATTTATTAGTTCTTTTTATTTTCAAATATTTTCAATATGACAAATATTTAAGAATCTTAATTTGTACATATTCTTCTGAGTACAACATTATAATGATATTTATATAACTTGAATTTAATAAATAAACTTTTGTTTACATTAATTGCTTCTGTCACTTTATTTACAACCCTAAAGCAAGAGATGTTGCGTCGATCAATTCTCACAGCGAATAGATACAATTTTAATAATCAGTATTATTTTATTTTAATTCTACGTTACGAAAAATTTCTTCCACTAATGGCCATATTCACCGAACGTAAGTAGTTATTTATTCGGTTCATTTGTTTCATTCCTTTGAATAAATAGCGATAATTTAATTCACCAAGCATAATTTTGTTTACTGCATGTATAAATCTATTCTGCCCAAATTCTCGGGTATAAATATTTATTCGCCTGAGAAAATAATAATGGCCGCCACATCATAATACCTAACCTATAATCATGGAGTGTTGTTATATCTGCAGTCTGCTCTAATGAATTTATTTATGTGTTGTTTACTAACATTTTGTGAAGTGTATAGTTGTAAACAATAAAGTTAGTAGAAGTTTTGTGTGCAATTGGATTAAGATAAGACATTATTATTTTCATGAAACTTTTTTTGACGTTTATACTAACGTCGTCGGTCGGATTTTTGGATGTACGTCACAATATTCCACAAAAATACCGAAGAGTATAGTGTAGTGTGTATTTATTCTTCAACTAACTATTTTATCTGATAATTTGGTTGGTAAATTGAAAGTAAATTTTGTTGTGCCGAATAAATTTGTTCCAAGATTAGTAGGTAATTTCTATCTTTAATAGTGTTCGATGAATATGGCCATTATTACAATAGGTAAGTAAAAGGAATTTTAATAGAATCATTGTTAACGTTAAAAACATACATTAGTGAGGGTGAAGCCGCGGGTTAGGGCTAGTAAATGATGTTTATAAATAAATATGGACTTTTCTGTAACGATGATTGGTTCTAAGGAGTCGCCTGTCTATGTTTTAAACATAATTGTGAGAACGATGAACGTTTACTAAAAAAAGCACGTAAGCATTTTAAAGAATTTCTCATGTTTGTTTGATGTCAGAATTCCAATCAAAAGGAGGCTTAGTGATGAAGCGTTGTTCAGAATGATTCTGATTTGTCACAAACTGTTTTTCAACTAAATACGAAGTGTCACAATAACGTGTCAAATTTATATTTAAAAACAAACTGTTACAAAATTATTTCTCCGCCAGGGTAAATTTTGATTTGGTACTAAAATAATCATAATTCCTTGTTTCTGAAGGAGGTGCTCCTATTTTTATATCAATTTCCTAGAGATGGGTAGTAAAATATTTCGAATATACGAAATATTTATGAACATATAGGCGACTTTTTAAAAATGTAGTTATCTTTGTAAAATTTCACTAACGGACATGGTTGTGGAATTTTTTTTAATCCGGTTGAATTAAGTTTTATAAAAATTGACTAAAATGCGAAAATCTGGATCCTTAAAAAAACTTCTGTATATGGTATATCACTGCTACCTTCCTCCTATCTCGTATATAGGCTAATGAATACAATATATTGTTATTAATTTTCTACTTTACTTTTTCTCTAAACATTGTTTTTTTATCGTATCAATCCAAAATGTGTGAACATATTTATCATAGCAGCACCGAGTAATTCTGAACGGTTCTTTAGTGACGGAACGAGCGTAAACACAAAATGTGAGTCACGTAGTCATCACAAATCACGGAAGGTTGTGGGGCTCGGGAGGGCGATATTGTAACACGTGTAGGAGTTATCGATACGTTTGCCATCTGTCGATTGATTCCAATAGTAATATCAGACAGCGTCGGTCAACACAAATATATCATCTTATTTATATCGAATGACATTTGACAGATGTCAAAACTTTGAAGTATTGTTTATAAAACCGTATTTGTGTCAAAATAATATTCGCAGTAGTGATATTGCAAAGTACCTTTAAAACGGAAACGCTCTTTGAATGATTCATATTTTGGGGAAGATATTTTTTAACTATTTTATTAAATTCTGTACATTACTTAAGCAACTATTACTCGAAAATGCCTACAAGAAACTATTTTCGCGTTAATTTTAAAGTTAAAAATATAAATTGTACAATCATTATAAGCAATTACTTGTCATAACCAATTAAATCAATTATAGGTTACGTTAAATATTTAAGCGAGTTGCGCAAGAAATACGGTCAATGTCACAAAATTGAACGCACCATTCATCACAATCAAGTGACTAGTCATATAAATGAATTGTGTATAATAATATTAAGCATTTGGCAATGACAGACATAAATGCACGCAGCCAGTCGTTACAATTTGCAATAGAAGTAACGGTGTTCGGATAACCTCAAAGTTACTCTGATTTTTTGACAGTTGTGCAACATATACTGTGATAAAATTACATGCAGCCATTCACCACTCCTCACAATGCTCACTAATTATTAGCCGTCTAAATAAATTCATGCGGTTAAGTTGTATATTTCTGCGTTTGACATTTACGGGTTGTACAGTAGACGCGACCAATGTGACACAATTACACGCAACCATTTGTCACAATCAACCTGACTATCAGCTATCTGTATCGCATCCATCCATATGTCACAATCTCATATTTCATGACCGTTTCAGCGAGCGTTGAACACGTCATTCTTTATGCGATTTACGCATATTTCATCAGCTGAAATGTTTTTATTTTCCATGTAGCTTTGTCCGTTTTACAGCATCGAATGCAATGCTTTTGTTTACTACTAAAAATTAAACCATTCAGGTGAAAATTCATGACATTTAACTGATTTGCACAATGAAAACCACAAATTTCGTATAATGAAGTGCATATATATGCAGTGTGAAATGTAGAGATACGAAAAAAATATTTCACAAGATAGAGTAGTGTCAAATCAAATCATAAATGCAAAAATTTACAGCGTCGTTAACATTTTATGGCATTTCAACTTAAACAATAATTTGTTAGAAAGTTACAAAAATGTTATATTCTCATTTTATGAACCCTTAATAATATTAATAATATAAAGATTAATTTGAAGATAATAAATATTATCACTGATCTTTAAGGTAGTACGAGCACCAAGGCAATTTTAAATAGAAAGGCTTGATTTTTTTTAAAGTTGGACTAAGTCTAAACAAATTCTGAAAATTTTAGGGGGGGTTGCCCGATTATTTAAATAAATAAATGACTTCAAAAGTAGGCATATTTAACATTGGCTTTATGGTAAAACGGTAGATGGATGATATGTTTTCATTGATTTCTCCAAAATTAGTCGGTGGAAATGAAAAGAAAACTATTTAAATTAAAGTTAAAACCTTAATAAATTATTGAAAACAAAAAAAAAACCCGTTGTGCCCGACTAATTGAAAAGATATTGAATTAAAAAGATTAAATATCTTTTTAATTAGTCGGTCACAACGGTTTTTTTTTGTTTTCAATAATTTATTAAGGTTTTAACTTTAATTTTAATAACTTTTCTTTAATTTCCACCGACTAGTTTTGGATAAATCAATGAAAACGTGTCATCCATCTACGGAAGTATAAAAAAAATCAAGCCTTTTATATAAAGTTGTCTTGGTGCTCGTACTACCTTAAACTAAAGTAAAAATAAATTAACTTTGTTTTATCAAATCTACGATTTGTCTGATCACAACGAGATAAAAAATTTAATTGAACTTATTCGTTTCTTTAATACTCGGTTTTTTATACGACTCTAAGCTTTAAATCTATAGTAAAAAAATATTCTCCTGCTGTGGTATCCATTCTATTCAAAACAAGAACAAATTAATGTGGTGGGAGAGATGGTATTTTGCGAAACACATTTCAAAATATGGTGGGAGAACGGTACTATGTTTTCTTAGTATACGGCGACTTACAATAAGAAAAATAATTCATACTAATATTATAAACGCGCAAGTACATCTGTCTGTCTGTCTGTTACGCTTTCACAACCAAACCGCTGGACCGATTGCGATGAAATTTAATATGGAGATCGTTTGAAGCCTGGGGAAGAACATATAGGCTATTTTTTTTAATTCAACCCCTATGGTGATGAAGTGGAAGTTGTAATATTGTCATACCGCTGATCCGATTGTGATGAAATTTAATACAGAGATAGGTTAAACTGTGAGTGAGTGAGTAAGGACACGAACTACTTTTTTCTTGTTTGAACTTAAGAATTTTTTAATCAATTATTCGTATCAGTTGTACACCCTGATTCCACACGGACGAAGTCGCGAGTAAAAGCTAGTAGCACAATATAACAGTACTTTAAAACTGTTAGTAGAAGTTTTGTTCCAAAAATATATATTGAAGGAGATTTATTTGGTTGAGGAACAAATTTGAAATAAGCTTTACCAGAGTATCGCTTGTGGCCAACGTTTCGAAAAATATATTTTGATGATGATGATGAAAATATATTTTTCGAAACGTTGGCCACAAGTGATACTCTGGTAAAGCTTATTTCAAATTTGTTCCTCAACCAAATAAATCTCCTTCAGTACTTTAAAACCATAATTACACGAACTAAGGATTCCCAATAATATAAAATATCGTATTCTAAACTATTTCGTATAATTTTAAAAATTAAAGGCCGCTACACACGAGGCTGGAAACACTGCTAGAAACACTGCTTGGACTTCCGCTGGCCGGTAGGTTGGGTGCGAGACTGGAAATGACGTCACTGCGAGCTCGCCTGCTAGTTCACAAGATAGATTTTAAAATAAGAACAGGGGTTATTTCTCTTGCTAGACCCTCCGCTTGCTCTGAACAAGAACCGATCAGGAAACATTATCTCGTCACGTGGGCGACTTGAACAAACGCCCACCAACTAATATGGCGTCATTCTGCTCAAAGTCAGACAACAGATACGTTTTGCTCTGTGTTTATATTTGAACTGTCACCAGATCTATCCACAAAACAAACTGGAAGAGACGTCTCGTGTGAAGCGAGTACATAAAAGCAATTATGTAAACCAGCGCTAGAAAACTAGTAGTCAAATCTAGCAAGGAATCTAGCGGCAAATCCTGCCTCTTGTGAAGTGGCCTTTACATACTATTAAAAAGATACCTGCAATAAATTTTCGTTTTAAAACAAACATTTAATCACAAGGATTGAAAGAAATTATTATACATAAAGAAATAATCGAAACGTCGATACTAAAATAAATTATTTATTACTGACAAAATATCAGTAGCAATTCTGGTTTAGCAAAAAAAAATAACCTAACATAAATTTAGTGACTTACTTTGCTAGGATATCCGTTGTGCCTGAGCAGCTTCCGGCAGCACTTTCCTCTATTTTCATAGTAGTACATTTGCACCATGTGTGCCGGCGTACCCCCGGGGGCGCGGGGTCCGTATCCGTCGACGACGGCGGCTACGGTCGGGGCCGGTTGCTGTCGCTGCTGGTGATTTGCTGGAGGCGGCGATCTGGCGCGTCGACGTCGGCCCAATGGCAAGCACAACAGACAACACCTGGTGGACGTCGGTGCAGCCTCCGACGCTGGTTGATGATCGACGCTTACATTCATCACACTTCTGAACTGCAACAACAGAGAAATAAACATTTTTATTCAACACGCGTGAGTAATATATAATTTCGGGGCCCTGCTAAATTCGGGAAAAATAATAAATTACTTCATGTTGACGCGTAGAGTGCTAATAATGAGCCATGCTGTACGATAATGAATTTTCTGGACCAATAGGAACGCAGTAACGAGGGGAAGCCGTACAATAATGAATAATAACTGCATAGTTTCTGGACCAATAGGAACGCGGTAGCGATTTGTATATATGAAAATAGCATCGCAATTCAGCGAAAGTCAGGGCCATCGAGGGCGGTGGATACGTCAATCAATGAAGTGATTTATTATTTTTCCCTCTTTTATCAGGGCCCCGATCACATATTACTCGTGCTAGTTGAATAAAATATTATGTGCGACCATTGATCGAAGGAGAATATTCCACTCGCGTGTTACCGCACTCGCTAAGCTCGTGCGGCAAATTTTACGCTCATGGAATCTTCTCCTTCTCTCACTAGACGCACAGTATATTATTAATTATTACGTCAAATGTTTTCAGTATTTATTCAATTGTCAATAGTCCAGTCAAAATAAACATTTCAATTTAGGTACTATAATTCACATAGTGCTGAAAATTGGAACCGGTTTTAAATACACTATTCCAAACAAAATAACAAAAGTCACCATCGATCCTACGTCTGCTTCAAAATTTATTGAAGGTCAGATGTAAAAAGTATCAGTTTTTTGCACTTTTCTCGCAATGTTTCTCAAAGATTTTTAGAACATTCTTTTTTTAAAAAGCAATCTTTGCTGCCCTGGAAGTCCGTTATTTTTGAGGATTTAGAAAAATGTTACAGACACAGTAGCAAATATAAGATCCATCCAGGGCCCCAAAAAAGCTAGTAGTCCAGTAAAAATAAACATTTCAATTTACTATAATTCGCATAGAGCTGAAAATTGGTACAGGCTTTAAGTACACTATTACAAAATATTAAAATATCAAGTCTCCGCCGATCCTACATCTGCTTGAAAATTTATTTAAGGTCAAAGTTCAAACGTATTGGTTTCTTGTACTTTGCTCGTAAACGTTAAATGTTATCTAAAAATAGGTCAGACAAAAGTTGTAGATCATGCAATTGTCTACAAAAACTGTTCAAATTTTTTTTTCCTACGAATCACTATTCCTGAGATATGGGACCAAAATGTCTATGTAGGTACTGAACATATTTATCAAAAATAACGCTAAATATTAATCTGCATATTAGCACTTTCGATGTATGAAATCACCATTTAAAAATAATGGTGATTCGTAGGGAAAAAAGTATAAGAATAATTCTTGTAGACCAGGGGTGAGCAACCTTTTTAATCAACGGGCCAATTTAAATTTTAGAATTTTTTGACGGGCCGCATATACATAAAGTAACACTTATTAATAATTTACAAAACTTTATTTATAATAAACATTAGAATAAAAAATATAAAATTTAAAAAAAAGTAAAGATTTCATATACCTACAAATTTTAATGCAAAATAAAAACAAACAAGAAAAGAACAGAGTAACGAATTTACTTGAAACTTTTAATGAGAAATTTGGCACTGTTTTTTCGATACAAGCTGATCAATATCAGCCGGAATTCTAATCGTGCATCACTCAGTCTTGATCAGTGGTCATTTTTGATTAATTTCATGGTTGAAAATAATTGTTCGCAAACAAACACAGACGCCGACAAGTGAGTAACCCGTCACAAAAAATTGTTTCGGTTTAGTATATACTACCATTTTATTATAATTAATTTTATGACAATATATTGATGGGAGAAAGTCGATAAAATAAATTCAATTTTAGAAATGCTTGGCGGGCCGCATAAATATGTTTTGACCTTGAATAATTTTTTTAAGATTCAAGATCAATGGGGACTTGTGATATTTCAATTGTTATAGTGTACCTAAGACCATTATCAATTTTCAGCTCTATGCGAGTTATTGTAAACCTACCACTATTTTTTTTGTCTATTTTGACCGGGCTAACATTCCAACAACCGATTAGTACTACTAATTTAAGTCAAAATTCACTTTTGACAATTTTACAATATTTTTTTCATTTTTAGGTTCCCCGGGCCCAAAAAACACTTTTTTGTAAAAAGTGTGTTTGTCAAACGGCTAAGCGGATGCAATAAAATTTTGATAGGATGTTTAACAAGTAAATACGAAGTCCAATACCTAGGTACCTGTGATATAAACTATTCAAGCAAGTGCAAAGCTAACAAACGAATCTTGTAATAAACAAAACAAATACAACCGACTAGCAATAAAGACAGTTGAAAGCCAGCATTGAAAAATGTGTAATTAAAAGTTCATTTAGTTGCAAAACTCGCAACAAAGTGAAACACAAAACGAAGATTACAAGAACTTTAAACTAGGAAAATAAATACAACTTGAAATAAATAAAAATGCCTATATAAAAAAAAACAATTCTCATTTCAAACTTGCTACGTTTTATTACATGTAAATAAAAACCGTAACAAAATGTAACTTTGCTTTTTAAAATTGATTTTGTAAAAATAAACAGAAAAGTGTGCAGTCATTAGAGATAAAAAACAAGCTATAGCATATATCTTCTGCACATGTGTGGATTTATTCCAAAAACAATGCGACTGTTCCTATTTGTGTGTCAAACATTCTGTCAAATAATTTGGTTTCGATTCGCTCAATCATTTAGCTTCATGACGGCTGGTGTCACAGTTGTGAGGTTTAGATCTAGACACGGATTGGTTCTCACATGGACAATTATATGTTGCTTGTTCTAGATACGATGACAATCTCTATATCTGCACAGACAACGGAACAACAAAAAACTTGTATACCCACAAGAATTGTGAAATTAAACTCATTAGAAACATGTCCTTTCCCTTTTTTCTTTTCTATACCAGACTGAGCGTGACCGGATACAGTTAGTCTATATACTAGGGGTGATGAACCTATGGCACGCGTGCCACAGGTGGCACGCGACAGATCAATATGGGCACGGAATTGATCGATGTTCAAAATCGAAATAAATAAAAATATGCTAGATGTCGAAAAAAATTATTATCACCAAGTAACAAATACGAAAAAGTTTCTTAGCTCTCAGTGTGTATTATTGAAATTATTATTTTCATCTGTTTGATGACAACTAAATTTGTTTGGCTGCAGTTGTCGACATGTCATAACTACATTAAAAAAACTTTTAAAAATGGCACGTTGGTGCAGAAAGGCTCGCGTCCCCTGGTCTATACTAATATTATAAAAAGAGGTAAAGTTTGTAGGTTTGTATGTAGGTGGTAATCTCCGAAACTATCTACTCATTTGATTTCAAAATTTTTTTCACCAATATTTATAATGAACCTTCAGGATGGACATAGACTATATTATCGCGTTAAAATAAAAGCGCTTTTCGTGGAGACCAATTTTGCAACGTATGTCGACGAAAAAACGGCGTCAATCTACAAATTCGGGCGAAGCCTGATCGGGCCGCTAGGTATAGTGTAATATAAACTAGTTTATAGTTATGTTATTATCCATTATCCGGCTTTTCAGTAATTTCTGTTGTAATATTAAATGAAGCGTGAAAATCCCTCTGACTATAAACCGCCGTGTCAAATAAAAACTTCATTTTAATACTTTTATTATATTATTAAAATAAATTATAGGCACCTTTTTACAGTAGCCGCATTAAAGTAATCACGTTAAATTTTCGGTCAACAAAAAAATTAAACCCTTTTTTTTGTTTGGCTTAACAACTGAGTATGCGTATTATAATTATGCCATAATAAACAAGTGACTATTGTAATATAGGTAAAACAATATGCGCCGGAGACAAACAAAGCACAGTCTTATATATATAACAAAACACAAGCGACGAGCAACAGTCGTTTGTTTATGTGTACGCTCGGTGTTCGTTTTAATCTTACTGAAGACTACATTTTGTAGTGTACCTATTTAGACGCGCATGTAGGGTAAAGCTGACTATTTGTTTATACAAATTGCCGCTAAAGAAAACAGTACCTACTGTATTTAAATTAAGTAATATATTTTCATCAGTTTCCACAAAATTTTCAGGTGTTTTAAAAATTAATGTAATGAATATTCATAACGAAAATTCGCAATGAAAATTTTAAATATTAAACATTCGTTTTAATTATAGGTACCATACATTTCCATATTTTCGAAGTGATTTTCTCAATTCGTAAAATTAAAGAACTGTGAATAACCGACGCATTGTCGTAATTTTTGCGACACGAGCAGTTCCCATTAAATTAAAGGATCCCGCACAAACCTTATGGGATTTGGTTCTCGGTTAAATTGATCGAAAATGGTTTTTTGTTTTATAGTTTAAAGGTCATTAAAAAAAGTGTTCATGGGCGAATAGCCTATAAATACCAATAGATTTTTAGCTACAGACATGTTTAGCGAGATTTTAGATATAGGGATATCCATTGAATTCACAATCTTAAAAAATCCTAAGCTCTAGAAATAAGTTTTTGATTGCGCTGAATCCGAATATGCATTTTTTAAAGGACCTTTTTTATTATAAATCAAATCAATGATAATATAAAATATTACCACAAAAATAAATTGCCGTAATTTGGTCATTTGGAACAAAATCAGAACTAGAAGAGTGGGAAACGGAAGAACTTATCATAACTAACAACTTTTTCCATTGCACCAAGAAAATTTATTTTGGGTAATAGAAATATCGCTTTATCAATATTGATACTAATAAATATAAGTGAGGCTCACACGACCAACTTCTCAATATGGCCAACATTGAATAATATTATGTAATTAACAAATTAAATCCCAGAAATATTTTTGAAAAAATCCTAAAACACGCTTTTTTGCAAAATATTTGTCAAAACTGAACAATGTTTATATACAAATATTAAGAGCACTGTGGTTGAAACAAAAATAAAAAATACAGAATAGTTACTTCTTACCACAACAGTTTTATTAGCGGATGTACATTTCGGGAGCTATGCTCTCATCTTTAGCAAACATTAAACTGTTTAGTGTTTGCTGAAGATGAGAGCATAGCTCCCGAAATGTACATCCGCTTATAAAACTGCTGTGGTAAGAAGTAACTATTCTATACTTTTTATTTTTGAACAATGTCTATTTGCACTTTTTTATATCAATTTTTTTATCAGTGTGATTACAAAATAAATGATGTAGAATATCAGTTAAAAAAACAGGCAAATTTACCTTATTTTTTCCCAAAGCAAAATATGTTTCTCTGCTTTTGTTTTTTTCCCGTTGGGAAATAAGGATTTTTATATTATTATAATACTGTATTATTCCACCTCTTTTTCCGTATATTTTTATTAAAAAAGAAGCACCAACCTATATTCAGTTTTATAAATCGGTTTTTAAGAAAACATATTTAGATTTTTAATTAAAATATTCATATTTTCAGCATTGCATTTAAATTTAAGTCGTAATAACAGATTGTATAGGTATCTAGAGCGTAATGAAAAATATTTTCGACGAGGCATGACATTATGTTAAACAAGAGCCAGCAAATTTAATAGTTACATCAGTCAAAATATCATTATACACTGTATTTTTGCCTTACATCCTATAGAATAGCGACTTTTTTCTTCATTTCCAATACTTTCAATATTTTTGACATTTCACTTGTGTACCAAACTTAACTTTGAATAGTATTTACCGTATAGTGTATAGAGTACGTATAAGATGTAGCCTGTCTAAGCGGCAACACACATTCAGTGGCCGTCATATACCTACTTGTATTCTATACTGAGCATAGGAATAAAATCGCAATCGAACTATTAGGGTGCAAACATATACTTCTGTCTTTTTTTACGCCGTAAGCACTGGCGTATCCAGGAGGAAAAAACAAGCACGGAAGACCCGGCTTAAGAAATTTCTAATTTGCTTCCTCCTGGGCCAAAAGCTGGGTATGCCCATGTTAACGTCATAGAAAAAGACAAAGTTTTTTGAAACAGAGGTGCTTTATTCAGATTGAATGCAAGTACATCAACCAATCCTATCATCGGGGAAATCAGGGAATTACATCGAAGAAAGAGACGCAGATATATTTTCAGTATGCTTTGTCGCGTTCATTCACCGCACATTGAGTAGATAGGCGATGGTTCATATAGTTAATTAATATAGATATATGGTGGCCGTGGACGTGCGGTGAAAGACGGCGGTCTGTCAGTTGTATTGTGTACAGGAGGTCCCAAAGCTGGAGTAATATGAAATGTTAAAATTATTGAATTTTTCTTTAACTGAGAAAATAAAATAAAAGTAAAGTTACTCCTTATAACATCAGCTATCTGCCAGTGAAATGCCCGTGAAAAATCGGCCCAGTCGTTTCGGAGATTAGCCGAAACAAACAGACGGACATTTTATTTAAATGTGTATAGATAGATAGGTACAAAAACATAAAGAGAAAAAAGTGATGAAAACTGAAAATTCGCTCTAGGAATCTTTAAAACTAATCAATTACAGACTAAGTTACGATTTGATTTATTCGCATTAATTGATCTAACGTCTGTATAATTCATTAGAAAACAACTCTCGCAGTATGTAGATTTTCTAATACAGACATAGGAGAATCCTACTGTAATATTATATGTAATATACACCTATCCCCCGATTTACACGGTACTTGTTTTACACGTTTTCGCTTTTACACGGTTTTCCAAATACCTAAGTTTTTTTTTGTTTTTATCGCACTCTACTAAATGCTACTGTGATTGAACACGTGCGCTGTGTACACATCTCACGGGGAATCCCGAGCTTATGTGCTGACTTGCTGCACACGCACACTATGTCTGTATTTCTTCGCATAAAATTAAAGTGTTTCCGTAATATATTACATATTTTAACCTGTCAATGCATTTTATTTTTATTTCTGTGTACACCTAAAAATATTGAAAAAAATCACAACTGTTAAATAGCAAAATTATGCATTTTCTGCAAGCTTTTCGATTTACACGGTTTTGACTTGAAAATTTTTAATTTTCGATTTACACGTTTTTCTCAGGAACGTATCTACCGTGTAAATCGGGGGATAGGTGTATATTACAGACACTTCGATTTTATTTATTGTATAACACCACGTCTTAAAAAAACCACGCCGCCAACCCTGGTGGTCATGTAGAGAAACAGAGGTAAGATGGCAGCGAAGCGTATGAACTAGGAAGTAGTATTCATGTTAAAAAAACTTAAATTAATAAATGTGTTAAATTAAATAATATTCATGTTACAAACTTACATTAACAAATATTATGTTCAATAAAATAATAATAATTGTTACAAACTGGCGCCCAACGTGTAATAATTGTTACAATTTGTATAGATGTTTGACTACTGGTATTTTTTTCGAAGACAGAACTTTAATGTAAAACTCTGTCGGATCTTTTCTGTTACACCCTGTTTAAATATGCAATACATAAGTATTTTTTTGTAAAAACAGTAAAAGCTTTCGTAACACAGTGTGTATTCATTCGGAAATCGTAGCGCTTTTGAAAGGCTGCAGGTGAATTTACAATTCAGGAGGTAATTAGAACAAAAAGCTGTGAGGTACGGAGTTAACGTCGGCTATCTAGTTGTACAGTTAATGGTGTGAATGCCAGGAGTGGCCAACCACACATTACACTCGGGTCTCATAAAATATTTAGGTCATTGTAGAATCATGGTTAATTCGACTTCACGTCTGTTTCCTATACCTGATTTTGGAAAACAGATTTTTAGAAGTGAAACTTTATGCGGAGATAAATTGCTAAATCGATTAAACGTTTTTGTCTATGTTTGCTCAGTTAGATTGATTTGAAATATGTATGTATCTAGTGTAACAGCTCGAAAATATTTATTTATTTTTTTGCTTAAAAATGTTCGAAATATTATGTAGAATATGCCTGCAAACTTTCAAAACGATATTCGTTACGATAACAGTTAAGATATTAATTGATCATTACAAATTTGTTCACTATATCAAACCCGGTTTTTTTTAAACGCATTTTTCTCAAAACATCATTTTCAAAGTTTGTGGGGTAATCTCTCAAAAACCATTAAAAATTTTGGGCTGAAATTTTTACCAACTGTAAAAAACAGCTTCAACTCGTAATTGAACTTACTTGTTTGGTAAATTATTGTTATAAATTTTATTTATAAATGTTTTTAGGTCAACATTTTATGCGAAAAATAAAAAAAAAAATCAAACTTCAAATTAAATACTTTTTGTTCAATTTTTTATATATTTTATAGGTTTAACTACGAATTATGAATGTTGTTAATACGAAATTTTTTTAATGGTTGTTCCAGGTTTATTCTAAAGGCTGCAATTACGCCCACAAATTGGACGTCGCAACTGCAAAGCGTCTGATAGAAATCTTACCACGCCGCCATTTTGTACCGAAAAAATTAATCCAAAATTTTTTTGAGAACTTTCGAAGATGTACTATAAGGCCTAATTTATTAAAATATCATAAAAACATACCTAGTCCAAAAATAAAATGTTTGAAATAGGCTTTTTTGAGTTATTACAATAGGTGCCCTCCTTAAACGAAAGATGAGATTTTTTTACATATATATATTTCGCGTATGTAAGATATTCTTTTATATAACTTTATAATCAATTAAAATTGAAACGAAAAATTCGGGACAAAAATGCATAAAAATTTTAATAAATCGCGAACTTGTTTCGGTTGTTCTTGTCTGTTGCACAGTGTGATATGACAATTGGCAGATAACGTACGCCAATCTTAAAACATAAACGTAGACTATTTTTCGATCAAAAAAGATTGGCACTTAATTTAAGTAAATTATTTGGAAAATACCTATTTAAGTAAAACTAATTAGTTCGTAAAGAGTTACCATTTTGTTAGTTACTGCCGCAACTTAAAAATCTCTGGTGTCAGATATAAAAGACTTAAGTGATCAAAAATTGTAAAATTTTATTTTTACTGAACCTTTGCATAGTATTGTCTGTCGTTTGATATTAATGGCTTAAATCGACTTAAATCCTTTATACCTGATACCAAAGAATTACTATTCGTACATGAGAAACTCATCTGAACCTACTTGGCTCAAAAAAAATTGTTTAACTTACCACTAGCGCTTGTTCAAAACAAATAAAATTCAATTAAAACCAAATAAAACCTAACCAAACAAACATATTCATTTCAGCTAATATTTTCCCCGTGTAACTCGGCTAGCAAATTGCGCTTCAACATTTAAATTTAAAGTTTTGAGTGAAAAACTTACTGTTTATATTTGCGGTGCGTCATCGATTCCGAATCTATATAATATATTATAAAAGTTTTATAAACGAGACGTTCCCGCGTTCAATTGTTTGGTCGCTGTAAGAAGTAATCCATTCCTAGTCATCCCGGAGGAAGCTTACCGACGACGGTGCGGGCATCAAAACGCGGTCTCGGGTTTTGTTTTAATTTAAAGTAATGGCCGGATCAATTTAATAAACGTTTATGAGTCCGCATAAAGTTTAATTGCCTAATTTAAATATCGTCCGCACACCACTGTGTACCTACAATGCATAACTTGTTGTATGTAAATACGTACCATGTCTGATAGTGTCAGTAGCGTAACATATTAGTCAACTTTTTTAAGTACATTGATTTGTCGTTTTGATATTACAGTTTACAAAGAGGTAAATTTTGTTTGTTTGTTTCTATGTAATAATTCTTATTATGAAGAAATTATGATAAACAATGCAATACGATCTGAACAAAAAGTATAAAAAAAAAATTTTGTTCCGATTCCAATTTCTGGGGTCTTCATAAAATACCTGTCTTTATGAAACACCCAGTATTAAATTAAAGTATTATGAAATGTTTATTTGTATTTACTAAAAAATGTATTTCTTTTTTTATTAAATGTGTATTTTTGACAACTTGGTCATTCATGCCAAATAATAAAATCATCAATAAATTAGCTTTCATTCAATTACAACTTGTACAAATTTATTTCGATACTGCAAAACATAACGCTATATATTTCAATAAATCCAATTTTCGACTAATTTTTAGATAATATATTAAAAAATTAATAAATCCTACAATTGCCGTTGCGATCAGGATTTGGATCTTCTTCAGAATAATATTTTAGCTAAAAAAATACAAAAATATAAAAAACGATTAATAATTAATTATTAACACGTTGACTGCCAACCAGTTTTCGACATTTGGTCACCTCAGGCCAAGAGTGTTGACAAATATGTTGTTAAAATGTTATAAAAGTAATCAATATGATATGTAATTGTGTTTTATTGCATTTTTTTTTAGTTTTTTTGATGGTGTATCTTTTAGTCAGAGTGCCCGTCGGCAAAAATTTTATTGATACATACTCTCCCCAAACTTTGTATATAGCTTCATTAGGCCTAGTCTGACACCTATTTCCTCTATGACTTTTCTTGATTTTGGGGCGTTTTCTCTCTAAACTTTCCGAAAGATGTCGTTTTGACGACATGTAAAAATTTATAGATACTGTTTGTTTTTTTAATTGGATAGCTTAAAAACTTCAACCAAAACGCTAAAATAATGTTCTCTGACAAATAATATGATTCATTTTAAATGTCTGACACCTAGAATATGTCGACCATATTCGAGGTGTCAGACATTTTAAATGGTTCATGTTATTTGTCAGAGAACATTAATTTAGCGTTCTGGTTGAAGTTTTTAAGCTATTCAATTAAAAAATCAAACAGTATCTATAAGTTTTTACATGTCGTCAAAACGACATCTTTCGGAAAGTTTAGAGAGAAAACGCCCCAAAATCAAGAAAAGTCATAAAGGAAATAGGTGTCAGACTAGGCCTAATGAAACCATATACAAAGTTTGGGGAGAGTATTTATCAATAAAATTTTTGCCGACGGGCACTCTGACTATTTAGCGATACACCCGGCTTGGACTGGGAATTTTCAGTGCCAGGCCGGGTGTATCCCTGGAGATACACTAATTTTTGCAATTCTTTCTTTTGATTCAGATAGCACAATAAAAACCCAAAGTGTTCGCATAAGTGTTCTAAGACAATGATACTATTTTGTGAACTTTTGTGATTGTGAAAATGGCCAAAAAATATCTCACGGATGACGAGGTAGCGCCCCGTCTTTTAACATTTTATATTAGAACCTCCATTACCTCCTTACAATAGATCTTCTTTGTACCATTTTTTCTATGTTTTCATTTAACGTAATAATATTTTTATGATATTTAGTTTTTTCTTAGGAATCACATTTCTTTATTTTACATTTTGATTTATATATCTGCTTTTCATTTTTATGCAGTTATTCAATAAATAATGAACGTTTTTTATTGCATTTTAGTGTTTATTTTGTTTTATATACGTTCCTTTGTACAGCACAAAAGATACCTTGTTTTTACTTATAATCCCTTTCTCAGGCCAAAATTCTGTATGTCACTATGTTCGTACAGGCCAAGAGAAGCTATATCCACTATTAAACCAATATAAAAGTGAGCGCTAACGATACATCGGTGTTCGGAACAGAGACCTACTCGGTGTATCTCTATCGATACACGCGGCCTACACAAAGCACACCGAGTGTATCGCTAAAGATACACGTGGCAGCCAACGTGTTAAGCACTTTTTTTATATTTTTTTAGCTAAATCCGGAAACGTCAGTTGGATTATTAATTAATTTTTTAATATATTATCTGAAAATTAGTCGAAAATTGTATTTATTGAAGAAAATAATCACACGTTAATCAAAGATTTATACAATTATTATATATTTATTTATATTTCTTTAAGTAATAAGACGAGATACTTACTAACTAGTTTACTGTCAGTAGCTGACACGCCTCTGTCAGTGAAACACAGAAAAAGCTATATACAAGACGTAACACCTGTAAGCTTTAGACACTCGATTCACGTTTCTTAAATATTTTTTATAGATTGAGTTTTGCATCACCAAATCAAAACCAGAATAAATACCTACTCATATAACAATACTATTGGCCGTTAGCGGCGCTAGTATACTTTGTGGAAGTAAACGTCGCATAATATATATTTTTTAAATTTTTCCAAGTAATAATTATACTCAATATGTTTTTTCCGTGCTATCTCCTTAACTGGATATAAAAATTTCGATATAATTAAAGATTTCGTTTAACAATTATTAGAGTTATTTAAAAATGCTCATTTGACACAATGTTATAAGAAGCATGGAAATTGGGTACGGTAGGCGGTGCTGCCGGCACGCACCTAGAGAATAGACACTTGAATGTTTAGCATAGAGATATAAGATACTAGAGTACGCTAGTTCGTATGCTTGCCATTTGAGAGAGAGAACGCTGCAACGGGTCCAGAAAACCAGATATATTATAGTCAGAGTGCCAGTCGGCAAAAATTTTACTCACACATACTCTCCCCAAACTTTGTATATGGCTTCATTAGGCCTTGTCTGATACCTATTTCCTCTATGACTTTTCTTGATCTTGGGGCGTTTTCCCTCTAAATTTTTCGAAAGATGTCGTTTTGACATTTATAGATACTGTTTGTTTTTTTAATTGGTGTAACGATTCAAAACTTTTATATTACATTGTACGTAGTTTAGAGGTAATAATTAGAATTGGGTATTTACTGTATTTGTCTATTTGTTTTGTCACGGCGCGTGTCAATTTTGGTTTTGGCATGTTGAACGACGCAGTGAAATAAAGAAAAAAATATGTTTTTTGTCTGAAAAAAGGCAGTAGGTTTTAAAAGGTTGAAATAGAATGTATTAAAATAAGCTGTGAAAAAGTGTTGAAATATTTCCTTTAAACCACATCAGGGAGAATCTGGAGTACTTGGTGATCTACCGATCCAAATTTCTTTTTGCATGTGTCGTTTAATTGATTATTTTTCACTTTGTCAATTCCAATAACATTAAGATATCAGAAATTTTCTGTGTGTACATTCTAAGATATCTTGTTCACAACAATTTTATAATAAAACATTCAAAATAAATATTTTAAATTGTTTATTAAGTTTATTAAAATTTATTTTAAATTATATTACGAGACGATTACGTGAGCTTATCCGAAAAAGTCCAAAGCTAATCGTTTCATTGGATAGCTTAAAAACTTCAACCAAAATGCTAAATTAATGGTAGCTGACAAATAGTATGAACCATTTTTTTGTCAGAGAACATTATTTTAGCGTTCTGGTTGAAGTTTTTAAGCTATCCAATTAAAAAATCAAACAGTATCTATAAATTTTTACATGTCGTCAAAACGACATCTTTCGGAAAATTCAGAGGGAAAACGTCCCAAAATCAAGAAAAGTCATAGAGGAAATAGGTGTCAGACTAGGCCTAATGAAGCCATATATAAAGTTTGGGGAGAGTATGTGTCAGTAAAATTTTTGCCGACGGGCACTCTGGCTATTATGTTTACTCAAATCAGCATTGTTTTAAATCATTAGTTACCATAGAGATGAGGAACTGTTCTCTGTTTGAATTGCAGACACTTTCACGGCTCACTCGCGTACTCTAGTCTAATATCTCTATGATGTATAGCGTCTATCCTATCACTAGGAGACAGAATGAAGACGTCTTGAAGACGTTAGCATTTGTTTAAAGAAACGAATATCTGACATTGCCAACCTAATAAATATGATATACCTACGGAGATGGATGCATAGAAGTTAGTAAAGGAGCTTGCAACTGTATGTTAAACTAAATATACGGAGACGTGAATTTCTGATATTCCTACTAATTACGCTCTGTTCTAATGGAATATCGCATATGTATATCTATAAAGTACTTGTCATTCAATGACTAACCGTGCATGGTTCTTACTTCAGTTTCAGAGCAGTTGATTTAGACGATATCAAACCATTTCAATCTTAACCATTACAAAACGATCATTAAATATTGGTTAAATATGGAAAATATAATTCGATTTAAAGTTATGACATACCTAAGATTTTGGATGTTCTGCAGTTTTGCAGCACTAATAGAGGAACCACCACTGATTATAATTATTATTATTATTATTATATTCACATACTAATTTTTAACGCACAAGTTTTGTAGGAGACGAATTTTAAGTGACTGATTTATTATTTCGGTATCGAACATAAAACTATCAAAATTAACTTACGTAACTTTGATTATATTCAATAACACTCACGTAACATTTAAAATCTAAAGTGCCCTCTAGACTATCAAGCATGAAATTTTAGATGTAGTTTAGAATGTCCAGATAAATTCCATATAGAACAGGCCTGGGAAAATGGCGGCCCGCAATAGAATTTTCTCCGGCTCGCGAAGCATTTTACAAATGATTATTAAAATCAAAAATATTACTGTTTGCCAATATAAATTATCGCATAAAAATAATTTTAAAAAATATTAAATATTGCTTAAAAACTTTAAATTGTTTTATCCAAGTGTGTAGGCTTTCACGGCCGGTGTTGATCCAAATCTTCTTGGTTTCCGGGCTTGTATGCCGTGGTCCATTGACGAAATGTCAGGTAGTAATACCAATGGACCACGGTCAAGAAGATTTGAAATTGTTGTTTCGAAGAAACTATACTTAAAATTAGAAAAAGAAATTGTTTGGCTCACGGTATAAAGATCTCACGGTGCCGCCACTGGCAGCACCGTGAGATCTTTTTAATAATTATTTAAAGATCCGTGAAATAATTATTCTTATCTTAAATTTCGACTAAGAAGTCAAAAATTACAACCATCAGCCAAACCAAACTCCAGCGAAATCTGACAACCAAAAAAAAATCAAATATCAAATCCAAAATAGACAAATCCAACACTCCAAACAAAATGCCAAAATATCAAATCGCCAACCAAAAACGTCCAATTCAAGCGCAATCCACAAAAATCTTTTTCCAATCTCAAAACAAATAAAACCGCTTATCCAGCCTACATGTGACCGCTGTCATGGCCTCTTTCTCCTGTATCGCCAGCCGATTGCTGTCTGCCCTCCAGACCAGAACGCGACAGAATCTGAAAACAACGTACTCACTTGCACGCATCACAGTCGACTGGCCTTCTCGCTTGCACTCATTTACTAGCGCGTATTCCGTTTTCAAACATGATCAGCTATGTCGTCTGGCGCTCTACTACACTGTTACAGTATTCAAAGCCAGATTTTGACTTTTTTATAACATAGGCTCGATATATTTTTTTCCGGGGGCCACCAATTGTAAACCGTTACAGTACCTAAAACGTGATAGTAATAAAATAGGCGCCGACTTCAAAGCTTTGTTATTTTATGGTTTTTAGTGACCCGTTTTTGAAGGAGATTTAATTTTTTTAAATTTTTTTCATTTTTAATTTTCTAGTTCAAGGCATAGTATTGAAGTGGGTTTTTGTTTCTTTGTAGAAAAAAATTCTAAAAAGTTGCTGAATCGATTTTGCTATAATTTATATAGGACCCTCTTTGAGACATTTTTAGTTTCCAATGAAATCAAAGAGCAACATTCACGCCGACAACTACAACTTTAGTAAATATTTCTTTTTGATTTCTCGAGATATTTCAATTTGTTTTCTGTAGGTTGTGTCCATTTTCTCACAAACTTGTTCATTTTATCTGGATTGCAAAGTGATATAAAACACCTGTTCTTTTAATTTTTGAATCAAAAAATATTGTCAATTTAATTGATCGGAATTTTTTTTAGTAATTATTCGGTTATTACCAACTATTTCAATTCTTACTTAATATTATTATTCGTGAATCAGCAATTTAGAATTTAAAAAAACTTTAAATATCTCGAAAACTGTCGCTTATTCCTTTGCTGAATGTGACTAATGGCCATATTAACCAAACGTAAGTAGTTATTTATTAGGTTCATTTGTTCTTCAGGTAACTATTCCTCCGAATAAATAGCGATAATTCAATTCATCAAATATAATAATTTATGTTAACTGTCCAAATTCTCCGGTATAAATATTTATTCGCATGAGAAAATAATAATGGCCGCCACATAGATCGTAATACCTAACCCATAAACGTGGACGGTGGAATATTATATCTACAGTTGCTCTTGTGAATTTATTTATGTGTTGTTTTTTAACCTTTTGTGAAGTGTACACTTAGTTGTAACACATTAAAGTTAGTGGAAGTTTTGTGTGCAATTGAGTTAGGATCAAACATCATTATTTTGTGAAAATCTTTTTTTTTTTTTTGGGCGTTTACACTAACGCCATCGGTCGGATTTTTGGGTGAAGGTCACAATATTCAACAAAAAGAGCAAGGAGTATAGTGCAGTGTGTATTTATTCTTTAACTAAATTTTACAAGTGATATTTTCCTTGGTGAATTGAAATTATATTTTATTTTAACGAAAAAATTTATTCCAACACTAGTAACTTCTATTTTTAAAAGTGTTTGGTGTATATGGACTTTAGAATATTAAATTTTGATGGAGTATTCAGTCAAGCATAATTAAACCCACAGATAAGGGAATTAAATTTGAGATGAAGCGTTTGAGATTGCTAATCGGTGTTTTTTTTTTCTTTTAATTTACTTGAAGATGCAGGCAGTGAGTTGGCAACAGAATATTAAGACGTAGCTCCTAATGTTTCAGTTTTCAAAAGCAACTTGTGCGAGATTTTATTACTTAAACTAAATTATGCAAGCTTTACTTTATGTATTTTCAGTTATCAGAGGGTTTTAGAACATTTATCACAAACCTAAGTTTTTATGCTCACAGACTATCCCATGCCTAGTAACATACCATTCAGTTAATGGACTAATAATAATATTTCACTGTTTACAAATCAACGGGTTAATCCCGCCTATGTCCCTACTGCTGCAGGGTCATAGGCGGGGATTTTTTTTTACGGGGAGGGTGTAGTAATTAAATTAAATTAATAGAGCATCTAATACTATAAATTATTAAAAAAATAACTTTCTGTTAGGTTAACATTAAAAATGCTAATAAAACTAAAATAAATATACAAGGTGAGTCAGACCACCCGCACCGGTCATAAAAGCCCTAATGAAGAATCGAATGTTGATATTTTTTTCCCCCCGGAAAGGTCGTCTTCCCTATTAGTTTGCTCCGGAATGTTCAGAACTCCAAAATTTTAAATGGCAATAGGTATAGGTCGAAAGTGGTATTGTTAAAAATATATTTAAAAAATAAATAAGTTTTGCAGGAAATTTTTTCTGTTACTGTCACCCCTGTTAAGTAATATTCGTTTGAAATTATTAAATTAACATGTCATAATAACGAACTTTTTCAAAATAATGTCAGCATTTAAAATCTAGTTACCTAATTAAACAATGTCACAAATGTTTAAACTGTCTTCCATTTACTTCTGAACACTGCTGAGCTCTTCTAGATATGCTATGAGTAGGTACCTCTAAGTATTTTCCGACAAGAAAAAAAACAATTTCAATTATTGAAAACTTATTGTGACATTGTTTAATTATAGGTATGTAGATTTTAAATGTCAACTTTTAAAATCAAGTTCGCTATTATAACATTTGAATTTAATAATTTCAGACGAATATTACTAAACAGGGGTGGCAGTAACAAAAAAAAAATGTCCTACAAAACTTGCTTATTTTTTAAAAATTTTCAATAATATCACTTTCGACCAATCGCGCCATTTAAAATTCCAGAGTTCTGAACATTCCGGAACTAACTAATAGGGAAGCCGACCTTTCCGAGAGAAAAAAAATCACATTTCGATTCTTCATGAGGACTTTTATAATACAGATTTTTGACACAACTCTCTACGACTAACCGTTTTCGAAAAAAACGACCGGTACGGATGGTCTGACTCATCCTGTATATATGAAAGTTTTCACATTGGGGGAGCAGGAGTGTGCAAGTACCAGCCGAGCAAAAATAAGAAAAGTAACTGGATCGAAATGATTGAGATTGCTTCGAATCGAGTTGAATAGATCAGAAAGAAAAACTGCAATATTTGATATTATACCTATATTTTCGAGCTCAGCCTACTGATATACAATCTAAAACTTTTCCATAAAGCAATGTCCCTCGTTAAAATAGTATCTAGCTTGATAATAGATTGTAAATTTAATGCTCTATTTTATGTATACGAGGTTGACAAGCATCGTATATGCTTGTCAACCTTGATGCCAAATTGACAATGTAAAATGTTTTAAGCTTTTATATTACATTTATGCTCAGTTGTGTAATTTTTGAAACGTTTTAATATAAAAAATGAATTTTGGAGCGAAATATCACTGTTTACTGCGAGTTTTGTTGTTTTTCCCATTAACATCATATTATAGAATATTTAATCTTTTTGAATCTCGCGCGCTTGTTACGGCGTATTCCACATACAAAATGCCTTCTAATTGGAACCATTCCGCACAATGCTCAAGGATAGGCATCCGCTGTCTGTTAATATATATATCTATGGTTACAACCGATATACAGACATGAAAAGCAGCTATTTTATATGGGGATCATGCTTTAGTTTTTAGGAGTAGGCTCTACAAAAAATTCAACAACAGATACCCTAACATCCGAAATAAATTATTCCAGAAAAGTTTCACAAAAAAAATACGATATTTAAACGAACACGGAACTTAATTTTATATTTTATCATTTGTGTGGAGAGAATAGCAAAAAGTATATTTGACCAAAAAATTGAATCTGTATATATTACCTACATAACATTATATCTATATAAAATATGGAGCTCTGTTTAACAAGGCATGTCAATTGATATTTGAACATCTGTATTTATCCAATAGAACTGGTTTGTTTATACAATTATAATTGTCTGTGAGGTACTCGCTGCAAACAGAACTAACCTGGTGTTACACGAGTATTGTTATAAGTATAGTACAGATATGTCAAACGTCTAGAATCCTTGGGCACATAAAGGTAAATGAAAAAAACTATTGCATAATTGTCTGGCGGGTGGTGTTCATCGCGAGTGGGTAGTTTGACGGAAAGAAACAATCGTCAGCTTAAAATTTAAGCAAAGTACAGCAGATCCATGCTTATATTAAAAGAGAGCTTTATAAGGCGTTCACTAGTAGTGTATGTAGACGATCTTCTCATTGCCGATGGATAAAGAAAAATTTAACACACAACTGATGACCTCGAAAATGTGCTTGAAAGTTGGGAAACTGAAGAATTGTGTCGGCATCAACACTGAGAGAGACTCAGAAGGGATGTATAATATAGATTATAGACCAAGCGCAGTATATATGTTACGGTGTATATCCGAATTCGGTCAATGACCGAAATAAATGCGCAAAACTAGTTTTGACCAACCAATATTGCCCAAACCCAAAATCTTACATTTAACGGGTATTGACTGTTATAAAATGAGCAAAACTAGTTTTGCGAATTTTCAATTGGACAAAACTAGTTCTGTCCATTTTTGAACGGACAGTACTAGTATGGCATCGGAATCTTCTTTGCGTTTATTAATTAACTTCTCCACATAAATGATACATATTATATCAAAGCGATTTATTCTTCTGTATTGTTTAGTAGACCGAGGTTTTAATTCAGCTTTCAAAAAATTTGCTTTCTTAACCTCACTTAGTGTAGTAAGATAATTATGTTTCGTCATAAAATTATGTTTCAGAAGCCTCCAATAGGCGAACTAGACTCGAAATTATCTTGCAATTTTACTTAACTATTACACTGAATATCCCACAATTATATTAATTATAACATTCAGGAGAACAATTCAATAGATAGGTACATAAACAAGAACATAGCCCTACTTTTGTTTGGGTTCGGACGTTAATTGATTGATACAAGTAGAACTAGTACTGTCCGTTCAAAAATGGACAGAACGAGTTTTGACCAATTGAAAATGTGCAAAACTAGTTTTGCTCATTTTATAACACTCAATACCCGTTTAAATGTAAGATTTCGGGTTTGGGCAATATTCGTTGGTCAAAATTTGCATTACAATACTCAAAAATACCAATGGATACTGGATAGCTGAATATAGTGCCCTTTGAACAACAATTAAACTAAATTAAATAAAACAAAAAGATCCCGATTTAGTGACTTTTACATAAATTCTCAATAAATAAATGGCAATCACGCTTGCTCTTCACCGTTTGTGTTCTCTAGAGGGTACGGATAAAGGTCTGTAGGTGTAAGTGTGCGTACCTAAGCTCCTTACACGAAAATAACACTGTTATTTTGTTAGGTTGTGGCGAGTGTGCTTTCGCGGCTTTCATCAGACACAAAACGTTTGGTATAAACACTTTGGTAACAAAATATTTAGGGGGAAGTGATGATCTTTACAAGACTGATTTCATTCTATGAAGACACAAGACTGTTCAAACACATACAATAAAGGCAAACGCACGCATAGTACTTTTTGTCGCACGATTTTGTGATTAAGTCATCTGAAGATTGTTAGAAAACTACCAAAAGCGTAAGATCGCATACTCTTTGCTTATTGTAACATCGGGAATGTAAAGTGAAAATTTTCCATTTTTTTTCCGTTCTGAGCATTTAGAACAGTGGTTCCCAAACTTATTTGGCCTACTAAACAGAAAAATATGTGTATTAATTTTTATACCTTTTTCGTAAAATATATGGTAAAGAAAGGTGTAAATTTGAAACATTGAAATTATGAAACTATTTATTGAACTCAGAACTCAACGCCTCCAAATGCACCTGCGGCTATCACCGCAGCACCCACTTTCACTGATTTAGAAAGTGGTAATGGGCGTCTTAATCCCCCGACAAAATATCCTACGACATAATATCTCCCGACAAAATATCATCTTGACTAAATATCCTACGGGCAAAATATCCCCCGACATAAAAACAATTACGGGGTCGTGTCGATGCGATGGAGATTTTTTGCGCAGTGAAAAGGGAAGGCGTTTGGCGGGGGTTCTTTAAAAATCAATTACGTGGTCGTGTATACAAAGTGAGATAGTAATACAGTAATTCTACACCATTTTGTCGGAGGATAAAAACGCGTGGAATCTTAGAAAAAACAAAGGAATTTCATAAAAAACATCCAACGAGAATAAGTTTAACATGGCTAGTCTATTTTGTAGTCGTTATATTTCCTCGTTTGAATTAAAATGTAAAACATACGAAAAGAATATTATACTCCGTTAGCGAAATATGTATCAGCAAAACCCTTTTAACCTTTTACAGGTCGGGTATTTCTATAAAATTTATGAAGGGTTAAGGTATGACGTAATAGTCGTATACAATAAAGGCAATATATACTCAGTTTAAGGCACATTTAACGGCTTTTTAGGATTAAAATAATACATTTACGCCTAAAAACGTATCAACATTTTAAAAGGCTAAATATGGCTCTTAAATTTAGTTTGTTTTAAAACGCTTTACCTGCCAACCATTTTTAAACACTGAATTCTTAGTATTCCTGCGATTACATAGATAGATACAAAGGCTACGAGAAAATGCTCATAATATTTTCAATGTTCTGTTTTATATAAAATTTTCTTAAGGCCGCTGCACACGAGTCTGGACTTACCGCTAGATTCATTGCTTGGATTGACTACTAGTTTTCTAGCGCTGGTTTTCTTACTTGCTTTTATGTGCTCGCTTCACACGATACGTCTTTTCAAGCTTGTTTTGTGGATCTATCTGGTGCGCGTGCAGTGACAGTTCAAATATAAGCACAAATCAAAACGTTGCCTGACTCTGAACAGAATGACGCCATGCTGGTTTGTGGGGGTTCATTCATGTCACCCACGTTTCCTGATCGGTTCTTGCTCAGAGCAAGCAGAGGATTTAGTACGAAAAATAGTCCCTGTTCTAATTTTAAAATCTTGTGAGCTAGTAGGCGAGCCTGCAGTGACGTCATTTCCAGCCTTATACGCAGCCTGCCGGCCAGCAGAAGTCCAAGCGGTGATTCCAGCCTCGTGTGCAGCGGCCTTTAAATACATTTTCCGAGTGGCATTTTGCAAGGTTAAATTATTAAAAGGATGGAAATTACTCCGTAGCGGAAATATTTGCATACATCTATATTTCGTATTTATAATAACGTTGGAAAATCTAAAAAATGTAGGCCTATTTTTTAACTCCGGCTTGTAATTTAAAAAAATGAATATTTCGTTATTCAGCATCTTTTTTTCCACAGTATACACCTCGAAACAACATTTTTTTAGGCATGTTGATCAAAATTTAACTTGAAAAGCAGTCTTTTTCTATGAAGAACAATCATTAGTAGTATTTTGTGAGTACAATCTAAATGTTCTAGTTGACAGGAAGCTGGAATACGACATTAGACTGCTCTCTATGTATGAAAACTGTAATGATATGATCACAATCTAAGGTCATTTAAAAGGAAAAAAATGGATAAATTATTTTTTCCTCATTAAACTATTTCAATAATCAATGAAAGGCGGGACAACGCCTGTTCTTGACAAATCAAGATTGTGAGGATGTCGTTGTTTGCATGGCTTGTCTATTATAAACTCTTAAATCCTAGATTCCTTGGAAAAAATTTTAGGTGTTCTGAGCCTATAAACTAGGGGCGGGCAAATCTTTTGATCGTCGGGCCACATTGCTGATGAAAATTTGACCGTGGACCAAAAATTTGGAGAGCAAAAACAAGGTCCTTTCTCTTTCATTTACGCAACAAAAAGGTCTTTTTTCGTCTGTTGTGGCCCCAGCTATTTACTATTTTTCTAAAAAAATTTTATGCGACAAATTATATTGACAAACTATTTTCGCTCTTAATAATCATTTATAAAATGCTTCGCGGGCCGGTCAAAAGTCATTTGCCCAGGCCTGTTATAAATGTATTATTTGCTATTTTTACCAGTTTTCGAATAAAATCCTGGGAACTAAAGGGTTGTCATGGAAACGTCAAGTTTAGTAAACAATTGAATAGCTACACGCTCAGCTATTATCAATCTCTTTTCAGTTGTATATTATATGAAATGTTTATAGATTTAAGGTTTAAATAACTCTATCTGTATTGCTGGGTTGCAGAAAGGATTGTCAAAAAAATTGATATAACTATAACTTTAGATTGTAATCATATAATTATCGTTTCCATACATCAGGAACAGTCTAATGTCGTATTCAAACTCCCTGTCATCTAGATTGTACACACAAAAAAAAAAAACAATTGATTGTTCTACATAGAAAAAGATCACTTTTCAAGCTAAATTTTGATCAAAATGCGTAGAAAAACGTCGTTTCGAAGTGGAAACTGTATACAAAAAACTATGCTAAATACATGTAGGTATAAGAAAAATCTCGTTTCAATCGATCAATTAGTTTTCTACCAGGGTCGATTAAAAACTCTACAATGATTTTCATATGGAGAAATTAATTATCTAAAGGTCATCGTCAAAATAGATTTTTTGACAAACCCTTTCTGCAATCCTGCAGCATACGTGTCTTTAATTAAATAAATAACAAAAAAAAAGATTGGTTGTCTGTAAAGTCGGTTTACGGACGATAGTTTTACGTGATAACGTATTCCGTAATACATAACCTAAATTTATATAATAATTCGAATCTATGATATTGCATCTTTCGCTTCAAATTTAGGTTAATTTTATTTATTTAAATTACTCACCATATAATATAATTGTTTTTTTTTAACTTTCTTTCTTTCGTATTTATTTTAAGTCTCAAAGATTAGCTGTCATAATATTTATAAAACAGTTGTTTCACTGTTTATATAAAATTCCAAAACCTACTTACAATATTTAAGTATTTTCATACGTCAAAAAATTGATTTTTATAATGATTAAATTTGTAAGAAAACGATTTTTTCGAGAGATGAGACCTAGCTAAAACGATTTTTTGCCCCCCAAAATCCCTTTTCAGTAAATTTCATCCAAATCGTTAGGGCCGTTTTCGAGAAAAGCACGCACAGGGTCAGGCGGAACGTTCCGAACGTTAGGAACGTTACGTTAGGAACGTTACACTTTTTCGTGCATGCAGCCGGTGTTTTATCAATTTATAAGATTGGTGATTCATCAATTTATAAGACGTTATCACGTCAAAAAGGTTTTATTTCTATCTTTAAAAAGGTAAGAAAAAAAAACATTACCTTAAAAACGACACGATCTTCACAGCAGCTAATTTCATCTAATTTACAAAACCGCTCGTCTAAGCAAGAGTCCTGCACAATTTTATAAATTCGTCAAGTCAAGTCACGCAACAATACTGACGCAATAACAATTACATTTAAACACCTCACAACAACAATAACAACAACAATAGAGTTCGCAGTAACGTTGCATAATCACGCGATCAACAAACGTCCACGCGCACGACAAAAAGAGAAAATACAGAGAGCGCGAGCGACATGAAACAGTTGAAAGCTGGTGAGAGTGTACAATAATACAATAGTGACGGAATGTGTGTTGAGTCAGTTGCCATGGACACGGTCGACCATATTCTGACGGCGGCGTCGGACCGCGCACTGCTGATATAGACGGCCGACGTCCCGACGCGCACGAGGAGACCGGCGCCGCTCCGTAGACTGCTCGCCAACCCCCAAAACTGAACCCGTGCTAGCGAGAACGGTTGCATATCCCCCAAACTCGAACGACGCAAGCTCCGCTCGTAACCGGCGATTATCATGCGACAAGATTTTCTCCAATCTCAATCGGATTCGTCTCTTTTAAGCGGCGAGAAGCTACGCGTATATAGGTCCATGCTCAATCCATTCGCGCACTCTGCATTCGGTGCAAAACTTTTATGCGTGCGTGCTCAAGCCGCTTGATCCATTCGTGGTGGAAAATTAAAATGTCTGAAGAGTTGGTATCAACATAAGTCAAGTTGAGTGATGGTTTTTAGGGTTATAATTACAATTAGAATGAAAAAAAAACTAAAAAAAATAACTCTTTAATAGCAGCGTGAAATAAAAAGATACAATTTTTAAATAAAAAGATGTTATTCAATAGCGGTAGCAAGCCCCCCTATATCGAGTTGGGGGAAGTCCTATATAGCTGTTGAACAAAATCTTTATATTTAAAAAAAATTGGTTGTCTGTAAAGTCGGTTTACGGACGATAGTTTGACGTGATAACGTATTCCGCTCGAATATCATATTTAATAATACATTACTGCGCTCTCGCTTGCACGCACAGGGTCAGGCGGAACGTTACACTTTTTCGTGCGTGCAGCTGGTGATTCATCAATTTATAAGACGTTATCACGTCAAAAACTTAGTCCGTCATCTTTAGAAGTCCGCCATATTAGATTTAGAGTGACGTCACACAGCTAACCATGCATTGTCATTCAAACTAAACGTGTATACAAATTTTCATCTCAATCGGTTGATGATATCAGCTTCAAAATTACCGAAGGCATTTCCGCCATCTTTAGAAATCCGCCATATTCGATTTAGAGTGACGTCACACAGCTAACTATGCATTGTCATTCAAACTAAACGTGTATACAAATTTTCATCTCAATCGGTTGATGATATCTGCTTCAAAATTACCGAAGGCATTCTAGTCGCTCACGTAGTAACGTTAGGAACGTTACACTTTTTCGTGCATGCAGCCGGTGTTTCATCTTTTTATTTTGACGTGATTCATCAATTTATAAGACGTTATCACGTCAAAAATTATTTATTATTTTTGAGTTCACATGGCTATAAAAGAAAGTTTTTTTTTAGTTTTTTTAAACTCTAATTTTAATTATAATCCTAAAAACCAACGCTCAAAATACTGTGTTTATATACGAATGTTCAAAAAGTCCCGCAACGCCTGAATATCTCAGAGATTAAGATTTTTTGAAAAATGTTACGAATGACAGTTGCTCAACTCGTTGTAATGTTTTTTTCGATCACAGAAGTTCCTTCCAAGGACGTACTTCCATGGAGGGGCAGAGGGTAACTCCGAAATTTTAAATGACAACCGATTTTTTTATTGGATCGAGTTCTTCTGGCAAAAAAGACATTTTTGGTCGCAAACTTTTTTTGGTTCAAGCTACTGATCACCGAGTACGCGGGGTAAAATTTTTCGAATTATCCTCACGCCCTCAAATAAAATTTGTTCATTTTGTAACAGGTCAAGAAATGGTACTTTTTTACTTGACCTTTATAAGTTTATAACAATTGTGAAAAATAACTCTAATAATTTAGAGTGATGATGATCCTGTTTCAATGTTGGAAGATTAAAAAGGAAGCAAATACTGAAGGTTTTTATTGTATTTTATACATAACAACAAAACTGAGAAAACAGACAGCATTGATTCTCCGAAGATGGCATAAAGATTTCCGAAACATCAGACAATAAAATGCAATAAAAACCTTCAGTATTTGCTTTGTTTTATCGATCCTATGCCACCAGGATTCTTCCTTTTTAATCTTCCAACTTTGTAACAATCCTAAAGATCAGTTCGTTGTTTGTAAAGGGGAATTTGCAAAATGAACAAGTTTTATTTGATGGGGTGAGGATAATTCCAAAAATTTTACCCCGCGTACTCGGTGATCTGTAGCTTGAACCAAAAAAAGTTTAGAACAAAAAATGTTTTTTTTGCCCGAATAATTCGACCCAACAAAAAAAAATTGGGGTTGTCATTTAAAATTTCGGAGTTACCCCCTGCCCTATTACAGGAGCATCCCCTTAGAAAAACCAGAAACCACATTTCATTCGCAACATTTTTCAAAAAATTGGTTGTCTGTAAAGTCGGTTTACGGACGATAGTTTTACGTGATAACGTATTCCGTAATACATAACCTAAATTTATATAATAATTATAATAATTCGAATCTATGATATTGCATCTTTCGCTTCAAATTTAGGTAAATTTTATTAAGTAGAATAATAAAACACTATAAAAAGTATACTATTATTATATAAAAAACAACTATGGCATGTATCTCTTTTGCGCATGCGCCGATTTTCCCCCAAAAATTTACAAAAATTTCTAGTAAAAATAGATAGAGTAAAAACCGTTTTAAAAACTATATTATTATTATATAAAACATCATTATAAGAGATTTATTCTTTTACGCATGCGCCGATGTTCCCTAAAAACAATAGGCCACTTCATATTTGCATATCAAACATCCTCCCAAAATTTGGTTTCAATCCGCTTATCCTTGGTGTCGGAATGATAAGAAATGTCAAAAGTGACGTTTGCAACTGTCAAAGTATTATGTTCTAATAATAATTAGTTATTCCAATAGTTAACTTAGAAGGCGTTGCATTTCACAAAATACTAATGTCAAAAAATTGAATTAAACATTAGAAATGCAGCCGTTTTCATGTTAAGACAAGACATACGTTCTCTTCTAATTTCCATGTACGGCAAACAAAGACGACCGACCGCGTCGCGCCATGCATTAGACAACATTGCATTTATACAGCTATTTTTCTATATAAATTTGTATAAAAAAACTGTTTAGGCAAATTCTGTTATACGAAATCTATGTAAAATGTTCTCCTCTTTCGTTTAAGACTGGTTTCAAACCGATCTGATTTAAATTGAGCGAGAAATTAGCAAAAAGCACGCACAGGGTCAGGCGGAACGTTACGCGTTAGGAACGTTACACTTTTTCGTGCATGCAGCCGGTGTTTTATCAATTTATAAGTTTGGTGATTCATCAATTTATAAGACGTTATCACGTCAAAAAAACTTAATCTCTGAGATATTCAGGCGTTGCGGGACTTTTTGAACACCGGTATATTGTTTAGATATTTATAAATATTTATATAAATTATTGTATTGTCATGGGTTCTTAATACGTGTGCAAAATTTTTAATTATTTAGACGTCTGGAGGTGGGTACAAATTAAAAGAATGTTAAAAAGCTCGAAGCTTTCAGAATGTTGATCTTTCGGTGGTGTATATTCAATGAAATTACTTTTTCCTGTCTAGCACGCACGATGTCACATCTCTATCTCTTTATCGATACACTCATTTCACTCTATCAACCATCACAGACCATTAACGTTATCTCTGTCTAGCGCATTATAGTCAGTCTACTCACACAACAGTCTACCTCCCTCGGTTCGTATCTATTAAAAGCGAGGGCGGTTTTGTGTGTACGTTCAACACCAGTGACGTGCCTTTTCAAACCCCCGATGGCTTACAAAACACAGATGGATAAAAGATTTATACAACTATATTTTTCCAAAAAAAAAAAACGCTTAAAAAATTGCTGCTCCCTACACTTTACCGAAAGGATCGCTCAGAAAATTCTTTGAAATAGCACAAACATTGAGAAATAAGTGTAATTTGAACGAATATTATCAAGATTGAAACATTTTATCACGATCAATAATTATAAATAATTTAATTGATACAGTATTTCTAATTAATGTTACGTCAAACTGGTATACAGGGTGAGTCAGACCACCCGTATCAGTCGTTTTTTTCGAAAACGGTTAGTCGTAGAGAGTTGTGTCAAAAATCTGTATTATAAAAGCCCTAATGAAGAATCGAATGGTGATATTTTTTCCCCCCGGAAAGGTCGGCTTCCCTGTTAGTTTGCTCCGGAATGTTAAATGGCACGGTAGGTCGAAAGTGGTATTGTTGAAAAGATCTTTAAAAAATAAGCAAGTTTTGTAGGACATTTTTTTTTTGTTACTGCTACCCCTGTTAAGTAATATTCGTTTGAAATTATTAAATTAACATGACATAATAACGAACTTAATTTTAAAAGTCGGCATTTAAAATCTAGTTACCTTATTAAACTATGTCCCAATAAGTTTTCAATAATTGCAATTGTTTTTTTTGTCGGAAAATACTTCCAGGTACTCATAACATATCTAGAAGAGCTCCGCAGTGTTTAGAAGTAAATTGAAGGCAGTTTGAACATTTGTGGCATTGTTTAATTAGGTAACTAGATTTTAAATGCCGACTTTTAAAATTAAGTTTGTTATTCTGACATGTTAATTTAATAATTTCAAACGAATATTACTTAACAGGGGTGGCAGTAACAAAAAAAAAATGTCCTACAAAATTTACTTATTTTTTAAAGATCTTTTCAACAATACCACTTTCAACCTATCGTGCCATTTAACATTCCGGAGCTCTGAACATTCCAGAGCAAACTAACAGGGAAGCCGACCTTTCCGGGGGGGAAAAATATCACCATTCGATTCTTCATTAGGGCTTTTATAATACAGATTTTTGACACAACTCTCTACGACTAACCGTTTTCGAAAAAAACGACTGATACGGGTGGTCTGACTCACCCTGTATAGCAATATCGAGCGTTATGTACAAGTTAAGGCAGCTATTGCACGAAACTCGCAGTCTGAGGGTAGTTAGTTCGAGTCTCATTTGGGAGAAAATGTATTTTATTATTACCATTCCAACCCACAAGTGGGGAACGGTACTAGTTTAGGTTAAAAATCACTTTTAAAAAATTTTACAATATTTTTCCGTTTTGACGTCCCTCCAATCCAAAAAACATATTTTTGAAAAAACTGTGCATCTGTTAGTCTGCTTGTTATTCTGTGAACACGATACAGGTCAAACGGATGAGCGGATTGAAACCAAATTTTAGGAGGATGTTTGGTATGCAAATATGAAGAGCCCTATTGTTTTGGGGAAAATCGCCGCATGCGCAGAAAAGACATATGCTATAACCGCGTTTTTTATATAGTAATGGTAAACTTTTCATAACGGCTTATTATTCTATTTATTTTTTCAAGAAAATTTCGTTAAAAACTTTTTTTCTAAGCTTTATAGTTTCGGAAATATTTTGAAAACAAAAAAAAATCAGCCGATCTTTTGTTTTATGGATCTGTCAGAAATAAACTAGTTAGGCATGCTTTGATTAATTTTTACATGACGTGTAACATATTATATAGGTAACCATGGCAACGAATAGCAAATATCATATACTAAGTTAGAAACTAAAACACATCTAAATACATAAAATTCCCGTGTCACAATTTTGGCCGCGCTAATCTCCGAAACCATTGAACAGATTTTAATGAAATTTTGTAAATGTGTCTTGCTTGGTGCAATTTACGCTATAGGATAGTTTTTATTAAATATTTTGTACATATTTATGGTATTTTCTCAAGAAACCTGTTTGTTTGCTTCTGAACTAATATCAGTTCAGTGCCCAACGTTTTTAAACGTTATCTATACCAATATTATAAAGACGTAAAGTTTGCAAATTTGGATGTAGGAGGTAATCTCCGAAACTACACATCGGATTTCAAAAATTTTCCACCAATATTTAAATGCTTCTTCAGGATGGACCTAGGCTATATAGTATCGCGTTAAAATAAAAGCGCTTTTCGTGGAAACCAATTTTGCAACGTAAATCAATGAAGAAATGGTAACAATCTGCAAATTCGGGCGAAGCCGAACCGGGCCACTAGTACTAAATTAAAATCTTTATTTAGTTTAAATCAATTTTCATATTATAAAGGTAATAAAAAGGGTAAATTATATCGAGTCAGATACCTGAGCTCTTTTGTTTTTGATAAGCTCATTGATATTACAGGTAGTTATTTTCAAAATAGACTCTGGACGCGGACCGTATTGAGATGGCTTGAGGGCTAGATGATGCCCGTATTTTAACATCACTGGTTTATTATATTTATTTAAAAATTTCCCAAATTATTAGCTTTTATAGGCAAGCATAAAAGAGTAGAAATAAGTCACTTTAAACAGATCAAAATTTGTATTTTAAATTATCTTACAATAAGGTAAAAATTTCATCTATTCATCTATTACATTACATTATTTTACAATAAATATTATAAGAAAACTATCTTAAAATAATATAAAGTATATATTATATACAACTAAAATCATGCATTAAACATTTTATATAGTAGCTACACTAAGTTTGTCTCAATTTGATTTACAAAAACATGGTGGATTGACTCTCGAATCTACTTAAAGAGAGTCCAAGGGAAAGGCTGATTTACAACAACGTCGCTGAGTATTCTTACGCCTTGCCCAGCGAGTCTAGTCCTTTCGTGATCCTTTTGATGTTTGAATAAATCGCAAGATTTTTTAAACTCTGCGTGACAATATTTGCATTTAAGACTTTTAAGCAATTCAATTGTATGGCTTTCCATGCTGCGTTTTGTTCTAAAGTTTTCACCACAATTTTCACAAATTTTGTAAGTCATAGAGACTTTTCTTTTACAAACGGTGCCTTTCTTTCTGTAGTTTTGCTTTCTTGTGTTGTTTATTATTCTGCCAACCTTGACAATATCCATATTTATTTGAGGAAGTTCACTGGGATCTCTTGTAATGGCATGCGCGGGCGTTTCTTCAGTGTAATTATTTTCTCCATGAAAAATAAGGTACTCACCTAATTCGTCGTACAAAGATCTTTCAGGAAGAATGTCATCTGCTGAAATGACTTGCTGAGGAGTTACTTCAATGGCTTCAATTTTTTGAAAATTGTTGTTTTCGCCTTGAATTATTTCCATGGACTCTTCCGATTCGTTGTATTTCGTAGCGTCAGTAAGATTCGCTGACACTTCTTCATTGAGTCCGTTATTTGAAATAGGAACTCGCTCACCCAATCTCTCGCATAGATGCATTACAAATGCGATCGTATCGAATTTCCGCATGCAAAAATAACATACGTGAGAAGTTCCGCTCGTCAAGTCTTCACATACACTAGAAACGTTTTCCATCATATTAAAATTATATTTATATAATAAACAGTAATTATTTCACAAATTCACAATAGCTTGTCTGTTTACGAATGTTTAATTTCAATACACTTCCCGTCTCTACAAAGAATTCGAACATACTGACTATATTTTAGATATCAAACTCCAGGTCAACTCTGATCTGATAAAAGTAATTAACAGGTAGTTTTATTCCGCAATTCTTATTGGCTGAAAAGTGCAAAAGTAAGAAGTTTATTGCTGAAAGCGATCGGATCGAATTATTTAAAATTAAAACTTGATACCTAAGAGTAGGTAAACGTGACCGATCTTACATACTTTTAACCCCTTTGGACCTGAATTTTATATTTTTGAAACACAAAATTTTCTTAGGGTGTTGGGCTTATTTAGAATGTAATTAAAGTATATTCAGTGAAAAATTCCAGCCAATTGGGCGACGGGACCATTCCAACTTCAAAAATGTTGACATTTGATTATAATAAAGAAAATAAAATTTCTGATATCGCGAGAGGTGACCCGGGTAATGGCTAGTATTCAACATGATATTTGCTATTAGCTGCAGAATATGTTCCACGTCATGTAAAAATTAATCAAAGCATGCCTAACTAGTTTATTTCTGACAGATCCATAAAACAAAAGAGCGGCTGATTATTTTTATTTTCAAAATATATCCGAAACTATAAAGTTTAGAAAAAAATGTTTTTACAAAACTTTCTTGAAAAAATAAATAGAATAATAAGCCGTTACGAAAAGTATACCATTATTATATAAAAAACGCTGTTATCGCATATATCTCTTTTTCGCACTCGCCGATTTTCCCCAAAAACAATAGGGCTCTTCATATTTGCGTACCAAACATCCTCCCAAAATTTGGTTTCAATCCGCTTATCCATTTGACCTGTATCGTGTTCACAGACGCACAGAGTTTTTCCAAAAACATGTTTTTTGAATTCGGGGGATAATAACGGAAAGATTTTGCAAAGTTTTTGAAAAGTGATTTTTTGACCCAAACTTGTAGGTACCACTTGTGAGTTGGAATGGTAATAGTAAATCGTCTCTCGTACCTATTAGTTATTATAAAATTAAAACCAAGGTGTTTTATTTTATTATATCAAAATCTTTTCAGTCAGTTATTTTAGAAAATCGAAAAACAAAACTGCAAAAAAAAACTCACCGAAAACATGTTTTTATTAAAACTGATCTTAGGAACTGACAAATATTGCCGTCAAGAAAGTCATCGCAGATGATTACACAAATTTAATTTTTAATAAATTAATTTACTTGATATTTCTTATGCTATAAGTTATAAAATTTTATGAACATCTGTTTAAAAATGAAGTTTTTGACCGTCGAATCTGCTAATAAATTAGCAGGTAGTTTTACCATTCCAACCCACAAGTGGTTACTAGTTTAGGTCAAAAATCACTTTTCAAAAATTTTACAATATCTTTCTGTTTTGAGGTCCCCCGAATCCAAAAAACATATTTTTGGAAAAACTCTGAGGTTAGTCTGTGAACACGATACAGGTCAAACGGATGAGCGGATTGAAACCAAATTTTGAGAGGATGTTTGGTATGCAAATATGCAGAGCCCTATTGTTTCTGGGAAAAATCGGCGCAGGTGCAGAAGAGATATATGCTAAAACGATGTTTTTTATATAATAATAGTATACTTTTCATAACGACTTATTATTCTATTTATTTTTTCAAGAAAGTTTCGTTAAATTTTTTTTTCTAAACTTTAGAGTTTCTCGGAAATATTTTGAAAATAAAAAAAAATCAGCCGCTCTTTTGTTTTATGGATGTCAGAAATAAACTAGTTAGGCATGCTTTGATTAATTTTTACATGACGTGGAACATATTATTATGTAGGTAACCATGGCAATGAATAGCAAATATCATATTGAATACTAGCCATTACCCGCGTACCTCACGCGATATCAGATTTTTTTTTCTTTATTATAATCAAATGTCAACATTTTTGAAGTTGGAATAGTCCCGTCGGCCAATTGGTTGGAATTTTTTTTTGCCTTAAGTGCTCTTTAAAAAATAAATAAAAGCCTAAAAACAAAAACAAAATATCATTACTGAAATATTTTAAAGCGATCAATTGTTGAACTTTTTTTTATAACGCCACAAACAAAATTTGGCTATCGAACACACAAATAGGGGACTGACAGCATGAAACACTAATTGTGCAAGTTTAGCTTGCACTTGACAACTTTTACAATCATAAACTTAACTCGAAATTTTACATTCTATCGAATTTAAAATTCACGATTCAGCGAATAAATGTCTGTTTTTGACGAGTCGCACCTGTGAAGCTTTATGCAAGCTTTATGAGAGAGTAAACTCAAAGACACAATCGGTCTCTCCTTTTCTAGACAACAGATGATACAAAAGCGTTGTCTCACTCAGGCACAGACTGTCGCGTTGTACGCATGCTCGTTGGAGTCAGTGACGTGACAACAGCTCGCTATTCATATGACGACTGGGTGACGCATTTTATTACATATTATCATGAAAATAACTGTTTAATTCTGGTTTTATTGGCTCAGTCGATAATATCACTGATAATAAACCGACGACGTTGAATTTAAAATTTTAAAGCTGACATGTTTATTCGTAGACTTTTTGAAGTGCAACGTATTATGCGAGATCGGTTGCGTTAAAGGTTTAATGTTAACGGCGTAACCATGGTAACGGAAAACAAATCATATCTATATAATATATAAAAATCAATGCCACTTTTTTGTAATTTTATAACTCAAGAACGGGCTCACCTATCCAAACCAAACTTTTAGGCTTTGTTCGGACTATTTAGTAGATGGTTTATGTGAAGTTTGCACAAAATCGGTCGAGCGGTTCTTCATTTATCACATTTTTTTAAAATCAATTTTTTGACGTATGAAAATACTTAAATATTGTAAGTAGGTTTTGGAATTTTATACAAACAATGAAACAATTGTTTTCAAAATATTATGACAGTTAATGTTTAATTACTATCCAAGTGAGACTTAAAATAAATACGTACCTATTTGAAAGAAAGTTAAAAACAATTATTATTATAGGTGAGTAATTTTAATAAATAAATTTAATAAATAAATTTTTAACCTAAATTTGAAGCGAAAGATGCAATATCATAGATCAAGATGACGGCGAATCAGTTTTACAAGTACCGGCAAGTGTTTTAAAGACCAGTTATCCACGAATACTTTACGCTATTTTTTTTCGAGCACGACGGCGCAGCCGGAGTGCTCGTCATTCACACATATACGCACATGTATATTTTAAAATAGCTAGCAATTAATAAAATAGATACATAGATAGATAGATGTTCCAATTAAATTTTTTTATTATTTCACTTTATACGTAGCGAAGCACGTACAGGGCCGCTAGTAGTATCATATAACAGCATAGAGATATTAGACTAGAGTACGCGAGTGAGCCGTGAAAGTGTCTGCAATTCAGACAGAGAACTGTTCCTTATCTCTATGGTAACTAATGATACAAAACAATACTGATTTGAGTAAACAAATATCTGGTTTTCTGAACTTTCTGCAGCATTCTCTCTCTCAACTGAGGATACTTTCACTTATGGAAAGCATACGAACTAGCGTACTCTAGTTACTTACATCTCTATGTATAATACTCGCATCCTGGTCCGGCTTCGGCCGAATTAGTAGATTGCTTATTAAATAAAGACTATCGGCGATACCCGGGAATAACAATTCCATGTTATGAGAGAATAATGTGATATAATCTATAACCGTCCCACATATTTTATTCCGGTATTGGGAGAAGTTACAAAACGCTAGGCGCTAGGAGCACTTGTATATCCACCGTACGTAGTGTGAAATCAAAAGTCAAATGACTTGCGCTGGCGTTTGGTTGGAAGTAAAACCGTGAAATTGACGCGACGTTTTTATGGGATGACGTTACTTTTGCGGGCGTTGGGTTAAACATGGCTTTAGTTGAAGGCGACATCTAGATAACAGGGCGAAATTTAGTTACTAGTATTTCGTTAGCTGACAGCGCGTGGCGCTTACTTTGTGTATGCAGCATATTGGATTATAACTTGGATTTTGTTAAGGGCGACAACTAGATGACATAGCAAAATTTAGTTAAATGGCGATATTTAATTACTAGAATTTCGTTTGTTGACAGGGCGAAACTTAGTAGATGACAGGCAAATTTAGTTACAGGGCGATATTTAGTTACAATAATTTCATTTGTTGGCAGTGCGAAATTTAGTAGATAAGAGGCAAAATTTAGTTACAAGGCGATATTTAGTTACAATAATTTCATTTGTTGACAGAGCGAAATTTAGTAGATGACAGGCAAAATTTAGTTACAGGGCGATATTTAGTTACTATAATTTCGCCTCAAGTACCACGCACAAACATTTTGGGATTTGGTTCTCGGTTAAATTGATCGAAAATGATTTTATTTTATATAGTTTAAAGGCCACTAAGAAAAAGTGTCCATGGGCACATAGCCTAAAAACCAATAGATTTTTAGTTACAGATATGTTTATCGAGATTTTAAATATAGGGATATCTACTGAATTCATAATCTTAAAAAATCCTAAGCTCTAGAATTGTTTTCGAGTGCGCTGAATCCGAATATGAAATTATTATTTTATATACAGACGCTTTTCAACATTACCTAGTTTTCGACTAGTTATCTATTTAAAAACAAGCATACAATTGGAATATGGAACATGTTTGTGAATTCAATGGATATCCTATATCTAAAATCTCGCAAAACATAGGTATCTGTAGCTAAAAATCTATTGGGTTTTAGGCTATGCGTTCATGGACACTTTTTCTTAGTGACCTTTAAACTATAAAATAAAACAATTTTCGATCAATTTTGCTAGTTGTAAATAAAATACTATAAATGTTATGCCACTATCCAAGGTTTGGAACGTAAACAGGATATTATAAAACCGGTCATCTCGAGTTTGCAAATAATTAAATAGGTCACTTAAAGTAATAGACACAACGCAGCAAAACTACATCTCTTGCACTGGTCGTTACTACTAATGCTGTGCACTAGTGTAGAAAACTTCCTAGCAAAAGTTACGTATTGACGCACTACTTTGCTTAAATAAGTCTGATATTTTTAGAATCATTTGATATCACTTTTAAATTTCCAGACAAACAGAGAATATCAAAATGCTAGGAAATAATTAGTTATTCATAATTATACATTGAAATATTATTTTTATTTACGAACTAATAAGTTATTTTTGAAAAAAATCTGTTGTTTATGTAAAAGCAATAAAAATGTATACTGGGGTCGTCGTGCTAAACCTTGTCGGCAAAATATAGTGTATTTGCTTAAACATTGTGGCTTTATTATATGAACCAGAACAAAAAAACCTTAAATAGTATTTTGTTATTTAATCTAAAATCTGCATCAAATAAAATAGACCATTTTAAAATCTTTGATTAATGTCTGATTATAGAACTCTTCAATAAATAAAATTATCGACCAATTTTTCAGACAAATATATTAATAAAAAATGTATAAAATTAATACATTAACGGTTAGGTCCGTATTTCGATCTTCTTCAGAACTGATCTAAAATATATAAAAGTTAATTAATACATAATTAGTTTATAATTGGTTTTTGAAAGAGAAAAAATCAATTAGAAACTAATTACTAAATAATTTTTATATTTTTTTTATCAGTTCTGAAGAAGATGCAAATCCGGATCGAAACGCTAATGTATTTATTTTATATTTTTTTTGTTAATATATTTGTCTGAAAAATTGCTCGATAATTTTATTTATTGAGCACCATTTTCAGACCTAATTTATTTATTTTTCAGCAGCACATTTTAATCTTTCCTAAAGGGTAATAGGTATTTCAGATTAGAAGTAATTGTAATTTTTTTCTGTTTTTTAGGACCAAAAACATTTCTCAATTTCTAAAAAAACTACCCTTTATATGTTCCGATTGAACCAAATTTCATTAAAATAAATTAACTTCTTTGAAAAGAATGGTGCCAAAATGTTCCAAAACGTCGAGAATTTTTTATTTGACCCCTAGGTCCTCATTCGACCGACGCAGACAGTGTATTTGACATATGGCAAAATGATAAACTTATTAGTGACATTTATATACCGTATATTGAGTGCAAGAGAGAAGTATCCTTCCATTTCACCTATCTAAAGAAATGAAATATTACATGATGACCTCACCTTAACGATTTATTCTGCGAATAAACACGATAATTTTGTGATAATACACAAAATTATATTTGATTTTTTTTTGACGTGATAAAGTCTTATAAACTGATGAAACACCAGCTGCACGCACGAAAAAGTGTAACGTTCCGCCTGACCCTGTGCGTGCAAGCGAGAGCGCAGTATAAGCGATAGAGAAGCACGATCGGCCCAAGCGTCGGCTTGTACGCATTTCTCACTCTTCTCGCGTGACGTCAGAGAGTAGTGTGCGTTCAACATTTTTTTCGGCTGTTCCAGCGAAAGCTACATCTGACAGATGGCCTTTGTTTTATAAACCGTGGAAATTAAGACTTAAAATCAAGATATCTAATAAAAATGTCATAAATTATCGAAATGTCATTTATAATTGCTTAAAAATATGTATTTTGCTTTGGTCGATCAAATTATTAGTCGGTAAAAATATAGTTTGACAGCTACTAAAATTTAGGTTATGTATTATTAAATATGATATTCGAGCGGAATACGTTATCCGTAAACCGACTTTACAGACAACCAATTTTTCTGTTCTCATCGTCTTTCCATTACCACATTTATTTCGTTTCTATGTGTTTTATTTACACACTAGCCGGTACTCGCGGCTTTGCACGCGACCGTGATAAAACGCGGTAGCGACAACAGTAGCGGAGCCTTCGGCTTCACCGTATTACAGTATCACTTTAAAACACTATGTTTATAGGTACACTTTGACTTTTTTTTCCAAAAGTGTATATATATATTTACCTATATTGCATGTGAATTTTGAAATCATCCCCTATTTTACCCCCTTGAGGGGTGATTTTGCAAAAAAACGCTGAAACACGTAATTCTTTATTTCTTGTCAAAAACCTAATAATGAATTTTCATACCCCCAACTTGAGAAACGATACAAACTTTCATACCCTATTTCACGCCCTTTACGTTTTTATTACATAAAAGGTACCTAGTCAATGTCCTTCCTCAAGATGCAATCTAACTCCTCGCCAAATTTTATAAAAATCTGTTCAGCGGTTTAGGGGTGAAAAGGTTACAGACAGACAGACAGATTTATTTTCGAATTTATAACATCAGTTTGAATAGCTAATTATGGTGGAAGAAACGGTACACACGGTGGAAGCACTGGGTATCTGTATCATGAAAGAAAGAAAAAAATTCTAAATAATTTTTAACAAAATCAGCACAGTAGGGCAGTGTATATTGGGGCCAGGGAATTCCCCGCGTGAAACGATGGACGCAGAGTATAACGGGCGCACGTGGAGGATTTACTGGGCCGTGAAACTTCAGCGTAATCCCGGTGTATATCGTTCGACGTTCGCATATACGACGCGGCCGTAACACTGCCATACTGTTTTATATCTAGTTTTCAAAAAATACAGAATGATTTGTCTTGGTCTTAACTTTTTTTATACCGACTATCCTACTAACAGTAATTTCCAAACGCGACCTGTCAACTACCATTTAAAACTAGATGAGCACCAGAGACGACAAAGTAGGCGTAATTTTTGTAAACAACTCAAATAGATTCCAGTATGACTGATTATTGTCTGATAGTTGATACTTAATATGTTTCAAAAGTTCCAGATTGGCTTAATATTTTTATTAGGTAAGTCGGTCTAAAAGTGTTAAAATGCTTTTTTTTATAATTTTTTCCTGTCTATCGAATGGCGAAATTAGATTTTGAACTTTTAAATGGGAACCATACTTTTTTATTTCATATTCGGGTTCTGCGGAAAATTTTAGATACGGATATGTGTTAGTATTTTTTTAACCCTCGGGTCCTTTGTAGCCTCTAAGAAAGACCTAAAAATAGTCATTGTACACTACATATCTAAATTTGAAATGATTAACTTACTTTTACCTAGAATATTCGTTTTGAGGAGAAATTTCACTAATCACATAATAGCTCCCTAAAGCTCGATTTTGAACCTTAAGGCTCCTTTGAGGAATCCCTAAAACGGTCTAAAAGGGCCTTATTTAGAACTTTGTAAAATTTCACTCCGAAAAAAGTATTTTACATAATATTAGTTAACCGAATTTATTCAACTCTGAACTCTTTTAGGCCTTTTTAGGGGTCCTACAAAGGGGCCTTAAGGTTCAAAATCGAGCTTTAGAGACCTAATGAAGTATCGATTAGTGCAATTTCTCCTCAAAACGAATATTTTAGGTAAAGGTAAGTTAATCATTTCAAATATAGATATTTATTGTACAGGGCCGATTTTTAGATCTTTCTTAGGGGCTCTATAAAGGACCCGAGGGTCAAACAATACTAAGACGTATTCGTATGTAAAATTTTCCGCCGAAACCGAATATGAAATAAAAAAGTATCGTTCCCAATTCCCTACAGTACCCTTTCAGGGTCCTCGTGCCCAAAGTCTAATTTTTCCATTCAACAGGAAATAATTAATAAAAAAAACATTTTAACATTTTTAGTCCGACTTACCCGATAAGAAATATTATGCCGTTCCGGGACTTTGGAAACACTCTATAAATATGTACAGTCAAAGTTCCCTCTAAGCTGTGCCGCGCACAAATTTTTCGAAAGTTGCGCATCCGTTTTTGTATTCTGCGCACAATAGACTAGTTCACCATTTTGTTAAAACTTCATTTTATCAAAAGAATTGCATCTAAAAATAACAAAAATCCTTTCTTGTTTGTGTGTTATTAAAATGTTTTAAAATATAATTTACAAGAGTATTTATTAAAATAACTTTTGACTTTAATCACAGGCACAGGAGCAATTTATGTACCAGCTTTATATATCCCCGACGCAATACACAATTACTAGATAGTAGTGAGTTGAGGATCCCCCATAAGGCTCTAGTGATGTGTCCACATGACTCTTTATTGGGAGCTGACTCTGTACGCTCCGCTCACTAAAAAGAGTCGCTCAAAGGAGCGACACTAGACAGTACGCACTACACAAGAGTGCAGACTGCAGAGGTGTGAACTGTCATCATGCATGCTAAGGAGTCATGTAGCATTGCACAGCACAATACACACACTTAGCTCTGAGCTCATTTTAATATGATTCTGATCTTATATTATCCGCATTTCGGATAAACTATACAGTATAATAAAAGCTGAACAATAATAACGTTTATTGCTACAATATTATGACTTTGTCAACGACGTCAATGTGAATGGTTTAAGTCACTATAAGCTTAGTGTCATTCAACGTTAAATGATTCAGCACAGATAACTTCGTAAGTACAAAATTCACTAGTGTCTCTGTGTGTGCTCTGTAAATGTGCGAATGCAACAGTACAGAACAGTTCAGCACAGAGCAGTGGCGCTCGGAGTGAGTCATTCACAAAAAAAGAGCGACTCATTCCGGGAAGGGAATCGTTCATTATGAACGACTCGCTCAGGAGCTACACATCACTATAAGGCACACCGTCGGGTTGGTATCATGTTTATGGCACCTACTTCACACCGGTCTAAGTACACGTATAACAGGACGTTATATGAATACCTCCGTTGCTTGTCAGTCCTGCAATGTAGGGGAACTACAGGCCATCAAATGTATGTGTAATTGAAATGCTGTAGTGGGGCCTGTAAACAACAGTGAAAATGGTCGCTAAACGATATGGGCAGAGAGCGCCCCAGTGGGGGGCGTCGATTCATAAATCAACGCACCGGATTGCTGAAAGTGTTGATTTCATTTTTGAATTATTAATTGTTTACATAACGGACGATTATGCACTGCGTTTAATTTAAGACTAAAAAAAAATGTAGAATGTTAACATCAGCAAAGTAGATGTTGAAAAACATACGTGGTATCTCTTCTGGGACATTTTAAAGGTCTTTTCTGAATTTTGTCAGGGTTTTTTTGAGGTTAAACTTCTTTAGTAACTCAAATCTTTTTTTGGACGAAATTAACAAGTTTAGAAAATTTCCGTTATTTAAAGGCATCGACTGACAGATGGCGGCACCAAAACGCATCTTGAACGAAAGATGAAACCGGACGCAAACTAATTTTATGATCGGTTTCCGTTATTTAAAGGCATCGACTGGCAGATGGTGGCCTCAAAAAGCATCTGTAGAAACCAGCTTGAACGAAACATGAAACGTAGCTACGAACGAAAACCGATTTTGTGATCGGTTTCCTTTATTTAAAGGCATCGACTGGCAAATGGCGGCTTCAAAACGCGTCTATAGAGACCATCTTAAACGAAAAGTCAGACATAGCTACGAACGCAAACCAATTTTGTGATTGGTAGAGGTTGACCAAAGCCATTTTAAGCATAATCAACGTGCTTATATTATAGTGTTATTTTAAATATAATCTTTTTAGTACTTAATATCTGCCACAATCGTCAAAGAAGTTTCACTTCAACCTCGCGTAATTGTTGTACACACGCATTTTTTTTTAATTGTAGTGAAAATTTATCTCACTCAGAGTTCCAATTTTCTCAAAAACGGTTGACTTGAGCACAAAAACTGCAGTCACAAAAAAAATGTTTAAAACAATATTTTGAGCAAGTCGTAAAAAATCGTATTTTAATGAAATTTTTAATTTTAGAGCACAAAACTTAATTTGAAAAAAATAGTTAACTGACTGAAATAAAAATCGGCAACCATTTTGTAAAAAAGTCTGACTTGAGCCCGATATATTTTTTCATGTAGCGAACCAGTCTATAAAATATTCCAAAAGAGAAACTCCTTTTAGACCGATTTTCCAACATATATCTAAACTTTTTTCGAAATTTAAGCATCCTAGTAAAAGGTGTTCAATTAATATTTTTCACGCGTTAAGTAAAAACTTTTCAGCAAACCAAAGAAATTACCAACAAAGTAACTTGAATCTAAGCAATAATTTATTTTCAACGCAAACAAGATAAAAATATTCCCAGGTCGTTCTCAATACATTTTATGAAAACGGTTTTCTATCGCTTTGCCCGACTCCGCATTTAAAACAAACGAACATGTCAAACATAAAAATATGATTGCTTAGCCTCGCTCCATTGAAAATGTAAAGCGCTTCGCTAAAATGTTAGACGGTGGGGCGGAGCAGGGTGCTCGTCGTTGTAGATCAGATAGTTATGTGTATTGTTATGGCCAGAGGTCCTGTATAGAGGCGGATGTTCGCGAACAATGACGTCATAAAACTTGTAAACGACGTCATATTCCGACACGCGAAACGTTTACGTGGAAAGAGCTCTCGTGTCCGTCTGTAATGAAGCAGCTGCTGAAACGGTATTAATAAAAGATTCATGCTGGGTTGGTTTGCAGAAAGCGTTGACACAAAATCTAGTTTAACTATGGCCTTAGCTTGTGAACCACACATATTTGTTACCATTCCAACCCACAAGTGGGGAATGGTAGGTACTAGTTTAGGTCAAAAATCACTTTTCAAAAATTTTACAATATCTTTCCGTTTTGAGGTTCGCCGAATCTAAAAAACATATTTTTGAAAAAAACTCTATGCGTCTGTTAGTCTGTTTGACTGTAAATCTGTTTGTCTGTTAGTTTGTTAGTCTGTTAGTCTGTGAACACGATACATAGGTCAAACGGATGAACGGATTGAAACCAAATTTAGGGAGGATGCTTGATATGCAAATATGAAGAGCCCTATTGTTTTTGGGGAAAATCGGTGCATGCGCAGAAGATATATATGCTATAACGGTGTTTTTATATAATAATGGTATACTTTTCATAACTGCTTATTATTATATTTATTATTTCAAGTAAGTTTCGTTAAAAAAATTTTATAAGCTTTATAGTTCCGGAAATATTTTGAAAAAAAATCAGCTGTTCTTTTGTTTTGTAGATCTGTCAGAAATAAACTAGTTTAAAGCATAGTTTGATTAATTTTTACATGACGTGAACATATTTTGTAGGTAACCATGGCAACGATTCGAATAGCAAATATCATATTGAATATTAGCCATTACCCGCGTCACCTCACGCGATATCAGATATTTTATTCTCTTTATTATATTATATCAAATGTAAATATTTTTGAAGTTGGAATGGTCCCGTCACCCAATCGGCTGGAATTTTTACTAGCATTTACCCGCGACCTTGTATGCGTAGAATCAGTGTGTACAATTGATTAAAAAAAATCATAAATTCAAGCAAGACTCATTTAAGACGGTCCTATAAACAATGTTTTTTTGTTTTATCATCTTTTGCAAAAACATAAAGATCTTGTGGATTAGATACACGTGAGCAAGTCATATACAGCTGGCCGTGCTAAAAATATTATTTTTCCTAAAAAAATGATAGCTGCCTAAGTGTTTTCCCTTTCCGAAAGTAAATTTTAATAGAAATCGTATAATATTTTAAAAGTGAAAAGACAAATCCGTTGGTATAATTGGTATTCATGGTATTAAAACAATGTCTCCTTTAGAATTGTCACTAATTATAATATCCCTAACAATATTTCGACCCAGATGAAAAACTTGTAAACGTGTATCATTATACAATTTGAGCGCATCAAGATTTCACATTAAAAGTACCGGAACGCCCACTTTTAACCTTAATTTATGAAAAGGAATTTCATTCCCTCAAGGGTTAATTTTTGAAAACAAAAGTAGTTTATGTTTTTCGCCAGAGTTTAAACTATTTCCATATTAAATTTCATCACATTTGGTTCAGCGGTTAAAATGGCCTCGTCACACAGTTGACTAGAATTTTTCCCAAAACGCAAAACGCATCATCAGCCAAGAGTTGGGGAACAAATCACTTCACGATGAAAAAATCACTGTGACCAGCCGTCTAAAATGATCACTGTGATCTGACAAGAGGTAACCGTTCCAAAGTAACGTATGTTGTTCCATGTCACCGCAATCACGAACGGTTTCTCCAATCGAGTAGCCGACCAACGCCGATGTAACGTCCGAGTGTTTGCTCGGTCGGGCGGCATACGACGTGACCAGCCGTCTAAAATGATCACTGTAATCAGAAAAGAGGTAACCGTTCCAAAGTAACGTATGTTGTTCCATGTCACCGCAATCACGAACGGTTTCTCCAATCGAGTAGCCGACCAACGCCGATGTAACGTCCGAGTGTTTGCTCGGTCGGGCGGCATAATACGACGTAACCAGCCGTCTAAAATGATCACTGTGATCAGAAAAGAGGTAACTACGTTCCAAAGTCACGTATGTTCTATGTCACCGCATCACGACGGTCGCTCCAACCGAGTAGCCGACGTAACGTTCAACCGAGTGTTGGCTCGGTCGGGATCGACGTGACAAAGTCACGATGATTTTTCACTGTATTTTTGTGTAACTGGAATAACAGTCAGCGCTCTTGTTAACGACCGTTTTAATCAACGGGTAACGGGCCGACGCGAAACGGTTACCTTTGTACACGATCCGCTAATATACGCGAGCGCGTCCGCGTTGTTTTCGATATCAGTTCTATACTTGAAGGGCGAAGAAGTGCAAGAACGTTATGTCTTGCTTGTTTATTTTTGTAATTTTCTAAAGTCTTGTCTCAACACTGGCCTATTATGAACAAGGCTAATTAATAAATCCATATCAATATCAAGGTAAGAGTACGATAACTTGCTATGCAAAATATCCACTGGAAATTCACAATTATTGTTTTATATAACATATAACAGCGTTATTGGTCGTTTTAAGTGCGGAAAATTAATTTTTATAAATTAATTTAAAAAAATTAAATATGGTATAGTAAGTATATTATTTACTATAACGATCGCTATCTTGTCTTATATAGTGATAAGAAAAGAGAAAGTTATATATACCTGTACCTATGATAAACAAAGATAGAAATATCAATTGGTTGGAATGAAATACAATTGAACGTTCAGGGCAGAGTCGTATTTGGAAATTTTAATTTATAAAACGAATTTTAAATTTAAAACTCACATTTTCATGAAGATTGAAAACCACCGCTTTTTTTGATAAAGGGGTATGCGAATTGTCTCGCAGTGAAGCGGGAAGGGGCAAATGTGGAGTTTTTAAAAAAACAATTCCGGGTTGAACGATAAACGGGTATGCGAATTGTAATTCTGGGGTGAACGATAAAGGGGTATGCGAATTGTCTCGCAGTGAAACGGGAAGGGGCAAATGTGGAGTTTTTAAAAAAACAATTCCGGGGTGAACGATAAACGGGTATGCGAATTGTAATTCTGGGGTGAACGATAAAGGGGTATGCGAATTGTCTCGCAGTGAAACGGGAAGGGGCAAATGTTGAGTTTTTAAAAAAACAATTCCGGGGTGAACGATAAACGGGTATGCGAATCTAAATACGACCCTGCTTCCATAACACAATCGAAAGCTGCATTCAAAGTGAGATAGTTATACAATAATTCTACACCAGTTGCTATGACGTGTATTTGTGATTTTTGATTGGTTAGATTCAAAAAATGACAGTGAAAGACGAAAAGTAGTTCCATTTTTTTCACGTATTTTTGAGGAAATTTGTGAATAATCCGCAAAGTTTTTTTTTTGAACGTCAAAATTTAGCGTTTTCTATGACTTAAAAAAAAAAATTTCAAAATTTGGGTGCATAGTGTTATCGTACTGGACCCCAATATCAATTTTAAACTCCATATTCGCAATGAGCAGCACAAGGTAGGTTGGTAGGTATAGGTAAAAACGTGCGCGCACATCTGTCGTCGTCAACAGACTTCTATGAAATGACGTGGTCTACTGCATCGGACCGACCGCCATCGCGCCGAGGGGCGACGTGCGGGTATCCGTTGAGTTTTGTTGCAACGGTTACATGCCCGTCGCGTTAACAAACACACACACTAACCTATTGAACACTGAGCGTCGGCCCGTCGCCCGTCATAAAAATCGGGCCGTTATCCGTTGTCGTTAACAAGAGGCCTCACTGTGATCACAACGACTCAGTTTCCCGTTTCGCTATAACAGTGCGCCTGACACGTCAACAGCAGCGCCGATTTTAGTGAAGCGGTAGATAATATGTATCTCACGGTTTGATAGCGGGCACTGACCCTCGTTCAAGGAAACAATTCCAGCATCAAATGCCGGACGTACATGTGTTGGACATCAAATGTTCAAATTATACCTATACTACATCTTCAGGTGAGAATTTCATATTAGAAAAATATCAAATTTATAACAGATTATTACGTGCGGAAAATACAATAACAATTTAACTGCTCTGAAATACTCCCGGGCTTATTTTGCTGTAAAAATTGCCAATTGAATTTGTGTTATTGCAGATACCGCTAACCTAGCGGTATGTGCTTTATTATCGTTTTGCGCGTCAGAACGTCACGTTATTTGTGAAGGTCTGCACAGTAATTAATTTGTAGGTTAAGTTGATTACATCAAATTTTGATACTCCCGGATACTTCTTTTTGAAGTAAAACTTCTTTACGCACGCTTGACTTGAGGAGTAAGCTGGCGAATACCTGACGAGAGATTTACGGAAGTGTGATCGGGCGAGGCGAACGGAAGTTGAGAGGGAGATATAAGTTAGTGAAGAGGATGACAAATACTTCACTGGCTAGTGGCGCCATCCGGTGGCCGAAACAAATACTTCACTGGCTAGTGGCGCCATCAGGTGGCCGAAAATCTAAGCAGTACTAACAATAGAATTACACATACTTTACTTGCCAGTGACGCTATAGGGTGACAAAACAAAGCTTTGTAAACCTATTTAACTTGCAGAGCTAAATAATATTTCATAAAGATTTACGCTTAAAATCCAACGAGAGCTAAGTAATTGCAATGTATTACTTTTGTTTTCATTATGTTTATATTTCTTTCTTCTTACATTAGACTGTTCATTTCGTTCTTGAACAATTTTATAAATTAATATTTTGTTCAACACATTAAATATTCTAAGTTTAAAGTGAATAAAATTGTAAATTCATTTTAAAGTTAATATTTTGTGAATTTTCGGGTGAATAATAACAAATTATGACTTCAGTCGTGTGGTCTCAAGCACACTCGTTTTTTTTTAACTTTTTATTGCCCTGACTGTTGCCTTTGGTAAGTATCTAATTATTGAATCCCACGCCTATACTTAAGAATTTGTTCTCCTTATCTCCACCCTCTACAAAAAAAAAATGCTGAAAAATACTCTGCAGGTAGACGAATGAACAGTTCTAATTAGCAAACGGGGAAACTGTCTCACTCAAACCGTCATGTTGTCGGCAAATGCCGGCCTCGTATCTTGGAAAGTTGCCTTTAAACATCGATTTACTGTATGTAGTTAGGGAGCATTTTTTCTTATATGATATAATAGGCGAAATCTGGACCCATTTTAACCCAGATATGCCTAAAATGTTTTGAAAAGCGCAAAATTTGTTTTTTTTCATATTCTTAAGAATATATTGATAATAAAACAACTTTTCAAGGTTTTGTCAAATTTTATTAAGAAAAAATATAAAATGGCGGCTGTCCTATATATAGGACGTTAGTCATATATGATTTAAGACAAGGGACGGGCACGGAAATCTGAAAAAATGTCAGCTTAACCACTTGGTTTTCACTGTATAATTTACTTTCAGTACTACACATTCCCGGAAAAATAGTGGCAGAAAAAAAATCATGAGCCATTTTTCCGTGAGTGAATAAAAAAAAAGTAAACCCTATAACCGGATCTAACAAAATGGAAAATTTTCTTTTCGATGTGTACATCGACAGAAAAATAGTGTAGCAGAAATTTTGGTTGGGCAATTTTTCCTCAATTTGACGTCAAAATTGGATGAAAAATGTTAAATATGGTAAAAAAATGGTTTAAATTTAAACAAATTTCTGTCGCTTTGTTTTTAGGTTATGTTAGAGCCAAATGACCGGGAAATACAATCGCCAGATATTTTTGACCAATTGCACTCACCACAAACTACCGTTAAGAGGATGGATAATAATGACGTACCAAGACCTCGCCACCTTCCAAATCAACGTCGAGAGAATGTCAAATTTCAATATCTTGAATTTTAAATGTTAACACTTCGAAGATTAAAATAGTTGTACTCCAGTTAATAATTATTTTTCAGCAAGAGAATACCTATTTTTACCAAGGATAGATAAGTCTAATTATTTAACTTAATTATTGTATAATTGAAAAATTCAAGTCGTATTTTCCGGAACTTTCATTTTTGGTTCAGTTTAGTTTAGTTTAGTTTAGTTTATTAATTCTCCAGAGACAATACAAACATTGTATGGATTTGTCAAATACAAAAAATCAAATATAAAAATACATCAAATTTCTAACGTAAGAATTTAAAAGTTACAATAAAAAATTATTTTGAATATTCCTGTATATTGTAAAAACATCCATCTATTAAAAACTTTCTTAAAACGTTCTTAAATATGTTTGTTTTTCAAATAATAATCTAATAAATTTTTAAGTAAAAAAAAGAACAGGCTCTAGTTATGTTACAGTCCCACGAAAAACGTAGGTATTGTAAGGGCTCTTGTTAACGACTGTTTTAGTCAACGGGTAACGGGCCGACGCGAAACGGTTACCTTTGTACACGATCCGCATATACGTGAGCGCGTCCATTGTTATCGATATCAGTTCTATACTTGAAGGGCGAAGAAGTGCAAGTACGTTATGTCTTGCTTGTTTATTTTTGCAATTTTCTAGTCTTGTCCCAACACTGGCTTATTATGAACAAGGCTAATTAATAAATCCATATCAATTTTAAACACCATATTCACAATGAGCAGAACAAGGTAGGTAGGTAGGTATAGGTAAAAACGTGCCCGCACATCTGTCGTCGTCACCAGACTTCTATGAAATTACGTGGTCCACTGCATTGGACCGACCTCCGTCGCGCCGAGGGGCGACGTGCGGGTATCCGTTGAGTTTTGTTGCAACTGTTACATGCCTGTCGCGTTAACAAACACCCACACTAACCTATTGAACACTGCGCGTCGGCCCGTTGCCCGTCATAAAAATCGGGCCGTTATCCGTTGTCGTTAATAAGAGGTCTTATGATGATTCATAATTCTTGGTTATTTTTTTGCACCGCACTATAAATATAACAAAGCCAGTGGTTGTTTTTCAATTTTTAAGGGTTTTCCATAATACGGAATTCTCAGGACACGAGTCTGACTCGCAGTTGACTAATTTTTTGTAAGCATTCTCAACAGCTCTGTAAGAAAGATATTACAGAAATGTGTTCATCGAGTGTAATTTTCTGTCGGTATGCGTCAACTTTCCCCCTTTTTCAGTCTGGCGCTTTAACGAATCGCAACAAACATGTAAGAATTATAATTAGTTTAATTACAGCTTCAATTATTCAGGTTTGAAATTAAATTCCTGCATACCCGGCCATTTGAATAACGATCAATATATACTTGAAAAGTCGTTGGACTTTTTTTCACTAATTATAATTCACTTGAAAGATTGACTGCCGCGTTGTTATCGTTAAATTTATTCAAAGGGAAACAATTCTATTTCGTATCCGTCATGCAAACTTTTCTTTCAGGCATGAAAATGTCTTTTGAATAAAATTAAAACAACCGGTGCATTTTAATAAATAACAATAAAAATATGTAAAATACGTCAACCGAGTATAAAGAATTTGTTCTAAAGTTTCAACTAAGAATTACGAAAGATGACTATTGTTCGGATTATTTAAAAATTTCATTTTTGAAGTACAACTTCTTGTGCGAATTACGACTGTTTAACGTTGCGATAAATATATATTTTAAAGATAACGATGTAAGCATGGCAAGGAAAAAAAGTAATATATCTATCTATCTATACCAGTGATGGCGAATCTTTTTGAGCAGTGGGTCATATTTTGTTAATTATTTTTTTTAGTACTAGCTCGTGGGCCACTAAGTCAGTGGAGTTACTTGTAAAGGGAGCGGAGGGATGTACTATTTCCTTTAGTTCGAAAGTTTTTTGGACGACACACAACGTTTTACGACCATGCTGGATTCAGCGTGTTTTTTTCTTTAAGCATGATGATTTTGCCAAAGTTCCGAAAGATTTCGGTTTTCGTCAAAAATCGCATTTTCTTATAGATAGGTAGATAGATAGATAGGTCTCTTTATTTCTGTATGTGCTATATAAAACAGCGTAGAATGCGTCATAAACATACTTAATATAATTACTTACTAGGTATTAAAATGTATTCAGTACTAAAATTTATATTAAAATATTCATCCATACTGTATATTACTTTATTTATAAGAAAGTCTTTTATAATTATTGTTTTTAGCTTCACAGCCTTTAAATTCCACACATCTAAAGGTAATTTATTACAAATTTTTACTATTGTATTATATGGGTAGTTAAGTGTGGTTGTTAGGTTATTTGTTTTGTAATTTATATTTTCTTTACTTCTGGTTTGATAATTATGTATTTGATTTCTTTTACTGAAATAGCTTTAGTTTTTTTTATAAAATAATATACAGTTCAAAATAAAAACACTGTAAACAGTAAGAACATTAAAATTTTTGAATAAAAGCCGACATGAGTGTCTTGGTTTAACTCCGGCAATGGCACGGATAATTTTTTTCTGTCTAATAAAAACATCTTTAAAATTTGTGGAATTTCCCCAAATAATAACAGCATAAGTTAAATGACTTTCCACATACGCATGATGGTAAGCCTTGAAAAAATTGCAAAAATCGAATTCTTTAATATACTTTTGAAACTGAGAATGCTTACAGAAAAACAGTAACTGCTCTTTATAATGCAATGTAAGCAGCAAGTCTTTAAGAGCGACGGTGGTTCAGAGGTAGAATGCTCGTCTTCCACGCGGGCGCCCTGTGATCGATTACTGGCCGTTGCAATTGTCTTTTTTGTTTTTAAAATTACAAATAACTTTATTTATTTTTATTTTTTATTTTTAAAATTGCAAATCACAATTATTTTTTTTTATCAAAACTTTTAATGTTTTCCGTTAACCTAGAATCTTGTTTGGCGCGAAAGAAGGTTGCATAGCACGAATAAAAAAATTTGAAAATAAGTTTGACCCTGCAGGCCATCCCTGTAACTTCCCGCTATTTTCGAGTTCAAAACGCTCAAAAATATATAAAATATAGCAAGAAGTTTATTTTTTAGTTCTTTGAGCTCAAAAAAAAACACTTTGTTACGAAATTTTCGTTCACTATATCTCATGAACAAATGAACCGATTTGATGCGATTTGCGGCAGTCGACTCAATTTTTTATCCTAAAAAAGTAATTTATTACAGAAAAATCGATCTCAGAGGAATTTTACGAGCAATTTAAAAGAAACACTTTTTTACAAATTTTTCGTTCACGATATCTCGTGAACAAATGAGCCGATTTTGATGCGGTTTGCGTCGATCGACGCAGTTTTTTTAACCTAAGAAAGTAAATTATTACAAAAAAATCGATTTGATAAGAATTTTACGAGTAATTATAAAAAATTACTTTTCTCCTAATTTTTCGTTCACGTTATCTCATGAACAAATGAACCAATTTTGATCTGGTTTGCGGCGATCGACGCAGTTTTTTTAGCCTAAGAAAGTAATTTATTACAAAAAAATCGATCTGATAACAATTTTAAGAATCATTTTAAAAAAACACTTTTTGACGATTTTTTCGTTCACGGTATCTCGTGAACAAATGAACCGATTTTGATGCGGTTTGCGGAAATCGACACAGTTTGTTAAGGAGAAGAGCTGATTAGATTTTGGAATTATTCGGTTTAGAAGTTTAGAAAATATTTTACAAAAACAAATTTTAAAAAATTTTTGAAACTTGTTTTTTTAAGATTTCTCAAAATTTTTTGGGCCGAATCGTTTCAAATTTTCAGGAAGTCTAAGTTCACCAAGATCACGTCAGATGCCGCAAACCGCGTTTCAGTCGGACACTCCGTTCAAAAGATATAAAAGGTTTACATACATACATACACACACACACACACACACACACACACACACACACACACATACATACAGCCCTACGGACATCATCGCCAAAATAGTTTTAATAGCTTCCTAGGACCTCAATACGTCGAGATCTGGCGAAAACTCGATTTTCGAAAATCGGGGTGAAACCAATAACTTCCCGATTTTTGAAAAAAAAAAAATTTTTTTTTAAAGCGGGAAGTTAAAAAATCCGAAAATCATAAATTTCTGATTTTATATATAGAATTATTACTTGATAAACTTAATTTTTATGAAATAACGATACGGACAACTCAGGGCGCGAGTTCTACTCGCACTCGCCCGTCTTTTTTTAGTTTTATTGACTGTTCTATCTTTTATGATATAAAAAATGAGTTTATAGAAATAGACACGTGGGTCATTTAAAAAGCCTGCGTGGGTTAGTGTCTGACCCGCGGATCATAGGTTCGCCATCACTGATCACTGAAAATCTAGTGTTACGATGTTTTTCCGCGCTAATCTCCGAAAGTCCCACTATTTTCCATAATATTAGATTCAGAAGAAACATTTTCATGAAGCGATCATAAACAATGTTCTGTGCAAACATATAATTTTTAATCAGAAGTCTACGAACCGAAATAATACTAACTCTGGGAAAAAATATTCTCGTAATGTGGTGTACCCTTTGTGGTGGTGCCCTAGGCCGGTGGCTAGTAAGCCTTATATCAATTAATGGCCCTATGGCCATATTCACCAAACACTATTAAAGATAGAAGTTACTAATCTTGGAACAAATTTATAGATTAGAATTAAGTTTACTTTCAATTCACCAAGTCAGGTAGAAAAATCCGACCGATAGCGTTAGTGTAAACGAAAAAATTCACAAAATAATAATGTTTTATCTTAACCCTAATTGCACAAAAAACTTCCATTAACTTTAATGCTTTACAAGTATTCGCTGTGAGTTTCGGCGGTATTGCCATCTAGCGGATTTCTATTAGCAAAAGTGACGGAAAATTTACCCACATTATATATTAGAGAATAACAATAATAGAGAATAAAATTGTAAATGTCAACAATTTTGATTAAGCATTGGTGAAAATCCTTTTTAATGGAACCGGATATGTAAATAATATCAGTAAGCGTATACAGAATAATTTTTTACATTAATAAATGTCAAATTATCATCATATTTTGGAGTTTACTTTGTCAATTCGCTGTGAGCTTTACACTAGCGCCGCGTATTGGTTCGAAAAAGCCATTTTTGCAAAATGTCAAATGATAGGAAAGAGCTAAAAATTTGCTTGTTAGTTAAAAATGAGACAATACCTCCAAAGCTAATTGTATTGTAAACGTTGTCAATAGGTATATTCTTCAAAAATATAATGTAAGTAAGCATTATTATTGATAAATATTTATTGCTTCGGCGGTATTGCCATCTAGCGGATCTCTATTCGCTACAAGTGACGGAAAATTTTAACGCATAAAGTCGCCGCATACAGCGCTCGCGAAAAACTGCTTATCCCCTCCCTCTTGAGGCTCACAGCGAATACACTTCACAAAAGGTCAATAAACAACACATAAATAAATTCACAAGAGCAACTGTAGATATACTCCACATTTATAGGTTAGGTATTTATGAACTGTGTGGCGGTCATTATTATTTTATCAGACGAAAAAATATTTATACCCTCAAAGTAAGACAGAATAGATATATACCTGCAGTAAATATAATTATATTTGGTGAATTGAATAATCGCTATTTATTCGGAGGAATAGCTACCTGAAGAACAAATGAACCGAATAAATAACTGCTTACGTATCGCCACTAGGTCTGCATTAAATGAAGACGGAAAACTCGGTTCTGACTGCAAAAAATATCGATTTCTATGGCGTCAGAAAAGTTAATCAACACTTGCATCGTCGTCTATCGCCGATCGTCAATATGCAGGAGACAATGCGGGAACTTCCCGCCCCCCATTTCCGCCTTGCCTAACTTCCAACACAATTAGCATAACTAAAGAAACGTCTCGCCTCATCTGCAATGTCTTAGAAGGTGCCGTTCACTTGTTCTGTCATTATTACACAAACAAGTCATGAGAATAAAAGCAGACTTGAACAACACGTCGCGTCACTTTTGTAGAAGAATCGTTAACTGGTTTTGTCTCTCACCGCGGAACCCCTGAGAAACTTTAGGAAAGTGATCCAACAGCGTTAAACTATAGCGATCCCGCCCGGTTTTACCCGTGTGCAAAAGAACGAATGGGGGGAAGGAACTGAGTACGCACGTTCATCTTAGTTTACCGAGATGAATGTTGTGTCCAAATTTCATGATGATCGGAGTTATGTTCAAAAGTTTTTGTCGGACGGGCAAATTTTGAGTTAAATTTTTCATTGATGCTCCGCTCCTCTTGGTCGTAGCGTGATATTATATAGCCAATAGCCTTCCTCGATAAATGGGCTATTCAACAAACAAAAAAATTACCGTTATATTGCCATCTAATCATGGGCTATCCAACAAACATTTTTTTTTAATTCGAACCAGTAGTTCCTGAGATTAGCGCGTTCAACCAAACAAACTCTTCAGCTTTATATATTAGTATAGATAGAAGATAGGTAGAAAAAAATATAAACTAAAAAAAAACGAGTGTGTTTTAGACCATACGACTGAAGTAAAACTTCTTCCTGCCATAATTTGTTATTATTCACCCGAAAATTCACAAAATATGCACTTTAAAATGAATTTACAATTTTATTCACTTTAAACGTAGAATATTTAATGTATTGAACAAAATATTGATTTATAAAATTGTTCAAGAACGAAATCAGAAGAAAGAAATATAAACATAAAGATAATGAAAACAAAAGTCATACATTGCAATTACTTAGCGCTCGTTGGATTTTAAGCGTAATTATGAAATATTATTTAGCTCAGCAAGTTAAGTAGGTTTACAAAACATTTTTCTGTCACCCGATAGCGCCACTGCAAGTAAAGTATGTGTCATTCTATTGTTAGTACTGCTTATATTTTCGGCCATCTGATCGCGCCACTAGCCAGTGAATTATTTGTCATCTTCTTTCTATCTTCACTAACTTATATCTCCCACTCAACTTCCGTTCGCCTCGCCTGATCACACTTTCCGTAAATATCTCGTCACGCATTCACTAGCTTATTCCCCAAGTTAAGCGTGCGTTAAGAAGTTTTGGTTCAAAAATTCGCTCTAGGAATCTTTAAAACTGTTCAATTACAGACGTTACAATTTTATTTATTTGAATTAATTGGGATAGCGTCTGTATAATTCATTAAAAAAACTAGTATGTGGATTTTGTAATCCGTTATATATACAGACACCGGAAAATCATACCATATTATATGTAAAATATATTATAAACAAACTCTTCAGCTTTATATATTAGTATAGATTACAACCCTTCAACTTCTTGTGTAAATCAATATCTTAATATAGATTTGCCCAAGCAGCCAGAGAACAGTAACAGAACCGTCACAGTTTTGCTATTCCATGCGCAGTAGCTCAAAAATCGATATAAATAGTACGCTTTAGCCACTGCGCATAAGGCGACGGTTCTGTTACCGTTCTCTGGCTGTTTAAACAAACTGAATATAAATTTAAAAAATATTTAAACATTTTTAATACCTATCACGTTTCTTGATACAATTTTTATGACAAAAATGTATTTTTAGATATTTTTGAGCTATTCAAGCTAAATTAAACGCTTAATTACAGCTAATTAAAATATTTTAAAATACCTTTTGCCGCTTTGCAACCGTAGTTTAAAATTTGCCTAGACTATTTTTTACAAAGTCAAATCATCTTAATCGTATTTTATAAATTTAAAAAAGCTTATTTTGATTAAGTATTGAAATTATTTTGTTTGCGGCACGCAAGTGTCATCTGTGTGGAACGAATGAAACCTATCGATTATATTAAGAGCAGCTTTACCGTGTTCGTTATTTCAACGGTCGAGAAATGAAGGCTGGTACCGTACACGTTACATAACGAGCTCTACCGAAAGCTTTAGTGAGTTATTTCTGTTTTCAACTCATAGAGGGAATACGTGTTGCAATTGCAGAAAAATAAAAGGTACACACATTTTACTTATTTCTAATTTTTCTTTCAATAGATGTACAGTTTTTCAAACAATTTTACATAAGTTTAATTTCCTGTTACCCGTTTTAATTATATTTCCAAAATGGAAAATATAATAATAGCGCATCCCCCCTCCCTAAAAGTCGTCCAATGGTATTGTTTTTAAAGGATTTATAGTGAAAGCTGGAAAGACATCGAACTATATCAGTAACACGTTATAACAATGAAGGACAAACACTAAGGTATACATTGTGTTCACCAAAAGTGGTAACAGATAATTCGTCTATTCTTCAATAAATAAAATTATCGACCAATTTAACAAAAATATATAAACATAATTCAGTACATCAACGTTTCGGTCCGGATTTTGATTTTCTTCAGAATTGATCTAAAAAAATCCAAATCCGGATCAAACGTTAATGTACTGAATTATATTGATATATTATATTTGTCTGAAAAATTGGTCGATAATTTTATTTATTGACCAGTTTTAATCAGACTTTAATCAAAGATTTGAATTCGTCTATTCTCCTAGATACAAAAATAAAAATTAAATAGTTTTTTGTTGAACTCGAGATTGACTATCAGAAACTGCTGAGACATATTTATTTGTACTTCAAACTCAACCGGAAGTGTACATGCATATTTTTGTTTTAATTTTCGAGATCTCCATTGTTTGCTCTATGCATTCCTATAAAATTTTCATAAGGTTACGTAAGAAAATATTCGAGAAAAACGTTATCAATGTATTAATTAAATACACAGTAATAATTTACACATGTAAATAATTATTACTGTGTTAAAAATGTTCATAAGGTTACATAAGAAAATATTTGAGAATAACGTTATCAATTTGTTAATTAAACACACAGTAATAATTATTTTTACAGCACTCCACACGTGTGTAAATTATTACTGTGTATTTAATTAACAAATAATAACGTTATTCTCGAGTATTTTCTTATGTAACCTTATGAACATTTTATATGACTATAGAGAGAAAAATGGGGATTTATAAAATGTAAAAACAATATATGTTGTCATTTGAAAGAAAATAATCAGCAGTTTCCGATAGTAAATCTCGAGTTGAACAAAAAACTATTTAATTTTTTTATATCAGTATAGGATACACTAATTATTCACTGTTACCAGTTTCGGTGAACACACTGTATTGCTTTGGTCGAGTTAGAATTTCATTACGGCATTTCGCGGTGTACGATAACGCGAGACAAACGCATTCCTCGGCTCCTCTGAGGTTAAATTAAAATCCCCACAGCTAGCTTTACTTGTTTTCATAACAGTTTTGTGAAATTTATTGAAGTTATTGAATGCGGACAAATTATTCTGCACGTGTTGTTTCAAAAGATGTCCACCCAAGATAGTTTTTCATTGGTTTTCTTATTTTCGAAATCATGTGCCCACAATGACATTGTTGGAAAGTAAATTTTTCTTATATGGTATTTTAACTGTAACAATGTGAAATCTAATTGTTGACACCAATTTTTTTTTTCAATGCAAATGTATTTTGACGAACTACAGTTTTTAATAGCCTATAAGTTACTCCTTGTAACATTAGCTATCTGCAGTGAAAATTCCGTCAAAATCGGTCCAGTCGTTTAGGAGATTAGCCGGAACAAACAGACAGACAGACAAAAACTTTGAAAATTGTTTTTTGTTATAAGAACCGTATAATATACTTTCATATGCATTTAGTAAAAAGCTGTTATTTTGACATTACAAACACTTATATTTTATTTATCTGTATAGATTTGAAAAAAAGTTAATTTTCCAATTAAAATAACTAATTAAAAATAAAAAGTAAAAAAAATAAAGTAAATTGGGTACTTTTAAGATTTGTTTTTTTACTTAATCATTTTATTGTCGACATTTTGTTTGTAGTGTTAATGAGATGGATGTCGTACATAGTCGTCAGCGAGAAAACCTTTTGATGAGAAACATGTAATGGCGCGTTTGGTTGGAGATAAAATCGTGCAATTGGCGCAACACTTTTATTGGAGGACGTTACGTTTGGAAGCGTTGTATCAAACATGGTTTTAGTTGAAGGCGACATCTAGATAACAGAGCGAAATTTAATTACCTACTAGTTTAGTTACTAGTATTTCGTTAGGTGACAGCGCGTAACGCTTGCTTTGTGTATTCGTTGGATTGTAACTTGACTTTTGTTAAAGACGACAACTAGATGACAGGGCAAAATTTAAGGCCCTTGCACACGGCTGGATTTGCCGCTAGATTCCTTGCTATAAATGACTACTATTTTTTTTATATTTAGGTTTAGGTTTACTAGGTTTTATGTGCTTGCTTTTACACGAGACTTCTTTTCAAGCTTGTTTTTTTTGGTAGGTTCGGTGGGCGCGCAGTGACAGTTCAAATACAAACACAAAGCAAAACGTGTCTGAGCAGAATGACACCATGTCAGTTTGCGGGCGTTTGTTCATGTCGCCAACGTGACAAGATACTGTTTCCTGATTGGTCCTCGCTCAGAGCAAGCACATGGACCTAGCAAGAAAAATAGCCCTGTTTTAGTTTCAAAATTTATCTTGTAAGCTAGCCGGCGAACCCACAGTGACGTTATATTTCCAGCCTCGTAGCAGCTGCCTGCCGGCCAGTATAGATAGTGCCCGCGGTGAGAGTTGAAGCCAGGCACGTCATCAATAATATGGTAGTGAAGTTGAAAGCCTACTTGTCCGCAGACAGTGGCGTGTGAAGTAAATTCGACATATCCATTTATAGCGGTAGAATAAAAATAAACACTCGACGCACGTGGATCTCCGAAACAGCCAATAGCAAGCTAGAAGGCGTTCACGTCACTAGAACGCAGTGGCTTTATCTTTCGCCGCAGCTGTCTTAGAAGTCCAAGCAGTGGTTTCAGCCTCGTGTGCAGTGGCCTTTAGTTACACGGTGAAATTTAGTTACTAGAATTTCATTTGTTCACAGGGCGAAATTTAGATACTAGAATTTTGTTTAAAATTGAGTTTCACTTCTGCCAGCCGTTCCACGATGGCTCACATTTTTTAAAATGATAAAGCGACATTTGTAAACACACAGCCTGTATAAAGATGCATTAAATTAGCTAACAAACAATTACACAGCAATAGATAACAGAATGTGGGTGACGCAGCCAATATAGCGATTGTGTTAAGGTAGCCCTGATAACATATTATGCTACACTGACACTGATGTTTCAGTCGTGTTTTGTTTTTAGACACTTCGGTTCAGCTTCGGTTTAGATAAACAAGAAATTCCAGCCAATTGGGCGATGAGACCATTCCAACTTCAAAAATGTTGACATTTGATTATAATAAAGAAAATAAAATTTCTAATATCGCGTGAGGTGACGCGGGTAATGGCTAGTATTCAATATGATATTTGCTATTAGTTGCAGAATATGTTCCACGTCATGTAAAAATTAATCAAAGCATGCCTAACTAGTTTATTTCTGACAGATCCATAATACAAAAGATCGGCTGATTTTTTTTATTTTTAAAATATTTCCGAAAGTTTAAAAAAAAAATTAACAAAACTTTCCTGAAAAAAATAAATAGAATAATAAGCCGTTATGAAAAGTAGGTATACCATTATTATTATATAAAAACACCGTTATAGCATATAGGTATTTTTTGCGCATGCGCCGATTTTCCCCAAAAACAATAGGGCTCTTCATATTTGCATACCAAACATCCTCCCAAAATTAGGTTTTAATCCGCTCATCCGTTTGACCTGTATCGTGTTCACAGACTAACAAACAGACGCACAGAGTTTTTCCAAAAATATGTTTTTTTGGATTCGGGGGACCTCAAAATGGAAAGATATTGTAAACTTTTTAAAAAGTGATTTGTGACCTAAACTGGTACCATTCCCCACTTGTGGGTTGGAATGGTAAAATGAATGGTACAAGGGCGTCCACTAATCACGTTATGTTAGGGAATGCAATATCGGGATACCGGGATCCCGCATATAGTTTGCAGAACTAATCTCGGTCGAAAATTTGGCGGGATCCCGCTGAACTGGCGGGATTACAGAAAAGCGTGGTTCATATGTATACTCGACGCGCGGCGGCGCGTGGACTGGCATTTGGCAAGCGATCGATAATTTATTGGCGCTAATCATGAGTACCTATACAAAATAAGAAAAACAGTTTTTCAAACACACAATTAAAAAATTTTAAACTTTATATCTGATCGTTCAATTTCCTGGCATTTTATCCCGCCTCGAGCACCCCACTTCGTTGATTTGAACGCCTTAACTCCTGGTCATTTCCTTATTGGCGACTCACCCAGCATCCTTTTGGAACCAAATCTTGCAGAAGTCAAAGAAAACCGGTTGTCCCGATGGCAGCGTATACAGCAACATTTTTTGGTCAATTTTATGACAATTTATGGTTTAATCTTTATGTCTAAACGTATTAATAATAAATAAACCATTATGAAAACGAGGTCTATTAGGTCTTTATTATGATTGAATTGAGAAGTCTAAATCCACCCTGCTGGATCCCGCAAATACCTGGATTGAAATTATCTTGTGGGATTGCATTCCCTACGTTATGTGTTTTTTTTTTTAATTTGGGCCCTCCTCCCCCTCACGAGAGATATAACCTATAATTTTTAAATAATTAAATTTATTTGATATATTCATATATTTTTTATTACTCATGCGGGAAAAGTGGTATCTTTACGCATGCTGTTATGGTTGAAAAGTGGCTATTTTCATTTTCGTGCGCAAACTTTATTTATCGCACTGAAATTATTGTTTGCCGCACGCAAATTTCATTTGTGTGCGCAAACTTTATTTATTTCATACATAAATACATCAGCGTTACTACTGTTTTCTATTTACTTCATTTTTTTCTGTAAAATAAGAGGAGAAAAATGATTCGACTTTAAAGGCGCATTATAACAAATTTGGTAAAATTTATTGCCATATTCACCAAACGTAAGTAGTTATTTATTGTTCAGGTAACTATTCCTTCGAATAAATAGCGATAATTCAATTCACCAACCATAACTATGTTTACTGCAGGTACAAATCTATTCTGTCTTACTTCGAGGGTATAAATATTTTTTCGCCAGATAAAATAATAATGGCCGCCACACAGATCATATTACCTAACCTTTAAATGTGGAGTATATCTACAGTTGCTCTTGTGAATATAGTGCGGTGTATATTTATTCTTTAACTAACTTTTCTACTTGGTAGTTTGCTTGTGAATTGAAAGTAAATTTTATTCTAGCGAACAAAAATTTGTTCGCAGATTAGTAACTTCTATCTTTAATAGTGTTCGGTGAATATGGGAATTAGTGTTATAATTTTTTAAATGCGTTTGCACCAAGGGTAGCTATTTTGTAGAAACTAGAAGCAATGCGGTTGAAATTCAAAAATTTTGGTTGACTGTTCATTGAACCAAAACCTAGTAAAATGAGCAAGTTCTTCTATCGACATTTTTGAAGCGTTTTTATATATTTCTTCTTGTCTTTACAAAATCCACACTTTAAATGTCTTAATAACAATAAAATAATATATTATACCGAGACAACAAAAACAATAAAGTGAAACTATTGGCATGTTAGACCGCCATTCTATTATTTCTATTCACGGCGCAATATCGTGTTTGACCGCCATTACGATAGTCAACTGTTTACGTCTGTCTGCAACCGACGAATGCTGAACGATCACAGTCAAAGCGATCCAACGGATCCGCAAGGAACCAGCCACTGTGATAAGACTGTGACTCAATTAAATTGGATAAATGAAGTAATTTAATATTATTTTATGAAGCCTCACAGTCATGCGTAAACTGCATGTCATATCTTTTAATTTATGTGCAGGTTAGAATGTAATTATTCTTATGTTTTCAACTGATGAAAAAGTTCATTGCAGTTCATTTGACGGTAGTTTTTTTCCACATTTTTATAATGAACGGTTGAAAATAAATTACATTTCTTCAATTTTGTCTTTATTAAACGAAATTTTTACCCAAAACGCCAACACAGTAAACCAAAGATTCGACACGCGTTTCGCTATTAAAGTTATAGCAAATTTTCGAAACCATCAACCAAGTATATATATTGTATCACTGAAATTCACTGTAAATTGTTTCGATTCAGTAAAAGACCACATATAAAAATATATATAGGTGTATTACACCACAAGGGCAGAAAGTTTGAGATTCTTGCAGTTCAAGGCTCTCAAAACTTCTGTCCGCGTGGTGTATATTATTTTTCTTCATATACCTCGGTCAAAAGTACGCTTATTAATTACATTAATTAATAGCTTATTAATTACATAAAAACACAGATAAATTATATGCAATCAGCTTTGAGGTTATAAGTAAAAACACGAATGACAGCTGTTCGCGACTATTGGCTGCTGACAGTAGCGGCAGTCTCATGAAGCGGTGTACATGATAACTATTGCACATACCGCTAAACTAGCGGTATGTGCTTTATTATCGCTTTGTGCGTCAGAGCTGACTTTCGTTCATATAAGAAGATATATCTAAGTTAATTTTACACGAAATCCATTCAAACTGAAGCTTTTTGAAAAGAGAAGATTCTGATCTATAAAACAGAACCATTTTTAAATCAAATCGAGTTCATAAATACTATTAAAATTGTAATTGAAAATTACAAACAGCAGTTGTCGGTTGATCTGTACGTACGTATGTACGTCATGACTCTACAGATCGCAATTTTGGTCGAATTACCTTGGGTTATATTTTATTCACTTTGTTTAGTATCAGACCAGAACCCTATTTAAATTCAGATAAATGTGTTCAGTACTTTAATTTTTATAAACAGTTTTATTTTATTATTTTTGACAGCTAATAGTTAAAATAAAAAAAAACAAAAAAATACCTATTACTGTTATTATAAATGTAGTATATTACGTAGAATAACTGCTACACTTCTATACCACAATAACAACAGAAGATGCGATATCGGTATGGCCGAGCGGTTAAAGCGTTAGGCTAGGTTCACACGATACGGTTTTTTCTATTCGGTATTCTTATACGATTTTACCGTATACAGCAGAAACGTATTCAGTATTCACATTTAACGTTTTTCTTATACGGTAAAATCGTCAGGTTAAGCATAGGCTACGTTCACACCTTGCGGTTTACCGAAACGTTTTTCGTATGCGGTTTGTTTTGTGTTCAGTTTGCTGCAAAAAAATGGACGATGAAGACTTTGCGACTGTGCTCATTTATTGGCACTTATTTTGCAGAAAAAACAAAAAAAAAAAACATAGAAGATTTTGGGAGCATCCTATTGTATCTAGGCGTTTAAATCTGGGTCACTTTTGGACACTCATGTTAGAATTGCGAAGTGATGAAACGAAATTCTTCAATTATTTTCGGATGTCGATGTCAGCGTTTAATGAACTTCTAGGAAGATTGGAAGAAGATTTGAAAAAAAATTTTTATTATCCATAGCGGCACGTCTAAACACGACAATCGAATGTAGCGACTGCCTCTACCGCACACTGCGCCGGTTAGGTACAAAGAAACCGTTTCGTTTTTTTTGCCGTACGCGGCTCACGGTTTTCAGTGACAAGACACGGATGCAAAAATAAACGAAACTGTTTTTTTTACCGCATTCGGTTTTACCGTATAGTGTGAATACGTGTATATGTTTGCATTTGCTACTGAAAACCGCATACGAAAAACGTTTCGGTAAACCGCAACGTGTGAACGTAGCCTTAGTCCAGTAATAGCAAGGTGCCGGGTTCGATTCCCGCTGACACAAGTAATAATTTTTTTTCTATTCCATTTTATTTTTAATTTTTTTTCTATTTTTTAATTTTTTTTTAAATCTATTTTCTCATTTTTTTTCATTATAATATGTACAGTGGAAAACTTGCGGGATGTGCACTTTTGGTTTTGCCAACTATTTTTCTTTATAGCCGGTTGAAAGTACGTACTTCTGGCATCGCAGTTCGTGTAATTCCACCAATGCATAAATGTTAGACTTTCTGTCTTAAAACTTTCGACCGAGGTATAAAGAAAAAATATGTTTATTTTTTAAAGGCAGCAGAAATTCAGCATATATACCTAAGTAAATTACTATATCAACTTTGAATATTTTTGAACTTCAATCTTTCATCCCCCGTATTCACATAATATTATTTTTGAAACTGCACGCACGGCTTTGATGCATTGGGGTTGTTTTAAAACAATCGATAGTTATGAGGGTTGCGTGTTAAATATGTATATGCAGACGGGAGTTACACCTAGACGTCATGCCATACATATAATATGTGTATGTTAATACTACCCCTGTTTTCGTACATACGTGCGGAAGTCAAACTGATTAGTTAAAAGTCGCTGTTTGATTTTACCTTCCTTTTTGTATCAACTATTTGACGTCACCAAGTACAAAGTATTTATATTTCTTTCAAAACAACTCTATATGGGTTTTTAATAGGCATGATGTCAGATTTTGAAATTCCGTTCTATAAAACAGGTACACGTCATATATTTCCGAAAAAAAAAATAAAACATTATGTCAGCAATAAATTAAATTTTAACGTAAATTATTGAATGTTCATCTTTCTATTTTGAATTAACTGCAAAAACGTTCGTAAGAGTCTTGGCGTCCGCTTGTGACGTCACGCCTAAGTGACAACTGACATTGGGTGTAGAGCTGTGATACAGAAGTATTTCGTAGATACGTATGTAAATTTACTTAATTATACGATTTATATTAAATATTTTCTTGAAAGTAGGTACATAGTAGTAGAAGTAGTATGGGTTTCTTTAGATGCAAGTTAACTAACCTATAAGTGTTATAAAATGTCACAAATAAACGAATAAACAAAAAGTCAACTAATTAAAAGATGCAGAAGTGAATGATTTCAACAAAAATTCAAGCTGCACGGTAATTATTTATTTCAAGTGTTTATATTCTCTTTGATTTACATAGGCGTGACGTCATTCGGTGTTACAGTTAACATGGGTGATTGCAGTATTTTACAATTTTATTTTATTAAAAATCTTATTAATCTCAATGTTTATATTAACACTGGGTCATTTTCTAGAATCTTTTCAATATATATTTTTCTCTAAAACCATTTTTTTTATTCTTTTATACTGTCATCATGCCTTTTCAATTAGTCTATTTCTTCCTAGATTTACATTTTAACTTTCCAGTACATTGAGAAGTTATTGTAATCAATTTTTTTTTGTTTCTAGGTCACCACACTATATTTTCAAATTATTTCGCTCTGTGTGCGTACGTATACGTACGAACGTACGTATATGTGGTAATTTCTTTCTAAGACGAAATCTCGAGAGCAGAAAATAATATCGACTACGTTAGGGTGGAAATCGACGCGAATTAACGTAGATATCTGATTTTTTCAAAATCGGTGTAGTCGTTCTTTTTTTTAACCAAATAGACTCCAAGAAAGTAGATTTTACTCAATATCTTGCGAATAAAAAAAATATATCGACAGCGTGTTAACGTCATTTTTATTCGAAAGAAATTTTATCAAAAACGACCCAGCCGTTTTTTGTTTAAACGAAAAGACTGCACAAAGTGGATTTTACACGAATTTTTATCAGTGGAGGAGGGAGGGGTGTAAATACCGCTAAGCACCTTTTGTTTGATATCGAGAAAGTTCGAGGAAAAGACAATCAGAAACATCATATACTTCAAGTAAAATAACTTTTGAAGTTTATAATGAAAGTTAAGAAATAAACAAAAAATTAAATCCAAAAGTCCCCTTAACTACAATGTGTCGCTATTATGGGATCAGCATAGTAAACAATATCGCATCTTAAGACTATTTTTATTTTAAAACAAAACAAACGCAAAACAACACACTATAATATATTGTCACCCCAATGCATGGACGAAATCCATAAGTACTATATTTTGCTATACATATAATAAAAGGGCAAATGAGCTATTTCAGGACATTTTTATATCTCCTGGTACATTTATATAACTATTTAAATCGATTAAGTAATATTCGTGCATTCGTAAATGTAGGTGGTACACTGAAATAAAAATGATTTCATATTTCACCTTCCAACATAATATGTAGGATCCAAAGTGTTATTTTCGCAAACTGAAAAAATATACATCAATAAGAGAACAACAAAATTTGTACTTGAAATGTTTTCGATAAAATAGATTTTTCTGTTAAAAATATTTTGATTCTTTTTTACCCACGACGGAACGACGAAGGTATATGCGTTTAGTCTGAGAGACTGTTTGTTTGTGCACTCGAATGTCGCGATTTATCTGGAAAACGGTTTGATCAATTCAGATGCGATTTTCTGTAAAGGGTTTGTGATTCATCTGCGATGGTTCTTAGATAGATATTACGATGGTAACGCCCCAGAGGGCGCTGCACTGCACAAAAAATTAATCGAAAAAAACATAACAAACGTGCTACGCACGAACAGATCTAGCAAGCGTCCGTTACTAGTGCTTTTTACAGCAACACTTGAACTTTATTAAAAACACAATTATGAGCGCTCTCGCACATAACGCGATTCGACAGCTAGGCTATCAGATATTATATCTACCCTGTGTATGCTAGTTCGGTTACACCAGTGATTCCCAAAGTGGTCTGCATCGACCCTCAGGGGTCGACGACAATTTGCAAGGGGTCCATGTCAGCGAAAAAAAAAGAGGATCAACGATAGTGGATCTCGAAACAAAAAAAAAAAAACAAACAAACAAACTGGACATCGTTAACCGAGGAGAAATGTTGAAAATTTATTATTAAAGCATCAGGTTTATCCCTCACACTAAAAGTATTTATTTTTTGCTTAGTTATTTTATATAATTGAAAGTAAACTTTAATATGGTTCATTTTAATTCGAACTTAATTAGTAAATGTATAAAATTTCAAGTGATTCTTTTTTAAGTTTTTCACACTACACTTCACTACCGTTCAAAATTTAAATCTTTCAAAGTGAGTAGATCTACGAGGGCGGGGTGAAAAGTTTCCGGCCTGACCAGGAAAAACGATTAAGTTAATGAATTTGCAGGTAAGCAGGGGGTCTACCCAAAACCTAAAAACATGGCAAGTGGTCTACGAGATAAAAACAGTTTAGAGACCTCTGGTGTAGATGTAGATCACTACATATTATAAAATAAAGTCCCCTCCCGCCGCGTCTGTCTGAACGTGATAAACTCGAAAACTACCGAACGGATTTTCACACGGTTTTCACTAATAGAAAGAGCGATTAAAGAGGAATGTTTATGTGTATAAGTGTTTTGTGTAAATCGGTTAAAATATGACGATGATTGTTGAAGATGTCGAAAAAAATCAAGCTGACTGGGAGCTTTGAGATATTATAACAAAACATTGTGTGGTGGAATTGTTCCTCTTTTATAGATCTACAAATCTACAAATTCGAGCGAAGCCGGACCGAGCCGCTGGTATGTATAAAGGAGTAGAAATAAGTCAGTTTAAACAGATCAATATTTGTATTTTAATTTATCTTACAATAAGGTAAAAAACTTAACGATTCATCTATAACATTACATTTATTTACAATAAATATTATAAAAAAAAAACTATCTTAAAACTATATAAAGTATACCTCTATTATATACAACTAAAAACACATTAAACATATTTATTATATACAGTAAGATTGTCTCGATTTAAAAAAAAAAAACATGGTGGATTGACTCTCGAATCTACTTAAATAGAGTCCAAAAGAAAGACTGATTTACAACAACGTCGCTGAGTATTCTTATGCCTTTGCCGAGTCTAGTCCTTTCGTGATCCTTTTGATGCTTAAATAAATCGCAAGATTTTTTAAACTCTGCGTAACAATATTTACATTTAAGACTTTTAAGCAATTCAATTTTATGGCTTTCCATGCTGCGTTTGGTTCTAAAGTTTTCACCACAATTTTCACACAATTTGTAAGCTATAGAGACTTTTTTTTTAGAAACGGTGCCTTTCTTTCTATAGTTTTGCGTTCTTGTTTTGTTTATTATTCTGCCAACCTTGATAATATCCATATTTTCAAAGGTCACAGCCGAATTTGTAATATTAACAAGAGCATTGTGTGGAGCCGACGTTTCTTCATCGATTCCATAATTTTTATGAATATTGCACTCCTTGTAACTTAAAGATAAACCACTACTTATTTCAGGAAGTTCACTGGGATCTCTTGTAATGGCAGGCGCGGGCGTTTCTTCAGAGTAATTATTTTTTTCATGAAAAATAATGCACTCACTTAATTCGTCGTACAGAGATAAATCAGTTCTTATTTCAGGAAGAATGTGATCTGCCGAAATGACTTGCCTGGGAGTTACTTCAATGGCTTCAGTTTCTTGAAAATTGTTGTTTTCGTCTTGAACGATTTTCATGGACTCTTCCGATTCGTGGTATTTCGTAGCGTCAGGAAGGTGCGCTGACATATTTTCTTCATTGACTCCGTTATTTGAAATAGGAACTCGCTCACCCAATCTCTCGCATAGCTGCATTACAAATGCGATAGTGTCGAATTTCCGCATGCAAAAATAACATATGTGAGAAGTTCCGCTCGTCAAGTCTTCACATACACTCGAAACGTTTTCCATCATATTAAAATTATATTTATATAATAAACAGTAATTATTTCACAAATTCACAATAGCTTGTCTGTTTACGAATGTTTAATTTCAATACACTTCCCGTCTCTAAGAAGGATTCTAACATACTGACTATATTTTAGATATCAAACTTCAGGTCAACTCTGATCTGATAATAGTTATTGGCGTAACTAGTAGTCTAAGTCATTCATTGCGCTGACAGGTCATGACTTAGCCTACAAGTTGCGCCCATAATTTTATTCAACAATTGCGCGTTATTCATGTTTTAATTATAATGAGATGTTGTAAATATCTATTTATTTCTTTATAAAAAAAACTGTCAATACTAACAGCACCAAACAGCACGATTCAATGTTTTGGTTTGAGGTTAGCCGGTTATGAATAAACTCCATGTCGAAAACATTCGGCCTCTCAATTTTAGTCTCAATGGGTAACAACGGAGTTGTTGTTACCTACTATTTCGTTACGACTCAGAAAATAGTTACGTTTATTTTCATTACTTCACAATGGCCGAGCTAGTAGGAATCTTCATTGAGTTATGACAAGTAATTGTTACCAGTCAGTAAATGGCTATTTAGGGTTCGGTTTTTAGGCATGATAAAACATGAATAGCGCGCATGAGTTGAATAAAAGTAATTTATTATCAGGTAGTTTTATTCCGCAATTCTTATTGGATGAAAAGTGCAGAGGTAAGAAATTTATTGCTGAAAGCGGTCGGATCGAATTATTGAAAATTAAAACTTGATAGGAATAGGTACACGTAACCGATCTTACATATATTTAACCTCTTCGGACCTGAATTTTATATTTTTGAAACACAAATTTTTTAGGGTGTTGGGCTTATTTAGAATGTAATTAAGGTAGATATATTCAATGAAAAACTAAATTTAACATTTACAGAATTTTGGAAAATCCTATGCTCATGGAAATGGATAACATCAAAAAAAATATTTTTTTACGGTAAAATTAACTTAAAATACATTTTTAGTTAATGTATTTGCAAAAAAATGAATACCAGGTAAGCAGGGGATCTACCCAAAACCTAAAAACATGGCATGTGGTCTACGAGATAAAAACAGTTTGGGGACCTCTGGGCTAGACCATCTGAACGCACGTTTACAAAATCTTTAAAACAAAACAAAATTAAAAATTTAAAAAAAAACGACGATTGTAAATGTTGTAGTAGGTATAGAAAAAAAACTAAATAAAATTCTAAAATCCCCAGATTTTACGCAGGTAAGTAACCAAAGAAAATCTGTCGGAGGCTGCCATTCGCTGCCCTGAAATGAACTAAAAAATTGCAATTTTAGAGTATGTGGCTGATTGAAATCACGTTTGGTACGTAAATAACTGAAGTCTAATTTATATTAGAATAGAATAGAATAGAATAGACTTATTTCTAAATAGCCAAATAGGCAAGAAATTGTCACAATATGTTACAAATTTCAATAAATTAAGTAAAATATTCCTCAATAGAGTAAAAACACTGCTGAATGAGAAATTTTTTTAACGCAATTTTAAATAAGCTAATGTTTAGATCTTTTATTTCGGCAGCGAATGGCAGCCCCGACGGATTTTTAGAATTTTACTTAATTCTTTTTCTATTACAACATTTACATTCGTCGTGAGTTTTTTCAAAATTATTAATTTTTGACGTGATAACGTCTTATAAATTGATGAATCACCAATCTTATAAATTGATAAAACACCGACTGCATGCACGAAAAAGTGTAACGTAACATTCCTAACGTTCCTAACGCGTAACGTTCCGCCTGACCCTGTGCGTGCTTTTTGCTAATTTCTCGCTCAATTTAAATCAGATCGGTTTGAAACCAGTCTTAAACGAAAGAGGAGAACATTTTACATAGATTTCGTATAACAGAATTTGCCTAAACAGTTTTTTTATACAAATTTATATAGAAAAATAGCTGTATAAATGCAATGTTGTCTAATGCATGACGCGACGCGGTCGGTCGTCTTTGTTTGCCGTACATGGAAATTAGAAAATAACGTATGTCTTGTCTTAACATGAAAACGGCTGCATTTCTAATGTTTAATTCAATTTTTTGACATTAGTATTTTGTGAAATGCAACGCCTTCTAAGTTAAGTATTGGAATAACTAATTATAATTAGTTATTCCAATACTTAACTTAGAAGGCGTTGCATTTCACAAAATACTAATGTCAAAAAATTGAATTAAACATTAGAAATGCAGCCGTTTTCATGTTAAGACAAGACATACGTTAAAAACTGTCAAAGTATTATGTTCTAATAATAATTATTATTAGAACATAATACTTTGACAGTTGCAAACGTCACTTTTGACATTTCTTATCATTCCGACACCAAGGATAAGTGGATTGAAACCAAATTTTGGGAGGATGTTTGATATGCAAATATGAAGTGGCCTATTGTTTTTGGGGAACATCGGCGCATGCGTAAAAGAATATATCTCTTATAATGATGTTTTATATAATAATAATATAGTTTTTAAAACGGTTTTTACTCTATCTTTTTTTACTAGAAATTTTTGCAAATTTTTTGGGGAAAATCGGCGCATGCGCAAAAGAGATATATGCCATAGTTGTTTTTTATATAATAATAGTGTACTTTTTATAGTGTTTTATTATTCTACTTAATAAAATTTACCTAAATTTGAAGCGAAAGATGCAATATCATAGATTCGAATTATTATAATTATTATATAAATTTAGGTTATGTATTACGGAATACGTTATCACGTAAAACTATCGTCCGTAAACCGACTTTACAGACAACCAATTTTTTTTTTATTTTAAACTTTTTTAAATTTCGGTAGGTGATTTCAATTACTACGGGTAATCAGTTATTGTAACATCACATTAGTTACGTTTAGCGTATACTAAGACATTTACCCTATACGCTTAACTCAAGGTTTCGCCCCTAAATAAAAACAATGCAAGCCCACACACATAAATATTTTGTGAAACAATTCATTTAATGTTTCTAGTAAACAAACTGTAAACAAACGAACACTGAAACAATGCTTGCTATCTTTAAACAAAACGTGATGTTTACGTCGAAACAAGCGACGGACGCTCGTAAAGAAAACATATGACTGATGATCGTTTAGCGGTGTTGTCATTTAGATTTTATTATGTCGCGTTAAATAGTTTACAAAGTGACTTATTTTGTCTGCTAATCAAAATTGCAAACAAAAACAGCTACGAAAGTTACTGGAAGCATTTAGAATGATTAATTTTTTTTTCGAAACCCGATAATCTCTCCGGGAGTCGCAGTAAAAACCGATAGTCGCGAGAAATTTATTTATTACAAAAGTATTACAATTGTTTTGAAATGAAACGTCTTATGCAAGTTAATAAGAAAAATCGCAGGATTGTGGACAAAAAGTTAGATTTATTAATGTACAATTAATAAATTAATAAATCTAACTTTTTGTCCGCAATCCTGCGATTTTTCTTATTAATTACTATCTCGATGGACACGATATCTAATATATGTCTTATGCAAGTATTTAATTCATAAATGCTACTTCCACCTCTGTATCATTAATCGTTTAGAAGTTATAACGTTTTTCTCTAATGATATGAATAAACGCTCATATTTCCAAAACTAAAAGTGATACAGGGTTGCGGGTTCTCGGAATCGATTCAGCTTGACTTTTTCTATAAGTCCGGTTAATATAAAACATGCCGAAAATCGTTTAGTGTCCTAAAAAGTTGCATATTTGCAAAACGCATGAAAACATGAAAAGTTCAATAAATAAAATTATCGACCAATTTTTCAGACAATACATTAACAAAAAAATATATAATTAATACATTAACGTTTCAATCCGGATTGGGACCTTCTTCAGAACTGATCTAAAAAATATAAAAATAATTAATATTTAAAATCTAATTAGCTTTTTATAGAATCTTTCAAAATTATTAATGATTATCAAAATAATTATTTTGATAATCATTAATAATTTTTTTCTTCTAAGTTTGGCTATTTTCTCGGGAATTTTTTAGATTTTATACCAACCCTATCCGTCGCTCAATTGGCTGGATTTTTTTTGTAATAATTTTCAATTCAATAAAATATTCCACGAACATTGCAAAACATTGAAAACCATGCTTTTTTTAAAAATGGTGGCGGTTTCTTTGAGTCCCCGATAATTATATTTACCTGTCTTCCTGTGTAAATAGGTCGGTTTTTATTAAAACTATATGATTTTTTTTAAGCAGCCTATGCCTCTGTTATCGGACGTCTATAATTTACAATGTCCATAGCCTAGAAACTCTTGACTTTTCCATTAGTCAATCAAAACAAGGTGTGATTTTTGTGTCAACAAATATTTTCAATCTATTTTAAGCCACCAAGTATAGACATACAATATTTCCATTAGACATGATAATACAGTTTTTTTTTTAATTGGATAATAAAAAGAGCAGCTAATAGTCTGATTTTATTGACATTGAGAAATTATTCCTTGATAACGAGAAAAAATAACATTTAAAAAATTCTTCAAAGCGTAATATGATCTTTGAGATATTCTCGAGGGATATCTGCCTCTCTGACTACACAAACATTCATCTCTTGTGTTCTTTCCATATCATTAAAGTTTAAAGCTCTTTTAACAAAAATGCTTCAAGCACAGGCCGTTGGTGTTTTGTTTCAATGTCGCAGCGACGATAAGATGTAACGAATTTATGATACCGTTATCGCTTTGTCTATTTTCTGCTTAACTTCTCTTGAACGAACGTCGGTTTGTATAGTTCTGACGTTTCTTTTTTTGTTTTGAGAAAAAATTCCAGCCAATTGGACGACCAGACCATTCCAACTTAAAAAATACTGGCGTTCGACATAATATAGTATGAATAAACAAAATGGCATTTCTGTTAACGCGTGCGGTGACGCGGGTAACGACTAGTAATAAATATTACGAAGTTTGCTTTCCGTTTGAATGGTTACATAATATAATCCCATCAAAAACATAACTGTGAAAAAGGGAGCCAAGTTCAGTAGTCAATACAAAAAGAATTGAGATCTAAAAAGATGCCAGGTTTTCACTTGGCAAGTTTTCGTGTTTTATATTATGATTTATATACCTACACTTCATGTTAACTTTATATGTGTGAAAACTTCGCACCTTTTTAGATCTCAATTCTTTTTGTGTTGAATACTGAACTTGGCTCCCTTTTTCACATTTATGTTTTTGATATCATTACTTTTTGTAAAGAAATTATTATTATTATTAATATCATTCAAAAGTGATTACTTAGTAAAATTAATCATTTCTTTTTCGAAAAGCGCTAAGTGTTAATAAAAATCGATTGCTTGGAAAATGTTTCAAATCTTAGAAATTCATTGTTTTCTGATTTTTTCCTTTATGTACACACAATTCCCTAGCTGGACGCTAAATTTCAACATTCTAGGTTATCTGGAAGTGGGTTAGGTTTTTGATATGTCAGTGAATCAGTCAGTCAGTCAGTGATAAAAATTCCAATTTTTAGACGTTAATATCTCAATAACCATTTGAGTTGTATTTATGAAATTTGGGGTACTAGTTAAATCTAAGGGGTTTTAATAACTAAACTAAACATTATGTGTTTATGTAAAATAGATTTTGAGTTATTAAGGGGTCAAAAGTGGCTCCTAATGGTTCGTGTAATATAACACATAGCTACTGTTTCCTTTTTCTTTGTTGAACTTGGCTTAACACGCAGGCGTGTGTCTAGATATGGTTTCACATGTAAAAATTTAACTAATTTCTTTTAGACAGATCTTATTATAATTATATACTATATTAAAATGACATTTTGACAGACTGTGTTTAAACAAATAAAGAAAAAACGACTGGACCGATTTTGAAAAAAATCCTTTCGCTTCATATTGACGTTAGTAAGCTTCGATTGACATCCTAACGAACTCGGTACATAATTTTTTTTCGTGAGATTTCGAGCAGGAAACCACAGATTTTTAATCCTAGGCAATGCAAAATTTATATTATATTATAATAATATATTATCTATGGTTCTTTACAAATCTATACTAATATGTAAAGCTGAAGAGTTTGTTTGTTTGTTTGTTTGAACGCGCTAATCTCAGGAACTACTGGTTCAAATTATATAAAAATTTTTTGTTGGATAGCCCATTTACCGAGGAAGGCTATAGGCTATATAATATTACGCTACGACCATTAGGAGCGGAGCTTTAATGAAAAATGTTGCAAAAAGTATCTCAAAAATAAGCTTCTATTTATGTGAAATGCAGTAACTAGATATACTCATATTAGTGATGAAAGAACACAACCTCAGGTAGATCAATCGGTAGCGCATGCGACTGTCAATATCAGGGTCGTGGGTTCGAGCCGCACGTTGGGTGTATATATTATTATTTATTTTTTTATTTTTTACTTTGCTTTCTTCTAAGGCTTACATTTAAATTTATTTTAATTTTATTTAATTCATTTAAAAAAAATTATTAGTTAAAAAAAGTTTAAATACTGCTCTTTATCGACAAAAACTTTTGAACGATAACTCCGATCATCATGAAATTTGGACACTACATTCATGTCGGTATACTAAAATGAATGTGTGTACTCATGTCCCTTCCCTCCCCATTCATTCTTTTGCACCCGGGTGAAACCGGGCGGGACCGCTAGTATTTAATATGTGTTAAGATAGATGATTCTAGAATCTAGATCTATATTATATTGCTGCAGAAAACTGGCCATTCTTTTTGCAGGCATCAGTTAACAGGGAGTGGGGTAATTCGATTTTCAAATTTAAACTGGCCGCATTTTTAATGTTAGGTACCGACACGTGATGTAAATGAATGTTCATGTTTTTTTATTAAATAAAACACAACGTTTTCATTTATGCATCTTTCTCTCACAATTTAAGGTCTTCTTCTGACGAAGCCACTGTATTATGCGAAACAAATGTAAAATAGAGTAGACAGTGTAAATAAATTAAATGTTTATTTAATATATGATTTTTTCTACTGTAACTAGAAAACTCTAGGAAGTCGAGCCTTTACTTAAATTTAATTAAAATGTGAACTTTGCCCTTTTCCCGGCTAATGAACGTATTATTTGCTATCTGATACATTTTTCCACCTGCTGGCATTCGAATGTCCTGTACACGCCGTTCACGTTACAATGAAACAATTATCTGCTCTGTATAACTAGCCTGTTTAACTCTCGGAAGTCAAGCCTTTAGTTAATTCTATTTAAACTGAATTCTCTTTCACACTTTCAGTTTGAGCTTATCTGACGTTCTTTTTTTTACCTTAGACTATAAAGATGATAGACTAGTAATTTCACTCATAGAACTATAAGTAACAGACGCAGCGTTTTATGTCGAATAAGTTGATCGCCGCGTCGTCTTGACACGTCATCTATACAGATAAATAAAATATAAGTCTATATCTAATATTTGAATTTTTAGCTTTCAAATACTGATCATAGACTACTCCAAGTTCAAAAATATTGAAATGTGACATAAAGCGAATAATCCAGTCAACGAAGGAAAAATAAAAACAATAAATTGTGTAGTCTGAGTTATTATTTCAAATGATAGGGGTGATACCCAGGTATAACATATTAAAAGTCCCCAGCGGGGGGCACTTGCTTTGGGCGGGAGGGGAGCAAATAGGTCCCATTTTTTGGTTCTTCGCGATTCTCTAAAAAACCATGCGTTTTAGAAAAGAGAACCTTTCATAAAAAATAAAGCTGATTAAATTTTCTACAAAATGACGTATAATTTTTTTTTTAGATTTATTAATAAGGGAGAACGGGACCCGTTAAGAAATAGATTGGACGGAGACAAAGTTGCAAAGCTATTGTTTATTAAATATAATTTGCTACTTCTGGAGTCAATTAATTTGATTTAATTTGCTAACTGTTATAAAAATGTGATCATTTTTATTTGTGACACCTATATTTATTATTTTTTAATTGAAATTAAAGAGGCTGACTGCTTAATGTTTGTAGTGTTTGTACTATATTATTTTATTGCCTGCCCTTAACACATCTTTCTTCTGCCACCATCTCCGACTCCGGTTCCGACTCCGAAAAACCAAATTTAAAAACTCCGGATCCGACTTAGGTTCCGATACAACCACCTCCGTAACATCCCTAATTTCAACATGAACCAAAAGATAACTAATGGTATATTGGATTGAATGTAAGGAACAATCTTCATCTATAATTATAGCTCAACGGAATAATAAACATTAATTTTCTAAGGCAATAATACTTTGTTTTCAGTTTGTATTACATTTATATCCCTTGCATTTCCTTTTGTATTTGTCATGAATATTTATACAATTAATATATCATTTTGTAAGAAATTTAATAAGCTTCATTACGTTTTAAGGTTTTTTTTTTCCTACGACGCTTAGTTTTTGAAATATTTAGGAAAAACTAAAATATGGGACATATCCCCCCCACCCCGCCTAAAGCAAGCGGCCCCTGGCTGGGGACTTTTGGTATGTTATACCTGGGGGTCAACCCTATTATAAAAAACATTAATCCAGACTACACAATTTTTTGCATTTATTTGCCAATTTCGGGTCTTTGTTAACTGAACTAGAAGAACAATTCTATAAACGGCTAGTTTAAATATTATATTTGCTTTTTGATTACATGGTTACATAATGTGGTTAAATCAAAGCATGCTACCTAACTAATTTCTCTTTGACAGATCTTCAAAAAAAAAACACACATGATTTTTTTTATTTTTAAAATATTTCCGAAATTACAAAAACTTAGAAAAAATTTTCTTTTACAAAACTTTTAGGAATAAATAAACAGAATATGTTATGAACCGTTTTTAACGTTATAATGCAAAAACAGCGTACATATTCCTTTGTGCATGCGCCGATTTTCCCCAAAAACATTAAGGCTCTTATGTGTCAATCATCTTAGCAAAATTTGGTTGTGATCCGCTCAGTCGTTTGATCTGAATCGTGCTCACAACAAACAGTTAGTCCCTTCGCTCCTGAATTTTATATTTTAAAAACACAAAATATTTTTTAGGGTCTAATTAAGGTATATTCAGTGAAAAACTAAATTTACCATTTACAGAATTTTGGAAAATCCTATATTTATTGAAATTGATACAAGATCAAAAAAATTATTTTTTACAGTGTTAGTAAAATTAACATCATAAAATTAAAATAAATATCGGCACAAGAAAAATTAATTACATCATGAAAATGCGTAAGCTATATACTAAGTAATGCATACCTAATCATAATGTACACTTTTATCAGCTTTGCGAGAATACATGACTGCGGTCAACACTTTACTTGATACTTCTGCCTACACACATAGTATTTCTTTGTTTTGCTTGGCATGCCTGCATCTCAGATAAGTCACGAGTACAATGAAATGTTTATAACGACCACCTCATCGATAACACTGACTCATTCCGATTTCTTGGTGTAACCATTAATTCGAACCTTGACTGGATTAGCCATATCAACGAGTGCTGCACAAAAATATCAAAAGCTATCTTTCTTCTCCGTAGACTTTCGTCCATAGTCGACAGACAAACACTTTTAATATATTATTTTGCTTCCATTTATTCACATATTAATTATGGAATACTTGTGTGGGGCAACTCTCCATATTCAGAACGAATTTTTATTCTGCAGAAGAAGGCCTTAAGGATCATTTTTAAAATTAAGTCGCGTGATACCTGCCGAAATATTTTCATTAATCAACAGCTATTGACAGTTCCATCTGTGTACATTTATAAATCCGCCATATATGTTTGGAACAATTATAACAGTTTTGTTACGCTTGGTCATCAATACAATACAAGAAATAGGGACAATTTGACCAGCATCAGACCTTATTTATCATTATATCAAAAAAGTCCATTATACTGCAGTACTAAAATATACAATCTTCTCCCCGAAGAAATAAAAAATGTAAATAATTGTCGACAGTTTAAGAAAAGACTTAAGGCCTTCTTAGCTGCTAAATGTTTTTATAATATTAATGAATTTTTTAACTTGTAAGTAATATGTATTTTGACTTCTCCTATACAATTTTTTTTTGTCTTTGGAGCAATAAAGAATTATTATTATTATTATTATTATATTTGATATTTAATTACGCTGACTTAAATTACACGCGTTAGAATAGTCCATTGAAATGACCGCCAGGACCGAAGGAGTTATTAAACAGACGAACACACTTTTCTCAAAAATACGTTTTTTGGAGTCGAGGGTCTTCAAAACAAAAAAAATTATAAAAGTGAATTTTGACATAGATAAATACCAACTGCTGTTTGAGTTGGTATTATCAAAAATTTTGCAATTTTTGATAATACAAAATTTTTGTTAACATCCTCTTAAGGTAGTACGAGCACAAAAGCAATTTTAAATAAAAGGCTTGATTTTTTTTATAAATCATAATTTATTAAGGTTTTAACTTTAATTTAAATAGTTTTTTTTTTTTTTTAATTTCCACCGACTAGTTTTGGAGAAATCAATGAAAACATATCATCCATCTACCGTTTTACCATAAATCCAATGTTAAATATGCCTACTTTTGAAGTCATTTATTTATTTAAGTAATCGGGCAACCCCCCATAAAATTTTCAGAATTGGTTTAGACTTAGGCCTAGTTTATATGAGAGGCGTTCAACGCGCGTTGTTACAATTGTATAGGACTGTTTATATGATAACGCGCGTTGGTGGCGCGTTGAACGCGCGTTATCATATAAACAGTCCTATACAATTGTATAGAAGCTGTAAACGCGCGTTGGGCCAACGCGCGTTGAACGCCTCTCATATAAACTAGGCCTTAGTCCAACTTCATATAAAAAAAATCAAGCCTTTTATTTAAAATTGCCTTGGTGCTCGTACTACCTTAAGCTATTACATTTGTAGGTGCCTATGTCGATAGATGGCAGTCAAGTTAGTCGCCGGTTACTAATGATCGAAGTTTTTACACACGCTGACATTTAAAATGTGCCGGCATAATGGGGCAATTAGGCTAGTTGTCAGTGGAGCCGAGCCCTTAATATTATTACATTATACAGTTCACGGAGCTTCGGTGAATCAGCGAGTTCTGCGAAGGTTTCATTAAGAACACTTTTACATTGACAAACTGATTCTCACCAGTTACCAAACCAAAGTACTGCGTCGCACTCTCCATTTAATACTATTCTGAAATGAAAAGCCTTCAAGAGACAAGAGTTGGAGCTCGTAAAGCCTGCAGCATAATGAAAAGTTGGAAAATTCAATGCTATACTCCATTCGTCGAGAATATAGTAGGTCAACGTGCCAAGTGCGTCAATTATTATTTCTAATGCAGTGTGACATTATGGTAAAACAAGCACCCAGCGAGTTTTAACATTCATAAAATAATCACGCGAGATATATCTATATCTATATAAAATTCTAGTGCCACAATTTTGGCCACGTTAATCTCCTAAACTACTGAACGAATTTTTAAGAAATTTTGCAAACGTGTCTTGCTTGGTACAACTTACGCTATAGGATAGTTTTTATTAAATATTTTGTATAAAATTGCGATGTTTTCTCAAAAAAACTGTTTTAGTAACTATATAACAACGTCTGATAGAATTTACTCAAAGCCACTAGTTCAAAAACAAACAAAAAAAAACTGTTGTGATACCAAGTAGCGATATCTATTAAAATTCCATTAGAGCTATTAGTTCAGAAGCAAATCTAGTGAAACCGGGACGAACCGCTAGTTATTATATGTAGGTGACCGGTAATTGCTCGTATTCCTCTCGGGAGAAGAAGCTATGACTAATTTGGAATGATCTAACCTTTTCACTTGGGGGTCGAAATTGCGTCATTTTTTGTATGTTAATGACACATTTGTGAACAATTTTTATTTTATTTTAACACAGTAACAGTACATTTTGTGGTTTTTAGCTTTAGGAAGATTGGCCAATTAATAAGCTATTAGATCATGGATAAATTCATGCCAAAAAGTGAGAATACATTTTTTTTTAACTCCCAAAGTTTGAATTTTTGTAAAAAGAAAACCGAAATATTCGTAGTGTCTTCTCCCGAGAGGAATACGATCAATTACCGGTATATAGAATTTTTGGCACGTATTTCCATTCAAATTGCTGATTTTCACTTCATAATAAGTATTTATTTATTTATCTGACAGGTCGGCCGTATTGGGATTTTGAGTTGCTTACGAATACAAAAATGCCTACTGTGCTGTCTCTTGCTCATATGAATTTAAATGGCAATTGACAGAGAAATTACTCTTGAATTCGTAAAATCGTATTTCTTTTGTTTAACTTTACGTACTGGTGCAAAATGAGTCAATTTACTACCGCTATATAGATATGAAAAGCAGCTAAAAAAAATATTTTTCCTCATTGCTGCCATCGAAATCTATCAGGTGCACATTTTATTAATGAACCTATCGAGTATCGAGCCATTACCTAGAGTGACTAGTTTTAAGTAAAGACTAAATTTTGAAAAAAACCCAAAACCTAGTCTGTTTCACAAAAATCAATTCAAAAATCCTCGACTGACTTGAAATTCTTCTCACTGATCATTCTTCTTTGATTGCATAATAATATAATATAGTTACTTGGAACTGAGTACCTACGTTTTTAAACGTTGAAAAAAAATTTCAAGTCGAGTAGTTCCTGAGGTAATCGTGGTTATAGGTACATAAAATATTTCGACTTGGTTTGAAGGGCAAAGACGTTTCCACATAAAAAATATTCCTGCGTTGTTATTTATTTTTTTTGTAAGAAATTACAGGAAATGAATTTTCGATTATTCTGCTGGTTTGTTCGAGATTTTCTGTAACAGTCTGTATAATTATCTACCATTCACACGGAACACGATGAATCTGCAGTCTGCAGTAACTCCCACATCGGGATACGAACCCATGTTCCCGCAGTTCGCCTGAAGACTACGTCATTGGACCATGCGATCCAGATAACGGTCCTGTCGAGGTATAAGAAGAATTGCTCGTATCAGAGTTAATTTGCTTTCACGTCATTACAGCCTAAAAAAAACATTTAAAATCTAAACTTGAATTTAGCAAGTGCGACAAAAATAACTGATAATAAGTGTCGAGAGTGTAGTAGTAGTAAGAATAAAATTGATAAAACGAAGTTTACATAAACATAAATATTAAATTTTAACCTTAAAGATTAATTTGTAAAAATGAACACAGTAACGCCCTTTTTCCGTGGCAAAATCATTAAATAAAAATTACAAATTGTATAAATATGGTTTTACTATGACAACGATTAGTACTATGATGATAAAATGTAAAAATGAGCAGAGTAACGCCATCTCTTGGTGTAAAAATGGAAACCTAAAATGTGTTTGTATTCCTGTAAATACCTAAGGTTTATTAGTAGACCGTCTGTCCCACGACTTCGACGACCATAATATATTATATAGAGTATTAAAGTAAACCTTCTGAAAGACTTTTACCGGAGATAGGTCTGAACATGTGATATCAAAATAACAAAACATGACCCCAAAAAAAACTTCACGGTTTTCGAGAAATTTCAACTTTTCCATCATATTTAAACGCATGCTGTGCCAACAATCCCAAAAACTTGCATATTTCATTCAGATTTTAAAATGGTATGAAACAAAAGGAAAAAAAAATAATATTTAATAATCAAATCTTTGATTAAGGTCTGATTAGAACTTTTCAATAAATAAAATTATCGACCAATTTTTCTGAAAATTGGTCATAATTTTATTTATCAAAAATATTTAATAATGTTTTGGTAGGCACTTAATTGTAAAAGTATGGGTCATGACTAATAAACTGTCCCCCCGTTTTTATAGATATGAATCGAAATTACAAAAACAAATCTTTTTACTACATTTCAATAAAACCTTGTTTCGTAATTTTTTTTTACTGATGCAGCAGTTCTGGGACTATCTTTAACATCGGGGAGTACATTAGTCATATAGGTACATTTAAGTTCTACCAACCGCAACGTTATTAAGTTGGCAATGCTACCCCATTTTCTCGTTCATTCCACAAGACGTGGTTTTAATCTTAGACAAAAGATAAATGGATCTGGTCGGCGCGATGGTACGTAATGGCAAGGATTGAATATAATAGCTGTATTATTTTAATTGCAATCATATTCTAAAGTTCACTGTAACTACCAATCCTTTACTCATAAGTATATGTAATTATTTAATCTTTTTTGTGTGCATGATAATTTACTGAAAAGGTTGGTTGACAACTCCGTTTTAGAGGAAATTGTCAATGTGCTTGGAATAACAGTTCTCTTTTGACGATCTGGAGCCAAAGTTGTCTTGTTTCGTGGAAAATAAAACATTTCTATCTTAATATATAAAACAAAGTCGGGTTAGTTACACCATTTATTACTCAAGAACGGCTTAACCGGTTTAAAAAAAAAACTTTTTGAAGTAAAACTTTTTTACGCGCGCTTGACTTGGGGAGTAAGCTGGTGAATGCGTGACGAGAGATTTACGGAAGTGTGATCGGGCGAGGTGAACGGAAGTTGAGAGGGAGATATAAGTTAGTGAAGATAGAAAGAGAATGACAAATACTTCACTGGCTAGTGGCGCCATCAGGTGGCCGAAAATATAAGCAGTAATAACAATAGAATGACGCATACTTTACTTGCCAGTGGCGCTATCGGGTGACAGAAAAAAGTTTTTTAAACCTACTTAACTTGCAGAGCTAAATAATATTTCATAAAGATTTACGCTTAAAATCCAACGAGAGCTAAGTAATTGCAATGTATTACTTTTGTTTTCATTATCTTTATGTTTATATTTCTTTTTTCCGACATTAGACTGTTCGTTTCGTTCTTGAACAATTTTATAAATTAATATTTTGTTGAATACATTAAATATTCTACAACAAAATTGTAAATTCATTTTAAAGTTCATATTTTGTGAATTTTTGGGTGAATAATAAATTATGGCTGGAAGGAGTTTTACTTCAGTCGTGTGGTCTAAAGCAACTCGTTTTGTTGTTCGATTCGTCTCCAGGTAGATTAAACCCTACTGTCGCTCTATTTTTTAATTTTGGCCCCAGAGGGAAGCAATAAAGAAAAAAAGCTTATAACTCGCTCAATTTAAATCAGATCTGTTTGAAACTAGTCTTAAACGAAAGAGGAGGAAATTTTACATAGATTTCGTACAACAGAATTTGCCCAAACAGTTTCTTTTATACTCATAATATAGAAATTAAGTTGTATAAATTGAATTTGATATTACTGATGGAAAACATCTTTCGGTTGTCTCTGTCAACTACACAGTGTGCTACGGAAATTAGAAGATTGCGTATGTCCAGTCTTAAAATAGAAACGACTGCTATTTCTAATATAGTAATTCAATTTTTTCACATTAGTATTTTGTGAAATGCAACGCCTTCTGAGTTATTGTGCGCAAGTTTAATTTAATTTTATTTATTTAATTACACCATTTATAACTCATGAAAGGCTGGACAGATTTTAATGATTTTTCATTTGTTGGATTCATCGCCGCCCCGAATAACAGAATAACTATTAAAATATCGGAAAAATTCACAGAAAATAATTATACAGAAAATTAATTTTTAAATAAATTAAATTTGGATAATAATAATCTAACAACTGTTGTTTATATGTTTAGTTCAGACATTTCTGCGCTGTAGTCGTTTTCATAGACACGTCCTCAACGAAATACATTTTGCAGAATTTAGGGACCCGGGTGAAATCGAGTCAAGTCGCCACTTTATTATAAAGTATTCAGTATATCAAAAAGAAAAACGGAAACAAACACCTAAATAATACAAATTTCAAATTTGGAATACTAAAATCCCAAATCATCAGTATATTTTTTGTACCTACCTATTAAATAATATAAAATAAAGTCATTATGCGCGTCTATCTGTTTGTGCGCCTAGTTCTTCTAAATTACAAAATGAATTTTGATACGGTTTTCACCATCATTAGAGAATTTTTTCCGGATGGTTTGTGTGCATAACACATTCATATTAAAAAAAGATAATAGATAAATCTCGACGTTTTTGTAATTAGGTCGTAAAAAACGATTTTAGGGCGCTTACATGGCTTACATTAGTAATCATTTTTTTTTAATTCGATAAAAAATAATGATTGGATGGAGAGTGCAGCTTATGGATCAATTAAATACCGCACTTTTGATATTTTTCTTTATTATAGGTATATACATATGTAACGTTTTTTAAAAAAGAAAAATATCAAAAGTACGGTATTGAATTGATCCATAAGCTGCACTCTTCATCCAATCATTTCGATACAAAGGGTCGCAACTTCTACTCATTAGTAGTGATATTTAAATTTTTCTTTTAAAAATATTATGACGATCATCGTTTAATATTATGCTTTCACTAATTCAGTGAAAAAAATATGCTGTAACTGCGCATTTACAACTATACTACAATTAATTATAATCAAAGTTGTTTTGATTAGATCGGATGGTCACGAACGTGTGAACATCGTGTAATCTATAGTGCTACATTTATTATTTAAATATACCAAAATCGTAAAGCGTATACTGCGACAAGGTAATTTACAATATCCTGAAATAATTTTCTGTGTTGTAAATAATAATTATTACAGCAGACGTGAGTATAAATCTGATTTAACTAAAACTAAAAATATTAAAACCAAAGTGAGGTTAAAAATCACTTCTCACCAGCCACCATACAACCTTACCAAATCTTTGCATCTCCCTTGATCCAAACCTGAAAAAGAACGAGAACTATATATATTATCAATAACTAATTACACTAATCATCTGCCTCTGGCTGTCGCCAGGTGGCAGACGATGATAATTATAATGTATCAAATACGAAAACAAATAAAAACACTTACAAACTATTATTAAAATAAACCAAAATCATGCAATCTACCAAAGAAAGCGTATCCAACCAAAGATACGCAAATAACAATCCATCAACCACTATAAATATTAACCAACAACAAAACGAAAACAACAAACAAAAAACATATTCATCAGTCACCAAAAAAACAGCATTCCAACACCCGAAAAAAGACCAAGGCATCATCCTAAACTCCATAGACGGAATTAAAATTAAAGAATATATTATAGCTGTAGCAAACATAATCCAAGCTAAAAATATAATAGCTGCTTCCAGAATACCTAACAACCGAATAAGTATGTTCCTATCACATAAAGATGTAGTTGACAAATTCGTTAAAGAATATCCAACAATTACAATTAATGATCAAACCATAAACGTCAGAAAATTGGTTACACCGGCAAAAAAAATAATAGTATCAAATATCAACCCTATGATTCCAAATGAACCCTTAGAAAATGCATTAAAACAATACAACGTTAAACTTGTATCTCCAGTATACCTTATGGGAACAGGCATGACCGAACCAGAATTCGCACATATCGTTTGCTACCGTAGATATGTCTACGGAGTACTAGACGATAATATAGAACTTCCCGAATCCATATTATTAAACTTCGACAATTACGAATACCGAATTTTCATAAGCACTGATGATTATAAATGCCTCAAGTGTAGACAAACAGGTCACTCAACAGAACAGTGCTCTGTTGAAAAAAACACCATACCAACCCCTGTAAATCGGAAAAGACCTGCTCCATCAACACTAACTCAATCAGAATTAGAAACACAAACCACAAACAAAGAAACAGACACAATATACTCAGATACAGAATCAGACACAGACCCAACCCAAGAAACAACAACAAATACAATAACAGTCGAAGCACAGATACACCACGGTTACTCAAGAACACTCACGCAAATCAACAATACCCCTCAAATACAATCAAACATACAACACAACATACAAACAATAGACGAGCCCATAAACACACAATCCGTAATCACAAAAAACCCCGTATTAAACTCAAAGAAAACAAACAATTCCTTAAATAAAATAAAAAATAAAGTGAAACTCAAACCCCAAAAGAAAAAAATCAAATTATTAAGCCTAGATGAAATACTAGATCCCATAAAAACAATTATGGAGAAGAAACCCAAAATCTACCCCTTAACATATACCCAGCTATCACAATTCCTAGAAGACGTAAAAAATACCCCTGATCCAACACATATTATAAAATCGTTAAACATCGAGACCGAAAACCTAACAGACATGTTGAAAGATTTGCAACCACTGTTAGGCCGCGTCGGGAAACTCAAATTTACCAGGGTAATCAACAAAATCAATAAAAAACTTCTGAAACCTCCAGAATTAGATTTGGAGGATATAGATTTAGAATTTGAAACTTAACAATGGATAAGATAATTCAGTGGAACTGCAATGGGTTTTACAACCACATCGACGAACTCAAACTCATCATAGCAGAACATCACCCAAATTTAATTTTTTTACAAGAAACACACCTTAAAACCACACATAACCCTACAATAAGAAACTACACCATACACAGAAAAGATCGCATAACTCGTCAACATGCTAGTGGAGGAGTAGCCGCATTAATTAAAAATTCGACTCCAGCCAAGACTTTAGATATAAAATCAAATCTAGAAATCATAGTGATAGAAGCATACATTCCCAATAAATGCACTATATGTAATATATACATTCCACCAAACGAACTACTTGACGAAAACGAATTAAAAACCTTAATTACACAACTACCACCACCATTTATCCTACTAGGAGATTTCAACGCTCACAATCCCCTATGGGGTAGTACACACACAAACACCCGAGGGAAAATAATAGAAAAATCATAGATAACGATAACACAGTTCTATTAAATACTGGACAACCAACATACATTTACCCCGCAACAGGCAAGTTCTCATGTATAGATTTATCCATTTGTCACCCACGAATTGTACCAAAACTCACCTGGACCACCATAACCAGTCATCATTCAAGCGACCACATTCCCATACTTATAACATACAAAAATACAGAACCTCCACCAACATTCCCTCCCAAATGGAAACTCGAACAAGCCAATTGGGACCTGTACCAAATATCCCTTCTTAACGAAAATTTTCAATTTATTGAAAGTGAGAACATTGACTCAACAGTGGAAAAATTTACTAAAACAATAATAAAATCAGCCGAAATTGCTATTCCTAAAACATTTAATAAACCAAAAGTACAGTGTGTACCATGGTGGAATGACCAGTGTGAAATCGCAGTAAAAAATAGTAAAAAAGCCTTCAATAAATACAAACGTGAAAAATCTATAAACAACTATATCGAGTATAAAAAACTTAGAGCTTTCGCAAAAATAACCATAAAAAACAGTAAACGGCAATCATGGGCCACATACGTCTCAAGTATTAATAATTCAACACCTTCCGCTGAAGTTTGGAAAAAAATTAAAAAAATTAAAAATAATGCAACTAATTTTAACATACCAATACTAAAATATAAAAATAAAACAGTAACATCACAAATAGAAATAACAAACATTCTCGGCGAAAATTACTGTAACATCTTCAGCTCAAACAATTATAATAAAAAGTTTCGCGAGTATAAAAACAACACAGAAAATCTGCCATTAGACATTCACTCAAAAAACGATGAAATCTACAACAAACCTTTTACAATACAAGAACTCTACGAAGCTATTAACAGCAGTAACAATACCTCACCCGGACCAGACGACATAAATAACAACATGATCAAACATCTACCAGACAGTGTCAAAATGCAACTGTTAAAAATGTATAACAAGATATGGATAGACAACGTATTCCCACAGAAATGGCGTAAATCCATAATACTCCCATTTCTTAAACCAGGAAAAGATCCTACAGACCCCAACAGCTATAGACCGATATCCTTAACATGTTGCATGTCGAAATGCTTAGAAAAAATGGTCAACAACCGATTAATGTGGTTCCTTGAAACCCAAAATATACTTGAACCTAACCAGTGTGGTTTCAGAAAAAAGAAATCTACTATAGATTTACTAATCAAACTAACAACAGATATTCAAAATGCACAAATAAACAAAGAACATGTATTGGCCATTTTCTTCGACCTAGACAAAGCCTACGATCAAACCTGGAAACACAATATTGTCAAAACATTAACAGAATATGGAATAAAAGGAAACATTACCACTTTTATACAAAATTTCATGGCATCACGATTTTTCGAAACTAGAGTGGGAAACCAATACTCTCATGAACATCCACAAGAAAATGGCATTCCTCAAGGATCCGTATTAAGCACGACACTTTTTTTAATCGCAATTAATGGCATATTAAAAAACATCAACTACCCAGTAAAAGCATTACTGTATGCCGATGATTTAACAATATATTGCAGTGGAAAAAATGTAAAGGATATACAACCGCACATCCAAAATGCACTATTCAAACTTGAAAATTGGTGTTCAACCACAGGATTTAAATTTTCAACACAAAAAACAAAATGCCTACTATTTACTAAATCAAACAAAAATAATATAAAACCAAAACTAACACTAGAAGGAAACGAACTAGTATATGTCGACGAAATAAAATATCTAGGAATGATTCTTGACAAGAAACTAAAATGGACGTCACACCTGAAAAACCTAAAAACCCGAATCAAAAAAGACCTTAACATGCTCAAAGTATTATCACATCAAGATTGGGGAGCTGATCAAAATACTTTATTAACCATCTTTAAAGCACTCATAAGATCGAAAATAGACTACGGATGCGAAATCTACTCATCAGCAAATGACAACCTCCTAAAAATAATTGATACCACGTATAACAACGGTTTAAGACTTGTATACGGAGTGTTCTGTACAACACCACTTGATAGTCTATACAGCATAACCGGAGAACCCCCCCCTACTTTGAGAAGACAACAAACTATAATACATCGATACATAGGAATCACAAGCAACAAAAACAACATAAATAGATCGACAACAATTACACCGCACTATCAAAATAAATTCAATAAAGCAAAATATTCAAAACCATTCGCAATTCGAGCGAAAAAGCAAATCGAAGACCTTAACATACCGACATATGAAACCGTCCCTAATGAATTCAGCAGAATCGCTCCTTGGACAAAGAATCTACCCGAAGTAAACTTAGAACTGAGTAAAGACTAAAAAGCAGATACAAACCCGATTATATTTAAAAAACATCAAGCAGCTCTTTTATCACAATATCCTAATTACAAAATGATTTATACAGATGGTTCCAAAATTAACGATCAAACCGGCTGTGCATACGTTAGCATAGAAAATAAACTTAAAAATATGTATAAACTACCTCCCATAACTAGCATTTTTACAGCAGAGCTATACGCTATCATGAAATGCTTATACGAAGAAAAAACAAACGCAGAAACCACAAACATCTTAATTTTCAGCGATTCAATGAGCGCATTACAAGCCATAACCAAAATGTACACAGACCATCCGTATATAGCAAACATTCAAGAGAGCACAACCGAAATGAAAAAAAAATAACAGAAAAATAGCCTTCGTTTGGATTCCATCTCATCTAGGCATCGAGGGCAACGAATTAGCTGACCAAGCAGCTAAAGAAGCTGCCACCTCCAACGAACCCCCAACAGAAAAAGAAACTATATGTTCCGATTTAAAAAACTATGTAACAGTCAAAATAACAGATCACTGGAACAATTACTGGAAATCAACTGAAAACAAATTAAGAGAAATTAAAGCAACAGTCAGAAAATGGGAAACAGAACAAAAATTATCCAGACGAGAACTAATCGCAATAACAAGACTCAGAACCGGCCACACCAACTTAACTCACAGACACCTAATTACAAAAGAACCACCACCAATATGTAACTTATGCCAAACCCCCACGACTGTAAAACATATAATTCTTACCTGTAATAAATTTCGAAACATCCGACACCAACTCGACATCTCCAGCAGAATTGAAGAAGCCCTCAACAACGAGTCAGCAAATCTAAAAAAAAAAATAGTGGAATTTATAAAAATGACAAACTTAATTAAATATATTTAAATAACAATATCTACCAAAAAAATTAATACTTACCTGAAAATTAATACCTACATTTAACTGATATTTACCATATCATACATATTATAGTTATTGTATTACCTATATGTTAACCTAATTATTGTACAATATGCTTATTGCATAATATGCCTTACGGCAGAAGTGCTAATGACCTCAGAAGTCGAAGCACATCTTTGTTTTTTGTTTTCCTAAATAAAAAAAAAAAAAAAGTTGTTTTAAATAATCGCTTTGATGCTGGTACGCATGCAATAAAATGAAAACGTACTCGCCTTTGACCTTTAAATTGTCACAGGAAAAAGAACTTTCTTAAGTGGATTTTAAATACTTATAAAAAAAGCAATCGGAAAACTCTTTAAAGTGTAGTATATAGCAATTTAATTTTGTTTTTCATGGAAATCCGGGTATTTGAAATTTGTATTATATATATATATGAAAATTAAGAAAGCAGGGGAAAAAAGCTCGAGGTTACATTGTTGCAATTTTAAAATATTCTGTTTAATAAAAAAAATCAAAATCATACAATTTCATTTTGGTCGTAGGAAAGTCGATAGATTTATTTTTTGGAGGCAGTATAATCTTAAGTTTATGACCTCCGTTAGCGAGCGTCTATAATTTACACTAATTTTGTTGATTTCCTGCTCTCCAGAGTCTCATTTATTTTTTGACAGTTTGTTATAGTTTACAACGTTTTTTTTATTTTTGATGTGAAAAATATTAATGGCACGTTTGATTGCAAGTAAATTCGTGCAATTGGCACGACACTTTTATGGGACGTCGTTTTATGGGAAGACGTTACGTTTTTCAGTTACTAGTATACCGTTAGATGACAGCGCGTAACGCTTACCGTGTTGAATTGTAACATGTCTTTTTTTTTATTTAGAGAAAAAAAAGAGATGCGCTTCGACTACTCAGGTCATTAGCACATAATATACAAATAGGTTACAAAATATGTTATGGAGTACAAAATACTATAAGATATTTAGGTAAGTATAAAGTTACGATGCTAGAGGGTAAGTATAGACAGTTTTAAGTTATAGTAGTTAATATAGTAATAAAGGGTAAGTACAGAAGTTAATAGAAGGTAAGTATAGTAATTTAAGGTAAGTACAATGTTGATATAGTGTAGTTAGATAAAGTCAATATTTTTGTATTATAGAGCCTTAGTAAATTTTTTGTTTTTTTGTTTGTTTTTTTTTAATTATTTAGGTATTTATTTATTTATTTACTATTTTTTTTTGTTTCAGAAACACTGCACCATGGTATTTAGGAGATAGGGAGGAAAAGAGGTTATGAATTTAGACGGTGTTTGTTGACGGTATACAATAATTTTGGACGGAGACATCTAACTGAGATTTATTAGTTACTAAAATAGTCACTTCGGTGGCACTGCTAGTAACTTAAAGTTGCAATGTTCATAGGGTTTTAAGAAGTGTTCGTAGAGTGTCCATAGACTTTGTGACTTAAAATTGCATTTGAAGAGCTTGTTTCACATCTGGCAGGCATCCTACGATGACTAATAATTTTTTTTATTTTAAATCTTAAAGTTGAGTTTTCAATTTAATATAAAAAACTAGTAAAAGCTTGAAATTCTGAATTGACACTAGGTCCAAATAACATTGGCTGTTGGTGGTCTTAAAAAATCGCCTGCACTCTTCATAATATTATTATACGAAAATGTATTTTGTGCACTTTATATGTAGAAATCATTCTTACAATGCTGTACAAACATTACTCGAGGAAAATATCATAAAAACCAAGCTTTTTCGTTGCTGTAGGTTTATGAGTATAATAAAAAAAAAAACGATGCCGAAAGGATGAAAATTTCTGAAGGCGTAAAATATTCAAAAAATAGAACGGAGATAGCGACAGACAACATTATAGCGAATAAATTTGCGTTTTATGAGAACCTTTAAAAACTGACAAATTCAAGTCGCGGCGTCTTTAACACTATTTTGTTTGAAGACTATTGATCTGAAGTTTTTTCTGCTTTGTAAACAACACGCGAATATATCTTGACATTTCTGCAAAAGCGTAAAAAATAATAAAAAGAACCAAATAATACAGAATTTTAAATATGTGCAACTGTAACCTTAAATTGGCAACGATCAATTTTAACACCGCGCGCGACTCACTAAAAATATTTTAGTAAAAGACCGCGCACACTTAAACCTACACGACCAGCACAGCATTACGCAAAAAGCCTAGTAAAATAAAAAAGCGGCTGTTGAACATTATAATTAAGCTAGCGACGAGGTAGAACGGTGTCTAGTAATCTAAAAGCCATAGGTTCCATCGCGGCGGTCGGTTCCATTTTTTTTTGTTTTACTTCTCTATAGTGTGTATAAGTGTAAAATTATTTTTACTATTCCAACCCACAAGTGGGAAATGGTACACTAGTTTAGATAAATAATAACTTTTCAAAAATTTTACAATATCTTTCCGTTTTGAGGTCACCTGAATCCAAAAACATATTTTTGAAAAAACTCTGTGCGTCTGTTAGCTGTTTGTCTGTTAGTCTGTGAACACGATACAGGTCCAACGGATGAGCGGATTGAAACAAAAAAATGCAATATTTTGCGTTAAAATTGAAATTATTGCTGAAATAATGTTTTTTTTTTCGGAAATAGTAAACGTGTACCTACATTATAGAACGGGATTTCAAAATCTGTCATCATGGCTATTCTATTTAAAAGATTATTATAGTAGATAAATATCGCAAAATATTAAAGAAAATATTTTTTTAAGTAGACGGATTAAAGTGCGTTTTGGAACTGTCCCAGTTAAAAACGTCAAACGCTAGAACTGACCTTGATTCTTAGATTAATTTCGTGTATGGTAGTGAAAATATAAAACAGTGCCAACAATATAATTTAAAAAGAAAACACAAACGCTCTTTCATAACCGATTGTTAGATGTTTTTCTATTTGAATTCTACTCCTTTCACCGTAAATGCACTGACGACCGCGACGGTTGATGTGTTTTTCATTTCCTGTAATTTCAGTGATGGTTCTCCCCTCAGCACACCGATCGACCTGCCACCTACACGGCATTGCGTGAACAGTTCGCGCAACGTGGTCAAAATTGATGAGTTTCTCGTAATTATCTCATACATTTATGTTTATACTGTTGGTACTGTCGAGCAAACGGCAATTGTTTCATTACGTGAGACATTTGTTTTGTTTCAGATGTAATTATTATTACCTGACCTGATCACAAATATTAACACTGTCCTGGATGTTTCAAATAATTATTACATGAAACCAGGGGACGCATCTAAATAGATAAGTCATTACAAAACGTGAAACTGAAAAAAAACTCCTTGCTCTATTTTTTCAGTTGTGCCAGATTTATGATTAGCGAGACTGGGCAGTTGCCTCCTTAAAAAATCAGTTTTCGCAGTTATTTCGAAAAATATCCATGTTATCAATACAGTAGAGTCTCACTAATCCGGCACTATTAAAAACTAGGGTGTGCCGGATTATAGGAATGTTCGGATTTTTGGATTGTATAGAAAAATTCATAATAATATGTAAATAAAATAAAGCATTTCATAATGCGCGAGCGCGGAACAAGAGCAAGGAGGGGTTAGGGAAGCGTGAGCGGAGGGTGCCAGATTATTGGACGAACCGAGCTACTGAAGTGCTGGATTAGTGAGTCTCTACTGTATATGTTTTAAACAAAAGATGTAGATACTTTTATAGACATTTTTTTGTTGATAAAATCATTAGTTTTTAAGATGACTGGAAAAATGCGTAATTTTGGTCGCTATGCTTTTTAATACAGACCTCGGGACAGGGAAGTTTACTGAAAGAGAGACTGAAAATCCTAAATTAGCGTTTTGTCTTTTCTTTTTGTACTAATTACTTACAATTTTTTTTATATTTCTTATTAATAAAAAAAAATTATCATTTTGCAGTTGTTCGTGTATAAGTAAATTTTAAACATAAATATAAAATGCGTAAGGTGTATAGCTTTCGTCAAGAGCGTAGATATGGGGGGGTAAAGGGGGTAATTACGCCCCCCTCCCAGGATCAAAATAATGGAAAATAAAACTGAAAATATTACGAATACCTAACTGAAAATACTATACGAATACCTAACTGACAAATAAAATTTAGAATTACTTCTTGAAAAAAAATTTGTAAAATTAATTTTGAGAATTAATATTTCCTTCGTGAGTATTCTTGTGTGATATTGATAAAAATTTTAAAAAATATTGACTTTTTGTTGCTTTACCCCCCCCCCCCATCCCCAGAAAAAAATATCCACGCCCTTGGGTTCTATCGTGTGTCCACGAACCAACGCATCTCTTTTTTTTACACGTCTGGCTGTTATTTCCTTTGTACATAAATATTGTGTTAACTTACAGCGCCCGATAGAACGGACGCTACTGTTCATACGCGTTTTCAATATAACCTGACGCGTTGTTAGATTTATAGCGCCATCTAAATGCGACATGGCCGCCGATGACCTCTCTGTGAACTCTTGCGTTACTTGGATACTCACCCCTTCTCCTCCCTTGTCATATGTACATAATATAGGGGGCGATATGGTCGAAACTCTTCAGGACAAAGTTGACAACAGTTAAAATAACACATAACTAACAGTTCAAAAGCAAAAAATGCTTCTACCGTTTTACGTTCGAGGTAGAAAATTCATGGAAATTCGTAATTTTCCAAAACTAGAGAGTTTGACCGTAAAAATGAAAATGTTCATGAATATCAATTATTTTAAACGATTCCTAGGTTTTAATTAGGCTCGAATTTGATTTTGTGTACTGAAAATATATTGCAGGTACGCGCCACTCGGTTCCAATGAGGCTGTAATCTTCAAGCGAGGATCGTCAACTCTATACATTGCCCCAGAACCTGCCCTGGGAGTGTTCAAAAGCACAGTACGGGGTCAAATAAGGGAATGGATAAAAAATCAGCACGAGACACACTTGACTCAAATTTCCGGGCAGCGACATAGTAAGACTTTTATTGAAGGGCCATCCTGAAAGATGCATAAAAACTACTACAACTCAGTAGGAACAATCTTCGTCCCGTGGTAGGCCTCCTGACAGGACATTGTACTCTGAAAGGACACCTCTAAACGATCGGACTGTTTTATTAGGGGTTAAAGTTCAGACAGTGCAATAAGCAGACGAAAACAGCGTATCATATTCTATGTGAATGCAAGGCTTTGGATCGTAGAAGACAGATAATTTATAGACAATGTAGAATGCGTTCAGAAGATTATATCAGTCACCCAGTCCACGGACTGCACAAGCTAGTGCAAGGAACGAGGATACTGGATCGAGAGATATGAGATTGGGAGACAGCACATTAAGCCCTAGAGGCTGCGGTGTTCCCGATGACAAACCGACTTCCGTTAATTAAAAAAAAATCTTCAAGCATAGAGGCGAGAAAGTGAAACATATTTATCGATCGCTAAATCAAGCGAAAGGCAATTTTCCCATATCACGAAACGCAGAGACGAGAACAGGAAAAGAGCAAAGGTTAAAGTGCCAACAGGTGGGAAGTGCATTAATATTTAACATACTCCGTCGCCAAGTGAAAGAAAAACATATGTGTTGCAAAGTGGTAATGCTATTTAGTTTGTTTACGTAATATAGACGTAGGTAATGTATATTCTAAAACGAACCTTGTATCTTCCTCATTACTAGACAGGGTTCAATTACAGGCAAAAAAGGGCAGGGTTATATTTTCCTGAGGATAGCTCGATTAAACCTTGAATATGGGATAAATTAGATTGGGATTTTACTTCGACCATGCGCCACGTATTGAGCATTTCAGTGAACTATTCTATGAATATCTAATATTAGCTAGTAATTGCCCGTATCTCTGTCGGGAGAAGAAACTATGACTAATTTGGGTGAGAAATGCGTCATTTTCGAGAAAATCTACTTCGGTTTTCTTTTTACAAAAATCCAAATTTTGGGAGTTAAAAATAAAAAAATTCTCACTTTTTGGCCTGAATTTTTCCACGATCTGATAGCTTACTAATTGGCTAATCTATCTAAAGCTAAAAACCACGAAATTTACTGCTGGATTTTATGTTGTTAAAACTTACAGTAAATAAAAAAATTAAAATAAAAATTTTTCACAGAAGTGTCATTATCATAAAAAATGACGCATTTCCGACCGCCAAGTTGTAGAGGTTAATCATTCCAAATTAGTCATAGTTTCTTCTCCCGAGATGAATACGAGCAATCACCGGTCAGCCTGTATATAACTTAAAATAAAAATTTGTCTATCCGGACAAAAACTTTTGAACGGTAACTCCGATCATTTGGACACAACGTTCATTCCGATAAACTAAGATGAATTGTGCATACTCATGTTCCCATCTCCACATCCGCTCTTTTGCACCCGGGTGAAACCGGGACGGATCACTAGGTATAGTAAAATGCTTATAATAAAATGAAAAATTGTAATTATTACTAAATGGCCGTTTTTCGCGCTCATCAACATAAAACTAATAATAATCACTTTGTTTTAAAAGATATTTCAAAAATTCTTTCGTCGTTAATTGTGAAAATTTTTAAATTTAAATACTAAGAGTATCTACATTTAAAAAATGGAACTATAATCTAATTACACAAGAGATGTTATGCAACTATCTGTGAGTAATATGATTTTGAAATGTCTGATACTTTTTGAACACATTTGACTTGGATTCTAATTAACGTTCTTGCTACGTGAAATGAATATGTCTGAAGGAATACCTAATGCACTTGTATTTCTGCCATTGAGCTGGATTACTAATCCTTTTATGATTGCAAAACTGATGTTTGAAATATGCATATATACATAATATTATGCCTGCATTTCTGGCATGGTATATATAAATAACTAACAACATCTAAACTAAAACAACAGTAGAAGCAAAAGTATTTCTTTGATTTCCGGCCTTTAGAGCTTTAAAAAAATACTGCAATTTGAAAATAACTATCGCATGTAGTGGAATTATCGTTTATAAGTGCTATTAAGCTATATATAGAAAATAAACTAAAAGAATGGTACATTTATTCCCACTCTTTAGAGTAGTAAATAAAAAGATCACACATTGCTATTTCGTTCGACCCACACACGCCACTCTTGATCTGAGTTATAAATTTAAGTAAAAAATTAAAGTAAAACGCGTGTTCTTAGTGCAGGTTTAACGAATATGTTATTAATCTTAATTAATTTGCGTTATAGTAGTTACAAAAGCGAGAAATGCAGCGCGAAGCGCGAGTATTAGAGGCTTCAAAATAGCACGAAATGAATAGCGCAACTTCGAGCGTGGATTGGTGAGCGAGGGATCAACCGATCGGGATGATTTTTTTTTAAACACTGAAAATTGAATCTACTTTAGATAGTAAATTGTCGGTGGGGGTCTCAGATACACTGGAAAGTGTTGCGCGTGAAAAAACCGGCGCAAAACTTTTGACAAAAATCTTGTAAATTTGGACGCTAATAACTTTTTTCCAGAACATTGGAGAGTTTTACTTGATAGACATTCAATTAAAGAGTAACTCCTGACGAGTCCAACGATCCGAGAACGATTTCTGCGGGATTATTAGAACGCGAGATATGAGCAATTGAAGAAAAAAAACAGAATCCAAGGTGGCGAACGGGGAAATTTGGAGAATGCGCAAATTCAGGGTTAAGGTCTCCATAGAAGACCCTTCCGAATGAGCAACAAAAGAAAAAATGTATCTGAAATTTTTGGGTCAATTCCTAAATGCACTGGGCTATTATCGTATACAAGTGCTATTATGATATATACAGAGTGAGACACATAAAGTGTTACAGAGCAATAGCACTCAAACTATTGATCATATCCAAAAATGTTTCAGACAAAAGTTTTAGTGTTCAAGAAGGCCGTCATACTGGACCACCCTATTTTTTTATCGGTGGAGGCGCTGAAGCTACGTCAAGGTCAACTTCACTTTTTTTACGAAAACATGTCTTTTTTTTTCGATGACATTATTAGTGATTTTAAGACGAATTCAGCAACCTACAACACAAGGTCATTCTAATCACGCAAAATCGTAGTCGGAAAAATCTAAACATATCGGAATATTCACTTTCTAAGAATCCACTAACCTTTGCTTGGGTCTACCTACGGAAGATGCTCGAAATGATGACATTTGTGGTGTAATTTCGGTACATACGTGACTATTTTGAATATTCTGAATATTGAACAGAATATTCTAAAAATAAAAATTTTGAATTTTTTTTAAATAAATAAAAATAAAATAATTTGAATGACCTTGTGTTGTAGGTTGCTGAATTCGTCTTAAAATCGCTAATAATGTCATCGAAAAAAAATACATGATTTCGTTTAAAAAAGTGAAGTTGACCTTGACGTAGCTTCAGCGCCTCCACCGATAAAAAGGTAGGGTGGTCCAGTATGACGACCTTCTCGAACACTAAAACTTTTGTCTGAAACATTTTTGGATATGATCAATAGTTTGAGTGCCATTGCTCTATAACACTTTATGTGCCTCACTCTGTATATAGAAAAGAAACCAAAACGATGGTACATTAATTATTCCCACTCTTTTAGAGTAGATAAAAATATTTATAGTGCTACACTGTAATTTGAAAGTAGCTCTCGCATATAGTGGGATTACCGTTTTCAAGCATGACTATGCTATATATGGAAAAGAAATTAAACAATGATACATTTATACAGCCCCTTTAGAGTAGTAAACCAGTGGGAGTATATGCTCAAGTAATTCAAGAATTACAAGGCGCGAAATTTTACGTCATATACCCCGGTGTTTTGTTTGAAAATCGGTGTATATATAATTATATTTAACGACACTTGGAGAATAATATAGTATAACTTAATTTACTTATTCTAAGAAAAAAATAACAGTTGAAAATAATGAAACACAGAAAGGAAAATATAATTTTAATAATTTCATGGTTCTCTATGTAATATGTTATTGTGTCATGCAAAAATTAAACCTAACTAACATCTTCAGAACAAGAACAACAGATTTTTTTTCAAAATATTTCTGAAATTATGAGTTTAGAAAAAAAATTTCATAACTTTCTTGTAAAAACAGATAGAAAAATAAACCGTTATGAAAAGTACCCAATTATTATATAAAAACAACTTTATAACATATATGTGCCGACTTTAGCTCAAAGAATTTTTTACAAAACTTTCTTTAAAATAAAATAATAAAACATTATAAAAAGTACACCATTATTATATAAAAAACAACGATGGCATGTATCTCTTTTGCGCATGCGCCGATTTTTCCCAAAAATTATACAAAACTCTTGTAAAAATAGATCGAATAATAAACAGTTATGAAAAGTATACCATTGTTATATACAAACAACTTTATAACTTATACCTCTTCTGCGCATGCGCCGACTTTCCCTCAAAAAACATTTTACAAAACTTTCTTGTAAAGTAGAATAATAAAACATTATAAAAAGTACACCATTATTATATAAAAAAATTGGATGTCTGTAAAGTCGGTTTACGGACGATAGTTTTACGTGATAACGTATTCCGCTCGAATATCATATTTAATAATACATTACTGCGCTCTCGCTTGCGCGCACAGGGTCAGCCGGAACGTTACACTTTTTCGTGCGTGCAGCTGATGTTTCATCAATTTATAAGACGTTATCACGTCAAAAACTTAGTCCACCATCTTTAGAAGTCCGCCATATTGGATTTAGAGTGACGTCACTTTATTTTTCGAGTTATTCTCAGCAAGCCCTTTCATTTGATACCCATATTGTAGGAAAGCATAATAAAATTAGTCCGCCATCTTTAGAAGTCCGCCATATTGGATTTAGAGTGACGTCACTTTATTTTTCGACTTATTCTCAGCAAGCCCTTTCATTTGATACCCATATTGTAGGAAAGCATAATAAAATAAGTCCGCCATCTTTAGAAGTCCGCCATATTGGATTTAAAGTGACAGTTACTTTATTTTTCGAGTTATTCTCAGCAAGCCCTTTCATTTGATACCCATATTGTAGGAAAGCATAATAAAATTTTCCGCCATCTTTAGAAGTCCGCCATATTGGATTTAGAGTGACGTCACTTTATTTTTCGAGTTAATCTCAGCAAGCCCTTTCATTTGATACCCATATTGTAGGAAAGCATAATAAAATTAGTCCGCCATCTTTAGAAGTCCGCCATATTGGATTTAGAGTGACGTCACTTTATTTTTCGAGTTAATCTCAGCAAGCCCTTTCATTTGATACCCATATTGTAGGAAAGCATAATAACATTAGTCCGCCATCTTTAGAAGTCCGCCATATTTGATTTAGAGTGACGTCACTTTATTTTTCAAGTTATTTTCAGCAAGCCCTTTCATTTGATACCCATATTGTAGGAAAGCATAAAAAACTTAGTCCGCCATCTTTAAAAGTCCGCCATATTAGTTTTAGACTGACGTCACTTTATTTTTCGAGTTAATCTTAGCAAGCCCTTTCATTTGATACCCATATTGTAGGAAAGCATAATAACATTAGTCCGCCATCTTTAGAAGTCCGCCATATTCGATTTAGAGTGACGTCACTTTATGATTCGAGTTATTCTCAGCAAGCCCTTTCATTTGATACCCATATTGTAGGAAAGCATAATAAAATTTTCCGCCATCTTTAGAAGTCCGCCATATTGGATTTAGAGTGACGTCACTTTATTTTTCAAGTTATTTTCAGCAAGCCCTTTCATTTGATACCCATATTGTAGAAAAGCATAAAAAACTTAGTCCGCCATCTTTAAAAGTCCGCCATATTAGTTTTAGACTGACGTCACTTTATGTTTCGAGTTATTCTCAGTAAGCCCTTTCATTTGATACCCATATTGTAGGAAAGCATAATAAAATTAGTCCGCCATCTTTAGAAGTCCGCCATATTGGATTTATAGTGACGTAACTTTATTTTTCGAGTTATTCTCAGCAAGCCCTTTCATTTGATACCCATATTGTAGGAAAGCATAATAAAATTAGTTCGCCATCTTTAGAAGTCCGCCATATTTGATTTAGAGTGACGTCACTTTATTTTTCATGTTACTTTCAGCAAGCCCTTTCATTTGATACCCATATTGTAGGAAAGCATAAAAAACTTAGTCCACCATCTTTAAAAGTCCGCCATATTGGTTTTAGACTGACGTCACTTTATTTTTCGAGTTAATCTTAGCAAGCCCTTTCATTTGATACCCATATTGTAGGAAAGCATAATAACATTAGTCCGCCATCTTTAGAAGTCCGCCATATTGGATTTAGAGTGACGTAACTTTATTTTTCGAGTTATTCTCAGCAAGCCCTTTCATTAATTGATACCCATATTGTTGGAAAGCATAATAAAATTAGTCCGCCATCTTTAGAAGTTCGCCATATTGGATTTAGAGTGACGTCACTTTATGATTCGAGTTATTCTCAGCAAGCCCTTTCATTTGATACCCATATTGTAGGAAAGCATAATAACATAAGTCCGCCATCCTAAAGAAGTCCGCCATATTGGATTTAGAGTGACGTCACTTTATTTTTCGAGTTATTCTCAGCAAGCTCTTTCATTTGATACCCATATTGTAGGAAAGCATAATAAAATTAGTCCGCCATCTTTAGAAGTCCGCCATGTTGGATTTAGAGTGACGTCACTTCATTTTTCGAGTTATTCTCAGCAAGCCCTTTCATTTGATACCCATATTGTTGGAAAGCATAATAAAATTAGTCCGCCATCTTTAGAAGTTCGCCATATTGGATTTAGAGTGACGTCACTTTATTTTTCGAGTTATTCTCAGAAAGCCCTTTCATTTGATACCCATATTGTAGGAAAGCATAATAAAATAAGTCCGCCATCTTTAGAAGTCCGCCATATTGGATTTAAAGTGACGTTACTTTATTTTTCGAGTTATTCTCAGCAAGCCCTTTCATTTTGTAGCGTAATGGAATAATTTAGGATATTAATTATGATAATTCGTCGCCGTGCTGGGCCCACCCACGACTCAAATTGCCATTGAAATCAAATAATTTAGTTGACGCAGATAGTAAGGCATTGATCAAAATAATAAGAGACAATTTATTTACTTCACATTACTCTCTTATAAAACAAATATAATACCGGATAAGAATATTATTGCGTATCGGTGAGCGCCAAGATATCTTTCTGGTTTCACTGTTTAAAAAAGATTGAAAAAAATCGATTGAACAAAAATAAAAATGAATGTAATTTATTCGCGATTATTAATGATTATATCACCTTGGCGCATAACCCCTACACAATATTAATTCAATAAAATTACATAATAAACAAATTACAAATAAAGCTTGATACACATAATTACAATAGGCCACTGCATTCAACAAACAACAAAGATGTTGCAGCACCCCCTGCCCAAAGAAGCGATTGGGGTCTAAGCGGCTTCTTGACGTTCTCTATAGGGCTTCAACTGAGAGATGTGGGTCCGATACTGTTTATTTGGATCTCTCGCGTCTACCACTATGCAGGATGTTGGGGACGTGAACCGCAGTATTCTTCGAGGGGAGGACCATCTAGGGGTAAATTTTTGACCTCGCTGTCCTCCTGCCGGCACAATAGTGTGAAGACGTTGTAACACTAGTTGGTCTTCTAGGAAGGTATGACGCCTAGGATGTCGAAGGTCGTACAGTGCTTTAACTCGTTGGTGAGCTTGCTGAAGGCGTAGAGCGACATCTTCGACGGATACTCCTGGTTTGGGATCGATGAAGCGTTCAATATCCCACTGGCGGTCTAAAGGCCTCGGCATTTCTCGCCCCAAGAAAACTCTAGCTGGGGACTGCTGACTGACATCTGAAACATTAGAATTGTGAGAATATTGAAACATGGATAAGAATGAATCCCATTTCTTATGGTTGTTGTTTGCACAGGTGCGAACCATTATAGAGAGTGACGCCTTCAAATCCCTCATCGAACGTTCCACCATGTTCGACGACGGCTGGTATGGCGATGTGGTGACGTGTTTAATACCCCAAGCCAGGACCATGCGTCTGAAGGTATTGCTGCGAAACGCCGTTGCATTGTCCGACACGAGGATCTTAGGGGGCCCATAGGCACACCAAATATTTATCAGTTTTTTGCAGGTTACTTCGGCAGTAGCTCTTCGACAGGGTATGACCTCCAACCACTTCGAAAATGCATCGATAAGCACCAAAGCGTACCTATTCCCGGCGGACGAAGGTAAGAGTGGGCCACAAAAGTCTATGTATACCTTGTCAAATACTCCGGTAGGCACTGTGGATGCCATCGGAGCTCCTACCGGGCGATTGTGAGGTTTGATCATCTGGCATGCCTCGCAAGAACGGACATATCGCAAAACATCACTATACATGTTGGCCCACCAGAATCTACGTGCGATGGACCGGTATGATTTCTGTACCCCAGGATGTGTGGCGTCGGCATCATGGAAGTAATACAGAAGCATTTGTCGGATGCTTGTTGGGACGAAAATTCTCTTCCAGTGATTCTTCCCTACGATGCGCATCAGGACTCCTTCCTTCTCGACATAGCCTGTGACATCTTCGCCCGCCCTTAGGCGTTGCAAAATGAGGCTAGACTCAGGATCAGTTTCTTGATGCCTTTTCACAGTGAAGAAACTTTGGGGAACCTCAACAAGGTTATTTAATGCCATTAAGGCGTGTATTTGTTGACCTTTCGTTTCAGGCTCGACTTCGATACATCGACTAAGAGAATCGGCAATGGAATTGGCTGAACTTCGAATATGCTGAACTTCGAAATCGTAACGAGATAGTTTCAGTACCCAACGTCCAACCTTACCTAACTGTTGCGGGTGCCGAATCATCCAGGTAAGTGCTTGGTTATCCACCTGGAGCACGAAATGTCGACCGATTAAATAATCGTGGAACTTCTCTAGAGCGAAAATTACTCCTAGTGCTTCTCGTTCAAATATGATGTAGCGTTTCTCCGTATCAGACAGTTTTCGAGATGCATAAGCAATGGGATGGATGCCGTCATCGAACTCCTGGAGGAGGACTGCACCTAAGGCGACATCGGAAGCATCACATCTTACCAGAAAGGCACGCCCAAAATCAGGAAACTTCAAAATAGGCGCCGTTGTCAAGGCTTCTTGTAACTTCTGAATGGCTTCCATCTGAGAATCTCCCATATTAAACCGAATATTTTTTTTCTTGAGGCAATTTAACGGAGCTACTATTTCACTGAAACCTGGAATAAAACGAGCAAAATAAGCCGTCATTCCTATAAAGGTACGTATTTGTTTTAAATTCCTAGGTGTCGGCAATTCTCGGATGGACTTGATCTTTTCATCGTCGACCTGGCAACCGTGGGCAGATATCACATGCCCGAGGCATTTGACCTTTTGCATACATAAATCAGCCTTATTAGGGTTGACGGTAAATCCGGCCTGTCGTAGACGCTGGAAGACTTCACGGAGGTGTCGGAAATGCTCTTCCATGGATGTCGAATAAACTAGAAGGTCGTCAAAATAATTTACCACATATTTGAAATGAAGGTCACCGAAGATTTCGTTCATAATTCTGTTAAGACCCGCTGCGGAGATAGCTAAGCCAAAGGGCAAAAAGTTATAGTGATACGAGCCGAATGTTGTGTTGAACGCTGTGATCGGTTTCGATTCTTCAGAAAGAGGCAGCTGGTGATAGGCCATATTTAGATCTAACTTAGAAAATACGACCGCTCCATGTAGGCATTGAAACACTGATTCTGGCTTGGGAACCGGAAATGCATCGTACACTATGCGCTTATTGACTTCTCGATAATCGACTACTAGTCTCTTCTCTCCATTCTTCTTTGGAATTAAGAAACAAGGACTAGCATACGGCGAAGACGTTTTTTCGATAATGCCCATTTTTAACAACTTATGAACGTGTTCTCTCATGGCTTCTGTCTTGGGAGGTGTTAACGGATACGGTGCCCGATGCACCGGACGGTCGTCTTTCAAATAAATTCGATAAGTAAAATTCTTGACACACCCTAGTTTTGTTGTCAGCGTATCTTGGTAGTTAGCTAATAATTCTTGCAGTTCTCGAGCTTGATCGGAATGCAGTTTAATTGGAGTCTCCACTAACGTGCCCACGGAAGGCGTAGAATCTTGACTGGCTGATTTAAACATCACTCGAACGTCTTCTTCGAAGGAAAATTTTAAACATTGATCATTGTAATCGATGACCGCTCGCATGCGCCTTAACGACTCCGAACCGATAATAAGGGCATATGATAAATTTGGCATAATCAAAAATGTAAACCTCCAGGATAAGTTTTGTAAGTGGATCGTAGTATGTAGACATTGCTTCACGGGGAAGAATTTGCCGTCAGGTAAACGAATTTGAACTTCGGTGTTGGAGACGTAACCCAATTTGTGACGGACTACTTCATCCGCTGCTTCCTTGCTACAAAAATCGTTACTTGCACCTGAATCGACAAGTGCCGTACTCGATAAACTTTTGATTCTGACATCGATAATGGGTAGTAACTTTTCCGAAGATAAGCTTTGGAGAGCTGCGCTCGTGTTTGGGCGATCGTTGTCGGACCGCCGGCTATTTAGTTTTTTGGAACTGCGCCTCGATTGTCGGCCTTGCTCGTTTCATTCTGACGACGCCAACAATTTTTCCAGCTATGGCTGGTGCTACTGCAGTAAGAACACTGAGTTCTGGGTGTCGAACTCTGTGAAGTGGATTGATTTTGCTTTTCACGTTGTTCGGCGGCTTGCAATAACGACTCAGCATCTCTAAAGCGAATTGAAATCTGTCTCAACTCTTGTAGCGAATTAGGCGGAGCACAATATTTAAGCTTATTTAATGTGGCCAGGTTAGCATGCGACCAAACCTGGAGTACTAATTCCTGTTCTGTCATCTGAACTCTTAGTATGCTGGCCTTACGCTTGATATCATCAATAAATGTTATAATGTCTTCATCAGGTCTTTGGAATCTTCGTACCGTCTCATCGATTAGTTGAGTCATTGTTAATGGAGTGATAAGCTGCTGCAGGATCTGAGTTTTCAACTGCTCCCAGGTCACGGAGGCAGCGATAGCCCCTGACCACCATACTTGAAGATTTCCTTGCAAACGTGCCAACAAGGCAGACATGAGAACTGGTTGAGGAATGATTTGAAGGTCGAATATAGCTTGAGCTTCTTCCAGAAACACCAGTAACTGCCGTGGTTCCTCTCCTGAACATATGGGCACCTTTTGTAGGAAGGACGCTACATCGTGTTTAAATTGATTCTTTTGGAGTACCTCCTTAGCTAGTGCTTCGGTTAAACGACTCAGTCCTGCCACTTGATCAGTTAATTCTGTCGTCAATCTCATATGGACGGCGGTTGCGCGAACCAATGGCGACGCCTGTTGGTTTGCGTTCCTATTTATAAGATCAGCATTTTCCATTGTTGACCCTGCCGCCTGAGTGCCATTAACTCTATTTGCTTCAGGAGTCATCGCCTTTTCTTGAGGAGTAACGAAGATCTCTTCATCGGATTGTACGCTGGATGCTCCAGCCCCGGCTCTTGTTCGTGGCATCTTCGTAATTAGTGATTTTTTTTTTTTTTTTTTATTATTATATAATTTAAAATTTTAATAAAATTGTTCTATCTTTAAGAATAGGCTTCAAACCAATACACTATTTATTAAAACTCGTGATGAACCACGCTCTGGTACCATTTGTAGCGTAATGGAATAATTTAGGATATTAATTATGATAATTCGTCGCCGTGCTGGGCCCACCCACGACTCAAATTGCCATTGAAATCAAATAATTTAGTTGACGCAGATAGTAAGGCATTGATCAAAATAATAAGAGACAATTTATTTACTTCACATTACTCTCTTATAAAACAAATATAATACCGGATAAGAATATTATTGCGTATCGGTGAGCGCCAAGATATCTTTCTGGTTTCACTGTTTAAAAAAGATTGAAAAAAATCGATTGAACAAAAATAAAAATGAATGTAATTTATTCGCGATTATTAATGATTATATCACCTTGGCGCATAACCCCTACACAATATTAATTCAATAAAATTACATAATAAACAAATTACAAATAAAGCTTGATACACATAATTACAATAGGCCACTGCATTCAACAAACAACAAAGATGTTGCAATTTGATACCCATATTGTAGGAAAGCATAATAAAATTAGTCCGCCATCTTTAGAAGTCCGCCATATTGGATTTAGAGTGACGTCACTTTATTTTTCGAGTTATTCTCAGTAAGCCCTTTCATTTGATACCCATATTGTAGGAAAGCATAATAAAATTAGTCCGCCATCTTTAGAAGTCCGCCATATTGGATTTATAGTGACGTAACTTTATTTTTCGAGTTATTCTCAGCAAGCCCTTTCATTTGATACCCATATTGTAGGAAAGCATAATAAAATTAGTCCGCCATCTTTAGAAGTCCGCCATATTTGATTTAGAGTGACGTCACTTTATTTTTCAAGTTATTTTCAGCAAGCCCTTTCATTTGATACCCATATTGTAGGAAAGCATTAAAAACTTAGTCCGCTATCTTTAAAAGTCCGCCATATTGGTTTTAGGCTGACGTCACTTTATTTTTCGAGTTAATCTCAGCAAGCCCTTTCATTTGATACCCATATTGTAGGAAAGCATAATAACATTAGTCCGCCATATTGGATTTAGAGTGACGTAACTTTATTTTTCGAGTTATTCTCAGCAAGCCCTTTCATTTGATACCCATATTGTTGGAAAGCATAATAAAATTAGTCCGCCATCTTCAGAAGTCCGCCATATTGGATTTAGAGTGACGTCACTTCATTTTTCGAGTTATTCTCAGCAAGCCCTTTCATTTGATACCCATATTGTTGGAAAGCATAATAAAATTAGTCCGCCATCTTTAGAAGTCCGCCATCTTTAGAAGTCCGCCATATTGGATTTAGAGTGACGTCACCGATTTTCCCCAAAAAAATAACAAAAATTTCTAGTAAAAATAGATAGAGTAAAAACCGTCTTAAAAACTATATTATTATTATATAAAACAACATTATAAGAGATATATTCTTTTACGCATGCGCCGATGTTCCCCAAAAACAATAGGCCACTTCATATTTGCATATCAAACATCCTCCCAAAATTTGGTTTCAATCCGCTCATCCTTGGTGTCGGAATGATAAGAAATGTCAAAAGTGACGTTTGCTTCTGTCAAAGTATTAAGTTCTAATAATTAGTTATTCAAATTGTTAACTTAGAAGGCGTTGGATTTCAGAAATATTCGAAACGGCATCCGTTTTTGAACAAATGCTATCTTTTAATTTCATTATTGTCATAAATAAAATTATCGACCAATTTTATTTTAAGACTGAACATACGCAATAATTATATTACCATGTTATACCGTGCAACAGAGAGAGATAACCGAAAGATGTTTGCTATCGGTTATATCAGATTGAATTTATTTCTATATAAATGTGTATAAAAAAACTGATTGGGCGAATTCTGTTGTACGAAATTTATGTAAAATTTTCTCCTCTTTCGTTTAAGACAGGTTTCGAACCGATCTGATTTAAATTGAGCGAGTTATAAGCGAAAAACTTCGTTTTTTCTAAATTGCTCCCCTCTGGAGCAAAAATTCAAAAATCGGGCGACGTTAGGATCTAAGTTACCCGGAGACAAATCGAACAAAAAAAAGTTTTTTAAAATCGGTTAAGTCGTTTGGGCTGTACGCTGGATACTAAAAGCGTGACTCACAGATTCACAGATTCACAGACAAAGCGAGTACATATAGGCGCTTTAGCTTACGCTATTCGCGCCTAAAAAACACACAATATTGCAATTTGAAAATAGCTCTCTCATGTAGTGGAACTACCATTTACAAGTTATGATATGTATAGAAAAGGAACGATTGCCCAATAGAAGGGCAGTCTAGAGCAGGCTTGGGCAAATGGCGGCCCGCGGGCCGGATCCGGCCCGCAGTGGAATTTTCTACAGCCCGTGAAGCATTTTATAAATGATTATTAAAAGCAAAAATATTACTGTTTGCTAATATAAATTGGCGCATAAAAAGAATTTTAGAAAAATAGTAAATAGTGTAATAACTTGAAATTGTTGTTTCAAAAAAACCATACTTAAAATTAGAAAAAGAAATTGTTTGGCCCACGGTCAAATTTTCATCCGCAATGTGGCCCGACGATCAAAAGATTTGCCCACCCCTGCTGTAGAGTGACCGACAACTCAGCCAACTTGAATCAGAGACTTTTGTAAAATGAATAGTTTTCAACCTTAGAGATAGATGGGAGTCGAAAAGGGCTCGAAATGGTTCGTGCCCTGCCTTGCGAGAACATGGCCGACGCTTTCCGAGCACTATGATCAGGCCATATAATAACTTCTATATTGCTAGTTGCCGTAAGTGGACGCGTGGTCTATGACAGCAAATGACTGTTTTCTATCTCTTTATTTTTACTTGACCCGTTGTGCGCAAGTGTCGCGTCTGTAGTGGGGCAATTAGTGAGTAGAATAGGAAGCAAGCCATCTCCCTTTCACAGCTTAGTTCCATGTGCAAACTGACGCTGCAACTGACGCATCCATTCACGGACATGCGCATTAGATTCAGAGTATAATAAGTGAGACAGACTTCTGCACCGTAGTGTTTAAGTCTTTCCTCCGATCCTTGCTAGCAATATAGAGGGTATTAAATATATGGATCAGACATACAGTGGTTTGAAAGCACAGATAATGATTCTATACATGCGCGACAGATATACTGACAAGATGAATAGATATATAGAAAGATTTATTTTGCACTAATACAAACAATTGTGAAAAGTGACGTCATATAAAGTATACGAGTTATTACTAAAAAATTATCAAATAGGTTTAAAAAACAAATTGAAAGAATGCATCAGTGTCATAAAAACAATTACAGGTTAAAAACATTTTCAGTTTTTTTTTAAATTTTTCCATAGGCAAGCTTTGCATATGATTAGGTAGCTATTATTAAAAAATTTTATTGCTAAATAATTATAGCTATTTTGTACCGTATTTAATCTGTGCAGCGGCAAGGCTAGGCAATCTTTATTCCTAGTGTTGTAAGTGTGAAAAGTGGAATTAGTTTCTAGACTATTGTAGTTTTCCTTAGCATATATTAAACAATGGTATATGTAGATATTTGGTAAGGTCATTATTTTATGTTCTATGAATAGGGGCCGGCAATGTTCATTCTTTCAAACTCCAGCCAATATATGAACAGTCGCTTTTTGTAAAAGGAAAATTCTTTTGGCTCCGGATGTCCCTCCCCAAATCAAAATTCCATATTCCATTACTGAATGAAACAGACTGAAATATGCTATACGGGCTGCGTCAGTTGAAATAGATTTATTCGTCTTACTGCGTAAGTGGCTTTAGCCAGTTTACTACTTAAGTAGTCTATATGCTTATCCCACTTAAGATCCGGATCACGAATAATACCTAAGAATTTGACTTTCTTAGTTCTGTTGAAACTGTTAGCTTGGAACTGTATTATTTCAGTCTTAGTTAAATTTAAAGTCAATTTATTAGCAGTTAGTTCTTGATGCAATTTTAAATAGGTTGAAGTTCCGTATCGTACGTCATCGTCATTCATTTGCATAATATGAGCAGCAATGTTTGTCATTTGTTCTAGTTCCGGCAGACATTTAAGTGCATATATAGATAGTACGACGTACATTCAACTGTCTTTCATTTCCGGTTTAACACCCATTCAAACAGACAGTCTGGAATATATGCATCTTGCCCGTGAGATTAAAGCTGGAACGGCGAGGAAATAAATTACTTTAAGAGCCTATGGAACACACTGATATCCTCGAAACATTCATTGCACAGTTGTGTCCCAACTCCTGCGGCCGCGGCGTTATTAAAAAATCGACTCAATAATACACAAATTATTGCATACTAAGAGCTGTTACTAATATAATGAACAACCTAGATAGCGATGGAGCTTCCAGAAGCGCTTTGTTATTGTAACGCGATTCAGTGAAGTTTAACAAGTTTGAAAGTTGGTAGTTGCGTTATCTAAAAAAAAATATAAAAAGTTATTTTAATTAAATTGGCGCCGACTCCAAAACTTTATTGTTTGGGTTTTTAGTGGCTTTTTTTGATGGAGGACTATTTTTTTCTGAAAGTATTTTTTAATTATATTAGTTAAAAAAAACTATATATTTGCATTTGGCATGGATCTTTCTTACTTTCTTCTTCTCCGAAACTACTCTTCCGATTTCAAAATTTTTTTTCACCAATATTTAGTATAGACCTTCAGGATGGACATAGGTTATATATTATCGCGTTAAAATATAAGCGCTTTTCGTGGAGACCAATTTTGCAAGGTAAGTCGACGAAAAAACGGTGGCAATTTGCAAATTCGGGCGAAGCCAGACCGGGTCACTAGTCGGTTACTATTAGTAAATTACCACTGTATTATATTTCACTCACTTTAGTATTTAAAGTAGCTACTTTATAGAGAATTGTACAAAAATTAATAAATGGTCGCCATTTTGAAACAAGATGGCGTATCAAAAATCTTATTTCACTAATAAATCAGATATATATAATTCTTTCATTTAGATCATACTGTAACAAAGTATTTTTTGCAAATCAATATGTGTATAATACAGTTATAATAAAGCACTCTTCTCACTTGTGACAGTCTAACTCATATAAGTGGCGCATATGACGGCACTGCTGGGTTTAGACTGTGAGCGTTCTGCCTAAACCGGGTTACGACGCGAGTAGGTTAACTTAACTGATGTAAAGAAAGACATTATTACGTAATTTGTAAGCAAAATGTGTAACCCGCCGCCAATATTGTCTCGATGAGAACAGTGATACGCACAAAGATAACCTTGAATAAAATTGCCGAACAAAGGATTTTAAATGTTGATTTTCGTAGATTGCACTTATTTTGAAGGCTAAGGGTTTTCAATATTCATTTACTTTCATTTCCTTGTTCTTACCGGATGATATTTATACCTATATATTTTTTCGTTGCTTGTCTAAAAATTGGTAAACGTATCAACTGTATTTTGAACTTCCCAGTTCGAATTTTCCGGATTGAAATCGCAATTTTCGCTTACTGATCAGCCTCTATTTGTAGTAAGCGTAATTAAATATACTTTACTATTATTTACTTTTCAATAAATTAATGATCAATTCAACATTTATCATGGGATTTTTTTAATTATAAATATTTTGTCTATTGAATTGTTCGTTAAATTATTGAAAAATATTTACTATACAGACGTTAATCAATATAGGTACAGGATGGATTTTTAAAACCCGAACACCGTTTTATTTCTTAGTGGAAGGGTTTTCCAAAAAATGTTTCGGACAAAAGTTGCCGGCAAGACATAATAAGCTGGAGTCAATGGTCCCACTACTGTCGTTGTCGAGCGGGACGCAGCATTATGATTCAAGACTATAATATGGTGGAGCCAAAAGATTCACTGCTGTTGTCGCTATCGTGTTTCGTCTCAATCGCGTGCGAAGCTAGCGGTTAACGGCTAGTTCTGAATAAATTTCATAATAATTTGATCTAAAATAATTAGGGAAGTCACCATTGGGACAGTTACACAAGTTCAACTTTACATGAGAATTCCCATTGTTCCGGTTCCGAAAACAACGTTACGCAGTTTGAAAATCACAAAAACACGAGCCTTTCAATCTACAGTGTATAAAGTTACGCGTTACGCAGTTTGAAAATAACAGAAACAGTTGTGTTTTGAATTACATACAGGTAAATCGGTGAACTAATTACATTATTCATCAAGGATAATTCAACTCTACGGATTCAGTATAATAATTAGATCAGCTGTTTTGTATATCGATTGGTTTTAAATATGATACTGGTTCAGCACAATAGCGTACGGAATCGGGGCGTAAAAAGATAAATATGTGATTAGTAAATAAAAAATAGTATATTGCCTACGAAAGCGAAGTTGAGCGCACTCGCTTCGCTCGTGCGCTCATTCACTTTAAGGGGCATTAAAAAGTTGAAAATTCAGTTAAAATTGTTAAAATTGTCAAGAATAAAAGTCCATAATCGAAAATTTTTTACTCAAATCTGCTTCAAATGACAGTTTGTTTCGTTGACATTAACACCGTTGTTATTGTGTTTTTTTCTCTGAATTTGCGTGCGGCAAACAATAATTTCAGTGCGACAAATAAAGTTTCCGCACGCAAATGAAAATAGCTACTTTTCAACCGTAACAGCGTGCGTAAACATACCAATTTTCCCGCATGAGTAATAAAAGAAAATATGGAATACTTAAGTATAGGTAACAAATGTAAAAAAAAAATGGTACGGACTCAACTAACTTTACCGCTGAACTTTGGATTTTTGGTTTTAGCATTTTGTGATCATTAATGATATGACGATGAATGAAAAATAATAATCGATAATTGAGCGTTTTCGAAAAATTGACAACTGTCTGTTTTTGTTTATTAGTAATTTTTTGCACATATCACTCCATTAAATATCATTTGAAGTATATGACAACAGTCTGGCCTAGTGAAAATTGCTTAAACTATGCTTGGATTCATATTTTATTAAAATAGTAAGGAGAAATTAAGAACAGGGATTTTGGTAGTTTACCCGGTAAGCCGCGGCCCGCCGAGGTCGATTGCCTATATTAGTTTGTTTTTTTTTTGTTTACAAGATTCCAAGGTAAAATTAATAATGCGTTTGTTGTAATAGTTCTCACAACCGTAAGCCATAGTTTATGTAGCGGCGAATAAAGTGTCGAAAGCTCACTCTGTACATGGTGGCAAAAACTAGCGCTGGCCTTTTGTATGAAAAAAATAGTATTCGTGACGGGATCGCAATCTTACTTTCTTTGTCCACGGTGGACACAGTTATGTTTACAGTGAACAGAGTTATGTTTATGGTAGACAGAGTGCCCATCCGGCACTGCCGGCCGAGGTTGTTTCTTTGCAAAAAAAAAAAATAATCCTAGCACTTTAAGGATAGAGACTCATAAGATTTATTAGTATTATACATTTTACCATTCCAACCCACAAGTGGGAAATGGTAACTACTAGTTTAGGTCAAAAATCACTTTTCAAAAATTTTACAATATGTTTCCGTTTTGAGGTTCCCCGAATCCAAAAAAACATATTTTTGGAAAAACTCTGTGCGTCTGGTCTGTTAGTCTGTTGGTCTGTCTGTCTGTTTGTCCGTTAGTCTGTGAACATGATACAGGTCAAACGGATGAGCGGATTGAAACCAAATTTTGCAAGTATGAAGAGCCCTATTGTTTTTGGGGAAAATCGGCGCATGCGCAGAAGAGATATATGCTCTAGCGGTGTTTTTATGTAATAATGGTATACTTTTCATAACGGCTTATTATTCTATTTATTTTTTCAAGAAAGTTTCGTTAAACATTTTTTTTCTAGCTTTATAGTTTCGGAAATATTTTGAAAATAAAAAAAACAGTCTCTGTTTTGTTTGGATCTGTCAGAAATATAAACTTGTTAGGAATGCTTTGATTAATTTTTACATGACTTGGAACATATTCTGTAGGTAACCATGGTAACGAATAGCAAATATCATATTGAATACTAGCCATTACCCGCGTCACCTCACGCGATATCAGAAATTTTATTTTCTTTAATATAATCAAATGTCAACATTTTTGAAGTTGGAATGGTCCCGTCGCCCAATTTACTGGAATTTTTTAATGCAAGTACTACACGCCGACTTTCAGCGATTTCAGAACTTTTTGGTTACTTTCACATATTATGATCTAATTTCCCTGTACGAATCACCGCCTGTACTATCAATGTTTTATTGTAATATCATTATAACGTATAATATTTAGAGAGGATAATGGTGCGTTCGTGAGTAAAATAATAAAGAGTATATTTTGCTTTGTTTGCACGGCCGACACGTGTCGGTAAAGTACCGACCGTAGTTCGTCACCAATGCAGACCTCGTGTATTCCGTCTGTATCGATCTGTTCTTTACAGCTTCTCTCTCAGTCCTTCTCGATGTAAATGCGCGCTCTGCAAAACCGTTGCATTTAGAGGACACAGCTGCCTTTTGAAAAAAAAAAAACACTTAGTTTAAGTCGATGACTCCATCGAAGTGATGGGTGAAATGATCACCGTTACTGTTATTTGGATCTAGCCATTAGTCAACAACAGTTTTCCATTTTAACAGGTCATGTGTATGAGACTGAGCGTTGCCAGTTTTTTTTTTGCCAAGTTGGGATTTTGGAACTCTTTGAGTGAAAACAGCGGGATTCTTTCATCGAAAGCGGGACATAGTAAAAAAACGTATATAATCAGAAGTTTTTAAATACTTACATATTTATCTTTTTATTTGAATTAAAATTACGTTTACGTGACAATACATAGCAAAAATAGCCATAGAAAATGTATTTTACTAAAAATTATTTTAAATCAGATTTATCCTATCGTTAAATAGTTGAGTCTTATTCATCTTCAGAATAAAAAAAAAAAAACAGAAATCAAAATCAAAAAAGTTTTATTCATTAGAAAAATATGGCGTTTCAAACAATAGTCTGTGGAGTGAGTGTTACAAATTGCAACTCATAAGAGAATAATTATTTATAAGAATTACTTATTCATGATATTTCTGTGAAGATTTAACTTCTTTTAAAGTTATTCCCGAGTTATCCCCGAAAAGCGGGACTGAGCCTGTCCCGCGCGGTACATTTAATTTTGATTTAAAAATCGGGACGTTCCGCCAAAATCGGGACGTCCCGCCAAAATCGGGACGTCTGGCAACGCTGATGAAACTCCAAATTGGTTTAAATTTTGATTTCGAAATATATTTTAATCCTGATCATATCGTAATAGTTATTTTATTAATCTAATCACTGAAAAAAATACAAATACATAAACAAGAAATGTAGAAAATACGCAGTATTTTCGAATTATCAAAATGCAACGTGATGTCAGAGTATATATTATCAACAACAAATTCCATAAGAAGATTAAAGGATGAAACCTGGTGGCATAGGATCAATGAGCTTTGCAAATACTGACGGTTTTTTTATTGCATTTTATTGTCTGACGTTTCGGCAATCTTTATGCCATCTTCGGAGAATCAATACTGACTGTTTTCTCAGTATTGTTGTTATGTAAATAATAAATTAAAATAAAAATTGTCATCAACGGGTATTAAACTTACTATTTTTTTTGAAAAAACGACTGATTTTTACTGAAAATTGTATAAACGTGTCAAATGTAACATGTTTAAAATTATACTATTATAATATCTAAATTATTATGTAATATTTTTCACAAACAATTTCCATGACGGCTGTGCCGTCTCACAGTAAGATTATATCAGTATTTAGAGAATTATAACGACGAATTTACTGGAAAAAACACAGTTCAGTATTTTTGGAATTATCTACATAGATGTAATAAAATTTTAATATCGACATCACAAATTGCAAAATTGTTTTTTACGTCATTTATCAATGTTTTAGTATTTACCGTTTCGCGGAAAAAGTTGTTAAGCTTATCTGATGAATATTATATATACATTACTATATGTAAGCTAGAGTTCTCGTTGAAAATCATAAAATATAATAGCAAAATTCAAAAGATGATTTCGTTGAGATAATGACAGAAATATTAGGGAAATTTATTTAACGATGCGTTGGATTTTCATACTTTTACTACAGAAATGGTAATACAACAACGTTCATTTTACTTTACGTACTAGTCCGAAATGGATAATTTTACTATCGCTATACAGGCATGAAAAGCAGCTATTTTATAGCGAGTGTGCAAAAACATATTTATAGCATAACTTAAAAATAAACAAATCTTTGATTAACGTCTGATTAAAACTCTTCAATAAATTGGTCGTTAATTAATTTTATTCAACACGCGTGAGTAATATGTAATTTCGGGGCCCTGCTAAACGTGGGAGAAATAATATATTACTTCACTATAGTGTAATAATGAATTTTCTGGCGTGGGAGAAATAATGTATTACTTCACTAGTGTAATAATGAATTTTCTGGACCAATAGAAACTCAGTAGCAAGCCCAAGCGCTAAATAATGAAAAAAACTGCAAGTAGCTTCTGGACCAATAGGAACGTGGTAGGCGGTATTGTATACTTATATGAAAACAGCATCGCAATTCAGCGAAATCATGGCAATCTTGTGTATACACTGACGGTGGTACGTCAATCAATGAAGTGATTTATTATTTTTCCCTCTTTTATCAGGGCCCCGATTACATATTACTCCTGCTAGTTGAATAAAGTATTATGTGCGACTATTGATCGAAGGAGAATATTCCACTCGCGTGTGTTTTACCGCACTCGCTGCGCTCGTGCAGCAAATTTCACGCTCATGGAATCTTCTCCTTCTCTCACTAGTCGCACAATATACTATTATTCAACACGCGTGAGTAATCTATAATTTCGGGGCCCTGCTAAATTCGGGGGAAATCATAAATTACTTCATGTTGACGCGTAGAGTGCTAATAATGAGCCGAAACTGTATACGATAATGTATTACTGCATAGTTTCTGGACCAATAGGAACGCGGTAGCGAGCCGAAACTGTACGGTAATGAATTATTACTGCATAGTTTCTGGACCAATAAGAACGCAGTAGCGATTTGTATATATGAAAACAGCATCGCAATTCAGCGAAAGTCAGGGCCATCTTGTGTGCATCGAGGGCGGTGGGTACATCAATCAATGAAGTGATTTATTATTTTTCCCTCTTTTATCAGGGCCCCGATTACATATTACTCGTGCTAGTTGAATAAAATATTATGTGCGACCATTGGTCGAAGGAGAATATTCCACTCGCGTGCGTTTTACGCTCATGGAATCTTCTCCTTCTCTCACTAGTCGCACAATATACTATTATTTATTTAAAAATAAACAAATTGATCTTACGAAAGTATATAAATGACGTCAATAATTATAATCAAATTTAACACGTTTAAATATTTAATTTTATGGCGAAATATGTGCGTTTTTGTACCCTAAGCAATAATTTAGACACCTTAATGAGATAATTATAATGCATAAACCGTTATTAATAAGTGACATTTCGTTCAGATAAAAATAGGCAGGAGCCAATTTATATTTCAACAGCGCTACGTCCACAGACACACCTTGAGCTCTTACAATTAGTGCATTAATGAAAATGAAAAAAAAAACAATATATGAGACGGTGTTTGACCCAATTATAATATAATTAATTAAATAATAGGGTTAACTGAACCCTCGCGAACGTTCTCTACTCAAATACGGTTTAACGAAAAATTGTAGACTGATTGATTTTAAAATGAAATATCTGTAACCGCGATGAGCGAAAAAATATGGTACGGAAAGCGTATTTCCGTTTGCATGTTCAGAAGGAGGCACTACTGCCTCCAAACAAAACTTCTACTGAGCATGCTTTTGCAAGTTTATGTTACAATACAAAACAGTGCTAGTTTGAAGGCAGTGCTGAATACGATTTTGTAAGTTAAAATTGTATTACAAAACTGAAGTTTGGTGGCGGTTAGTGCTTTATTTTGAAAGTGCCCCCAATGAGGGGCACTTTCCATTTACGTATTCAATAGAATACACAAATGGAAATGCACGTACGGAAATTATATACGAAGTTATCGAATAAATTATCATAAAGTATGTAAATTGGAAAACCACAAGACCTAGAACAATATTCAACTGCACAAGATTAAGTCTATTGATACAAGATAAAGACCAAGCCCACCATAGTCTTGGCATTTGTTTTTTGCTCATTACAATCGAAACCGCGCGATTTGGGGCACTATTTCACGATTATCTATAGCTATTCCATTTTTTTCGGGATATATACATCAAAGAATGTGCGGCATTGCCCTGTTGGTATGCCCGTCGGCAAAAATTTTACTGACACATACTCTCCCCAAACTTTGTATATGGCCTCATTAGGCTTAGCCTGACACCTAGTTCCTCTGTGACTTTTCTTGATTTTGGGGCGTTTTCCCTCTAAATTTTCCGAAAGATGTCGTTTGACGACGTAAAAATTTATAGATACTGTTTGTTTTTTTAATTGGATAGCTTAAAAACTTCAACCAAAACGCTAAAATAATGTTCTCTGACAAATAAGAATAACATGAACCATTTAAAATGTCTGACACCTCGAATATATCGAACGTATTCGAGGTGTCAGACCTTTTTCGGAAAATTTAGAGGGAAAACGCCCCAAAATCAAGAAAAGTCATAGATCTTCAAGCGACACAAAAGTTAAAAACGCATTTAATCATTTATATTCAGCAAAATGTTCAAAAAATTTAAAAGATAAATTGGTGTTTTCAATGCTTGTTTTCATTGCTTTGGTTAATCTAAATATGAATGAAGTATAGTTTTTTTGCGTATAAAATAAACTGCACTCTGGTAATGCATTTACACGCATGGTATAGTAATATTTAGCAAGGTTCAGGATGATAGATGTTGCTTCTGTAAGGAAGCAAAAGAAACTTCTGACCATATCCTATGCACATGTGAAGCAGTTTTTTTTTTCTAAAAAGCTGTAATATATGAACCGGTCTTTTTTTAAATTCTGATGAAGTGTAGAGGGCAATCCCCAGCAAGGCTGTAAGGTTTATCAAAGGTCTCCTACCAGATTAGCACAAAAAAGCTCTTAGGTTGCTGTGCACTTAGTACCTTATCCCGCATACAAACCTAATCTAAATAGTCTTATTTAAAAATTACACACACTGTTAGCAGTAGAGTGCTCTATTGTCACTTTCCTCGCCAGAATTCAGCTCATGCAAGTAGTAATTTTGAAATAAATTCAATAAAATTTTAGCTTTTTGAAAAGGGCAGATTCCGTTCTATTAAACGGAATAATTTTTATATTTAGTTGAGTTCATAACAGACTCTAAAAAACTGTAATTGAATATCGCGGATCGCAGTTCTCAGTTGTTCTATATGCACGTATATATATATATGTTACGGTTAATACAAGAAAGTAGTTTATTCGCGAATTAACCGGCTAATACGAATACCCGAATAAACCAAACGTCAAGGATTGGTTAATTCGGGTATTAGCCGGTTAATTCGCGAATTAACTACTTTCTTGTATTAACCGTAACATATATATACACGTACGTCCGAACTCTACAGGTCGCAATACTTGACGGATTGACTTGGTTTATTTATTATTGGCTTTGTTTACTATCATAGAACTCTACTTAAATTCAATAAACCGTGTTCAGTAATTTATATTAATATTATAAACAAGTAAAGTTTGTAAGTTTGGATGTAGGAGGTAATCTCCGAAACTACTCATCCGGTTTCAAAAACTTTTCCACCAGTAGGGGAGGGAGGGGGAATGGCGCTCACTGGGTAATGGTGCTCACCTCTGTAACTCTGTCAAAAAGGAACGTAGCAACACGTCACGTCGCGTGAAGCGCGAGGGGAGGGGGACTCTAATAGACAGCGATGCAAACGGACAGTCAGCTCGCGTCATGCGACCGTGAAGAGCGTTTCTTTGTTTGCTGCCGCGCTGATCTAATTTTTAATTAGGTGCTGAACAAGTTAAGTTGCTGGGCTCGCTATACTATGGACTCAGTGTTGCAGATTTGCGTAAACTTGTTTATAAATTTGCTGAGCGCAACAATATCAAAAACAATTATGATCAAAGCAGTAAAACAGCCGGATTGGATTGGGGACACTACTTTATGAGACCCTGAACGGCATTACCCAAAGTCAGGGGCAATGCCGCTCAAACATGTTTTTTTAATAATGTTTTCCTACTACTAGTAGGTGAAAGATATATGCTTCTGTTGTTAAATTATTGATTACTCGATAATTAAAGACTTTGTTACTCTTCTTAATTTTGATTTATAATAAATAATTTAAAAAATACACCATGTTTTCCTTAAGTGAACGCCATTCCCCCGTCCTACCCTATTTAAAATGGATCTTCAGGACATAGGCTTATATATCTTATCGCGTTAAATTAAAAGCGTTTTTTTTTGGTGACCAATTTTACAACGCAAGTCGACGAAAAAACGGTGGCAATCTACAAATTCGGGCGAAACCGGATCGAGCCGCTAGTTTATAATAAACTGAAAATACGAATATTCACTAAACCCAAATATTTTGTATGTTGTTTAAAATCGATCCTTTCCACTCCAAATGGCAGTACTTATTACAAATTGCCAGTTCAAATGAACTGAGCTGTACCTATAATATCGTGTGACGTAATTAATATTTCAACATAATTAATTTCCGGGTCTTTGACCTATTAATGCTTGGAATGTATGTACTATAAGTAAATTGAAATCGTTGAAATTTAAAAATGTCATCTCTAAAATTTATGCACATCCGTTTGCATTAATATTTTCACATAATTTAATAATATTAAAACTGCGTAGCACTCCTTAAAAGGATATTAGTAAAATGTAATTTGTAAAAATGAGTTTATATATCCAATATTTCATACAGGAAAACATGTATACGGACATATAATGTCTCAGAGGCGCAGCTAACAAAACAAAAGGACCCCGCACAAAACTTATGGGATTTGGTTCTCGGTTAAATTGTTCGAAAATGGTTTTATTTTATAGTTTAAAGGTCACTAAGAAAAAGTGTCCATGGGCGCATTAACTAAAACCCAAAAGATTTTTAGCTACAGATATGTTTAGCGAGATTTTAGATACAGGGATATCCACTGAATTCACAAACATGTTCCATGTTCAACGTTTATGCTTTTTTTTTAGAAATAGAACAATAGTCAAAAACTAGGTAATGTTGGAACTTGGAAGGTGTCACCCTAGCGGCCCATAGACGCTCAATATTATTGCGCAATATTTGGGTTTTTGCAATATAAATGACCGTGTGTAGACGAGATTGAAAGGTTGCGCAATATATTGTGTGATTTTCAAAATCTTGGAAATATATTGCACAAACGGGGAAATATTATGCCGTCTGTTGTCAAGATTGCGCAATATCCCGTCAGTTGATATCTCAAGTAGCGGTCGTTTCAACAAGTCGTCTCAACTACGCCTCATCATGGGTGACAAGAAAGCTGAAAGACAATTTATTGTTGAATTTATCGAGGTGTATCGTGGTTTTCCGGCTCCAAAGACTATAGTAATCGTGACAACATGATGACTGAAGTTCTGGTGGGAACTGTTTGCACAATGTGGCTGTACTGTATGTGCTCGCAATTGAGCAATATATTGCACAACCTCCAATATCGCCTCCATACAGTACAATTGTTTGCACAAACCAAAATATTGTACAATAATGTTGAACGTCTATGGGCCGCTTAAAATTATAATGTCATATTCTGATTCAGCGCACTCGAAAACATATTTCTGTAGCTTAGAATTTTTTAAGATTGTGAATTTAATGGATATTCCTATATATCTAAAATCACTCTAAACATATCTGTAGCTAAAAATGTACCAGTTTTTAGGCTATGCGCCCATGGACACTTTTTCTTAGTGACCTTTAAACTATAAAATAAAGCCATTTAACCGAGAACCAAGTCCCAATGGTTTGTGCGGTGTCCTTTGAGTAGATTTTTTTTCTTGTAATATATGACATTAGTCATTATATGATAGCTGAATAACTCAATGAGACATTCTTCAGTTCCCTTAAGAGCCCGTTTGCCGATCACAGAGGGGAAGCTGTATTTTGCGGCGTGTGGTGAGGAAACATTTTGAAACATTCCATTCATAATAGTACACCTAATTATTGTGGTCTATGAGAATTGAATGCTCTCTCTCTATCTTTCACACATGTGAGAAGGATTGACAAAGAGAACCGAATTATTATATGCCTCGTTATAGTGATATACATACAATTACATGTGTTAGTATACTAACACAGACACGTATAGACTGCAGATATCAAATAGGGATGTGCTATATTCATTTTATATCCAGAATTACAAAACTTTACAACATATAATTTATCTGCAAAGAAATAGTTTACAAAAAATAGAATTATGTTAAATGTCACAAAAATATGGAAAAAAAATGTATTGTATATTCATAATAATAACTATAATACAGTACTGTTTGCTACAATTAGGGTTGCCACCTTTTTTTCGAAAAAAAAAAGTATTTTTTTAAAGTTGCAAAAATATAGGACTTTCATTATTTGTTTTATATATTATTTATTTAATTATTTAATTTATGACTGAGTTTCTTTACTCCACAGTGACACAACTATTAGCCAACTTATGAGCTAACGAATGAGCTATGGAATCTAATACAGTTGCATAAATAAAAATTTGAAAAGAAGTTTGAACCTGCAGGCCATCCCTGTAACTTCCCGCTATTTTCAAGTTCAAAACGCTCAAAAATATAAAAAATATAGCAAGAAGTTTATTTTTTAGCTCTTCGAGCCCAAAAAAAAACACTTTGTTACGAAATTTTCGTTCACGATATCTCATGAACAAATGAACCGATTTTGATACGATTTGCGGTAGTCGACGCAATTTTTTAACCTAAAAAAGTAATTTATTACAGAAAAATCGATCTCATAGGAATTTTACGAGCAATTTAAAAAAAAAACACTTTTTTACAAATTTTTCGTTCATGATATCTCGTGAACAAATGAGCCGATTTTGATGCGGTTTGCGGCGATCGACGCAGTTATTTTAACCTAAGAAAGTAAATTATTACAAAAAAAACGAATTGATAAGAATTTCACGAGTAATTATAAAAAATTACTTTTTTCCTAATTTTTCGTTCACGTTATCTCATGAACAAATGAACCAATTTTGATCTGGTTTGCGGCGATCGACGCAGTTTTTTTAGCCTAAGAAAGTAATTTAGTACAAAAAAATCGATCTGATAACAATTTTAAGTCATTTTAAAAAACACTTTTTTACGATTTTTTCGTTCACGGTATCTCGTGAACAAATGAACCGATTTTGATGCGGTTTGCGGAACTCGACGCAGTTTGTTAAGGAGAAGAGCTGATTAGATTTTGGAATTAATCGGTTTAGTAGTTTAGAAAATATTTTACAAAAACAAATTTTAAAAAATTTTTGAAACTTGTTTTTTTAAGATTTCTCAAAAATTTTTGGGCCGAATCATTTCAAATTTTCAGGAAGTCTAAGTTCACCAAGTTCACGTCAGATCCCGCAAACCGCGTTTCAGTCGGACACTCCATTCAAAAGATATAAAAGGTTTACATACATACATACACACACACACACACACACATACAGCCCTGAGAACATCATCGCCAAAATAGTTTCAATAGCTTCCTAGGACCTCAAAACGTCGATATCTGGCGAAAACTCGATTTTCAAAAATCGAGGTGAAACCAATAACTTCCCGATTTTTGAAAAAAAAAAATTTTTTTTTTTTAAGCGGGAAGTTAATAATAAATCAGTTAATTTACTAGAAATCAATTAAAAAAATGAATGCACACTTTTTATTTTTTTGGTTTTTTAATTCTGAATTTTTATTATGTACATAATTTTATTACAATTCATTCTTATTTTATTATGTCCACTCATGCGCCTAGGCACAGGTTTTTTGACATTAGCGCGTTATAACTTTAAAAATATTAATTTTAGAAAAAAAGTTTGAATTTAAAGCTGTAGAAAATTTGTAGATTTAAAACTTAAGTCATTAGCATTTTATTGTTTAAACAATAATTATTAGAAGAGATATGGATCCAAAAGTCAATAAACAAATCGTAATAGTTGAATAAGTCGTAAACGGTAAGTGATACAAAAAAAAAGTATTGAACAAAAAAGATAGTAAATTTATTTATCTACAATAAAGGTTATTACCTTTTTTCGCCTCAAGTGCACGGTTAGGGAGATATAGGCTGAAACGGTTTTTGTCAAAATGGCGGCACTTCCGCCCTCCTAATTTGTAAGGATTTTGTGCATTTAGGGTCAGTACGTGATACTGAACCTATTTAAGAAAAAAAAAAAAAGTTGTAGGATAATGCAGAAAAAAATTCTCTATTACCTGTACTAGTGCCATAGTAATTAAAACAGTTTTATTATTTACATCATTTTAATTCAAAATTCTTCTTTTGTCATTAATTCTGAATTTTTATTATGTAGGTACATAATTTTATTTGAATTCATATTTATTTTATTATCTCTTCATAATTAAAATTCTCAATATATTCTATGTGTATAGATATAAAATTAATCTCTTCCATTTTAATTATGCTGTGACAAAATTTTTTTTCTGTTTTGACTTTTCAGATAATTTTTCTTCTACTATTAAATACAATAACTTCCTATTGGAAGTTAAATATCAATATAAATCAATAAAATAAGTATTATAGATAAAATATTTACCTATTATATTTGGCAATGTTACATTTTTTCTTACGTTCTGTTGACAAAGGTAATCTTGTTTATTTTCCACGGTGATAATCCATGTTGAAACGCTGGACTTCTGTTGGTACAAATCTGGAAATGAAGTCACTGTGGGCTCGCCTGCTAGCTCACAAAATTACAATAAGAACAGGGGCTATTGTTCTTTCAAGGTCATCTGCTGGCTCTGAGCAAGAACCAATCTAGAAACGGTATCTTGTAACGTGGGCGACATGAACAAAGGCCCACAAACAAACATTATGACATAGTGTGTGTTTGTAAAGATGTCTCGTGTGATGGCAAGGTGACCTCTTAAATGACAAGGAATGATTTTAATACCAACTGTGTAAAATGGTGTGTGTATCGTAGCTGCCCTGGGAATGGTGTTGTCACAACAAGCACGTTTCCAACAAAATGGTTGATGTTTAAAATACATTTCCTCTTATAATTGTAATTTTGTAAGAATTGAACAGTTTTTTATCCTTTTTTATTAAATAATATTGTTCATAACATAAGTAGACAATTTTGAAACTCCCGCTTTGATGCGCTTTGGTGAGCTGGCGCCATTTCAGCGATGCCAATGACTGAAAAAAGTTCGTCAAAAGTACATTTTCATTAATTTTCATGCTATCATGTTGGCATTAAAATTATTCCTTCAGACAAATAAGAGAAGCTCGAATAGCATTGAGTTTCATACCCCTGGTCAGTCCTGCATTAAAGTTCCGTGTCCCGTATTATAGGAAATGTCCCGCATTATTACGTGAATTTTACGAGACCCGTGTGGCTACATGAAAAAGACTTTTTTTTGGCTCTTCAAATTGTACCCAAAATAAAGTTTTTTAGTTTAGTCGTTTGGTTTTGGTGTTCCTCTTAATAAAACTTAAAAATATTGATTTCTTTAGCTTTATACCCCGCCCCCCAGAAAAAAAAATATCTACGCCCTTGTGTGAAGTGAGCACATAATAGCAATTAAGAAAACTAGTAGTGAAATCTAGCGGCAAATCCAGCCTCGTATGCAGCGAACTTTAAATTAAAATCGTTGCAACGAATATATCAAACCACTATATAGTATACAACCCAGCCCTAAATTTTAACGGCACATGCCAGCACAGAGGATAATTTCAAAAACACCCGTTCTTTCCGTAGTTACAGCACCAGTCAATTCAACATATTACGATATTTTTTCATTGCAGAGCTACGGCTTCCTGTATAAACTGGGTCGTAATTTTGGAAAACAGGCTACGGCATATTTTTTTCTAGTTATATTAAGGATCAATCTATGTCCGTATTGTAACAAATTTTTCATTTTTTACTTTGTTAATTAATGGCGAATGCTTTTAAAAGACACTTTTTACGGTTTTTAAAATTTTTATAAAAATTTTTCTGCTAAAAAAATTAAAAAAATGGTACAATAGGGACATAGATTGATCCTTAATCTCCATAAAAATAATTTTTCATAATTTTATCTCTCGTTTTACGATCAGATTTATACGGGACCGCAGACCACTGTATTGCATTGAGAAAACCAGGGGAAACGGGCTCTTAAAGATTCTAAGTCAACCGGAAGTAGCCTTGTTTTCATCCAGATCGTAATTTTGATAAAATGCATTTTTTTAAATCTTTTAATTGTATTAAGCTAGAAGCTTCAATTTGGTACACCTCATTATTTGTTATTAATTTTAAATCGATATCTCCACCAGTACGCGTTTCTTGATGGACAGAGAGACAAACGGACAACAAAATGATTCCGATAAGAGGAACGGAACTCTAATAAACTAGACAATAATTTTTTTCTCGAAAACATCTTTAATAATATTGATTAAATTTTATACATGGCATAAATAATTCCTCCCAAGAAATAATGGGAGGCATGGTCGTACCCAGGAGAGGGCAGAGGGGGGCAGCTGCCTCCCCTGGATTTTGGTAGACGTCATAAACCGTTTTGCTGAAGATCCTCGAAAATTAATTTTAAAATAAAGGTTTAATTTAAATTAAATAAATGCATATTTAATATTTATGTTTATTCATTTGACTACCTATATAAAACAGAGTCTCCCGCAGGCGTTTCCCCTAGACACTGCATACATCCTAATGTTTCGTGTAGGTGTCTTCGTGAAGTGTGTAGGGCAAAACAAGCGCGAAGGACCCGGCCTAAGAAATTTCTGATTAGCCCCCTCACCGAACCAAAAGCTGGGTACGCCCATGACTGGAGAGGTCCTGTGGATTCTGTGGGGAAATCAACTAAATAAATGTTTTACATTCAAAACATTTATTTAGTGTCCGACCGAAATTTCGGCTTCGGTTTCGGCCTAGCTTCGGCCAAAAAACTGGCTTCGGCTTAGTTTCAGTTTCGGCTTCCCATCCGGCCGAAACCGAAACTACATTCGGGAGGTTTCGCGCTGAAATTTGGTGCAGCTCCGAGCGACGAAGTGTCTTTTATGCCTCCGCGCTCCGCGCTTTTTTTTTTTTTGTTTGAGAGAAAACTCTTTTGATACTTTCGATTTAAGTATTAATTGCATTAAAAATATTAATTATTTAGTTGTTTTATTTGGTAGGTAGGTATACTTATTGTTGTGAATCCGCCTTTTTATTGTTTTATTATAAATTATCTAATATTGTATAATGAATTATTTAATGGTATTGAAATGTCATTATAAATTTTTGTATCGAAAATAATCTAAGAATTTCTGTTCTGTTTAAATTTTGAGATCATTATTAAAACGGCTGCGAGCTTATTAAAAGAAAATTTTTGTAACAACATTGTACTTATTTTTTTGTCTGAATTATTTCATGAATAAAACTTTAATTTCAATTGTATTTCGTAAATTAATATTCAATATTGAAAATATAACAAAAGGTTATGGGCCCAGGCCACCATCAAAAGTTATAAAAATATTTGTGAAGATTTACGCACTGCAGAAAACCTAAATAGAAGAACCAAAAATGTCGGAAGCAAAAGTTTATCAAATTCATCGGTTTAACGGACAAAATTATCATCTCTGGCGTCGACAAATGGAAATATATATGACAGAAAATAAGCTTAAGCCGTATATATGTGGAACAATTTCTCGACCTGAAACCAACTTTCAAGCATGGGAAGAAAAGGACGCTGAAGCTCAAGCGTTCCTGATGCGTGGTCTTGAATTGGAGCAACTGAAGTACTTGTCAGATTGCACAACCGCTGCTCAGATGTGGTCAAGACTTAAGACTGTACATTCTGAAAAAAGTGACCAATCAATACAAGTATTACTGGATCGTTTTATAAACTGCAAGATGGATGAAGGCGAAAAGATGGCTGATCATGTGGCAAAAATCGTATCTCTTGCACAAAGATTGAAAGACATGAATCTAGAGCAAAAGGAGCCAATGATAATAGCAAAGATTTTGGGAAGCCTGCCGTCTAAGTTTGACAATGTTAGAACCGCATGGTATGCTGTACCCAGAGGTGATCAGACGGTTGAAAAATTAACCGATCATCTTGTCAATGAGGAAGCTTTGTTAAACGCAAGATCAACTGACAACGCTGAACGTGTGTCAGAAGAAGCGCTCGCCGCAAAAGCATTTGGAAACAGATTGAAGCGATTAGGCAAATGTAATTACTGCGGTATACCTGGTCATTGGGCAAGAGAATGTCGTAAGAAACAGCGGGACCGACAAGGCACTAATAACAATCAGTCGCTAGTAGCTCAAGGATCTCAGTCCAAGAGTGAGGTAGAGGAATCACCAAGTCGACCGTTCACTGACAGAGCTCAACTTCTAATAGCTGAAAATACTAAGTTGTTCACTGTTAACACAAGCAACGCTTGGTATGCTGATTCAGGAGCAACTGAGCATATGTCGTTCAAAAGAGAATGGTTTAAAAATTTCATACCTTATTCTGAACAAACATACTCAGTTAAAATTGGTGATGGTACCCTGATTGAAGCCAAAGGGAGAGGTGATATAGATGTTCAAACCGAAAGCAGAAGAGGCACAGTTATAACTCACACAATAACCGACGTTCTTTATGTTCCGAAAATAGAAAAGAATTTAATTTCAATAAGCAAGTCAACAAAGAAGGGCATCACTGTAATATTCGAAGAAGGTGGAAATCGTGTAAGATTTGAGAAGATGGGTCAAGTTGTTGTTGATGGAATAAAGAAAAATAACCTGTATCAGCTAAACTTGAGACCGGTGAAGATAGCTGAATTGAATGTAGCTGAAAGTTCACTGATTATGTGGCATGAGCGTCTGGGACATGTAAATTTCAAGACACTAAGAATGATGCAACAAAACAAAGTAGTTGAAGATCTCAAGGTCACAAATATGATTAGCACAGATCCTTTTTGTGAAGGATGTGTTTACGGCAAACAACACCGTAGATCATTTCCACAACAAGGTGCAAGGCGTTCATCGGTACCTGGTGAGATTTTTCACGCTGATTTATGTGGAAAAATGAGCTCTTCATCAATTGGTGGAGCAAATTATTTTTTCTTACTCAAAGATGATTTCTCACGATATTGCTATGTTTATTTTTTGAAGAATAAAACTGATGTTTTAGAAAATCTCAAACAATTTTATGCTGAAGTACAGGCGACCGGGCATCATTTCAAGCGCTTAAGAACTGACGGTGGAAAGGAGTTTTGTAACCATGATGTAAATGCATTTCTGTTATCCAAAGGAATTAAACATGAGGTAACTACTCCAAGAGCACCGGAACAAAACGGCTATATTGAACGTCAAAATCGTACAGTTGTTGAAGCGGCCAAGTCAATGCTTCATGCAAGAAGTCTACCTATTTACTTGTGGGCTGAAGCAGTAAATACTGCTGTATATTTGAAAAACCGAACAGCATCAGATACTCTTGGAGGAATCACACCATTTGAAAAGTGGTATGGTCACAAACCTTCCGTTGCACATCTTAAAGTATTTGGATGCGACTGCTATATTCATATACCTAAAGATCAACGCACCAAGTGGGAAGCAAATTCAATTAAATGTCAAATGATTGGATACTCCGAAGGAAATAAAGCATACAGAGTTTATGATTCGACAAATAGAAAAATTTTGATAAGAAGAGATATAATTTTTCATGAAAATATGAACATATCAACGCCACACGAAGTAATAGACACAAAACATAGACAAACGGACGATGCAACGATTTCGCAAGTCCCCGATGACAAGCAAATAAATCGAGAGGTGAAATCAGTTGATGCTATAAAGGACGATATAAAGCGAAGAAATCCACGCTTGCCAATTCCAAGAGATCCGTATCCGAAAAGAATAAGTCCAAATCAGAGTGAAGACGATGAACATCATCAAGCAACTATTGCTGAAGTGTACATGGCGCAGATCGAGCCATCAACTCTTGAAGAAGCAATGCAGCTAGAAGATTCTTCGAAATGGTTGGAGGCAATCAACGCTGAACTAAATTCGTTAAAAACAAATGACACATGGATTCTGGTTTCTAGACCGATAAATAAAAATGTAATTTCAAACCGCTGGATTTTTCGAAAGAAATTTAAAGCAAACGGTCAGATTGACAAATACAAAGCGAGATTGGTTGTTAGAGGCTTTTCACAGCAACCAGGAATCGATTTTAAGGAAACTTTTGCTCCTGTGGTCAAGTATGACTCTGTTCGAACACTCTTGGCCATAGCAGCAGCTCAAAATATGGACATTCTTCAGTTTGATGTCAAAACAGCGTTTTTGCATGGAGAATTGAAAGAAGAAATATACATGGAACAGCCATATGGTTTTGAACAAGACGATAAAGTATGTAAATTAAAAAAGGGACTATATGGACTGAAACAAGCTTCAAGATTATGGAACAAACGAATAGTAGACTATCTGTTCGAATACGGACTACAACAATCTCAAGCGGATCCATGTATATTTTATCTAAGATCAAACGATCATTATACTAAACTGTATTTAGCACTATATGTAGACGATGGTCTATTGTGCAGCAATAACATGACTGAAATGAGAGAACTGCTAAATCATTTACACAGAGAATTTGATATTACAAGTTCAAAAGCCGAATATTTTGTTGGGATGCAAATCGAAAGAAGTGAAGATGGAAGAAATATCAAGATTCATCAAAACGCATACGCGGAACAAGTTCTTAGAAAGTTTAGACAATTCGATTGTCATCCTGTTTCTACTCCTGCAGACCCAAGCATAAAATTTTCTAATTATTGTGAACACAATAATGAAAATGGAAAATATCCGTATCGAGAAGCGATAGGATCACTTATGTACTTGATGATATGTACTCGGCCTGACCTCGCATATATAGTAGGAATACTAAGTCGTTATATGGAAAAACCACAGGAAATCCATTGGAATGGCGTGAAACGCGTCTTCAAATATCTACGTGGAACCACAACGCATGGATTAACTTATGATACAAAAACAGAAGATACTGAACTACTTGCATATTGTGATGCGGATTGGGCAGGTGATATTGATACAAGACGAAGCACTACGGGATGGATTTGTTTTTTGAATCATGGCCCGATTGCATGGAGTTCTAGGAAACAAACAGTAACCGCCACGTCAACTACAGAAGCTGAGTTCATGGCACTGTGTTCAGCAACCAAAGAAGTGGTTTGGTTGAGACGATTATTAGCAGAACTGGGGTATAAACAGTCAAAACCGACATCTGTAAAATGTGATAATCAGAGAGCGATTACCATTGTTAAAAATCCAGAGTCGATCAAGAGAACCAAACACATCGACACTCAATTCTTCTATACGAGTGATATGGTAAAAGATGGTGAGATCGATGTTCAATATATATCAACAAACAATCAGCTTGCAGATACATTGACGAAGCCTCTTGCTAAAGAAAAATTTCAGAGTATCAAAAGTAAATTTGGAATGTACTAATAAAACAATGAAAAATGCGAAAGGGAGTGTTGTGAATCCGCCTTTTTATTGTTTTATTATAAATTATCTAATATTGTATAATGAATTATTTAATGGTATTGAAATGTCATTATAAATTTTTGTATCGAAAATAATCTAAGAATTTCTGTTCTGTTTAAATTTTGAGATCATTATTAAAACGGCTGCGAGCTTATTAAAAGAAAATTTTTGTAACAACATTGTACTTATTTTTTTGTCTGAATTATTTCATGAATAAAACTTTAATTTCAATTATATTTCGTAAATTAATATTCAATATTGAAAATATAACAAAACTTATTAATTTTAATTTTACTGTAGTACGTTAACAAGAGTACCATACAAAATGACCAAAGTTTAGAAGAAATAATTTTGTACTTAAGATGAAAGAGTTTTCTTTTTTTTGTTGTGTGTACCTAGACCTAAACATTATATTTATTAGGTAAAATAATACTTTTTACTAAAAAGCAATTTTGTTTTGTAGCTTTTATTTTATTTCATGATATTAAAAAAAAGTATATTTATTTGTGTTTTTGAAATAAGGGGGGTAATAATATGATATGATAAGTTAATGATTAGTTAAAATATCAGAGATTAATAGGTGATTAATTTAAAAATTAAAAAAAAAATAATAAAGCCTGATTATGATAATGTTTACTTTATTTTTCCCGCGAAAACATGAAGGCCGAACTTAGTTTCGGTTTATATATATTTACCTAAATTATACATTTATAAATAAACAAGATGAACTGAATTGTATAAATGTTACCGAATTGAAAAATGCAAACTATTATTATCTAGTTAACGATACTAGTTTTCAATAAATAAAATTATCGACCAATTTTTCAGACAATATATTAACGATAGTAGTATTCTGTATAGTCAATGTAAAGGCCCCCATACACCTCGTTCTTTTTTGGCAGTTTTAACCGCACGGGTAAAACTGTACGGGTAAAACGGTCGGTGTGTGGCCAAAAACCGTCCTTCTTACCGGCGTTCAAAAATATCTGCTGCTGCTTGATTTAAACCGTCCGTTTTAAACGTGGCGTTCAAGTCGGCCCGTGTGTGTGACGACACAGTTAAAAAGGACGGGTTTTGTTCGACTCTGTAACGTTGTAGGGTCCATCAAAGCAGATCAGATGATGCAACGACTTCAGAAAAACTGAACGAAACAACGCCTAGTGTATGGATATGGTCGTTGTTCGTGTTTACCCGTACAGTTTTGCCCGTGCGGTTAAAACTGCCAAAAAAGAACGAAGTGTATGGGGGCCTTTAGACTTTGTAGTGCTGTTAATTTAACCCCTTACCGCATGACTTTTTTTATTTTATAAAAAAAAATATATAAGATAGTTTATACTTTAAAATATATTAAAAAAATATTGAAAAAAATATTGGGCCTTTATTTAACTAAAAAAAATGAAAATTTTGACATGTGCCAAATTTGGCACAAATTGTAAAACAAGAAAGAAAAAACAAAAATATAACTAAACTTTTTATTCAGTAATTATACAAAATTATTCAAAAACAGGTTTTATTCGGTATGAAATCTATAAAAGCAATTACGGTCTTTATTTAGGCATAGAAATACTTTACATTTGCCACAAGAAATTTGGGATTTTCCCTTACATTCTGGATATTTGCACCTTTGTCTGTCCTCATTCACTATCGGTAAGTGATTTAGGTTATCAGTCCTTACCTCCTGGGCTGGTATTTGAGAAAATGGATATTTTCTCTTTTTCAAATCCAGTGCAGGTTGTAAGGAGGTGCTTGGCCTTCCCCTTTTTCTCTGTATACTATTATTAGATCTCGTCAATACTTCCGCAAGGGCGAGCTTGAACTCTGAAAGTGGCAGGTATGAATCCTTATTTTTCAAATTTCGTCTCCATAGTAACCAGCTGTTTACACATGTCATGTCGAGGAAATGGAAAAATACCCTCATGTACCATTTTTTTGATCTGATTTGAATTCGGTAATATCCTAACATGGAATCTAAAAGATCAACGCCCCCCATATAAGCGTTATACACAGCAATACTTTGCGGACGGGAGATCTCTATATAGCTCTTAGATTTTCTGCAAAATCTCCTTACTTCAGATGTGGGCTGACTCCCAACGTACGTGGATATGGTGTTCACAATTTTATTGTCATACCACGAAACAACAGATATGTCGACGTTATCCACATTGGCCACTTTTTCTACAACCGTACCTCTGCCCTTTTTTTTCATGTCCGATTCTTTGGGAAATTGAAAATCCGGTACACGATTAGCTCTTACTGTACCCAGGGGTAAAATACCATTTTTAGTTAGATAAGTTAGTAGTGGTATGCTCGTAAACCAATTATCAAAAAATAGTTTGTAATTTAGATTTTTTGGAATGGTTTCTGAAAGTTTTATCACCACATTGCTACTTGCTCCTAGGTCCAGCTGATCTTCTTCGAGAGTAGTAGGTCCACAATAAAAATCAAAATCATAAGAAAAACCTGATATTCCACTTAGGACAAAAACTTTATATCCCCATTTATGGGGCTTCTGGGGATTATACATTTTCAAAGAAGATCTTGCCTTTGTTGGGATTATTTGTTCATCTACGGCCATGTGTTCTTCTTTAGGCACAAGCAAAAGTCTCTCTCGAATTTTGTTTAGAAATGGACGTATCTTGAAAAGTTTATCATACCCCGGTTGCCCATGTGGAATTTGCAGCGTATTATCATTGAAATGAAGAAAACGTTTGATTTCTTCAAATCGATTACATGTCATAGCACCAGAGATGTTGGAAATCTCTAACGAATGATTCCAATAGGACCTGGTAGAAGGCAATTGAATAATAGACATATATAGGCAAATTCCACAAAAAATGCGTAATTCTTCTTTGGATATATTGGGTGGTTTTTCGGGCCTACTTTGTACACCGTAAAGGTTTGATTGTGCAATTATATAATCGAAAATTTCATCGGTAAATAAAAAATTGAAGAACTGAAAAGGGTCTTCAAGCTCATCGATATTTTTCGGAAGTGTTTCAGATCCTTTGAATTGTACAAAATCTTCTGAAACAGCTAAGTATTTTTCCTGCCAGTCAATTTTATCTTTTGTCGCTTTTTTACGCCGTGCTGTTAGTTTTTTTGGCATACCAGACGATGTCGAAGGTACTCGTATATTGGTATCGATCTCATTATTATTTGTATGTTCAGGCTTTTGAACTTGAAGAAGAGATTGCTGTATTATTGAAAGTGGTATATCGTTGTCGCCTTCGCTATCAGTTTCATCAATAATAATTTCTTCTGTCGTCGAAACGCTGCTTTCGCTGCCGGATGATTCACACAGAACTATAGGTTTTGTGACAAACATCAATTCATTTTTCCGATGGTCATCATCGGATGACAAATTTTCATCGTTGCTGTCATCAGTTTTTGGAATTCGCACATTTTTTCTACCATAAAACTTTCTGCTATCCATCTGAAAAAGTATATTGCAATAATAATTATTATGTCTATACCTGATAGTGTTCCAAATATGGCACAAGTAAACAAAATCATTTTTTACCATCTTTACGTCAAAGTATTATAATTTATATTATTTCAGTAATAACACTAAATACATACCTTTACAACAATATTTATTTCACAACAAAATTTGCAACAATAAACCAAAGACAATCACCGATAAAATGTACTGGACAGGTTCTTACACGCTTCCAGTCAACTAATTTCAAATGGCGCGGCAGACGCGTGAGATTCGTTTGAAGGGGGGGTATATATTGTCAGTATCATAGAAGCGAACGTGCCAGATATGGGACAAGTTGAGGTATGGTCATAAACTGCTTGAGCACTTAGAAAAACTGAAATAAATTTCACGTGCCAAATATGGGACAGTATGCGGTAAGGGGTTAATATTACGTAAGTTTAAGTTCGACAGAAAGACAGCTCTGCTAATTTTAACATTAATCATAAAGAATAGCGTCATAAAACGCGACTTTAATTAAATATGCATTAAAAAATATTAACGACTTTTTATAAAATAATATTTATTTTAAAAACGCAATATTTGTTTTTTATAAAACGAATATTAATTATGCTTAATACTTAACGTTCATGTTTAGATTACTAATATTTACATTTTAATAATAATAATTAATGCAACTTTAATCTGGGTTATTTTTATTTTTGAAAACGAGAATATTATTTCGATCAATTTTTATTTATGAATAAAAAAATGCCATAATTTTAAATAATATTTCATTCAGCCAAATTTGAATATTAGACCAGTGCCTTTACTTTGTAATATGAGCTTTATATCTTAATTACTAGTCCCAAAGCCAACCATCGGATTTCCTATATATATCGACGTCATAGACTTTGTTAGAGGTAGCGAGTCACAATTATTATTCTTATTACACCGAAAATTTAAAAAAATTAGGACTACCAAGGGCTGAGGCAGATTGAACATTTGGCACCATATAATGATACGAAAGTACGTGTTGAAACCGATATTATATTTATGTAATTGATGACATAAGTTAAGACAATCCAAAAAATGATGGGAAGTAAAGTCGGTAATCCATTATACCCCATAATAAAATGACCAATAATATTATTGTGGATTAGACGAGATACTGCTTGAGCAGTCTATGAGTGTATAATCAAAGGGTAAAAGTAAAGCGAAATGTAACGTTAATTCTATCAGATTATAAACTTGACAATAGTTCCCAACTATTTAACTCTAGTATTCTAGAGCAGAGATTCCCAAACTTTGGGATACTGCAATTTTGTAAGAATACAGAATCTGTGCAACGTCCCCCTAAAAAAATATATACCTTCTTACAGCGAAAAAACAAAACGACGCAGTGACAATTTTGTATTCTTTTGTCTATCTATATTGCTATCTACGCAAACATAGTAAAGAAATATGTATTTAAGATGCATAAATTATAAAAGCTATATATATAAAATTCTCGTGTCACAATTTTGGCCCCGCTAATCTCCGAAACCACTGAACCGATTTTAATGAAATTTGGTAAATGTGTCTTGCTTGGTGCAAATTATGCTATAGAATAGTTTTTATTAAATATTTTGTACAAAATTATTGTGTTTTCTCAAAAAAACTGTTTTAGTAATATGTAACAACAGTTGATAGAATTTACTCAAAGCTTAGTTCAGAAGCAAACAAGAAAAAAAACAGTTTTAGTACCAAGTAGCGACATCTGATAGAATTGGCTCAAAGCTATTAGTTCAGAAACAAATCTGGTAGAATAAAGCTATTGGCTCAGACGCCGGGCCGCAAACGAAATACATTTTGCAGAATTATATCTATCGCACCCGGGTGAAACCTGGACGGACCACTAGCTGTTTATTAACCGATTATATAAGGTATCGTAAACCGGGGTTACTTTTATTTTGGATCGTTCCAGCGTCCAGTTTGGGAAACGCTGTTCTAGATAAACGTGTAGTTTTCAGGAAGCGTGCGTATTATTACAACAACACAGATTATGAATTAATTCTTCCCGGAATTCCAGAATAACATTAAACGTGTGCATTTAGTGAACAGATTACTATTAGTTAACTGCAGGGGTGTCTAAATGCGATGCAGTAGACAGCTGACGTGAATATATTGTTAACCAGGCATTATAGCATATTATTTACAAGTATCTTTATCCATGATCTTATACAGAATGCATTTTTAAAACCCGAACACATTTTTATTTCGTAGAGAAAGGAAATCGAGAGGGAAGAACATTGGTGTGTTATTCGGTGGAGGCGTCTTTGAGATATCAAGGTCCATTTTTTAGATAGGAACCCATATTTTTCATCTCGGATTATTATTGTTCTTTGGATCAAAGAAAACTTTTGTACCAAACATTTCTCGATTTGAGGCAATCTTGAACCGCTGTTTGGTTCTCAATTCAACCCATGTTTCCTGTTTCTGCCTCGCATAGGCTGAGCTGTTGCATTTTGTTTAGTTGTGTGTGTGTGTATTCAGTATTCTCGAAAACTAGTTGCATCAGACATTAGTCAGGTTTTTAATACTTTTTTTGAGATTCACAAAAAAACGTTCCACATAAAATGTAACATAGACCGGGCCTATGTGCCATTTGATGTGGAACGATTTTCTGTAATGCATTTCCATAGCTGCCATATCAACAAAACTCGTGTCTGTATTTAGAGTACGCGAGTGAGCCGTAAAAGTGTCTGCAATTCAGAGAGAGAAAAGTTCCTTATCTCAATGGTAACTAACGACGCAAAACAATGCTGATTTGAGTAAACATATATCTGGTTTTCTGAACCCGCTGCAGCGTTCTCTCTCTCAACTGAGGACACTTTCACTTATGGCAAGCATACGAACTAGCGAACTCTAGTTACTTATATCTCTATAGTATTGCATTTTAAATGAAACTCATTGTATAATTAAGGAGGTTGATGCGTTACAGTCGAATTCTAAATCGGATCTTTTTCAGAATAAATTTTTACAAAAAGGTTATAAGTCGATGATACCAATAAATTATTGTCATAAGGGCACAAATAAATAATTTTTTTAATATTAATTAATTATTTTAGTATTTTACTTACTTACTAAATTTTGAATTTTTTGTACAAAGTTAGGTTAGGAAAACTAAATTTATGTAAATATCTGTATTTTACATAATATTATATTTTTTGCAGTAAAATAAAATGTACAGTTTGCATGCTAGGTTGACATATTTTTGACTTTTAACTTTATAAATCTCCTAATGATTTTGGATTTTTTACAGAAAATTTTGTCATATAAAAATCTATTAAAAAAACTTTATTTCAGATTTTTTTCATTATCTTCGTTTAACGCCTCAACCTCTAAAATCAAAGAAAAAGAGTTTCTATTGGATGAAACTACACATCGATTGTTTTGACTCGATAAATCCGACCGTGCTATGAAAAACGGAAAAACAAATTGACAGGCCATATCAAATTAGCAGTCGTGTCAATCAATTAACAACGATTGTGTGAACGGTTTGTGTTTTTCAGACTGCGGGTAATTAGATTTGGAACGCTTCGGTGGCTCGCCGCATCATTGCGAGAATTCTGAATGAACACTCGGGAAAATTCATCGAAAAGATCAGAACAGAACCGCACATGTACGTTATAGAACTATGCTTTTAAATAAAGTTGAATAGGAGCATGTCCAACTAGCTAATAGTTCATTTTTTTTTTATTTTTAAATAAGGTGTAATATTATAAGGATATTGTTAAAGTTAGGTAGTAATACCAATGGACCACGGCATACAAGCCCGGAAACCAAGAAGATTTGGATCAACACCGGCCGTGAAAGCCTACACACTTGGATTGTTAAAGTTAATTTAAAAAAGAAGGTAGATAAAATTGAAGTATTTTTTTATTTGTACCTCTGGAAAAAATTAAATTAAAAAACTGACTTCTCTATACAGATTTAAAAAAAATATTTGTAATTCGAAAGCTTCTGCACTTTCTTAGTTTTTGAAATAAGAAAAAATCAGTTTAACATTTAAATATACATATAGTGCATAATTATTATTATTGTTAATTTAAGAATTGAAAAATACGTGTTGTTATGTTTGAAATTTATTACCAAAATTATTGAAATTCGGTGAATATATAAACACTAGAAAAATAAAAAAATAATAACGTACTGAAAAATATTTAAAAATTAATTGTCGCACATTCATTTATTTATGTACGTAATAATTAGCCCCAAAATTAATATTACAATCAAAAAGTGAATATTTCCTACCTTATAGGGGGCAAATGACAATCTCGTATGACACATCATCAGATCATTTGAATCACATGATATCCATAGGTTCCGCATCTTGTAGCCAGAGCGAGATCTTTGGTTGGTCCTCCTACCTAGTACCCACTGCTTCGATTCCTGTCGTCTGTCACTTCCTATTTATTGAATTAGCCACGTGTTTTGTACCGGGGTCCCAGGCTCGAAACCTGCCAGCCACCGTGATCATATCTGAAATAAAAAAGATAAATAAAAAATTGTGTAAAAAGAAATCAATACAAAAGATGTAAAATAACAAGGATCTCTTGTTTGTAAATTATTACGTTATCTTACAGGATTTTAAGGTGTTTGGTTTGTCACACAGGAATAGACGTTTTAAAAATTTTTATCTGTTTGTAGATACCGGCATTACTTGAATAGACCTGAATTGATTTTTATGAAAGCAAAATATTTACTTTAAAATAAATCGGGAATGGCGCAACGCAGCGAGCTGACAATAATAAAATTTGTCCAGATATTTTGCCAAGCACAATAATCTGTATAAATTCCATGACTGCTGGGTTTACCGTTAGAGAGTTTTTGTGTGACGGGGTAGTTTCTATATTAAAATCTTTGATTAACGTCTGATTAGAACTCTTCAATAAGTAAAATTATCGACCAATTTTTCAGACAATATATTAACAAAAAAATATATAATTAATACATAATATATTGTATATTTTTTTTATTAATATATTGTCTGAAAAATTGATCGATAATTTTACTTATTGAATAGGTTCTATATTATTACATTATTATTATAATAGTTAAGTTTTAAATATTAATTTCCGTCATCCGTTGCGACAATTTAAATTGGTGTTTGTTTCCGATTTAAAGTGACTTATGAAATTATATTAAAATTCAGTTCATTATACAAGCCAAATTCAATGCAGTGGCAATCTACAAATTCGATCGAAGCCGGACCGGGCCACTAGTTTTGTATAAAATTATACTTAATCAACAAAAAATATATACTTACAACCACCTGACTTTCCGACGCGGAATTCAAAACCACTATTAAAAATAATCCGAAAGCAAAACCGAATAAATCTTGGAAACCGTTTAAAATCGGTTTTGATAAACGTTTTCGTTTTTCATTTTTACAAGTCTTCTGAGTTTCAAAATAGTTTCGAGTAAATTTATTTTTTTGTTATTTTCAGTTATTAATTTCATATTATTTTTCAGGTTTTTCTCATAACAGGTTATAACTACATTAAAAATAAGAAAACTACAAAATTACTACATTTCTGTTAATCATTAACCTATATATCTACTCGACTAATTTTCTCAAAACGAAAACATTATCGAAACCGAAACACTCAACAAAACCGAACTTTAACTGTATTTGATTTCAATCTTTAAAAAAACTTAAAATTCGTTTTAAAAACACTGAATAAACACGACCAAGTAGATACGACACGACCCAAAAATCTGATCAAACGTCCGAGGACCGAGACATAGCAAATTACATTTCAACACAATAGCTGGGCATTTTTTACAAATCTCAAAAATTAAAACATTGCACTAACGCGAATCTAAAACGCACAATGAATAATATTACTTATACTTTATTTCAAAACGTCGAAAATCATTCACAAAATACGTGTCCGTTCATGACTTGCATAATCAAGAAAGTATGTTTTATGTAATTAGTGAATGTACGGCTGATCCAAAAGTTCCTGACTGCACAATAAGTCTGAAAACTCGATAACTACATTTCAGAAATGAAATTAACAACTTAAATTTTTTATTAAAAATAGCTGTGCCAAGAAATTGAATGGCCACCAAATCAATTTTTCTTTAAAATCTTTGATTAACATCTAAATAGAACTCTTCAAATAAATAACATTATCGACCAATATTTCATTATTAATAGGTTATTATCAAAATTCAAATTTCATTAGATAGCTCGATGGGTGAACATCGAGCCAAATTGGGATCTTGTACTATAATATGAATTGTGACAGAAGTTCACAATTTCGTATTGTCATTGTTCTATGCCGTGCACAAACTCATATGCGTGTTTTGCATGTTTGTTTGAAGTTTTGCATAATATTACATAAGCCTTGGATTAAAAACTTGTAAGTCTGTATCGAAGCAGTTAATCATAATGAAGTAGAGAATTTTCAGTGTAGAACTTAATAATATACGATTGAAATATATTTGATATTGTTCTTTTTTACAAACTTCATTAAATCACATTTATTACGCGTTGCGGACTTATTATGACGTATATAATTGTAGAGGGTTAAACATAAACCACTGTCAGATGAAAATATTACGCAATCGTAAATCTGTAACTGAGAGAAATTTTAATTTGGAAGTTTTAAAAGTAAAAAAAGATAGGTACTGTGTACTTTACACTACACATTACAGAAATAACACTAATATATTTGCAAAATCTATATACAATGTGGTCACTTAAGTGTGCAACATATGGGAACAATTTTTAATTAAATGCACAACCAAAATACAAATATTGCCAAAAGTTGGTGCATGTCCGATAATCATTTTAGGTGCTCTTAGAATTGTTGAAACTCAAACAACATACCTACAGGGTAAAGTTTGTGATTCCATAAAAAATTAAAAATCTAAGTGAATTTACCAAATATGCTTGAATTTGAACAAAGTTATGCGAAATTGATTTGATTGTGAATAATTTATTAGTGTGTTTAAGGTAAGTATAAAAAAAAAATTTCAAAAAAATTATAATTTTGGGTTTTCAAAAAAAAAAAGTTTTTTCTTAGAAGGTCATGTTTTGGTATTTGGGCATAACTTTTAATTCTAAACAACTTTTTCTCATAACATTTTGCTGAATTTTTTGAAATAAGGGCACTTTACTCTTGTACAATATTTATATTTTTTGACCCACCCTGTATGCTGTTTGAGTTTCAACAGTTCAAAGAGCACCTAATAGGCCCCACTCACGATCACACTTCATGCAACAGTTCAGTGTTCAAACTTATAGTTCAGTGAAGCATGATAGTGTGTGGGACAAATAAACACTGAAACCAACACTGAAGTCAAGCATGAACTCATCAAATGCATCTTGATTTTTGAACGACTTCAGTGTTCAGTGTTCAAGTAAACTGTTGTGTGTGTGGGTGTTTTTCAGTTCAGTTTTTAGAGTTCTGTGTTTTGTACAACTAGAAGCCAAAAATCTCAATGTTGCTGCCTTTCTTGTGCAGAAATAGATTTTCACATATTTGTGTCCTGGTTCTTAATAAATAGGGTAACTAATTCCAGTAAATAATTGTAAGTTAATTCATTCATTCGTAAATAATTATTGCAATCAAGCGGCTCAAGATGTAATTCATTAATCAAATAAACATGACTTCTTGAATCACGCATTTCTAACCAATTTTTCACCCATATTCTTCTTTTTTTCTTATTTCTCTGTTTTAAATACAATCCCATAGCTCTGAACAGCCAATCCTCACCATTTAAATTACTCATTTAGTTCTTATTAATGACCTATACTCTATAGTATAATATTATAGTGTGTATATAATATAATATATCTTATGTATCTATACTCGACGAGTGTATGCCAACAACTGAACCAAACTGAACACAAAAAATTTAAAAAACTGAGCAGTTTGCATGAACTGTGTGTGGTGCCAGTCAGTCTTTCGATTAATCTGTCCAACTTCACTGAACACTGAACTGTGGCATGAAGTTTGATCGTGAGTGGGGCCTATAAAATGATTATCGGACATACCAACTTTTGGCAATATTTGTATTTTGGTCGTGCATTTAATTAAAAATTTTCCCATATCTTGCACATTTAAGTGACCATACTGTATATAAAATTCCCGTGTCACAATTTTGGCTGTGCTAATCTCCGAAACCACTGAACAGATTTTAATGAAATTTGGTAAATGTGTCTTGCTTGGTGCAACTTACGCTATAGGATAGTTTTTATAAAATATTTTATACAAAATTACGTATTTTCTCCAAAAAAACTGTTTTAGTAACGACGTTTGATAAAATTTACTCAAAGCTAAATAGCTTTGATTAAATTCTATCAGAAGTCAGTTTTCTTTGTTTGCTCCAGAACTAATATTAGTTCAGAAGCAAACAAACAAAACTTTTTTAGTACCAATTAGCGACATCTGTTAGAACTTACAATTTGCTCAAAGCTGTTAGTTCAGACGCCGGGCCGCAAACAAAATACATTTATCTATTTATACATTTATATTTATCACACCCAGGTGAAACCGAGGCGGACCGTTATAATATTATAAAGAGGTAAAGTTTGTAAGTTTGGATGTAGTTTTCACCGATATTTAGAATGGACCTACAGGATGGATACAGGCTATATATTATTGCGTTTAAATAAAATCGCTTTTCGTGGAGACCAATTTTGCAACGCAAATCGACGAAAAAACGGCGACAATCTATAAATTCGGTCGTAGCCGAACCGGGCGGCTAGTAATAATATAAGTGACACCACTCGTCGGGATCGAACCTACCACCTTTAGGTTATGAGGCAGGCACTATTTCTCTCACCCACATAGCTCGTGATGTGGGGGGGAACATTTTTCACGGATACTTTTCCAAAATGGAAAATTTTTCACTAAATTTTTCCGGAAAATTTTCAATTAGTGCAGGGCATAGTGGCGCATTCGTTTGCAAATTTCGTTTGGTTCGTAATTTTTTTTTTTAAATGTCCAGGAGGCTCTCGTGATTACTTATAACAGTGTAACATGACACTCAATATCTGTTGCCGTTATTGTTTAAACAACGAAAAATTGAAAATATTGCAAAATAAGTTTTTTTGCAATAAATAATTTTTTTATATATTTTTCAGACTATTTTGAATCGAAAAAGTCCTTACACTCATTATCGTATCTTCAACCGGTGAATTTTTATGAATTTTTAAAAATTAAAAATTGTTGTAAATCGTGATTTTCTTGAATTAAATAGTACACCTGAAAAAAAATACCGTGATTTCTATTTTTTTATTAAATATTTAAACTTTAATAAAAAAAATGGCGTAATCAGATTTCAAATATTTTATTAATTATTATGTTTATTATTCATAATAACAATATGCTCTTTACGCGCATGCACTTTAAGGATAGTAGTATTGTCATCTCACTCCCAGTCCTATGTATGACATTAGTAAGAGAGAGGCAGATGGTACGCTTCGACAAATTATTGCATATTGTTATTATCAATAATAAACATAATAATTAATAAAATATTTGAAATCTGATTACGCCATTTTTTTTATTAAAGTTTAAATATTTAATAAAAAAATAGAAATCACGGTATTTTTTTTTCAGGTGTACTATTTAATTCAAGGAAATCACGATTTACAACGATTTTTAATTTTTAAAAATTCATAAAAATTCACCGGTTGAAGATACGATAATGAGTGTAAGGACTTTTTCGATTCAAAATAGTCTGAAAAATATATAAAAAAATTATTATTGCAAAAAAACTTATTTTGCAATATTTTCAATTTTTCGTTGTTTAAACAATAACGGCAACAGATATTGAGTGTCATGTTACACTGATATAATCAGGAGAGCCTCCTGGACATTTAAAAAAAAAATTTACGAACCAAACGAATTTTGCAAACGAATGCGCCACTATGCTCTGCTCTAAATATCAAAAAGGCAATTTTTTAGTAATTTTTTATAGGACATATTTGAGCTTCCCATATTTTCTTTTATTAATTAATTTCTGTACCATTTAAACAAAAACTACAGGTTATAGTCTTAACTTTGTATAATCCACATGAATAGAGTGCTCATAACAAATCAAGTTATCCTATTTAGGGTTGCCATCCGTCCGGTTTTCCATGGATTTGTCCTCTTTCTAAGGGCGTCCGGGGAGCGTCCGGACGGGGTTTTGTTTACAGTCCGGGTTTTAATTTGACTAGATAAATCTTTTCTCATCAAGAGACGATAGTAGAATTTTGTTTCTTTAATTCGAAAAGATTTATTTTTGCTTATTGGAATAAAGAATATAGAGTTACTGTTTGCTTTTTCTAATATTTATACGGCTCTTTGATTTAATTACCAAAGAGAATAGAGATATGAAAGCTTGTAAAATTCCATATCACAGAATCTGTGTTCCATATATTTCTTTAATTTTGTACGGTAGGTTGCACCAAATATGCTAAAAAAATTCATCTATACTATTTCTGTATATTATTTAAAATTTCATCAGTAAAAAAAGGATTTTCCTTGGAAATTATGTTTTTATGTTTTTAACTCAAAAATCCGGGTTTTTTGAGCTTCTTGTCCTAGTTTATCGACATTACAGATAATAATAATAATAATAATAATAATAATAATAATAATAATAATAATAATAATATTTATTGGTTAAAAGACCAAAAGGCATAAGTTCAGCTATAGAAGCTGTTTTACAACTTAACCTATCATTACATAACTATAACACACATGTGTACATGATTTATAATTTATAAAAATCATTATTGCTAGTGTCTGTGATTAACAAAATACATATCAATTTTATTAACACTTCGTATTAAAAAAAGGCGAATTAATATGCATTTTAAGAAATATACATATATAATCATATTATTATAATTATAATTATAATTATAATATTATAATTATAATAATATTATAAATGCGAATGTAAGTTTGTTTGTTACGCTTTCACGCAAAAACTACTTAACCGATCATCATGAAACTTTGCACATACACTCTTGAAGGTATTAGAAGTAACATAGGATACTTTTTATTAAAAAAAAATAAAAATTTTTTACGAAAAATAAGAAAGGGTTGAAAACATTTTTTGGGCCCAAAAATACCGAAAAATTTCTCCGAATCGTTTCAAAATTGAAATTTAACCCTTTAGTAATGATTAAAATGTGCTATTAAAATTTCATTAAAATCGGCCCGACAGGACCGGACTTACAAATTTTATGAAAACGTTAAATATTATAAATGCGAATGTAAGTTTGTTTGTTACGCTTTCACGCAAAAACTACTTAACCGATCAGCATGAAACTTTGCACATACACTCTTGAAGGTATTAGAAGTAACATAGGATACTTTTTATTAAAAAAAAATAAAAATTTTTTACGAAAAATAAGAAAATTGTTTGTCAAAATATGTGCAATACCTCAACCCCTGATATGCATGTCAAAAGTCGATTTCCATCTCAATCGCGGGCGTAGCCGCGGGTAGCGGCTAGTCTACATATAAAATCCAACGTGGCTAATATTAGCATAGTCATGGCATAATAATATGACATTTATACTTTAAAATTATATAATATTAGAGACAACCCATTGCTCTATTTTTTTTCTGAAGGGGTTTAATTTTAGAACTTTATATTCCGGTGGTAGTTTATTATAGAGATTGGCAGCCAAATACGAAAAACTCCCTTTATATTTAGTTGTTCTATGTCTCGGGATTTCTAGTTGACATTTAGCACGGAGTTTGACAGAGTACAAATTCTCATTACGCCAAGATATTTTACCAATCAAATATTCAGGTTGACCGGAGATAATCACTTTATGTAAGAGACATAAGAAATTGATAACCATACCATGATATATGCTAATCATATTGCAAAGATTTCTATAGTTTGTTATGTGATCAAATTTTCTAATTCCACACGAAAATCGAACACAAGAATTTTGTAAGATTCTCAGCCTGGTTAAATCGGTAACCTTTAATTGTGGCACAAACACAGTATCGCAGTATTGTGCAATAGAAAGAACTAAGGATCTAGATAACGCGAGTTTGATTGTTTGGCTAAGATGTGAACGAAATTGATAAAGATATTTTAATCGTATGTATGCTTTTTGTAATACTTTATTTACGTGCTCAGAAAAGCTTAAATCAGAATCTGAATAAACACCAAGACTTTTAACAGATTCAGAAATAGCAAGTATATCGTTGTCAAACACAATATTTGGACTGTTTATAAAAAATTTATTACGAGAGATTTTATTACCTATTAATAATACAACAGACTTATTTGGGTTTACCTTGAGTCCATTTCGTTTAACCCAAACCGAAAGCCTCTGGAGATCTTCGTTCATATATGATGTATACAGCGCTGTATCATCAGGATGAAAGCTCATAACTAGTTGGGTATCATCTGCATATGCATGTAGAGAGGTGTATCTCAGTGCAGTGGTTATATCGCTAACAAAAATAAGAAAAAAGACCGGTCCAAGGACCGACCCTTGAGGAACACCACATAGAGTATTTATCTGTTTGGAAGTTTTCCGTTCCTCCAATATAACCTGCCTGCCTCTATCCACAAGATAATTAGCGCACCATTTAACTGCATTACAAGAAAAGCCAATGTTCTTAAGTTTAGCTAATAATAACTGATGATGTATCGTATCAAAAGCTTTAGAGAAGTCTATTTGCGCTAGCAGTGATACATGTGAATTGTCGAATGCTGTTAAGAGTTCATCACATAGATTCAGTAAACTAGTTGCAGTACTAAAGTTTCGACGAAATCCAGATTGGGTTTTCGATAAAATACCATACTTATTTAAGAAGTCTACAATTTGTTTGCAACATGCTTTCTCTAATATTTTCGATAACACCGGTAGGATACTGATAGGTCGGAGGTCATTAAAGGTCAATGGATTAGAGACTTTAGGCAGTGGTTTAACTAATGCAAGTTTCCAAACAGCAGGAAATTCTGTACTCAAGATTGAATGATTTATAATATGAGTTATATATGGAGCAATGTATGGAAGACACATCTTAATCATTGTAATGCTAATCCCGTCATTACCAATCGCATGTGACTTAAGTGTCGAAACAATATTATAAATGTCTGAGACAGATATAGTTAGAAACTCAAAATTAATATTTGGATAAGAAGATTTATCATTTTTATATTCATCTATGATACTATCAGATAAAACAGCAGGTGATACATTTAAGGACTCATTAATTTTATCAGGATTGCATAAATTGTAAGGCAACTGAACCTTTTTATTAAGTGTAACGCCCAATTTTTTAACATTGTTCCAAAGATCAGTGCTATTTCTTGAACTCCTATTGCAATAGTTGATGTAAGCCTGCTTTTCTCTTCTAATTGCAGCTGTGGTATAATTCCTTAGTTGTTTATAATACAGCCACTTGCCGTTATCCCGGGTTTTTTTGTAAGATTGAAATGCTTTATCCCTTAGGTTCATCATAATCTTAATGACCGGCGTTATCCAAGGACAATAGTTCTTTTTTGTTCTGACTGTTTTAATCTCAGCATGCTTATCAAATAGCGAAAGAATTAGGGTATTGAAACATGACACTTTATCGTCAATATGTGCTTTATTAATTATTTCATTCCAATTTTGATTTTGAATGTCTCTTTCAAGTTCATCACGATCTATGTTGTAGTCTCTGTAACTGAAAAATCTATACTGTGCACGTGGTTTAGGTATATTTAAGACACAATAAAGCAACTTATGATCAGTCATAAAATCCATGTCAACAACATCAGATTTAATGACTAGAGATGGATCAGAAATATAGAAAAGATCAATTAAAGAAGCATGCCTAGGGGTTACGCGCGTCGCCGATTAGATAATTTGCTGCATTCCACATGCTAAGAACAAATTATTAAGATAGGTGCATTCCGGGGAAACTGTATCAATGTAATTAACATTAAAATCACCTGTGCAAATGACGTGATTGTAGATAGGAAATATGTTTGCTAATATACTCTCAATTACTCTAAAATTGGCATAAGGAATATTGGGGGGTCTATAAACCACCGCAAAAGCATACTTAATTTTACCTATTGCGAAGTCTAACCATAGTGCTCAACTCCATTGAAATCATAATCGTTTGCAAAATTTAAATAATTATATTTTATTGTACAACGAATATATACCGCTATCCCTCCACCTCTCGCATGACTCCTATCTGCGCGAATGAAATTATAGCCATCAATTGTATAGAAATTGGAGTCATGCGCGATTGTGAGCCATGTTTCCGTAATAGCAACTATGTCAAAATTATTTTCAAGTATGTAGGACTTTAAATCAAAGAAACTGGAACCCAATGACCGAATATTAATATGAGCCACATTAAAAATATTGCTATCCATCACATTGCAATAATGATTCGCCATTTTAACAAATATATCATTAAATAATTTAATCAATCAATCGTTTGATTCGGAACTAAGGATCGAATAATAATATAATTAAAGTGTAACGTATTAAAAATTTAAAGGTTAAAAACAATTTTATCAGAATAATAGATACTTAAAATTAAGCTAAAAGATATACTATCTTTACATTCGGCTTTAGTTTGTCTCTTCGCCAATTTTTTTAATGTCGATAATGTTTTTTATTACTAACACCTGTGAACTATCATCTTTTTTCAACTTTACACCATTGTTGTCAAACCATGCATACTTGTAATTATTTTCTTTCTTGAACTTTCTTGCCTCATAAAACAGAGTATTGAAGTATGGTGTTAAGTGATGATTGACGAAAATTTTGGTATTAGGATTTGCATTTTTCCATATTAGCGAGGCAGTTAGTCTGGCCGCTTTACATTTACGAAATACCTTGTTTCGAATCCTGTCATCTGCAAATTTTACTATGACCGACCGCTGTCCACTATCTCGACGTGTTTTAGGTCTAAAGACCTCAACAATATTGTCATCGATAACAGAAACATCAGAAGCTTTGCAGATGTCTATTATTTTCTCAACAAGATTTTCGTCTTCTTCCTCAGGTATACCGTTTATGGACAAATTACGAGATAACGTCGTTTGCTTAACAAATTCTACTTCCGTCTGTAAAAGTAGTACCTGGTTATTTAGTTGTTGATTTTTTTCTTGCAAAGATTTCATTGACTCTGTAAGGCTCGTAATAACAATCATAAAAGAATCAAGTTTATCAATAAAAGGCTTCAAATTATTTTTAATAGCCGTTTGAATCAAATCATTCAAATTTTCACTCTTAAATTGCTCAGAATCTAATTGTTTAGTTTTAACTATTTTGCAATTTGAGCATTTCCATTCAAGTCTTTTAGCATTATAAGATGCCACCCTTAAAGAAGCACATTCAAAATGGTATCTTAAATTACACTGCGTACATGTTGCGCATTCTAAATCAGATTGAATTGCAGAATTGCATGTAGAACAGATAACCATATCTAATCGAAAAATAATTAGGACAAAGATAATATTTAAATACGAATGTCTTATAATTCACTCTGTGCACACAAAGCAGAAAAATGCATGTTAACAACAGGAAATTGTACCAAATCACAGTGACCGCTTCAAATACATTACAGAATTATTTAAAAAAAACAGCATAAAAACATCAAATCTAAAAATTAAAAAACTGTTAATTAAGGTCACAACACTTTTTAACTGTTAACTCACACTTCTGTATAAATTTTATAAAATAATTTCACAATTAACACTAAAAAAAGACGTAAATTTGCCGGAGCAGAAATAAATCACGACTACATGTATAAACCTATAAACCTAAAACCCTAATCCTATTTCATAATAACAGAGCACTCAGAAAATGATTTCACTCATTTCTCTTGTTATTTCATAAACAAAGTAATGAGGTAGTGGCAGAGACCACAAGATGGGACCACTGCACTGGCTGCTGAAGTTATAAAGGAAATTACCCTCATGTAAACAACACTAGATTGGGATAAAAAAATAATTCTGCTCTCTTTCAGGAATAATTATTGTTTTTTGTTGGAAGAACTCAAAAGGGCATCACATCCAGAGTTAATGAAGATACTCCAGTTTTGTTCACTTGTAGCCTCTAGTGAACGAGAGTTTAATTTTACAGTACCTTTTTAATTTAGTGGCTTGGAAAATTTTGTTTCAAAAGTTTCCGGAAAACCAACAACTCTGCACATAGCACAACATTGTGGAAATGGTTTTTATAATAATAATTATACTCTTTATTTTATCTAATTTTACAGTATAGTAAAATTTACTCAACTTGTGAGTATAAAACATGTCAGAAACTTAAATTAAATGTTGAAATTAAATGTATAAAAATCGTCCAAAGTGTATAGTGCTAGTTTTATCAATTCCTGTTTTAATTTATTTTTCAGTCTACTATTATTTAATTTTACTAATAGTATTACGCAGTTTGTTATAAATGTTTGCTATTGTATTATTTAAACCGCTATTTACTGCCTCCAAATTGGTCTGAATTTTTTCAATATTATTTTTGTTCCGTGTAGACTGTAGGGTAATTATGTATATGACTTCGGTTAGTATTTTTTCTAACATGACACATTCTAGAATGAAGATACCTGTTACAGTTAAAATTTTTAGATTTCGAAAATGTGGTTTGCAGCTGTCTTTTTGCTTTATGTTTTTTATTGTTCTAATATTAATAAATTTATGTTTTACTACATGGTACACCGGTACACGTCAATGGCAACGTTTCGTTACAGTTTCAATCACATGAATCGATTTTATTCTACCGTGCCACAATAAGTTTTATTTAAAGAGTTTAAATAAACAAAAATCTATGATTAAATTGTAACAAAACTGTTCTAGTTCGTGGTGGAAATTATTTATTTACAGTAATAAGAACGTTAACAAAACAAATAAAGACACAAACTAAAGTACTTCTCTAACGTAACAGAATCAAAACAACAAATTCTCACTAATAAAATAAAAGAATAAGTAATAAAGAATACGAGTCATTATCTATGTACACAAAATAATTACAACACAGTAAAACAGCAAAATTTAATTAGCACACTTATTTATTAACTATATACAAGATATTATTTATGTTAAACCAGATTTTATATAATTGAAATCAATGGTCTATTATACCACACTCCGCACTGTTATTTATTTCCTAGTTATTTATTTCGCACACGTGTTTGACTATGAACTCACTCACACACGAAATCTGACTGTCTCTGACTGACTGACTTTACCGAGCTCACTTAGTCGTATTTACATAATATCTGGGTATGCTTTCCAGCGATTTCTGGAATATTCCTGGAATATCCCGATTCTTTCTTATACCAGCATTCATTGTTGTTACAATTTTGGGATTTGGCTTCTTGCCGCCACAAAAACTTTTATACCTGTGTGCGTTATTATATTTATATTTATTGAACGTACTCAACAGGCGTCGTCGTCGAGAACATTCGACAAGATAGTCCATTGAAAAGTTATATTTGAAATTACATTTGTCAGAGGACGCAATTTTATTTTTTAGATATCAAGAAGGGGTTAGTGTAAAGTTAAATTCAAGTTTGTGGTATCACAACCCTTGTCCTACGGCCGCCATCTTGGAAAAAGGGGTGCAAGTGGTTTCCATGGTTTATCTCACGAACTATAGGTCTCACAAAAAAAATGTTTAAACATTTTTTGTAGAAAATATAATTTTCTACAACTTTGGTTCAGTAACTTTTTGTCGTAGAACCAAAAATAACAAATAAATGTATACAATGTTGGCTTTCATATACAAGACCCTGAGCCACAGCCTGGTCCATCAAAAAAAGCGAGGACAGAGTAATTATGCCATTTCGAAAATGACCGTGGATTAAGCCTATTGGGAATACTATACGACCAAACGTTACTGAACCAAAGTTGTAGGAAATTATATTTTCTACAAAAAATGTCGAAAAATGTTTGTGAGACTTATAGTTCGCGAGAGAAACCATGGAAACCACTTGCACCACTTTTTCCAAGATGGCGGCCGTGGGACAAGGGACAAAATAAAATTGCGTCCTCTGACAAATGTAATTTTAGCCCAAAAAAATGTAACATTTCAATGGACTAAGAAAGCAGTGACGAAATTATTGTAGACAACGTTGGTGAAAGTGATTACAGACGTGCAACCAAAAGTTAGTGAACGGATGAAATAATAAATTAGCATTTTTTGCGCACACGATATTTTCTGTAACCATGTAATAATATGTAGGTATCGTATAATCTCTACACCGGTTATATTATTACCAATTAAAGTTATGAAGTAACATTTCGCGTGTTACGGGATTGTCCTTGAACTTAACCCCGAGGACGGGTGTTATGTTCAAATCTACGTCATAACATGTCGCTAGCGAAAACGACCTTCAAAAAATATTCAAGGACTGGTTGATTAAATGTACAGGCTGCCGTAATTATACAAAGTAATTCACTAGGCGGAATTTCAACAAGGTCATTGGGAGCGCAACATCAGCTATCTCTATTAATTTTTGTTTGATGCGAAATCTCCATTTGGTCAAATGGAATACAAAGACAAATGAATATCTACTATTCACTTAGAAACCGTGCTGTGGGCTATGTGCAAGGAGGCGGAGTTACTAATTTATCGAAGCGAGCATTTGTGGTCAGCACTAGGGGAAACTTCAAACTCAAATTTTCCGTATGTCAGTGAGTAATGTTTATTAAAATTGAAAATAGTTATAATTTCATAAAGATTTTTACTTACAAAGAAAACATGGCCAAACTAGGCGATCTAGAAATGCTTGTGTGTCCGGGCTGTTGCGCTGATGGCGATTTAAGTAAAATAAAGATCATTGGCGCCATATTAATTTCACGTTACGCTGTCAGTGTAAACAAATTAATTATTTATATATTGGACATCATAACTGATAAATAAATAATTCTCACGTACCTTTTATGTTATGCTATTTATATATAATGGTTTACAATCTTAATTTTATTGTATATAAAATTAACATCAGTTTTCCTTATTACATTTTTTTCGCACGTTATAGCCAACTAAAGTTTTTGATTTATCACCATAGAAACCTGTCGCGATTTCCATAAAATGTGAGTTAAATAATTCTCTATTATACCCACTAGCGGCGCTAGTAGGCTTCGTGCACACAGCCTTATAGTACCGTGTATAGCGAGGGTTAAGTGTATTTGTAATTATCATTAAAAAAACAAAAACAGTCTATAATCACCTTGAACTGAGAAGTGTGGTTTGCAGTCAAAACATTCGATTTTCCAATCGTATGGAAAACTGCATCAGCTGTGAAATATAAATAAAACGTGTGCCAGCTAGAAATATACCGAGTGGTTAAAAAAATATAACATCTAGAGAAAAAGGTGTGTGTGTGTGTGTTAACTCCGACGCACAACTGGAGTTTACTCCTTAGATACGCTGTGTAATGTATTCCATCTCATTCTGTCGCACGTTAAATCCTACAGATATATATGTATGTTTCTTTTGTAGCGGACGAGCGTAACGCCATACTTGAAGCGGTGAAGCGTAACGCCTCACCAATTGATTTTACTACTCATAAAATTTCCTTACAGCTCAAAATCATTTCTTAAAGAGTAAACTCCAAAAAGAATAGGGTCGTCCCGCCCATCAAAATTTAGTAATTTTGAACGTTGTACATTATTCCTTACACACAAACAAATACTGTAAGCCAAACATTTCGTTCTTATATCCTTCCTCTTAATTGTAAACAAGAATTCAAAAAAATGTCTTCATTTCAAGAGGGTTAGTTTAGGCGCCATTCGTTGGACGCCAAAACGACTTTACTTTCGCGAATACATATAGAGGTGTGTCTATGGAAAGAGATGTGTACACAAATAGCGTCAGATCTCTTCATGAAATCGGACTTAATACCGGAGCATAACGTGTTCTAATGAAATATAAGAAACATGTCCGATAGAGGACGTGGTTGCTGTAGCTATACGTGGCCGAAGGTACCCAAATTTATCGATTTAATTACTGCAAGTGCGGAACCTTCTGCGTTATTTAATTTCGAGACACGCTATTTGTTAACTCGCCGAACAGAGGTCGTTAATGTTTTCGTAACTAGTGCGTAATCATAGCCAAACGTTTAGACGATGTTATGATGAAGAGTGAAATTGCATATATGTATCTTCTGTTTTAAGTTTTCATTCTCAGTGGTTCCAAAACAAATAGTTATGTCCATTCAATAATGAAGTAACGCAATACAATAAATAAAATTATCGATCAATTTTTTAGACAAATATATTAACAAAAAATATATAAATTCAATACATTAACGTTTCGGTTATTAAAAAGGGAAAGGATAAACTTAATAAATTACAAAAGCATAATGTTGTTTATAAAATTAATTGTGAAAATTGTGAAAAGAACTATATTGGTCAAACTAAAAGAGCTTTTAAAACAAGAATAAGAGAACACCAAAATAATCATAAATTAATCCCTGATAAACATAATGTTATAACTACTAAACATAAATTCGAACACGACCACAAAATTAATTGGGATAATATAAAAGTTTTAGATAATGAAACTAATTGTTTTAAAAGAAATATTTAGGAAACGTTACATATTAAATAAAAATTCTCTCAATGCTCAATTAGACGCGAAAAATTTAAGTAATAACTAGCGGCCCTGTACGTGCTTCGCTACGTATAAAGTGAAATAATATAACAATTTAATTGGAACATCTATCTATCTATTTTATTTTAGAATATACATGGACGTATATGTCTGCGCCGTCGTGCCCGGTGCAAAAGAACGAATGGGGAAGGAAGAAAAAAAATTTAGGGGTGGACTACCCCTAACATTTAGGGGGATGAAAAATAGATGTTGGCTGATTCTCATAGATACCGGATAAGCACAAAAAATTTCACCAAAATCGGTCAAGCCGTTTCGGAGGAGTATGGCAACGAAAACTGTGACACGAGAATTTTATATATTAGACTAGCGGCCCTGTACGTGCTTCGCTACGTATAAAGTGAAATAATAAAACAATTTAATTGGAACATCTATCTATCTATTTTATTTATTTTAAAATATACATGGACGTATATGTGTGTATGTCGAGCACTCCGGCTGCGCCGTCGTGCCCGGTGCAAAAGAACGAATGGGGAATAAAGAAAAAAAATTTAGGGATGGACTACCCCTAACATTTAGGGGGATGAAAAATAGATGTTGGCGAAGTGACACCTGTAGACATCTGGCGGGGATAACTAATTAAATGACGATTGATCAGTTTTCGACCAGAGAGGAAAAATGATTAAATTACTAAAATAGCTATTAAAAAATAAGGGTTGATCGTAGAAGGGTGAAAATTGAGGATTGTATGTATTTTTGTATGTTGTATCATAAAAAAATAGAAATTAAAAATTTTGTCTAAAAAATAAAAAAAAAATTTAGGGGTGGACTACCCCTAACATTTAGGGGGATGAAAAATAGATGTTGGCCGATTCTCATAGATACCGGATAAGCACAAAAAATTTCATCAAAATCGGTCAAGCCGTTTCGGAGGAGTATGGCAACGAAAACTGTGACACGAGAATTTTATATATTAGATATACCTGTATAATATTATTTTGAAATAATATTTTTTCTTCTATTTAGGTACTCATAATTATATCCATGATTACTTATTAAAAATTGTTTGTTATTATTTTTTCAATTCAATTCTAATCAGACGTTAATCAAAGGTTTTAATTAAATACAGTCAAAATACTTTGTGACGAAGGTATTGAGCATTTTTTTCGCTATATATAGATGTTAAAAGTGAGTATCGTCTATCGGTTCTTAAAAGTTCGCAATACAGGACAAAAATTCTAATTTTGAAATCCATCTTGGGACCACGCACGCTAGCCCACAGCGCGCCAATCAGCACAAGTTCCAACAGAGATTCCAGCGGCAAAACCAGCCTCTTGTGCAGCGGCCTTTACGTTGAAATGGGAAAACAATTCCCACCAAATTTGGTTCTTTCAACTGTGCGTAATAAATCAGTGAGAAAACTTAATTTTCTTTAATGAAACAGTTCTCAACAAAGCAATCGGGGTTTATCGGAACTGCTCGGAGATAATAGAGGTGGGAAGTTATTCAATTGGTTAAAAATAATGTTGAGTGTTAACATTTTGACGTTTGTTCCTCTGTGATCGCAATAACAGTACGCTATATAATATTGTTTTGTATAATAAACAAACGGATTAGCGCCGTCGGTTTTTGGCCGGCAGGTGTTTCTCTACGAACGCTCAGCCAGCTTTGATCTGTATAAAAACCACTATATGCATTCGCCATACGTGCGTATTGTTTTGTTGAACTCGGTTAGTTACAAGTCAGGGCTTCAAACGAGGGACTAATAATCCTAATGCACCCTAAGGTCAATTTAACACCCGGTTCTTCTAATAGGCGTCCTGTACACATGTCGTAGTGTCATTTTTGTCTCAGTGCAACTGTAAAGTTTTCAATAAAAACCTCAATTTCGTATTCGCTAGGTGCGTGAATCAGCACCACCAAAAAAATATATTTCGAAAAAAATTTCAAAAAATAAAAAAATGCAAAATTTTGAAAATCGTAAAAATCATAATTCGACAATAAATAAAATTATCGACCAATTTTTCAGACAATATATTAACAAACAATATAAAATTAATACATTAACGTTTCGATCCGGATTTGGATCTTCTTCAGAACGGATCTAAAAATATAAAAAAATAATTAATAATTAGTTTCTATTTATTTTGAATGCAATTCGTGATCGAAACGTTAATGTATTAATTTTATATTGTTTGTTAATATATTGTCTGAAAAATTGGTCGATAATTTTATTTATTGAAGAGTTCTAATCAGACGTTAATCAAAGATTTGAATCATAATTCGACATTAAAATTCATATTTTTGAAAAGAGAAAAAAAACAACCTGAAAATTTCGGAATATTTTAAGATCATTTAAAGGTACCTATTATACAAAAGAAATTGAGCCAAAAATCTTATGTCGAAATACAATTTTTACGAGTTTCAAAATTTTGCATTTTTTTTTTTGCGAATTATACTAACTTTCGCCCATTTCCGTAACTATAATAGTTTTCAAGATACAGTGTAACCTCTTTATAGCATCCTTCGTTATAATGAAAAACTCCCTATAATGTAGAAATTTTTACAATTTGGTTGGTTTATCTTAAAACCCATACATTAATACCCTCTTTATAGCGCAACAGCCATTCTCTATTACGAAGAAATATGTTCATATTTAGGCGTCAGCAAATGTTTACAGACGTAAAGAGGACGATTCTGAACCATCACCAACTATTGAACAAGCACTTGATGCCGCCAAACTTATCGAAAAATTTCTATTGTGTAATGAAGATGATTCCACCACATCCCCAGTCATGCATAAGATACTTAATAAAATACAAAACAAATATTGGCATAGCAAAAAACGTCAGGCAATGTTAGCAGACTATATGTGCTTGGAATAAATTAGTTAGGTTAAATTTGGTTATTTTTCTTTCTTCCCTCCATATAACGAAAACTTGTTATAACGAAAGAAAATGCTCGGTCCCTTGAGATTCGTTATAAAGAGGTTACACTGTAAAAAAAATTGGTTGTCTGTAAAGTTGGTTTACGGACGATAGTTTTACGTGATAACGTCATAAAGAAAAAGTGATGAAAAATTATACAACTGAAAAAAATTTAATCAGAATAACATAAGTAAACAGTCGCATATAAAGGCACAGATCCAATTATGCGAAATTTCCCCGAATTTTTACTGAACATGCCTGCTAGCGACTAAGCATATGTAGTACAGCAGCGTAATTTGGGTTGCCTGCATATATTTTTTCACAAAATTAATAGATTTGTATAATAATTCAAATCTATGATATTGCATCTTTCGCTTCAAATTTAGGTTAATTTTATTTATTAAATTACTCACCACCTATAAAAATAATTTTTTTTATTAACTTTCTTTCTTTCGTATTTATTTAAGTCTCAAAGATTAACTGTCATACTATTTATAAAACAATTGTTTCACTGTTTATATAAAATTCCAAAACCTACTTACAATATTTAAGTATTTTCATACGTCAAAAAATTGATTTTTATAATGATAAAATTTGTAAGAAAACGATTTTTTCGAGAGATGAGACCTAGCTAAAACGATTTTTTGCCCCCCAAAATCTCTTTTCAGTAAATTTCATCCAAATCGTTAGGGCCGTTTTCGAGAAAAGCACGCACAGGGTCAGGCGGAACGTTACGAACGTTAGGAACGTTAGGAACGTTACACTTTTTCGTGCATGCAGCCGGTGTTTTATCAATTTATGATTGGTGATTCATCAATTTATAAGACGTTATCACGTCAAAAATAAGCTCGAAAAATCGGAAAAATGGTGATATTTTGAATTTCGCAAATATTTGAAAGAAAAAATTAAACTTTTCTTTTTCGTTTCTAACCATTGGTCGTTTTGACATAGAATGACCCATATAAGAGTTTTGAAAATATTAAAATGAAAATAATGGAAACCCTGGACACTGGACGCAGAGACAGACACACGTCTGTATAAATCAATTGTTGGCGATGACGTATATTATAATATTTATATTGTTTTCACACTGTGTTTCAATTGTTCTCAACGTATAAACGTCACACGTTCGAACGTCTTGTGACGTAATACACTGTTATTTTGAATTTAATTATTAATGTGTTCAGATCGATGTAAATAAATTAATGATCAAAAACTTCACAGAAATAACGCTTTTTAAGTGTTTTGTTTATTATACAGCTTTATGTGCTCTATAGTTTTAAAGATATCCGGCTCACTTACGCTTTTTAATTTCTTTTAATCTTTAACTGACCTTAGATGTTTTCTTCTGGAGAGTTTCCTCACTATGGAAATTATAGAAGTACTAGCTTATCTCTGGTAGTACTAGTAAATAAACCTGCCTTTGCTAGATAGCTATATTTATAGTCCAAGAGCTGCTGAATTTTTTGTAATATTGTCTAATCAGTGCAAACAACAAAAATAACATTTTCTTCATACCTCGATCGAAAGTACGTACTTTCGTCCCTTATAGCAGGGACGAAAGTTTTACATTTACTCCCTGTTATTTATTATATTAAATGACAGCAGTAACCCTAGTTAGGTACGAGTATAAATACACATGAGACATTTTTTCCTCCCGCCGTTCTCACTGGGAGTAAATGTCAATCTTTCGTCCCTGCTGACGAAAGTACGTATACTTTCGAGCGGATATGAAGAAAAATCGTATACACCACACGGGCCTTGGAGCGTCATGAGCTCGAGGCGAAGATAAGGAACCATCTCGATATTTATCTGGAATGATTGAGGGAAACCATTGAAAACCTCAACAAGATGGCAGGTAAAGGAATTACCAATTCTCGGCGAGAGGCAGCAGGAAAAAGTTCCAGCCACATCTGCCCCCGCCGGGATCCGAACCCGTTGCCTCCCGAATGCGAGTCTAGTGCTCTCACCGCTACGCTATCCCGCTCGGTCTAAACATGGTATAAGCATAACGTAAATTGCAATCTATACAAAAAAAGTTGTTCGCAGTAATGACCTTGAGATTATAGCGTTATTAACGTTCAAGAACCATGAACGGTACATATCGATTATTTTATCCTGTTTTATCGACGTCTCCCTAATTATCTAGATAGGCAATGATTGCGTCATAAACAATCACATTGTAAAACTACTATTGCGCTGATTGCAACGTTTTCGGTATTTGTTTCATATAAAGCAGAACGCATACTGAATCGACTCGGTATCGAAACAATCGGCTTAGTCATTGGATATCGATTCGACACTGAAATAATCGATTGTATTTGTAGGAGATTTTGTTCATTCTATTTGTGAGACGGTCGAGTTGTCCGTACCGTGTCGGTCCGGACCGATTCGATTCAAAAGACGTTCGACATAATATTGAAGAGAGAACATTTAGAAATTCTGATCAAATTTTCATCTCGCTTTTATACAGGATGACCGGTTACTGCTCGTATTCCTCTCGGGAGAAAAACTATGACTCATTTGGAATGATTTAATCTCTATCATTTGGGGATCGGAAATGCGTCATTTTCGAGAAAATCTACTTCGGTTTTCTTTTTACAAAAATCCGAATTTTGGGAGTTAAAAATAAAAAAAAATATTCTCACTTTTTGGTCTGAATTTTTCTATGATCTGATAGCTTATTGGTCAACCTTTCTAATCTTCCTAAATCCAAAAAACCCCAAAATTGACTGTTAGATTTTATGTTGTGTGTTAAAACTTGCAATAAATAAAAAAATAAATTAAAAATTCTTTACAGAAGTTTTTTTATCGAAAATGACGCATTTCCGACCCCCAAGTGATAAGGTTAAATAACTCCAAATTAGTTATACTCCCGAGAGCAATACGAGCAATTATCGGTCATCCTACATACATATTTTCATAGTACATACAAAGGTTTTGAGCTGTTTGTAATTTTGTTGGTTTGAAAGAACTATTTCTTCGACTTACAGAATCGATTTTTAAAATCCTGTATTAATCATTGAGTTTCCGCCTTCTTTATGAACATAGCCTGTGATAATTATCCAAAAAGGAGGCTGAGCAATAATGATAAAAGTGACATAGGTCAGAGAAGGTCATCTATTCGGATTTATGACGTATACAGGTGTTCGAAAACGATTGGCAAAAACTCACGGGAATGATTCTCAAAGAATTTTAGAACATTCTTTTTTAAAAAAGCAATCTTTGCTGCCCTGGAAATCTGTTATTTTTGGGGATTTAGAAAAATATTACAGACACATTGGCAAATGTTTTTCAAGTGATAAGATCCATCCAGGGCCCCAAAAAAGCTAATAGTCTAGTCAAAATAAACATTTCTTTTTAGTATAATTCGCATAGAGCTGAAAATTGATACAGGTTTTAGTACACTATACAAATAAAATATCAAAAGACCCCGCTGATCCTATATCTGCCTCAAAATTTATTCAAGGTCAAAGGTCAAACGTATCGGTTTTTTGCACTTTGATCGTAAACGTTAAATGTTATCTAAAAATAGATCAAACAAAAGTTGTAGATTATGCAATTGTCTACAAAAACTGCTCTTATATTTTTTTCCCTACGAATCACTATTCCTGAGATATGCGACCAAAATGTCTATCTACGTACTGAACGTGTTTATCAAAAATAACGTTAAAAATTAATATGCAAATTAGTATCGTCGATGTATAAAATCACCATTTCAAAAGAATGGTGATTCGTTGGGAAAAAAGTATAAGAACATTTTTTGTAGACAATTGCATGATCTACAACTTTTGCCTGACCTATTTTTAGATAACATTTACCGTTTACGAGAAACGTGCATAAAACCGATACTTTTAGGCTTTGACCTTAAATAATTTTTTTAGCAGATGTGTGATCGGTGGGTACTTCTGATATTTCATTTGCAATAGTGTACTTAAGATCTGTACCAATTTTCAGTTCTATGCGAATTATTATAAACCTACCACTATTTTTTTGTCTATTTTGACCGAATTTTTGTTACGGTCTTGACGGTATACGTGCATTGCAACGTTTCGTTACACTTTCAATCTCATGAGTCGATTTTACCCTATACCTTGCGAAAAGAATTTTTACTTTAAAAATAAGCATCATCTCGAAAGGGTTTATACCTATAGGAGCGGTTTGTGTGTGTGTTCGGGTTGCATATTCACGGGTGTGGGCGTTGCGGCGATGCGTGACAAAGAGGGATATATAGTACGCGACTGATTGCAAAGGGACGCCGTCCGTCGATGGAAGCGCGTCAGAACGCTATCAGGCGTCGTGCACGATAGTCACACGTGGTCTATAGACGTCGATGGACACTCTATTACGATGTCGCGATGTGCATTTGTTAGACGCTTCGATTGTTTCGATGTTCGTTTTGTTCTTAAAGACAGTCGAGTGTTAATTGTTGAAGTTTTGATTTATTGAAACTTGAAGTGTTGCCGAGACAGTTTGGGGTGTTTTGTTTTAAAAAGTGATTAGCTTTTGTTTGTTTTTTTGAGAAGTTAATTTGTTTGCGATTTCCGTATTTCTTCGAACTAATTTTCCAGGTAAAAAGTTGTGGTGTGTTAGCTAATTGAAAAGTTTCGATGTGCTTATTGTTAAGGAAAGTTTAGAGGGATGCCATTTTAACTTTTAATTGGTTTAAGTTATTGATTGATAGGCCGTGATTCGATAAGTTTTGCGAGAATGGAAGAGTCCTCTTTATTACATTTAGAAAATAAGGTCGGTGAATTTCAGGGATGTATTTAATCGATGTAGGCTATGTGATAAATATTTTGACGTTTTACCCCAACATTATCATTTTATCTTGAGTTGCACAGTATAATGCCAAACATTTTAGCCTGGCAATTAGTAGACGATGATCATAATATAACAGACGACAATGACTTCAGTTGTCGAGCGTCTATAACATATACCCCCCACCACCTCTCACTCTCTTTCTGTCTCTCCATCACTAGTAGGTACATCTAGGGCTAATAGTTCGTGATCAAAAATTGCAAGGTTTATATTAGATTAGCTAGTATTTAAGGTGTAAATAAATATACTATACAGTCAGCAAATCAGCGGCTAGGACACAGTATCTGGGTGCTTTAAAATATGTAAAACAAAACTAGTGATTTGTACAGGATGTTTGACGCGGGATTTATTTATTGAATATGACTTATGAAAAAATAGCCGGACCTTATTTTGATGAAACTAACCTAGAAATTCTAAATTTCTACCGACAGCTTAATAGCTTCGTCTTATCGAAATAAGGTCTGACTGTTTTTTTTTCAAAATTATATTCAATAAATTAACCCTGTGCCAAATTTCTCTTTTTACAAAATATCATTAGGTTTTTTTTTACATATTTTAAAGTGCCCCGAGGCCAGGTGTTTTTATCGGACTACGGCGAAGTCAAGAGAGGGTATTGTGTTTCACGTGTTACATATGACTACATTAACTTCTAAAGCCTAAACGCTGGACCAATTTCGATAAATGAGATTTTAAAAGGCTCAGAGCAATTGCACAAATAACACTGGGTATTTTGTTGCATTTCGTTTTTGATAAGTCATATTCCAGTACGCTCGTTGATCATAATAGAGGTCTATTTCTGTTTCATTTTGATAAGTATTATTTCATTATAATATAATTAAAAGACAGCATTACTGATAGCATCACTTAATGTAAGAAATATCTGTGATTATTTTTTCCCATTGCATCTATATTCACCTTAAAAGATGCATAATAAAGAAATTCATTGACGTTGCAATATTTTCACATATTTTTTAGCCTCTCTATTAGTTTTCAATAATAAATGCTATACGTTTAGAAAAAAACTAAAATTATATTAATTAATTATAATTTAATTTTTGAATTAATAAAATGAATTCCGTTTTATTTTTTGGGACAAGGGCGCAAATCTTGTAAAATACAACCTTTTTAGCTGACACGTAATTTTAAAATATTTCTGTTACTTCATTTAAAGGATATTTACAAAAGAAACCTTCTGATGAGTTCATTTCAATTTTCCTTTTCTTTTGATCTGACTTTCAGAGGCTTATAGAAATTTTAAATGTTTATCGATGGAAATTGGTTTCGCCAATTAAATTTAAATATTTAGAAAGTAGCCATTTAAAAAAAATTTTGTATTTGAATTTAATACCTACTTCTAGGTATTTGCTTCTAAAACACACTGGATGAAGGTAAATTTGTATGGTGACAATATTACAATGCGGATGTTTCAATATGCAAAATTAATTACAGTAATAAATACCCTACAGCTTTCAATTCGTTTTTTGTACAGGATTGCGAAAAGAGAATTAAACCAAACTGAAATTTGATGACGTTCGTTAAAACACCGATGTGTTATTGAAGGAGATTTATTGATGCTATATATATATTGATATTTTTAATTTACTTTTTTAAATCAATGATCCCAATTTTATTGATATGTAAACACCTATAGGCTGTGTGTACGAAGCCTACTAGCGCCGCTAGTGGGTAATAGAGAATTATTGAACTCACTTTTTATGGAAGTCGCGACATTTGTCTGGTGATAAGTCAAAAACTTTAGTTGACCATGATGTGTCAAAAAAATGTAATAAAGAAAACTGATGTTAATTTTATTTACCTACCATAAAATTTTGATTGTAAACCATTATATAAATAGCATAACATAAAAGGTACGTGAGAATTATTTATTTATTAACTATGACGTACAATATATAAATAATTAATTTGTTTACACTGACAGCGGAACATCAAATTAAGGCGCCAATAGTCTTTATTTTACTTAAATCGCCATCAGCGCAACAGTCCGGAACACAACAAGCATTGCCAGATCCCTTAGTTGTGCCCATGTTTTCTTTGTAATTAAAAAACTTCATAAAATTATAACTATTTTCCCTTTTAATAAACATTGCTCATTGACATACGGAAAATTTTAGGTTTCCCCTAGTGCTCACCCCAAACGCTCGCATCGAAACATTTGTAACACCGCCTCCTTGCACATAGCCCATACCCGCTAAAAAAAAGTTCTATAATAGTTATTGCAAAGGACAGAACCCCCTGCGTACAAGCAACGTTGTTACTTGGTAAACTTGATATTTATATATATTAGATATCGTGTCCATCGAGATAATTATAAATAAAAAATCGCAGGATTGTGGACAAATATTATATTTATTAATTGTACGACGTTTCGTCTATAAATTTAGATTTTTTCAAGTACAAATTGAAAATTTTTAAAACAATAATTGTGAAAATAAACATTAATTACTAACCATAGCAATTAACAAAAGTTAAGGTACATAAGACAAAAACATGGCAACAAGTAATGTATAAATTTTTTAAACAATAAAAATTAATTAAAAATTCGAAAGTTAGTTTAATTTCATAATATAGTTGTACTGACCACTTAAATTTTGAGTGTCTGTTCTATAATTAATAGAATTGTTTTTTCTAATAAAACACATTTCACTGATATTACGTTTCTTCCAATTTGACTCTTTATCTAGTATTTGAACTTCGTTAAATAGAAATTTATGTCCAGTGTCGAAATGATGAGATGACAACGCGGTCTTATTATCACTTAATAAATTTATGTTTAATCCATATTTGCGTACCAATATGACACCAAAAGTTAAAAAATACGCTACAAGAATTCATTTTCTAAGTTTCTAAATTAATTCTCGTATTTAAAAATTCGTTATAACCATTAAAACTGGAAAATACAGAAAAATAGCTATGGCAGCCAGTTTCTGAAAATGAAAATGGATAATTCGGTTTGTTCGATTTCCTCGGAAAATTAAACATACCATTTTAATTGGTATAACAAATCAAACCTCGTTAAAATTGTTTTTTAAACAAATTCCGTTTGCATAAATTTAAATATTAATGTCGGAGACAGCAGTCAACTAGATATTCAGAAAACAGATCCATCTGTTGTTAACACAATATATCACTAATTACTTTAAAAAATACGCACTCTAATCATGCTAATTACAATCCGCGTTTTAACTGTACTTATATAAAAATAATTTAATAAGAATACGTTCACTAATTAGTAAGTAACTGTTGAATTTACATGACCCATTTTTGACCACCGTTTTAAAAAATGTTCAATTTCTCTAATAGTCCCAGCGGCGGGCGTAAAAATTCTATTTTATAGAATACTAGCAGTCCGTCCCGGTTTCATCCGGGTTCTGAAAAATGTATTTCGTTTGCGGCTCGGCGTCTGAACTAATAGTTTTGAGCAAATTCTAACAGATCTCGCTACTTGGTACTAAAACAGTTTTTTTTGTTTGCTTCTGAACTAATAGCTTTGAGTGAATTTTATCAGATGTCCTTACATGTTCCCAAAACTTTTTTTTTTGAGAAAACACCGTAATTTTGTACAAAATATTTAATAAAAACTATCCTATAGCGTAAGTTGCACGAAGCAAAACACATTTCAAACTTTCATCCTCTATAAAATCGGAACCGTTTTTACGGACGCCGCTCCCACTATAAATGTCTCAAATTCTTAAATAACGATTTGTGTAAAGTTACTAGTGTTTTGCGTGAATAGAAAAAAAAGCTCGTAATGATTTTATTTTTTTGACAACCCTTTGACCATGGTTTCAGCTAGTAGACATTAATTTTAAAATGTTGCTGAGATTTTTTTTGAAATCCGATTGTGCACATAATACGATGTATTAGTCAGGGAGCTGACGCATAAAAAAAGCATGTCGTCCCAATCTTCTGCCGCTTGGTTATACATAAGCTATTTAAGTAATTCAGAGCATTTTTTCTTCGATGATATATAGGCGGAATCTGGACCCATTTTAAGATAGGGGGGATAAAGAATTTCAAAGGGGGTAAAAAAGGGTTAATATAAAAAAAAAGTTGCCGCTTGGGGAGCGTGCAATTAGTCAAAAATTACTGCCGCTAGTACTTCCCGGTCATTTGGCTCTAACAAAACCTAAAACGAAGCGGCAGACATTTTTTTTAAATTTTAACATTTTTTTACTTCCTTTCAAATTTTTTGTCTCTCCTATCTTAAAATGTGCCCAGATTCCGTCTATATATCATATAAGAAAAAATGCTCTAAATTACTTAAATAGCTTATGTACCAAGCGGCAGAAGGTTGGGACGACATGCTTTTTTTACGCGTCAGCTCCCTGACTATATATTATGTATTTCGATCGTAAAATGATTTTTGATATATTATGTACGTTTTTGATTTTCTGGCATCGGTAAGACATATAGGTGCATTTCATACAACAAAAAACTTCTGAGCAAAATCGAATTCTAAATGTTGCGGACAAAAGTTAGCGAAAATAAAATTATTAATTTATTTTCGCTAACTTTTGTCCGCAACTTTTAGAATTCGATTTTGACATATTAAAGCAAATATAAGTAGAAAACTATTTTTGGTTAAGAGCGTCCATGTCTACTGGAAATAACTGCAATTAATTATAAACTTGCTCTACTTGGAACTGTGCTCCCATTGGGACCGCGACATTTCCCTGAACATAAAATTAACCGATAATATCAGCTGATCAATTTACAATCGCATTTTTAATACACAAATCGATAACAAAAAGTACATCAAAAGTCACCCATTTTCCATGAAAGAGATAACATCAAAGGGGCGGTCACAGATATCTGCTAACAAATTACATGACAGTAAATTACTATAATAAACTAATTTATTAAAAAATATAACAGGTGTTTAAAAAATAGGTAGAAGTCAAATCTCCGGGAAATGATTGTTCACTGTAAAAAAAAAGAGACGATACCTAGATAAGAAATGACGTAACTTTTTACGCACGGCTTCATATGCGTTCATATCTAAAATGAGCTTTAGAATTTCTATATTTGTTTTTAATTAATCACTATGTAAGTAATTAGAATAATAAAAATTGTTAGTAGAAGTTTTGTTCCAAAAATTTGTATTGAAGGAGATCTATTTAGTTGAGGAACAATTGAAAAATAATACCAGAGTATCGCCTGTGGCCAACGTTTCGAAAGATAATTTTCATCTTCAGGGCCTCAATGCAAGTTGAGATGGTAAATTGTGCAAATTATTGTACATAATATCCATGATCATTTAATTTATGAATTTCAACAGTTTTTAAATTTAAAAATATCATAAAACAGTTTTTTAGATAAAATTGTTCTGTCCAATGTGATAATAAATATTGTAATAAGTAATAAAATTGTAATATTGTAATAAAATAAATATTGATATTTAAAAACTGACGAAATTCGTAAATTCAATGATTATGTATATTACAATAATTTGCACAATTTACCATCTAAACTTGTATTGAGGCCCTGAAGATGATAATATATTTTTCTAATCGTTGGCCACAAGCGATACTCTGGTAAAGCTTATGTTTCAATTGTTCCTCAACCAAATAAATCTCCTTCAATAATAAAAATGTGAAAATCAACAATAACTAGCCGTCCTGTTGCTCTGAAATCGAGCAAATTTATTTTTTCAACTTAAATTTCTTATTTGTTTTTCCTTTTTGGCATATGTATGCCAATTGTTTTACCAAAGCCTGCACAGAACATAATATCATGTATTTTCTAACGTTAAAATTGATTATTTAGAAACTGATTTTACAACCCTTAAAGTTTCCTTAACGCATTACTGACACCTTATCGCCGATCTGTACATCAAGACCTTTCAAATGACACCTAGATCGTCAAAATCGGTCCAGTGGTTTAGGAGGAGATAGCCGTACAAAGAAACTGCTTGCCTATTAAATAATATTTAAATATTTTTGGGGAATTGAATTGAAACTTATAGCATGTAATCCGGCTACACGATACCATTTTTTTTCATTTACATATTTTTATTTTTAAGTACCTATACGCTTAGTTGAGATGAGGCGCAGATCTAAAGTAAATTGAGAATTTTTTTCTCTTTTGAAATTTTAAAGATGCCCGCATGTCTGCATAAAAAAAGTAATTGTAGTTTAGAAAACACAAATTTTCTATTCGATTGCAAAATTTAAATATTTCAATTTGAAACCATTTTATTATTTTATAAAAGTATAGTTATTCGAGCGAAATATGATCATGTTTTCATACCGAGGTACGGAACCCTAAAAATTATGTGTACTATGAAGAACCGTAGTACCCGGCCTTGATCTAGGTCAGGGGAGGCGAACCTATGGCACGCGTGCCACAGGTGGAACGCGACAAATTATTATGGGCACGGAAGTGTTGATGTGTAAAAATCGAAGTAATTAAAAATATGCTAGATGTCGACAAAAATTCACTATCATGACGCTCGGTGTATTATCGAAATTCTTTTCAACTATGTTTGATTCATTTTTTTGACAACTAAATTTCTTTGGCTGCTTGTCGGCACGTCATACTTTCATTATAACATTTTTGAAAAAAAAATTGACACATAAATTTAGAAAGGTTTGCCATCCCTGATATAGTTAGTTACGCTACTGTTTTTGAGGTATAAAACCGGAACAAAATGAAATATCCCGACATAATTTACGAACCTTGTTTAATCTCCAGTTAAATGCGGCCTAAAAGAACTGAACAAAGACAAATCTACAACAATAAACGAACAACAATAGTGCAAGTAAATTAATAAATCATTAGTGCGTGCGACAGTGGTGACATCAACTGAAGTACCGGCATCATGGCAGCTTTCAGCGGCATGTGGGCGTCGTTAGCAGCTTTAACTTTAGCGTCATGCATCGTTAATGGTGAGTAAATACGTGTTGTGATGTATTATTTGAGGTTAAGTTCACACTTCGACAAGATGGCGTTCACAAGTGAAGAACCGCACATTAACGGAGGGAACATGTAACACACATAACGAAGGATGTTAAACGTAAAATAGAGAGTGCCTGTGACGTCTAGGTTATGGGTTTATTTATTAAATTTAATTTGGCACTACGCATTATATATAGAATGATTTTTAAGTTGATTCTTCTTTTTTAACAGCGTGTAAAAATCAAATAGACAAACAGATATTTAAAATAATTTTTTTATCAAAACCTTTCAAGGTTTAATTAACTTTTATAAATTTTATATTAATTACTTGATTTAAAAGCCCGATTAACACACGCGAAGAAATGATAGCACGAATCGAAAATGCATTCCAAATAATTCGCGGAGGGCACTTATTGCTACTACAAGCATGTGCAGAAGCATGGCTATACGACGCACGAATCTTTGTGTCCAACAAAACGGGCACAACTTCGAATAATTTTATTTCGAGTATTTTCCTCAAGATCAGTTACTTGATAGATAAGCCTTCTGCTTGATGTTGCCACAGTGTTTAAATCGTGTAGAAACAAAATCTATGGTGTCCCTACACATTGCTCCACTCTGTCTACATCTCCATTACGGTTTTCTGTGCGACGCGTTGCTTACAGTGTTTTTTCTTCTCACCTTTAATCTTCAGGATGGGCAAAAGAAAAGCCGAAGAAAAAATAAGAAAATTGAAAAAGGGACTAAATAAATACGAGGAACAAATGGAAAAAGAAAAATCAGGTGAGAAAACATCGCATGATCGTTTTCTATGCAACTACAAATAGTTCAATTTGCGACATAACCTGTCATACACTGCTGTCATATCACAGACCTTAGACCATGTACACTGTACAGTTATGCAGTTGTAGCCCGTGAGGTCAAAAATGAGAGGGAGCGCAATATGTTTCCAACAATATAGTACTGGCAAAATATAGTATTGGAGAAGTTTTTTCCGCGTAGCGGACATTACAGATGTGTGACATCTTCCTACAATATACAGTACTGGCTAAGCAGGTTCCGGTTTCCTGTGCGATACGTTAAACAGTGCTCTTTCGTCGGCGATTTACATCGAACAAGTTCACATAACCTCTGTGTGGCGAATGACGCATTTCCTATGAGGTCTAAGAAGAGTAGGAGCCAAGTATAGTTAACTATACAACACTGACATTTTATGTCCAAACACCAAGGAGGTCTATCAAGATGCAGCGGTAACAAACATGTATCTGTTACGATCATGTTAGATGTGTGACATCCATCAACTACAATACCGAAAAGCATACACCTTGCGAAGGTTATGCTAGATGTACATTACATCTATTGCAACTACTGTTCGGTAACAAACATGTATCGTGTTACGATCATGTTAGACGTGTGACATCCATCAACTACAATACCGAAAAGCATACACCTTGCGAAGGTTATGCTAGATGTACATTACATCTATTGCAACTACTGTTCGGTAACAAACATGTATCGTGTTACGATCATGTTAGATGTGTGACATCTATCAACTACAATACCGAAAAGCATACACCTTGCGAAGGTTATGCTAGATGTACATTACATCTATTGCAACTACTGTTCGGTAACAAACATGTATCGTGTTACGATCATGTTAGATGTGTGACATCTATCAACTACAATACCGAAAAGCATACACCTTGCTAAGGTTATGCTAGATGTACATTACATCTATTGCAACTACTGTTCGGTAACAAACATGTATCGTGTTACGATCATGTTAGATGTGTGACATCTATCAACTACAATACCGAAAAGCATACACCTTGCTAAGGTTATGCTAGATGTACATTACATCTATTGCAACTACTGTTCGGTAACAAACATGTATCGTGTTACGATCATGTTAGATGTGTGACATCTATCAACTACAATACCGAAAAGCATACACCTTGCTAAGGTTATGCTAGATGTACATTACATCTATTGCAACTACTGTTCGGTAACAAACATGTATCGTGTTACGATCATGTTAGATGTGTGACATCTATCAACTACAAGACCGAAAAGCATACACCTTGCTAAGGTTATGCTAGATGTACATTACATCTATTGCAACTACTGTTCGGTAACAAACATGTATCGTGTTACGATCATGTTAGATGTGTGACATCTATCAACTACAATACCGAAAAGCATACACCTTGCTAAGGTTATGCTAGATGTACATTACATCTATTGCAACTACCGACAATACAGTACTGGCTATACATGTTCCGCGTGGCGGACATGTTAGATGTGTGACATCTACCTGCAATATAGTACTAGCTAAGTATGTTCCGCGTGGCGGACATGTTATATGTGTGACATCTACCTACAATACACTACTGGCTAAGCATGTTCCGCGCGGCGGACATGTTAGATGTGTGACATCTACCCATTTTCCAAATCAATTGTCAATCTTGATCACCTAGACCCAGATAACTGTAAAAGACAGTAAACATACAATACTTCGGTATTAAACATCAGGAACTAAGCAAGCCTGGTTTAGTTTCAGGAAACAACTCCATAGACAATAATGAATCATTCATTCAGTCAATCACCAATAGCAGTCACTCTAGTGTCACCTACAGCGAATACGAGTATCCGGAATACCCCCTCAGTGAAGGGCCAGACGGAGATGAACTAAAACTATTTCCTGATCAGGAACCTGTGGAAGACGTCATCGAAGGAGTGCTACGATCTCGGAGACCGTGGTCAACAGAGATAAAAAGTTGAACGAAAGACAGTGTCAAATAAGTGCGACAGTCTCAGCTCTGGGAACAACATTATCAGAGCTAGTAAGATCCAAAGAAAACTAGATACTCGAAAAATTAATAACTGCATAAATGAGCTACTTGAAATGGGTGCCATTTCAAAATGTCAGCCTACTGTGGGTCAGCACCTATCAAAAATCTTCGTGGTGCCAAAACCAAATGGCAGTAACAGATTTATTTTAATTTTAAAAAAATCTAAATACCTTTCGAAACACGAAACATTTTAAGTTGGAGGACATTAGGACTGCGATAAAATTAATTTCAAAAAATTGCTATTTTAGCACAATAGATCTGAAAGATTCATATTTTTGTTACACCTATAAATGAGGGTCATAGAAAATTCCTTAGATTCTCTTTTCCAGACATTTTGTATGAATTCAATTGTCTACCATTTGGCCTGGCCTCAGCTCCATACGTATTTACAAAGTTAACGAGACCAGTACTTACATATTTAAGATCACGTGGTTGTATCTCAGTTAATTATTTGGATGATTTTCTAATAATAGAAAGTACGGCAGAACAATGCAAAGATAATATCGACTTCACTTCCAAGTTACTTCAGTCACTAGGGTTTATAATTAATTTTGAAAAAAGTCTAACGACCCCTCGTAGAGTTTGTACATTTCTTGGGTTTGAATTAAACTCACAAACTTCTACATTGGGCATTCCGCAGGAAAAAAGAAATAAAATATTTCTTTTAATACGACATTTCAAAGAACGAAGACAGTGTTCTATAAGAAAACTTGCTCATTTTATTGGCGTCATAATATCAATATGTCTAACAGTAGTATACGGTTGGGTACACACAAAGATTTTGAACGTTATAAATATTTAGCGTTAAAGAAAAGAGATAATGATTACAATATATTAATCACATTCCCGACCGAATTTACAAGCGAATTTCTCTGGTGGCATAACAATATCTTACATTCTGTTAATCCTATTCGAACCAACAATTTCACTACGGAAATATATACCGATGCTAGCACTACGGGATGGGGTGCAGCATGCAATGGGGAAACATTCATGGTTTCTGGAAAGAAGATGAAAGTTCACATCATATCAACTATTTGGAAATGCTAACGGTATATCTCGCAATTAAATGCTTTACAAAGGACTTAAAAAACTGCGAGGTATTACTTCGTGTCGATAACACAACAGCGATTGCTTATGTGAATCGTATGGGCGGTATCCAATTCCCAAACTTAAACAACTTAGCCCGAAAAATTTAGAGTTGGTGAGAACATCGACATATTTGGATATTTGCATCGTATATCCAATCTAAAGAAAACAAAGAGGCTGATTTTGAGCCAGGTAGAACAAAAATCGAAACTGAATGGGAAATACACCCAGACATTTTCAAAAAGATTGTCAGTTGTTTCGGTAAACCAGAAATAGACTTGTTTGCCTCTAGAATAAATAAAAAGTGCTCAAAATTCGTATCTTGGAAAAAGGATCCAGAATCGTACGCAGTAGATGCGTTTACAAAAATGGGAAAAATTTTTACTTCTCTGCTTTCCCGCCATTTTTCTATGATTATGAAAACTTTACAAGCTTACCCTGGTTTCCGCGAAGTTGTCAGCACGGCATATCTAAGAAAGGGCCATTCTAAACACAGCATTGAGGTCATCATAGCTTCAATATCCAACGCTACAGCTAAACAATACGACCTCTACTTACGTAAGTGGTAAATATACTGTAATAAATGTCAAATTAGTCCGTACACACTAGACGCCGCTCTTATTAATTTTTTAAATGAACTGTTCAGTAATGGAGCTGCATATGGTTCCCTTAACGGCGCTAGATCAGCATTGTCAATGATTATGGGTCCGGAAGTAGGTTCTGATCCCACAATAAAGAGATTCTTTAGGGGGGCCTTTAATTTAAGACCCTTAAAACCGAAATACGAAAAAACCTGGGACCCATCGCCAGTGCTAGAACACTTAGGCACTTTCGCCTAATGAAAGTTTAAACCTAGAAGTCTTAACCAAGAAAACAGTAACCTTACTATCTCTGTGTACAGCTCAGAGAGTACAAACTATTTCCTTATCAATATAGATAATATATCAATATGTAACGAAACGTTAGAGATAAAAAAAAAAAAAAAAAAAAAACTGAAAAATTTAAGACCACTGGCCTGGGTAGATTTCAACCTTTGTTACGAGTTCCAGACTTTACGGACAACCCTAACATTTGTCCAGCAACGGCTCTAGTGGGGTACATGAATAAGACTAAGAATATTAGATCTCACGCTAATAGACTATTTATTACATTCAAAAGACCATATCACGCAGCCTCTAGTCAAAGTATCAGCCGGTGGATTAAACAAACACTAGAGGACAGCGGAATTAATACAAATATTTTTTCCGCCCATAGCACTAGACATGCTTCAACCTCTCTAGCAGAGAGACAGGGCATTAATATAGACATTATAAGGAAAACAGCAGGATGGACAAGGTCGTCTTGTTCCTTCGCAAAATTCTACAATAGACCTATTGTAGGAAATGACCTAGAATTTGCAAAAACAATTTTGCAATCCACCAAAAATAAGTAAAATGACCAAATATGGTAACTTATGTGATTAAAGAAAAAGAATTATTGTTATTTTTTTAAATTGCTTTAACATCACTTTAGAAATGTTAAATGTGATAATTTATGTGATTTAGTCAAGAGAAATAGACTGTTATTTTTTTATTTACCTTAAATAAGAATGTTAAATACATATACATTATACACCTTTATAATATATAGGTCTATACCAGATTGTTTAAATATGGCGGTGAGTGTAATAAAGTATAAAATATTCGCTCTCCGCCTTAAAACTTCTTTGCTTTAAACATCTATCAAGTAACTGATCTTGAGGAAAATACTCGAAATAAAATTTTATGATCAAAGGAACTTACCTAAGTGATCTTCGATCATAATTTTATGAGAGTATTTTCCGAAGAGATCAGTATCCCTCCCTACCCGAACGCATTCTTCTTCCCCTGTGGAAGTTATAAGGCTGCGAATATTATGATTTTTCTCAGCTCTCAACTATAATGGAGATGTAGACAGAGTGGAGCAATGTGTAGGGACACCATAGATTTTGTTTCTACACGATTTAAACACTGTGGCAACATCAAGCAGAAGGCTTATCTATCAAGTAACTGATCTCTTCGGAAAATACTCTCATAAAATTATGATCGAAGATCACTTAGGTAAGTTCCTTTGATCATAAAATTTCTGTGAATACCTGATAATGACATAACATACTTACATATTGACATAACATAACGCCAGGACTGACCTCAAAATTTGATAAAATTTAACGAAACTTTGAAAACCCGTTCCTCGTTCATTTTTGAGTTTTGATACAAAAGTTACTAGAAATATGTGTTCGTCTATTTGATTTCTACAAGCTGCTCAAAAATAAAAATCAACTTAAAAATAATTCTGTATAATGTTGTTGTCGAGTTCTACTTAAAAAGAATGCTGCCGAGTTGAAGTCTATTCGTTTCTCAAATAGGCTTCGCATAAATTATAAAAAAGTATGCGCGAGGCACTCGTTTTAAAAAACGAAAAGTTCTAACAATTGTTGACGATTTTATTATTTCAGGATTGGAAAATGTGCTGAATTTGGATTAATATCTATATCTATCTGTTTCTGTATTATGTCTCTTTCTTTAGAGTTTAGAGGTTTAAAAACAATTTAAAGAACCCCTGTAAAATAATTTAAAACATTATACACTATTAAAAGTGAATTTAATTAAATAACAGCTGATATTTTATAAAACAATTAGTGCATAAGCAACGTATTCTGTATCTATAAATATTTTGCAAATTCGTAATTTGAATATAATATCTACTCTCTTGCAATGAAAGTGCTGAAGTATCAGTGTTTCCATAATACATCAAATGATTACACCGCCATTTTCCACCAACTGAAAATACATTTAGTGCCTAGCGCGCCTAATGTGACGCGATGTAATGTGCTGTGATGTAATTGTTAATTACGTAAACTGTATATGTCTATATTGCATGCAAAGTCTACTTCACACTATCGAAATATCAGCCAGTTTTACACGGCCGGAACACAAATTTCTGTTCCCTATACCTATACATACTGGTGACCGAAGTCACGAATTCGTATAGGAAACGAAAATTGTTCCGGCGCCACAAACTCTATACGATTTCCATTTCGTGCTAGCTCGCGCGTCGTGTCATCAGTCTTTTTGCCGTTCACTTTTGTCATGACTTGCAGTTTCTTCCGCATGTTAATCGTCATTGTTGGCTCGTTCAACATTTTATTATTACCTACACAGATAGTAAATAGTCTCGTAAATAGTAGTCTTTTTTATTCTTATAAAGAATAAGTTAAATTTAATTACTTTATCCAATAATGTCTTGCGAAACAAATGCCAGCGTGATAAATGTTATTCAGTTATTTGATAGCGAATGTCGTATTGTAAAGAAAGATAAAAATGTCGGAAGTAAAATCGTCGAATTGAGAACAAAATTTAGGCCAGAACTGGAAATGGATAAAACAATATTCTACGGCGACTAAGACCAACTGGATTGATAAAAGAAATTATTGAAGGTACTAATTATTAATATAACATATTTTTACTTGCAAGTGCGTTTGATACTAATCTATTGGAATATTACTCTAAATTAGAGCTGTAAAAGTAACGAGAAATTGTGTACCCGTATGTATACGTTACTTAAAGAACCAGTACCCGTTACTTTCGTATCGTTACGTTACTCGTTACTTTTCATACGACATACAATCGTGTACTAGCATCAAGCATGTATAAGCATCGCAACGAGGCGCGTCGCATACGTGATACGGTATGACTTCGTTCGTATAACGTATAACCGCATCAAACGAGTCGAACTGACATGGATGCGAAAGATGCGAGTAACGAAATGAATTTGTAAGTTACTTCGAGTCAGACGATGTACCAGTTACTCAGTAACGAATACATACGGTTTGTTACAGCTCTACTCTAAATAGTATATATTGACAAGTAGGTCATTACACCGTATAGGGTTTGTAGCGCCGGAACAATTTTCGTTTCCTATACGAATTCGTGACTTCGGTCACCAGTATGTATAGGGAACGGAAATTACTTTATCAATTAATACAGAAGAAAACAACAGCCGACTTTTTGTAGTAATTGAGAAACGAGGTTACATATTTCTTCTGCGCATGCGCCGATATTTATCTAAAACAATAAAGATCGTTCGATTTGTCTTACCAAAATTTTGTTTCGATTTGCTCAGCCACATGACCGGTATCCTATTGACGGAAAAACAGGCGAAAAAACTTTTTGCAAAAACATATTTTTCACTTTTCAGACACCTCAAGTACGGAAAGTATTGTGAAACCGTGAAAATTTAATTTTGTTCCGTATAAGTTTGTCACGCAGGATTTGTTTTGCCCGTGACGTCGTTGCATGAAGACGCACGCGCGTGATTGTTACGAATGAGCATTGTGTAAGCTAATGTAACGTGGAAATGCGTTTAGCTAGGATGTTGATTCGGATGTCGTTGTGAAGAGCTCGCGAAGTGAAACAATAGAAATAGTAGCCGGAATGTAATTGGTATTAAATTGAAAATTACCAAATAATTAAACATATCGTCTCATTTGATTCTTAAATATGCTCGGAACTCTAGAAAACGTAAGTTAGCGCAAAGTTCGCATCGAGAGGAATACGCTAAAGGCCATGTTCATAAAGAGCTAATAACTAATTTAACAAGTAGATTGTACTCAAAAATAAATTAATACACTCATTTGGCATTCACAAAGAGAATTTAGTGCTATTGGAAGTTTAAACTATCAAATAATTTATAGGTAGAAGTACCCTCCTATTAAACTATTTCTTAGACAGTTTTAACAAGGAAAGAAATATATTCTATTCCTTTCCTTTCGGTTTTTGACAATTAATCCAATATGGCTGCTGTGTTATTGATCACATGTTAATTTGGTTAGTACGAAATGGACACTCTCTGTCCCGCATTATGTTATGATAAAAATGGTCACCCTATAGTTTAAACATTTTTAATTCCCTATTTAATACTTACTAAATATGAAATTTTTTTTATATAGGTATTTTTTAATTTAACTAAATCTGAAGATGGTCAAATCCGGACTGAAACATAGATTGATTAATGATTTTAATACAGATTGTCTGAAAAAAAAACGCAATGACGTTTTCTGCGATGTGAAAAGGAAAGGAATTCAGGAGTAAAATTCCTAAAAAACGTACGCGGAGGGCTGTTGATGCTCCTTAAAACTTTCATGCAATTTGTGTCCTGAGTATTAAGTTTACAATGAAATGTAACAATATGTATTAAGCTTTAGCAAATAGTACCTAATAATATATTATTGTGTAGATATTGTAGTACGAGAGCTACGAGCTACAATGCGCCGTAGTAAAGATTGCAATCCAGGACATAAACACGCAAACTGACCGAGGTCACGGCTATGTCACGATCACGCGCTGTTAAAATACAGGGGAACCTCCTACGCTGTAGATAATGAACAACATTAAATATGTATTTATTGTTGCCAGCCATAAAATGTAAAACATGTCATTCGCTGAATAATAGATGATGGGAGTTCACTTTTCCCACAGGTAATTTTTATACTAGCTGACATTTAAAATTCCTCGTTAAGAATGCTGAAACTTTAATGCTACAAATTTAAGTACAAGAGACTTGCGCTGGGTTGCAGGAAGCGCTGTCAGCAAATCTGATTTGTCAATGACTTTAGACACATATATTATATGTATCTCCATAATGGCCATATATTCACGGAACGTAAGGAGTTATTTATTCGGTTCAGTTGTTCTTCAGGTAACTGTTCCTCCGAATAAATTCCCCAACCATAATTATGTTTACTGCAGGATTCCACGGTATAAATATTTATTCGCCTGATAAAATAATAATGGCCGCCAAATAGATCATAATATCTAACCTATAAGCGTGGAGTACCTATTATATCTACAGTTACTCTTGTGAATTTATTTATGCGTTGTCTATTAACCTTTTGTGGAGTGTACAGTTGTAAAACATTAAAGTTAGTGGAAGTTTTGTGTGCAATTGGTTAGGATAAAACATTATTATTTTGTGAAACCTTTTTTTTGACGTTTACACTAACGCCATCGGTCAGATTTTTGGGTGAACGTCAATATATTCAACAAAAAGAGCAAGGAATATAATAGTGCAGTGTGTATTTATTCTTTAACTAAAATTGTACCTGATAATTTGCTTGGTGAATTGAAAGTAAATTTTATTCTAACGAATAAACTTGTTCCAAAATTAGTAACTTCTATCTTCAATAGTGTTCGGTGAATATGGGCATAAGAAAAGTTTTGTAGAATTTTACATCGATCCTGTTCTTCGAAAAAATAATCGATCAGTTACTCCGATATTTTTTTAAACTGTGTACTCATGTAGTTAAGATAGCTTTTTTCACAATTTACACTTCTTAAACAATCTTTTTCTGCGTATTTTGATCAAAATTTAACTTCAAAATTGATCTTTTTCTATCTAGATCAGTCATTTGTTTTTGTGTACCAGAGTTTCACAAAGCGATTAGACTGTTCCTGCATGTATATCGCACCGGAGCACACTTCAATTTAGCCTATATACGCTCTCTCTCACACTTCATCCTACCCGTAGCGTCTTACTCGCTCTCACGTATTATAGACAGTTTTGTAATCGCCTGGGAGACATTTAGACCCGACTAAATTATCTGGCTTATTTTTTATTTTACTAAATTTGAAGGTAGTCATATTTTAAAATGCCTCAAGGATTATTTTGCAAAAAAATTCACAAAGTTAAAAATTTACGTCTTGACTAGGCTTCCACTACCCTTCAGCCAGGTTTTCGATTTTGTGTTCAGACACTATAAAAAATAAGTGGTAGGTACACAAATTTTCACGCTGCCCTTCAATTACCCAAAAATGTTTGGTAGCTCTCGGGCTATTAATAAAAATCATAATATTAAGTGTATGAATCTCTATTTTTGAAACACATATTTTATAATATTGTCAAAGTGATTCATCTTTCAAACAATGTATTTCAAAACCTTCTTACGTTGCGGTGATCCATACCCATAGAGATATTAGACTAGAGTACGCGAGTGAGCCGTGAAAGTGTCTGCAATTCAGACAGAGAACAGTTCCTTATCTCTATGGTAACAATGCTGATTTGAGTAAACAAATTTCTGGTTTTCTGCAGCGTTCTCTCTCTCTCAACTGAGGACACTTTCACTTATGGCAAGCATACGAACTAGCAAACTCTAGTTACTTATATCTCTATATGCAATTTTTGTGACGTCATAAGCGATGCAACTAGGATACAAATATTTCCTTAGAAAACTGTTACTTAATATTTTGTTCTTACATTCTCCGCTAATAGTGCTCCAAATGATTGGGTGGTTAAAGTTCGACTGTAGTCATTTCTAAAAGAATTTTCTGGCGACTGGACTAAATGTTTAATTTTAGAATGCTTTTATTTACAAGACAATATATTAAAATTATCTTCAAGAGTTTTAAAGGGGGTGGTACTTGTCAGATTAAAATATATTCCATATATTAATTAAGTTTCGTTGATATGGTAGTGATATATAATTGTTCCGCATGAAATGCAACACAGACCGGACACCAAAAGAAGATTCGTGTGAACTTTATGTGGAATGATTTTCTGTAATGCATTAATGATTTCCATAGCTACCAAATCAACAAAACTCATGCATACATTGCGACCACGCCGACCACAGTTTCTAAGGAAAAGTTTTGCCAACTATGTCATATTAATTTAGTAAAGCTTTCACGGTTCACTATGCGATAGTTTAGTCAGACATATTATAAAAGTAGCTTGAAAGCGCAGATAATGTACACACGTATTTAAGTTAACAAGTTTGAGTGTTTACTAAGTTTTAATTCGGTAACTTTTATAGAACGACTAGAAACTTTGCTCTAATTCTTGCTTTCAGGAAAGCTGTGGGTAGAGAAAGTTTTTTGATTGGCAGTGTATGCTATTTGAAAATATACCTATAGTGAAGCCTTTGATTTCAACTCACATATTAGCTTTACATGTTAAGTTATGTCAAATAGTAGGCTCAGTCCATATAAACCGCGGGAACGTTATTTTTGACAGTAAAGGCTCCTTCATACGATGTTGGATTTCGAGCTCACTTGCTTGCTTGAAGTCTTGCGGGCAGCTTTGCACATTACGCTGCTGGATTGTGACGTCACTGATTTGTCTCTCATAGTTTCGACAAAATTTTAATTTTAGTAATTTAGAGCATAATTAAATAGTTAAATACACACAAGACCCCTGTGAATACTGTAGAACAACTATGGCAACGTATCCGACAAGCAACAAATAATCTTACAGGCGATGAAGAATTTATGCAAAAAGTACATTTCAATTTCTTGCGTCGTATACATTTTTGTATACGTGAAAATGGTGAACATTTTGAACAATTTTTATGAAATATGTTATTCGTTTTAATATTTAATTATGCTCTAAATTACTAAAATTAAAATTTTCTCGAAACTATGAGAGTAATCGAATTTTATAAAGAGTACCTTTTTTGTAGCAAATGAATCGCGTGATCCAGATTTCATACTCAAACTGATTTTTTTCCATTGGCGTAGAAGTTTTAGATGTTTAATTATCGAAAAAATCAAGTTCTACGCCCATGGAATGATATTCATCATTATTATGATATGGGTTTTATTGCCCAATAAAGCTATGCCAACGTACCAAATTTGAGTAAAATCTCATGAGCCGTTTCAAAGCTATAAAGCAAAAACGATTTGAAAATTGTAACTTAAGAGCCGTCTAGCGCCCAAACTAAGCAACTTTGTACTGAGGTAAGTTTGCTTGTATCGAGTTGTTTTGGCCTGAAGAATATGTGGTAGGCTTTTGTAAAGACCTTTTAGGGACACCCTGTATAATGAAAGTTAACTGAGTATTTTCGTGCTTCGCGTACTCAATTTGCTTCTTAATCAATTTTCTTAGCAACTAAACTTTAAAAGCCGCCTCTGGATACGTTCTGTAGTTTGTGCATGTAGACGAGTTGTATTTACATATATTTGTTAAAGTTGTGTAGTAATTCTATTCAGTGGTTAAGAAATGATAAATAACTGCGGCACTACGTAGTGTAACAGTTAGGGCAAACACGAGTTTCTACTTTATTGTATTGCTTAACGGGAGGTACACAAAAATAGGTACACAGCAAACCTAAAGTAACTATTTGTAAATGCATTAACTGTATAATATTATATCGTAACAAAACTGTTCTAATTCGTGGTGGAACATATTTATTTACAATAGTAAAACATTAACAAAACAAACGAAAAAATACTTCTTTATAACGTAACAGAAACAAAACAACAATTCTAACTATTAAAATAAAATAATACAAAGTCACTGTTTATATACACAAAATATTTGCCACACAAGAATAACCAAAATTTATTTAGCACACTTATTTATTAACTATATACACAGTTCATTTATTTATTTCAGCAGTTACCTCAGTACTGTTCACGATAACACTGTCTGTTAATTCATGTCACCACTATTTGTTCACTCGATGAAATACCATGTATGACTGCCTCTCTAAATGAGATATTTCGTGGTTTATATATGCGCTGGATCGTTCTTTCTTTTCTTGCATTGTCTGGAATTTGGCAACAAATCCCTTTTTATCTACGCATATTGTTAGAACAACAAGCCGATTGTTGCCCCAAAACAATTTGTATATCATTGTTAGAACAAAAAGACCATTGTTGTTCCACAACAATCTGTGTGTCATTTGTTAGAATGACGAGCCGATTGTTGTCTCACGAAATCCTTTGTCGTCGCAACGGGGAGCGTGTAACAAAATTGTTTGAGTACGATGTCAAAGTTAATAAAAAAAAACCTTGAAAAAGTTTTGTTAGATCTATTTAAAAAAAGTATACCCGACACCCGTACGCAAACTACACGTTTAATAATGGAAATTCTGTGTTTTACCCATGTTATTTACACAATAACGAAACTGCTTTAAAACTTCTCAATAATGAAGCTCCAATACACTAGGAAAGATACTAGCTTTTGGATATCTATAAAAAAGGTAATATTTATTATTTTACCAACCGCAATTGAGACGAAACACGGCAGCGACAACAGTAATGAAGCCTTCGGCTCCACTGTATTATAGTCTTGTCTCGCGGGTTAGCGCCCCGTCCGCCAGAGTATTGAAGCCTCTAATTCGCACGGGTAGGCAAATCTTTTGATTGTCGGGCCACATTAAGTAAATTTTTATTGAAACAACAATTTTAAGTTTTTAAACACCATTTACTATTTTTCGAAAATTCTTTTTATGCGCCAATTTAAATTGGCAAACAGTAATATTTTTGCTTTTAATAATTATTTATATAAGGCTTCGCGGGCCGGAGAGAAGTCTACCACGGGCCGAATCCGGCCCGCGGGCCGCCATTTGCCCAGGCCTGCTCTAACGTATAGCAGTGTTACTTTAAAACACAATATTTTTTACACATTTTATTTTGTCCAGGAACCTTCGCGAGCGCGAGCACAACAACTCAGCAAAATTTCATCGTAATCGGATGAATGGTTTAGGAACGCATCAGTCCCGTACAGACGAACGAACAGACATTTATTTTTATTTATTTATTTCACTATTATTTTTTTTTATATAGTATGGAAATTATTGATTGATTCTTTGAAAGTTTTGCAAAAAACAGCTAAATAGAAAATAGCTGATAGTGACATCTTGCGTACCGTTCGCGACACTACTTTAAGTAGCTGTAGCAGTAATTGTGCGAGGACAGTAAAATTTTTTAACTTCCCGCTTTAAAAAAAAAAAAAAAAAAATTTTTTTTTTTCAAAAATCGGGAAGTTATTGGTTTCACCCCGATTTTCGAAAATCGAGTTTTCGCCAGATCTCGACGTTTTGGGGTCCTAGGAAGCTATTGAAACTATTTTGGCGATGATGTCCGTAGGGCTGTATGTATGGATGTGTGTGTGTGTGTGTGTGTGTATGTATGTATGTAAACCTTTTATATCTTTTGAACGGAGTGTCCGACTGAAACGTGGTTTGCGGCATCTGACGTGATCTTGGTGAACTTAGACTTCCTGAAAATTTGAAACGATTCGGCCCAAAAAATTTTGAGAAATCTTAAAAAAACAAGTTTCAAAAATTTTTAAAAATTTGTTTTTGTAAAAAATTTTCTAAACTACTAAACCGATTAATTCCAAAAACTAATCAGCTCTTCTCCTTAACAAACTGCGTCGATTTCCGCAAACCGCATCAAAATCGGTTCATTTGTTCACGAGAAACCGTGAACGAAAAAATCGTAAAAAAGTGTTTTTTTAAAATGACTCTTAAAATTGTTATCAGATTGATTTTTTTGTAATAAATTACTTTCTTAAGCTAAAAAAACTGCGTCGATCGCCGCAAACCATATCAAAATTGGTTCATTTGTTCATGAGATAACGTGAACGAAAAATTAGGAAAAAAGTAATTTTTTAAAATTACTCGTAAAATTCTTATCAAATCGATTTTTTTGTAATAATTTACTTTCTTAGGTTAAAAAAACTGCGTCGATTGCAGCAAACCGCATCAAAATCGGCTCATTTGTTCACGAGATATCGTGAACGAAAAATTTTTAAAAAGTGTTTTTTTTTAAATTTCTCGTAAAATTCCTATGAGATCGATTTTTCTGTATAAAATTACTTTTTAAGGTTAAAAAATTGCGTCGACTGCCGCAAATCGCATCAAAATCGCTTCATTTGTTCATGAGATATCGTGAACGAAAATTTCGTAACAAAGTGTTTTTTTTTGAGCTCGAAGAGCTAAAAAATAAACTTCTTGCTATATTTGACATATTTTTGAGCGTTTTGAACTCGAAAATAGCGGGAAGTTACAGGGATGGCCTGCAGGGTCAAACTACTTTTCAAATTTTTTTACACATAAAAACAAGTATTTTTTACTATTGTCTGATTTTTGTAATAAATAAAATAGGCATATAAAATTTAAAAATATTATTTATATAGCAGAAATGCGTCCACAACAAAATCAATACCTACATTTTCTGAACGGTCTTTACATTATTATTTTGTCTGCGAGGCGCCTAGACAAAATAGTAAAACAGCACATAAGGGAAATTCCGATGTTGCTATGCATCTTCAGCATGAATCATCCCCTATTTGAGCGTCTGTTGCACTTGGCATGGCCCTACCCTGTCTTACCCTACACAATTATCTCTTATGCAGTCAATATTATTAAGTGCTCAATGACTAACTAGATTTGGATGTATCTGACTGAATCATTCTTTAAAACGATAGTAAAACATTTTTTCTGACTCGCAAAACTGTTCTTTGTTGGTGATTAAAAATATTTATTAACAAAAAGAAACGTTAACAAAAAAAAAACTAGAAAGTATACTTCTCTAATAATAATGAAAAATGAAATAATAAAATAAATAATGAAAAACAAATTAATTCTAAATCAACAAAAAAACTCGGGTCGCAGTGCAAAACCCTGCCGACAATATAGTGTATTTGCTTTTATAAGCAGTGTGGCTCTATTGTATGAACTTAACTTTGTTTTTGGACAAAATAAAAAAAATTACACCTTAATACACCCCTTAAAACAAAATTTTCATACCTAACTTCAATACTACATATCAATCCAACATCTGCACCAAATTAAATACACCATTCAATATGTAAATCCAGACCCACAAACTAGCGTTTTCATAAAATTTGTAAGTCCGGTCCTGTCGGGCCGATTTTAATAAAATTTTGGTAGCACATTTTAATCATTACTAAAGGGTTAAATTTCAATTTTGAAACGATTCGGAGAAATTTTTCGGTATTTTTGGGCCCAAAAATATTTTTCAACCCCTAAAACCCACCCCTTAAGTGGCCCGATCGGGCCCATTTTAAATAGGCTTCGTGCGGTGATGGATTTCAACATGTGGTCCAAATTTCGTTAAAATCAATTAACTCCTTCGAAAGTTATAGCCCGCACACATATATATATAAATATATATATATATATATATATATATATATATATATATATATATATACATATATATATACATACTTTTCCAAAAATGGTGCCAAACTTCTTAGAAAGTTATGAAACGTCGAGAAATTTTGGTCCGACCCCTAGGTCCCGCCATCCGACCGACGCCAATAGTGTAAGTGCCTTATGGCAAATACACTAATAATAACACTAAACTACTATGTACACTGAATATTTATATCTCCCAGATGTCTATTTATCTTGTACTAGCGGTCCCGCCCGGTTTCACCCGGGCGCAAGAGAACGAATGGGGAAGGGAGGGACATGAGTACGCACATTCATCTTAGTTAACCAAGATGAATGTTGTGTCCAAATTTCATAATTATCGGAGTTACCGTTTTTGTCGTTAAAAAGCAGTAGGTATTTATACTTTTTTTAAGTAATATATTAAATTTGTTTTAAAACAATAGTAATTACTGTAATTAATAAAATATAATAAATATAATATTATTGAACACACTATAGGAAAATTATTTTTACATAAGTACCCATAGAGTTGTAACAGTTTTCAAATGAGCTATTAATTAGATTAATTTATTTTTAATTAGTCGTAATAAAATTATAAAAAAATTGAAATGTAAGCCTTAGAAGAAAGCAATGTAGAAAATAAAAAAAAAAATAAAAATATATTCGCCGACGTGGGGCTTGAACCCACAACCCTGGCATTAAGAATCTCATGCTATACCGACTGAGCTAGCCGGGCTTATGAATGTAAGGCGCTAATATTTCAATATTTAGTTAGGGCATTTCACCTGATAATATTTGTCGGACGGACACATTTTGAGATACATCTTGCAACATTTTTCATTGATGCTCCGTTCCAATTGGTCGTAGCGTGATATTATATAGCCTATAGTTAATGCTCGATAAATGGGCTATCCAACAAAAACATTTTTTTTCAATTCGAACCAGTAGTTTCTGAGATTAGTGCGTTCAACCAAACAAACAAACTAACTCTTCAGCTTTATGTATTAGTATAGATAACGGTTATTTATGTCACAATATTTATGTCGTGCACTGTTCTTAGTCACTGACACTGACTTCTGACTGACTGGCTGACTTTGTTTATATACGTCTCCAACCGCGTTCTGGAAGATTCTACGACGTTCTACAAGATTCGACATGTTTCCATAAGGTTCCAATAAGTGTAACAGTGCGCGCATTGTTGTCTATGCGGTGCCGACAACAATGCAAGTATCGTTCCTCCAGTGGCGTCTCGTTACAGTACCAAAAATATTTAATAAATACCTTTTAAAAAACCTATATGATCTACAAAATTAAAAGTGTAGACGCATTTCTTAAAATTAGTTTCACGTAATTAACTCATATAATTTTGGGAGTTTATTTAAATTTCTCAAAATTTCTTGTGAACTCACAATAATTTACTCTTTTTAGTAGATTTATAAACATAATAAAATGATGGTGAAACAAAAAAACTTTTTAGAGAGCCGTCTTATATTAGAGTCTTGCTTGAATTTATGAATATTTTGGTTGTAGACACTGATTTCACGGGGACGAAGTCGCGGGTAAAAGCTAGTATTTCATAAGTTGACTAATGTACACCCCACACCGACCTCGTGCGAGTTTAAAGGTCACTCAAGTGTTATATTCCCTGAAGAAATAATAGTTGTTGTTGCTGTTTGTTCAGTGTTCGCAAATTATCAGTGACACGAAACAGCGGACAGTTGGAACAAATTAGTTTTAACTCCTAGTGGAACGTTTCAACCGCCTTGTTGCGTTTGCCAGGTGCACATAAATAATCCTGTAATTCTCAGGGCTGGATTTAGAATAATCCTTGGAGAATTAGTGTCCCGTTTTTGAAAGGACATTGCTGAAAATGCGTACATCCGAGTCGACTGTGTTGGCGTAATAATACGTGCGTATGGAACAAAAGAAGTTTCAAAAAAATCCAGAATCGGATGTGGTTTATGTCATGTCATTGGTTCCTTTATTACAAGCCCACAGTTTGCAGATTCTTATCCAAAAACCGGTAAACATATTGATTGGATTTTCAATTTATTAAAAAAAATAGTAAATTGAAAAAAATGGGTTGGCGCTAGACCCAAACAATCCTTGATGTTAGTAGCCTTGAAAAAAATTCTTGGATGGAGTGACTACTTCTAGTACTGGCAGTTCTAATTAAAAAAAATTAATATATAGTCGAGGTCAGAAGTCGGAACTCGGAAGGGGTACCTTTTTTTGCCAGAGCGCTAATCTACAGACCCCCCCCCCATTTTCGAGATCGCTGAACACGATGGTGAGGGTCCCCAACCTCATCAAATTGGCTTTTCTGATTTCCACCTCTTGGAAAAAAATTGTGCAAAATTTTGAACACAATAATTTTGTAGGAAAATTAATTTTCTACAAAAAATGTTTCTTGTTTTTTTTCTGTAAATGTGATACGTTATGAATTACAGACCTTCAAAGATGATCATTTACGGAAATTTTACATAAAATTTCCATAACTGATCATCTTTACATTCCTCTGTCGCATATCGATGCTTAACGTAAGGTTGCTCTTCCATCAGTAATACGCGATTTTCATGCGACTGCGACATATTCACGTGAGAATAATTTACCAACTCTAAGTTTCTTGTGTCGGTGTCTCTCTTTTGAGTAGTTCTGCTTGAAGCAATGTGCAAAGACGTTGAAATAACGTAGGGTACTGGTGACATTTTAAAATATGTATGTATGCTGTAAGATGCGTGAAAAGCTATCCAGTCGCTTTTGTATAATACTTTCTACGATTTATTTTCCTAGCTGAAATATTCGTTTTTAGTACGGGATGTTTCACCTAAACCCGAACTACATCTGATAATATATGCCCAAGTTTAAAATAATTAGAAAAAAATCGTTTGTGGACAAGAAGAAAATTACACCTACTATGAATTATACTTTTAATAGTAAATCACAGGTCGTTTATGGAAATTATATTTATTTGTGTTACTTTACAGTACTAGTGTTAAATAGATCATTTTACGATCGCTCTACAGTTCTTAGAGAGGGACGTTTATCTTTTTATCTGTTTATCTCCGCTGAGATTTCCGAATGGGAATCAAGTTATATTAGGACATCCACTAATAAGATATTGTGGTGTTATACAAAGAGTAAAGAAACAAAGCTTCGAAAGTGATAAGCAGTAACTTTGAGAAGAAGAATAGAAATAGCGTGGGTGACATCAATTATGAATTTATGATATTTCATCAAAGATAATGTGCTGAGTTTTAAATGTTCAATTAGTAAAGTTTTACTAGATTAAAACTCAATTAAAATCAGATGATTGTTTGGCATTTATACTTATAAGTCGATCCAAAATTTATTCTAATTACTAGCTATACCTGGCCAAGCATGAGGGAGTGTGCGTAATTATTTATTTATTTAAAAACAATAGACACAACGGAACAGAAAGTTCCAAATAGTGTACAAAATAAACAAAAACAATATCAAAATAATAATCCAAATTGAGAGACGACAATCACAGTAAATGATTCATTAATTGTTTTAATGTAGCACAAAAAATGTCAATATTCAATTCATTGGCAGAACTGCACATATTAAACAGACGGGAGTTAGCAATTTGGGACGTTATTATATAGGTTACAGGTTTCTTCTGTGCTCGTCGTGCTGGTCAGTGCTGGATAAGTGTGCGAGGTTTTTTATTACATAATAAAATATAGATTATTCTATAGTTTATTGTGGGCAATAATTCCAGTTTACGGACCTGTTACTGGCCATATTCACCGAACGTTATTTGAATTACGATGATGGAAGGTTTTGGTTGAGGATCATAAATAATTAATAAGCTTTACCAATGTTTCGCTAGTGGCCTACGTTTCGATAAATTTATTTTCATCTTCAGGGCTTGCTAAACATTTCAACATGTACGATGCTTGTTGTCCGTAAGATGTGCAAATAAAATTAGAAATATTTATTCGGTTGATTTGTTCTGCGGGTAGTTATGCCTCCGAATAAATAGCGATAATTCAATTTAGCAAACATCATTGTGTTTACTGCAAGTATAAATCTATTGTCTTACTTCGATGGTATAAGTATTTATTCGCTTGATAAAATAATTGTGGCCTCCACATACATCATGATAACTAACCTATAAATGTGGAGTATTATATCTACAGTTTGCTCTTGTGAATTTATTTCTGTGTTGTTTATCAACCTTTTGTGAAATATATAGTTGTAAAACATTAAAGTTAGTGGAAGTTGTGTGTGCAATTGTGTTAGGATAAAACATTATTATTTTGTGAAACTTTTTTTTGAAGTTTACAGTAACGCCATCGGTCAGATTTTTGGGTGAACGTCAAAATATTTAACAAAAAGAGGAAGAAGTATAGTGCAATGTATATTTATTCTGTAACTAATAAGAAAAATCGCAGGATTGTGGACAAAAAGTTCTTTAACTATTTTTTCTCTATGATATTTTGCTTGGTGAATTAAAAGTAAATTTTATTCCTGACAAATCAATTTGTTCCAAGACTTTAAAGATTCGTAATGAGTTGTTTTCTCTAGAGTCGTTAGTGATCAATTAAAATTTTGACGTGATAACGTCTTATAAATTGATGAATCACCAATCTTATAAATTGATAAAACACCGACTGCATGCACGAAAAAGTGTAACGTAACGTTCGTAACGCGTAACGCGTAGCGTTCCGCCTGACCCTGTGCGTGCTTTTTTCTAATTTCTCGCTCAATTTAAATCAGATCGGTTTGAAAGAGGAGAACATTTTACATAGATTTCGTATAACAGAATTTGCCTAAACAGTTTTTTTATACAAATTTATATAGAAAAATAGCTGTATAAATGCAATGTTGTCTAATGCATGACGCGACGCGGTCGGTCGTCTTTGTTTGCCGTACATGGAAATTAGAAAATAACGTATGTCTTGTCTTAACATGAAAACGGCTGCATTTCTAATGTTTAATTCAATTTTTTGACATTAGTATTTTGTGAAATGCAACGCCTTCTAAGTTAAGTATTGGAATAACTAATTATTATTAGAACATAATACTTTGACAGTTGCAAACGTCACTTTTGACATTTCTTATCATTCCGACACCAAGGATAAGCGGATTGAAACCAAATTTTGGGAGGATGTTTGATATGCAAATATGAAGTGGCCTATTGTTTTTGGGGAACATCGGCGCATGCGTAAAAGAATATATCTCTTATAATGATGTTTTATATAATAATAATATAGTTTTTAAAACGGTTTTTACTCTATCTATTTTTACTAGAAATTTTTGTAAATTTTTTGGGGAAAATCGGCGCATGCGCAAAAGAGATACATGCCATAGTTGTTTTTTATATAATAATAGTGTACTTTTTATAGTGTTTTATTATTCTACTTAATAAAATTTACCTAAATTTGAAGCGAAAGATGCAATATCATAGATTCGAATTATTATATAAATTTAGGTTATGTATTACGGAATACGTTATCACGTAAAACTATCGTCCGTAAACCGACTTTACAGACAACCAATTTTTTTCCAAATAATAACAGCCTTCATTTTTCCAGCGTAGCTAAGGAAAACTAATTTTGACAATATTACAAAAAAGAGAAAGAGAGTTAATGTAACAAAGCTTGCTACATTAACACCCCCCCTAGGCGTGGGAAAAATTGATATGGAATGAAAATTTTCCAAGCCAACTGCAAAAACCCACGCGCAGGAAACAAATAGAGATATATCGCATTATATTAAAAAAAATCAAAATAATGTACAAGCTAATAAAAAAAATACACTAAAAAAAAAAAAAAGTTAATTGTCAATATTTGCAACTTTTAAACGATCACAAGAAACACTATCTTGACGACCATTAATGTCTAAAATTATTTGGAAAAAAACAAAGCTTGCTACATAATGTTCGGTGAATATAGGCATAAGACAAATGCAAGAACTCCATTATCTTCATTTCATAAAATGAATCAAATGATAAACTTAAAAAAAGTAGCTTTAATTCATCAATTGAAATGTATCACTTGTCATTCGCTTTGATAAATTGAATAAAAGAAATAAATAATCAAAAAATTCTATTAGCATGAAAGTATGAACATTGCCTCGATTCACTAGAGACATGTTATATAGTATGTAAAAATGTGAACAATAGACACAAAAGCGCGGCAGCCGTCTGAACAGACAAAACGTTGATATATTGAATATCAGAACGTATTACAATGCTTTTATTCATACAATATATTAATACGTATTTGTTAATTATTAAATTCTTGACAATTTATCATTTCCATTTTGAGACTGTTATTAAATTCATTGAATTGCAGATATTATCTTCCGATAATGATGGCCAGACATTTTAAAAATAATTATAATACTTCTGTATAAAGGCAATATGTTTTGCAATTTACATACGTAAAAAACCCCTACCAACCCCTCCACTGACCAATACTCGCCCCCGGAAGGGGTGAATTTTTTTTATTATCACCGGGAAACACATTTGTCCCCGTTTCCGAGGATATTGAGAATGGGAAAAATAATTGAACTTTTCTTCTTTGTTGTAATGGTCTTTCATTTCGATCCAGCTGCAAAAAATATCATCAAGTACCGCCAGTAGATTTATTGAATGATTGATACATACGTTTATTTTTATATATAAATAATTCAGAACATTTATTACGATACATGAAAGTACGGTTAAACAAATAACAATGGGGGAAAAAATCACCCCTTTCGTGGGTGACTATTGGCCGGTGGAGGGGTTGGTAGGGGTCGGACGCGATATCCTGCCCCACCACCGTGCTCAGCATCCTCGAAAACGGGAGGAGAACATGTATTTGCCACTGATAATAGCAAAAAAAAAATTCACCTCTTTCGGTGGTGATTATTGGTCGGTGGAGGGGTTGGTAGGGGTCGGACGCGATATCCAACACCACCACCGTGCTCGGCGTCCTCGAAAACGGGGGTAAAGTACTTCTTTCTGCAGGGAAACCTAGTAAATCGCGTTTAACCCCTCTCAGGGGGTGGTTTTTGGCCGGTTTGAGAGGTTGGGCCACCCCAACGATAAATTCTGACGCCGCTATCGTGTTAAGCATCCTCGAAAACAGGGGGGAAGGTAGTTTCATTCCGGCTCGAAATATTTACCATTTTCGCGTTTTTTCCGACTTTCACACGCCACTATATGAAAGAGCCATGTAAACGTTACAATACAATATTGGAAACATTTGCGTTTTTAAATTTTAAATATGATAGCAAACTGTAGCGATTTGTTTGTTTATTTGCAAATAATAAAATATTATCTCTCGTAGATTGTGAATTCAGTGGTGCATAGTGCTATATATAGATGATCGGTAGTTGCTCGTATTCCTCTCGGGCAAAGAAACTATGACTAATTTGGAATGATTTAACCTTATCACTTGGGGGCCGGAAATGCGTTATTTTTTATGATAATGAAACTCTTGTGAAGAATTTTTATTTTGATTTTTTTATTTATTGTAATTTTTAACACATAACATAAAATCTAACAGTAAATTTCATGCTTTTAAGCTTTAGGAAGGTTGGCCAATTAGTAAGATATCATTTCATGGAAAAATTCAGGCCAAAAAGTGAGAATATTTTTTTTTAATTTTTAACTCCCAAAATTCGGTTTTTTTTTAAATAAAATCGAAGTAGATTTTCTCGAAAATGACGCATTTCCGACCCCCAAACGATATCATTCCAAATTAGTCATATAGTTTCTTCTCCCGAGAGGAGAATACAAGCAATTATACTGGTCACCTATACCGGGTGTCCCATTTTAAAGGTACACCTTGAATAACTTTTACAGTTTTCATTATATGGAAAAATGTCCCGAATAAAAGTTGTTTGGTTTGGAGGGGGACATCGTATAAAGACAAATACCACCCCCTACTCTCATCCTCTACGCAGGGATAAGGGTGACTTTGACTTTTTTAATAGGAATACCTATTTTTTATCATAAATTAAGATTTTTCTAGAATAAATATAAACATTTGTCTGAAACATTTTTTTACCCGATGCCTCTCTCAACCCTTAAAATGCATGTCAAAAGTCGGTTTCCCGAAACTCCACTAAATGATTATTTCTATAAACAACGACGTTGTTTGTTTTGGCAACAGTCATTGATTAAACATAAAAAAAAACCACCGCCCCCTTTAATCATTAAAAAATTCAGTCACCCCCGCGCAGGGGGCGGTGTTTTTTATGTTTAATCAATGACTGTTCCCAAAACAAACAACACTTACCTCTCATATTTTTATGCACAACGTCGTTGTTTAGATATAAACATTTAATGGAGTTTCAGGAAACCGATTTTTGACATGCATTTTTAGGGTTGAGGGAGGCATCGGGTAAAAAAATGTTTCAGACAAATGTTGCATATTTTTTCTAGAAAAATCTTAATTTATGATAAAAAATAGGTATTCCTATTAAAAAAGTCAAAGTCACCCTCATCCCTGCGTAGAGGATGAGAGTAGGGGGTGATATTTATCTTTATACGATGTCCCCCTCCAAACCAAACAACTTTTATTCGGGACATTTTTCCATATAATGAAAACTGTAAAAGCTATTCAAGGTGTTCCTTTAAAATGGGACACCCGATATATTATAACCCTTCTAAAAATCATACTGATATTATCAATAATTAATTTTATTCATTGTTATTAATATTTTTTAATAATTAAAATTGTAACTTTCTGTGCTAATATTATATTATTGACATTTAAAAAACTTTTTTATTTTATGGTAAAATTTGAAGTAGCATTTGCTAACGAGATTACACGAGGTATTCGAGTTAATTGTCAACATATTGTTTTATCTGACATTGAAAGCTCGAAGTTTGACCAGGTCTGCTATATTTAAACTTAAAGTATGACATCACTGGTGTACTAAACGTCACTTCAACTGGGATCAACGTTATCATCAGATACAATGTACCTATCACATTCAAATTCTGATTTTTGCACACAAAATGTGATAAAAGTATTTACAAGTCATCTTGACGCTGTCTCTATATAATATGATAATATTATGAGCTTTTTTGATAAACAGTTTAAATATGTACTTTGATATGACAAGTTTGATAATAACGGAAAATTCTTGGAAAGTTTTACTGAGCATTATTATCTCTATTATTTTCCATTTTAAAGTCCGTAATATTTATTTTAAATAATTATGAATAACGGGAATGCGGACACGTAGGACAAAAGAATTTTTTTAATTTGGAAAATAAAGTTTAACATAAAAAATTTTGTATGTTAAACTTTATTTTTCTAATTAAAAAATTGTCTTTTAAGCTTTGACAAAGTCAATATTTTTGATGAAACGTAAGCAATAAAAAGAAAAGAATTATACCTATTACCTATGTGTCCGCATTCCCGTTATTTATAATTATTGCACATACCGCTAAACTAGCGGTATGTGCTTTATTATCGCTTTGTGCGTCAGAGCTGACTTTCGTTCATATAAGAAGTTATATCTAAGTTAATTTCACACGAAATCCATTCAAATTGAAGCTTTTTGAAAAGAGGAGATTCTAATCTATACAATAGAACCATTTTTAAATCAATTTGAGTTCATAAATACTATTAAAATTGTAATTGAAAATCACAAACAGCAGTTGTCGGTTGGTCTGTACGTATGTACGTACGTACGTATGTACGTCACGACTCTACAGATCGCAATTTTGGTCGGATTGCCTTGGGTTATATTTTATTCACTTTGTTTACTATCAGACCAGAACCCTATTTAAATTCACTAAAATGTGTTCAGTAGTTTAATTTTTATAAACAGTTTTATTGCACATACCGCTAAACTAGCGGTATGTGCTTTATTATCGCTTTGTGCATCAGAGCTGACTTTCGTTCAGATAAGAAGTTATATCTAAGTTAATATCACACGAAATCCATTCAAATTGAAACTTTTTGAAAAGAGGAGATTTTAATCTATAAAACAGAACCATTTTTAAATCAATTCGAGTTCATAAATACTATTAAAATTGTAATTGAAAATCACAAACAGCAGTTGTCGGTTGGTCTGTACGTATGTACGTACGTACGTATGTACGTACGTATGTACGTACGTCACGACTCTACAGATCGCAATTTTGGTCGGATCCCCTTGGGTTATATTTTCTTCACTTTGTTTACTATCAGACCAGAACCCTATTTAAATTCACTAAAATGTGTTCAGTAGTTTAATTTTTATAAACAGTTTTATTTCTTATTATTTTTGACAGCTAATACTTTAAAAACAATATAAATATAGTGTAAATATAGTGTAATCCATAAAACAAGTGCTACACTTGTATACCGTGATAACACCAATAAACGTATTAGGCCGCCGTGGCGTAATGGTTATGCCGTTAGATCCGCAAGGGCAAGGTCCTGGGTTCGATTCCTTACGAAATCATTGACTTTTTTCTTATTTTTTTCTTTTTATTTTGTTTTATTTTATTCCACTTGATATTAATTATATATTATTAGGCGCGAATAGCGTAAGCTAAAGCGCCTATATGTACTCGCTTTGTCTGTACGTCTGTGAATCTGTGAATCTGTGAATCTGTACGTCCCACTTTTTTGTGTCACGCGTACAGCCTAAACGCCTTAACCGATTTTAAAAAACTTTTTTTTGATCGATTCGTCTCCGGGTAACTTAGATCCTAACGTCGCCCGATTTTTGAATTTTGGCCCCAGAGGGGAGAAATTTAGGAAAAACGAAGTTTTTTGCTTATAGCTCGCTCATTTTAAATCGGATCGGCTCGAAACCTGTCTTAAACGAAAGAGGAGAAAATTTTACATAAGTTTCGTACAACAGAAAATGCCCAAACAGTTTTTTTATACACATTTATATAGAAATAAATTCAATTTGATATAACCGATGGCAAACATCTTTCGGTTATCTCTCTCTGTTGCACGGCTTAACATGGCAATTTAAAAATTGCGTATGTTCTGTCTTCAAATAAAATTGGTCGATAATATTATTTATTACAATAATGAAATTAAAAGATAGCATTTGTTCAAAAACGGATGCCGTTTCGAATATATGTGAAATGCAACGCCTTCTGAGTTAATAATTTGAATAACTAATTATTAGAACATAATACTTTGACAATGCAAACGTCACTTTTGACATTTCTTACCATTCTGACACCACGGATGATCGGATTGAAACCCAATTTTGGGAGGATGTTTGATATGCAAATATGAAGTGGCCTATTGTTTTTGGGGAACATCGGCGCATGCGTAAAAGAATATATCTCTTATAATGTTGTTTTATATAATAATAATATAGTTTTTAAAACGATTTATTCTTCTATCTATTTTTACTAGAAATTTTTGTAAATTTTTTGGGGAAAATCGGCGCATGCGCAAGAGATATATGCCGTCGTCGTTGTTTTTTTTTTTTTTTAATAATAGCGGTGTACTTTTAATAATAGTTTTTTATTCTATTTTACAAGAAAGTTTTGTAAAATGTTTTTTTTTTGAGGGAAAGTCGGCGCATGCGCAGAAGAGGTATAAGTTATAAAGTCGTTTGTATATAAGAATGGTATACTTTTCATAACGGTTTTTTATTCGATCTATTTTTACAAGAGTTTTGTATAATTTTTGGGAAAAATCGGCGCATGCGCAAAAGTGATACATGCCATAGTTGTTTTTTATAGGGGAATTATAAAACGATCGAATAAAAAAAAACTTGGTGACTGATGATGAGAGACTGTTTTAATAACTTGAGATATTAAAATAATAGTTGGGTGACTAAATTAATAAGTAAGCGACTGAATTACTAAGTGACTGACTAGAATGCCTTCGGTAATTTTGAAGCAGATATCTTCAACCGATTGAGATGAAAATTTGTATACACGTTTAGTTTGGATGACAATGCATGGTTAGCTGTGTGACGTCACTCTAAATCCAATATGGCGGACTTCTAAATATGGCGGACTAATTTTATTATGCTTTCCTACAATATGGGTATCAAATGAAAGGGCTTGCTGAGAATAACTCGAAAAATTAAGTGACGTCACTCTAAATCCAATATGGCGGACTTCTAAAGATGGCGGACTAAGTTTATTATGATTTCCTACAATATGGGTATCAAATGAAAGGGCTTGCTGAGAATAACTCGAAAAATAAAGTGACGTCACTCTAAAACCAATATGGCGGACTTCTAAAGATGGCGGACTAAGTTTTTTATGCTTTCCTACAATATGGGTATCAAATGAAAGGGCTTACTGAAACTAACTCAAAAAATAAAGTGACGTCACTCTAAATCAAATATGGCGGACTTCTAAAGATGGCGGACTAATTTTATTATGCTTTCCTACACTATGGATATCAAATGAAAGGACTTGCTGAGAATAACTCAAAAAATAAAGTGACGTCAGTCTAAATCCAATATGGCGGACTTCTAAAGATGGCGGACTTAGTTTATTATGCTTTCCTACAATATGGGTATCAAATGATAGGGCTTGCTGAGAATAACTCGAAAAATAAAGTGACGTCACTCTAAATCCAATATGGCGGACTTCTAAAGATGACGGACTAAGTTTTTTATGCTTTCCTACAATATGGGTATCAAATAAAAGGGCTAACTGAAAACAACTCGAAATAAAAGTGACGTTACTCTAAATTCAATATGGCGGACTAAGTTTTTTATGCTTTCCTACAATATGGGTACCAAATGAAAGGGCTTGCTGAGAACAACTCGAAAAATACGATGACGTCATTCTAAATTCAATATGGCAGACTTCTAAAGATGGTGGACTTAGTTTTTTACCCCGGAATTGTTTTTTTAAAAACTCCACATTTGCCCCTTCCCGTTTCACTGCGAGACAATTCGCATACCCCTTTATCGTTCAGCCCGGAATTGTGTTTTTAAAAACTCCACATTTGCCCCTTCCCGTTTCACTGCGAGACAATTCGCATACCCGTTTATCGTTCACCCCGGAATTGTTTTTTTAAAAACTCCACATTTGCCCCTTCCCGTTTAAGTGCGAGTCAATTCGCATACCCCTTTATCGTTCACCCCGGAATTACAATTCGCATACCCGTTTATCGTTCACCCCGGAATTATTTTTTTAAAAACTCCACCTCTGCCCTATCGCGTTTCACTGCATAAATGCTATATAAAGTTGTTTTTATATAATAATTGGGTAGTTTTCATAACGGTTTATTTTTCTATCTGTTTTTACAAGGAAGTTGTGATTTTTTTTTTCTAAACTCATAATTTCAGAACTATTTTGAAAAAAAATCTGTTGTTCATTTGTTCTGAAGATGTTAGTTAGGTAGTTCTTTGTTTAATTTTTGCATGACATAATAACATATTACATAGAGAACCATGAAATTATTAAAATTATTTTTTTCCTTTCTGTGTTTCATTATTTTCAACTGTTATTTTTTTCTTAGATTAAGTAAATTAAGTTATATATTAAGCTCCAAGTGTCGTTAAATATATTATACACCGATTTTCAAACAAAACACCGGGGTATATGCTGTAAAATTTCGCGCCTTGTAATTCTTGAATTACTTGATCATATACTCCCACTGGTATTATTATGTATAGTTCTTAATTTTTTTTTGACAGCTAATTAAAATAAAAAAACAAAAAACATAATAAATATACTCAATTAATGTAGTATGATACGTAAAATAACTGCTACACTTCTATACCATAATAACAAAAGCGTTGTACGGCATCGGTGTGGCCGAACGGTTAAAGCGTAAGTCCTGTAATCCCAAGGTGCCGGGTTCGATTCCCGCTGACATAAGAATTTTTTTTTTTATATTCCATTTTATTCCACTTAATTCCACTTAATATTTATATATTATATATAATATATTTCTCATATATTTTTTTTATTATTATTTTTTTTTTTCATTTTATTTTTTTCATTTTATTTTTTTCATTTTAATTTTTTAATCTATTGCACATACCGCTAGTGTAGCGGTGGAATATTCTTGAAAAATAGTGTTTTGGGATATTGTGTCTATAAAATGCGTTCTTCGATAAACTAGAAAGTCAATAAACTAGGACAAGAAACTCAAAAAATCGGGATTTTTGAGAGCAAAACCCGTGCATAATTGCTAAAAAAAATTTCTTATTTTACTAATGTTTCTCGTATATTTTTATTTTTTTTTAATTTGTTTTAATCTATTTTCTCAATTTTTTTCATTATAATATAATGTACAGTGGAAAACTTGCGGGATGTGCACTTTTGGTTTTGCCAACTATTTTTTATTATTTTTGACAGCTAAAAGTTTAAAAACAATTTGTAAATATAGTGTAATCCATAAAACAAGTGCTACACTTGTATACCGTGATAACACCACTTCCGTATTAGGCCGCCGTGGCGCAATGGTTATGCCGTTGGATCGCCAAGGGCAAGGTCCTGGGTTCGATTCCTTACGAAACCATTGATATTTTTTTTTTTTTTTTCTTTTTATTTTGTTTTATTTTATTCCACTTGATATTAATTATATATTATATTATGTATAGTTCTTAATTTTTTTTATTTTTGCAAACTTAAAAAAAAAATTTTTTCAATTTATTTCTTTAAATTTTTAAATCTTTTTAAATTTATTAAAAATATTTTTTAATTGTTATTTTTTTATCATACAGTGGAAAACTTGCGGGATGTGCACTTTTGGTTTTGCCAACTATTTAAAATTATTATCTCTACTAAAATTTCGAGTGAGAGCGAATTAATCTTCAGAATTACCTAATAATAAAATTATATCTTTGTATCCAGATCCCAAACTTTAAACATCGAAGATATGCAATAATTCAAATAAAAGCGGTAAAATATTTCCTCTGAAAAGAAAACATCTTATTAATATAGATAATTGGAAATTTTATTCTCGAATGTTTATTTTTGCTTCCGTCAAGTTATTCGAAAACAAAAATAATAACAAAAGGAATACGAAAGTAGTTAAAATAAATAACCAAGATTTATTTAACATCTAGCTATAACGTAAAGCGTTAAAGGTATCTTGGAATAGATCTAATAAATGGTACCACACAACATAAAATAAAATCCCTAGAGTCCTAGAGATATACGAACATTACCTGCGAATATAAAAATAAAACTATAATGGGCAAAGTCTTTATTGGTACGTTGAACTACGACGTTGTGACTGAAGGCCTCCCTTCAAATTCCCCAATGAAATGTGCAATGTTTGTGTACAATGGAAGTAGTGATTTCCCAAATTTAATCAAGTACGCCTTTCTTCATCACGGCTAAGCCGTACTTCAACAATCTATATTTGCTCCGACTGCACGTACAGTGCCTTCAATAAGTTGCAAGGTTACATATAATTTTGAAACCACATTTACGATCAATATAATTTGGTGTTGGGTGACTTTTTTTGTTTACTGTCTTGTAATCAAATAAAATTTGATGGCCACTATTAGTTCACCTCATATAATTTAATCACTTCTATATTGCTAGTGGCCGTAAGTGAAAGCGTGGCCCATGAAGTGAGACAGCAAACGACTTCTATCTCTTTCTTTTCACTTGCTCCGTCTGTAGTGGGCCAATTAGTAAGTGGAATAGAGCAAGCCATCTCTATTTCCGTGTGCAAACTGACGCGCATCCATTCACGAACATGCGCATGAGATTCAGAGTATAATAAGTGAGACAGACGTATATATGTCTGCGCCGTAGTGTTTAAGCCTTTCTCCCGATCTTTGCTAGCAATATAGAAGGTATAGTGAAATAGTGAAGATTAATAAATCATTTTTAAATCTTTTAAATCATTCTGAAATTCAGGTAAAAAGACATGAATTAAATTTTAAGTTTGTTTTGAACGTTGTCTATATTTATTTACAATATATTATTATATTAAATTGAAAATAGATGATGTAGAAAATACATGAGTTCCATTGACGACAGAAAAATTGATTCCATCGATGATCGCAAATCTTTTTATCTCGTCAATAAATAAAATTATCGACCAATTTTTCAGACAATATATTAACAAGAAATATAATTAATACATTAACGTTTCGATCCGGATTTTCTTCAGAATGGATCTAAAAAATATAAAAAATAATTAATATTTAATTTCTAATTCGCTGTATGTAAAATTCTTTCAAAATAATTAATTAGTATCAAAATGAAAATATTGAAAAAATAATTATTTTTTCAATATTTTGATACATACTACCTAATTAATTATTTTGAAAAAAATATAAAAAATAATTAATATTTAATTTCTAATTCGCTTTATGTAAAATTCTTTCAAAATAATTCATTAGTATCAAAATATTGAAAAAATAATTATTTTTTCAATATTTTGATACTAATTAATTATTTTTATATTTTTTAGATCCATTCTGAAGAAGATCCAAATCCGGATCGAAACGTTAATGTATTAATTATATTTCTTGTTAATATATTGTCTGAAAAATTGGTCGATAATTATTTTATTTATTAAAGAGTTCTAATCAGACGTTAATCAAAGATTTGAATCTTTTTATCTCGGCTATACCTACATAATATAGTATACCCATTCAAAGTTTCAAAACTCAAAAAAATGGTATAATAATACGTATTTCAGCTATATCTATTGGAGAAACCGATTTCTCAATATTTTTCAAATATATTTAATATCTGTTAGATCATCTGGGATTAGATAAAAGTAGTTTTTTTAATTATTCTAAAATGAAATTATCACATTAGAATGTGGAAACTGGGGGTTTATCCCAATAATTTAATTAGAAATAAAAATGTATTTGGAAAAGCACACTGTTTTTGTGGTAAATTTGGTACTTTTATCTACTATTACGTACAACAATGGCTTAATACTAGTGGTGGGCGTCTCTCATGAGTGGGTGCAGGGAAGGTGGTCAATGACGACTTGAGCAGTGACGCCATACAATAAAGGTAAACTGCTTGTGGAAAGCTCCGTATTAAAACCTTTTCGGAGCAAACACTCGCTGGCAGCTGGTTAACAACCAATAAATTACATACGGTAAAGAGAGATAAATCTATATTTATTTCTTACTCGCTCTAAGCTTTTAGTACGCATTAGGGTTTGCTCAAAAGCCGAGTGTCTTTCCAAAGCACAGAGAAATTCTAATTTATATACAGATGTCTTAAATACCAGGGTGGTCAATTATTTCGAATACTGCACGTATCCAATATTTTTAAAAGATCTATTCAGCGACACTAAACTTGACCCTTTGCCGTCCCTTTGTATTCTACGTTGAAAAATAGGACACTTTTGTCTGACATATTTTTTCAAATAAGTCGAATTTCGACCCCTTGGCGAGTACAAAAACTGGAAGACTCCAGGACGCGGATTTGTCTATAGAAAAAAAAAATACAGCAAACGTGTTGAAAAAAAAAATACAAGCAGCAAATAAATCATAAATTTTTTTAAGATCTTAAAAGGTCAAAAATGTTAAATTCGAACATAAAAATCTTATTTGAAATAAGAATATGCGATGCCTATACTTAAAATTTTAATTATGATATAATCTTTGTGCGCATAAAACTTGAAGGAGGTTAATTATGCTTTTGTATTTTATAACGCTATTAAATTACTACATTTTAATACGCAATAATAATTGTAATCGAGCTTTTACTATCATGAAATACTCTGCAGTTAATTTACAAAATTTATTTGATATTTACATTTATTTAAAAATTTTAATGAATACCAATAAGCAATAAATTAAAAAAATCAATACAAAGCTTGTTTAGCTTTCAATAAAATGTGTGCTTTTATTTTTATGTTGTTATTAAAATTTCTATGCTCAATTATTACAGCTAATAAATTACGGTATAACTGAAGTTGCACACTTGAAGCTTTTATTACGTGCTTTCTGTTTGAACAAAATCGTTACATAATTCTTTTTAGAAAGCTTTGGTGTCAGTTTAAAGGTCAGGAGGATTACATTTGTCTCAATTTATTGTATTTCATTTTATTTCAGCTTCGGTATAACGGTGCAAACCTATAAATTTTAAAGTGCACCGCAATTTAAACTGTAAGGAGAAGAAAAAACATTATTTTTATTTTTTTAAGCTTGTTGGCTTAAAGATTTTCAATCGCGGTAATTACTTTATAAATTACATTGTAGTGTGAGTCCGTGCAGGCAATTTTTTAATCGTACTCGCTTTTATAAAATAATTTAGTTGTTATAAAATAAAATAAGACACCTTGGTATAATGGTATGATGAAATTAACAGGATACAAAGCTAAATTTTAAAACAACTTTTATTTAATAGCACTTCTAATAGTCAACGTTTCGGCAAATAATTATTGTCTTCTTCAGGACCTATAACAAACAAATAAAACTCTTGTTATAGGTCCTGAAGAAGACAATAATTATTTGCCGAAACGTTGACTATTAGAAGTGCTATTAAATAAAAGTTGTTTTAAATTTAGCCTTGTATCCCGTTAATTTCATCATAAAATAATTTAGTTTTAAATTTAAATTGGACGAGTCTGATTTTAAAAATAATGAAGAAAAGTTATCTAAACGAAGAGATGAATGTAATCCTTGGTTGATTATGATGTTTGGATGAAGAAATTCTTCATAGCATAGGATCAGATAAAAAGCTATTTTTCTGATCCTATGCTACGAAGAATTTCTTCATCCAGACATCTTTAAAAATAATACCAACACTTTGAAATTTTTCTCATCGACACATGGATAAAAAATGCTATTGCCAAAATTGCAACTTAATTCATTACACCAGTTTTTGACAAATAATTTTTTTTTTAATTCGGCCTTAGGGCCGCTGCACACGAGGCTGGAAACAGTGCTTAGTCGACTTCAGCTAGCCGGCAGGAAACCCATCAGGAAACAGTATCTTGCTACGTTGGCGACATGAACAAACGCCCACAAACCAACATGGCGTCGTTCTGCTCAGAGTCAGACAACAGACACGTTTTGCTCTGTGTTTATATTTGAACTAGTAGTCAAATCTAGCAAGGAATTTTGCGGCAAATCTAGCCTCGTGTGCAGCGGCTTTTATACACGAAATATGGATATTTTTTTTAAATACTGTAGTTTTTATCAAAATATTACCATTGCGATGAAACTTTTAGTACTTAATAATTTGTCATTTGGGAACAAATTGTTACAGTTTTCAAATTATTTTACTACTTAATTAATAAATTTTAGACAAAAACAGATGTCAAAATAAGTCTATGACGTCATTCGGGACGAAAAGTAATGAAAATATTGCAACTTGTGTTTTATTTTATCATCATACAAAATCTAGGGCCTCTTGGTAATATTTTCTACAGGCCCCGCGCTGGCTTAATCCGGGACTGACTACAACTATCGGTTTCCTTTGGTTGACGACTCTAAAACAGGTGTACAAAAGACACCCCTTCACATGTAGAAGAGATCGGTCTGAACGGTTTATTTATATAATATCAACGGCGTACTATGTGTGCTTTGCTTAAATGGTGCTTTCGTTGTCTAAGCTATGATCTGATCACAAATACGTATATGCGACGCTCGCTCGCTCGTTTTTTCATAGTTCACTGCCAGTCCCGAGGCCTTCGTTAAGAGAAATAGCATCAATAAAAAAATGGGACGATCCCATTGCTACAAACACAAAAACTTTTAAAACTGGTGTATTGTGTAATCAAGGATTTTTATACTTACTTTCAAACAGTATAGGTACGAACAAGTTATTGTGAACCAAAGTTTAGATTAGACGAAACTCTTAATTAAAACTCAGCGTTTAATTACGAACCAATCGAACACAGCATTACTGAAATCAGTTTGGAAAACGTTCCCAGAAAATAAATGTTGTGTTCACCTCTTTGTGAATAACTTCACATTTTAGATAATGAGATTTTATTCTTTTATTGTAAATTCGTGGAAAGTTAGGGAGAAACTGAGCAGTAACCTATTTTATATTTAAAGTAGTTTAAATTTTAATCTAACGTACTTAAAACTTTCAACGGCACAATAACAATGTAACGTTCGTAGAAATTGCATTATCTAAGGAATGAAAATGCAAACTGATTTATTTTTAATGGACATGTCGCGAAATGTCAGAGTTGAAAATCTTACTGATTTTTCCAAGTTTTATTATTTTTAAAATTATCACCTCCTTGACTAGAATATTAGAGTACAGTGAAGCTCCTCTATAGCGACACGGCAACTGCGAATTATCGGTTAAAACCATAGAGATATAAGTAACTAGAGTATGCCTGCCATAAGTGAAAATGTCCTCAGTTGAGAGAGAGAACGCTGCAGAAAACCAGAGATTTGTTTACTCAAATCAGCATTGTTTTATATCATTAGTTACCATATAGAGATAAGGAACTGTTATCTGTCTGAATTGCAGACACTTTCACGGCTCACTCGCGTACTCTAGTTTAATATCTTTATGGTTAAAACCAATCAATTTTGACTCCCGACTGGAAAGACGTGAGCTATGCTTAAATTCACCATGCAAAATATCAGGTAGAAACGTTAGTTAAAGAATAAATATACACAGCACTATACTCCTTGCTCTTTTTGTTGAATATTTTAAAGTTCACCCAAAAATTCGACCGATGGCGTTAGTGTATCCGTCAAAAAAAGTTTCACAAAATAATAATTTTTTATCTTAACCCAATTGCACTGAAAACTTCCGCTATAATTTTAATATTTTACAACTATGACCTTAACAAAAGATTAATAAACAATACATAAATAAATTCACAAGAGCTACCGTAGATATAATACTTCACGTTTATAGGTTAGGTATTATGATCTATGTGGCGGGCATTATTATTTTATCAAACGAATAAATATTTATACCCTCGAAGTAAGACAGAATAGATTTATACCTACGGTAAAGATAATTATGTTTGGTCAATTGAATTATCGCTATTTATTTGGAGGAATAGCTACTTGACGAACAAATGAAACGAATAAATAACTACTTACATTCGGTGAATATGACCATTAATCGATTAAAAAAAGAGGTATTCTATTCGACATGCACATAATATATATTTTTTATTTTTGTTCGTAACTTTAATTTTTATAATTAAAATTTGATGACATTTTATTTAGAAGATTTTCGGGATTATTTTTTTACAGTGTGAACTGTAAATAAATAAAAAATTGTTTTTTAAATTAAAAGGTATCACCTTATAATTCATTATAACCAATCTCCACTGTAACCTATCTACATAAAATTAATGTTATCATACAATAAAGAAAATCTGCACTGCGTTTTAAACTATAAAACTACAGACAAATTTTAATGTGGAATGAAATCATTATATTCTAAAGTTTTAATTTTTCAATTTGTATATAAGTTATAATTGTAAATGGTAGTACATAAAAACAAGCAATAATTTTACATATGTGAATTTTATGTAAAAAGTGTAATATAAAACAAGAAAATAAAAATAAATTTTCATATTATAATCAAAAATATGAAAGAAGCTCTGACTTTCATGTTTCAATCTACGTATAGTACGTAATACCGAAAAGTGCCTACATTTTTCATGCCGTCATAAATTACAATATATTATAATTTTTTGCATTCATTCTGCAAGCCAATGCGCGTTTGAAATGAATTTTTTTAACAAAATTTATGAAAATATTATAAATCTCAGATTTATACCTATGAAAAGATTATGTTTTTTAAGTTGACTTTTAAAAAAAGCCTTCATATCGATTTTTATAGAAAAAATGCTAAATATGGATACCTATAGGAATGCCAAATTCATGTCCAAAATTCCAATTGTATATCATTCTAATTTATTATCATAATAGCATTGTCTAAAAGAGTGTTTTTTTAAACTCTAATTTTATCCATTAAAAATAAATTAGACATTTTAAAATATACTCTTCATAATGCTATATTATGATAATAAATTTCCTATTCGATTTGTACGGAACCCTTAGTGCGCGTGTCCGACTTTATTTTAATTATTCAACGACTCAATTTGAATTAATCGAGTACATAATATATATACAGCATTTGTGTTAGCATTTATTTTAGGTCTGTACATTATTATTTTACATATACGTATGCAAATATCAGCGGTTATGTTAGAACGTGGCCAAACATAACACAAACGACTAACAGAAGACGATCGCATGTGTTACATTGTTGACAATGCTAATTGCCGACGCACCCCATCGATATTTAACCCTGTACGGTTACACGCTTACATGGGAAACGACTGCGTTGTCTGAAGAAATTAGAAATTTTGTGAAAGTGAGATGAGGCACTCTATCGAGGGGAGATATTAATTTATTTTTTTTAAAGATTAATTATTTTTGGGACGAAGTTCCTTATTTGATGTTATAGATATGAATTGAGAGCGTAATGAAAATCTGTAACGAAAATCTAATCTAATTACCTATTGCATGTCTGTCCGTAGACATAGAAAGTTGAAATTTGGCACACTTATAATATAGGGCATGGGACAGATCCTAACGGAGTCGGATTGTTGAATTTTGGTACCAAAGGGGAGCAAGTTAAAAACAAATAAGTTTTGCGCTTATAATTCCCTCAATTTAAATCAGATCGGTTCGAAACCTGTCTTAAACGAAAGAGCAGAACATTTTACATAGATTTCGTATAACAGAATTCGCGCAAATACTTTTTTATACATAAAAAAAAGAAATAAACACTGTATAAATTCGATTTTGCCTAATGCATCGCGCACGTGGATCGGTTATCCTTTTTTCTGACACAGTGTGTTATGAACATTTAAAGATTGCGTATGTTATGTCTTTAAATAAAAAGATCGCATTTGTTCAAAAACTTCAAATAGTTTTTTGACAATATTTTGTGAAATGCAACCCATTCTAACTTCACGATTTGTTATTAAACCTATATAAATATCGATATCTTAGCAATGCCAGTAGTTCAGTGGTAGAATACTCATCTGCCATGCGGGTGTCCCGGGTTCGATTCCAGACAGATGCGCAACAATTGTTAATTTTATTTTTTTAGAGTTGCAAATCACACGATTAATTTTTGTTTAATAATCATATTATAGTATAAATAAAATTTTCGAATAATTTATAGACGAATTAGTAAAAAAATGATATGATACATAATAAGTAGCGAAAAGAACTTCGTTCCAACCGGGTGTTCCACGACACCTCTCGTCTTTTTTTATTAATTCTAATGAAGTGTTGTTTTTGTATCTTTACTGTTTCGTCTTGATTTGAAGTTGATTTCGGCACCACGGTAACCGCCTAAAGCGTTGATATTTATTTGCCAAATTATTGGTTACCAAAACATTTGAATATAAGATTATGAATTTTTATGAGTTGATACAACTGAGTTTTATTTTACAGTAATGTGAAAGAGAGAAGCGATTTTTAGAGAGAGAAACCTGCCTAAAATGATCACACAATATTTCCGTCATATGTGCGTAGGTAATTATTTTTTTAAGAGTGATTAATATCATTTTACTTTTGGAGTGAAACTTCTTAGCGAAGATAGTGAGTTTGTATGACCTCAACATGGAAATCAAACATGAAACGCTGAGAGAGAGACAGCGTATGTTCCCTTTCTCAGCGTTTCATGTTTGAATTCCATGTCGAGGCCATTCATATTGGTAAAGTAGTTTTATCTCAAAAACGTACATAAAAAAAAATTGTAGAAAATTGAAAATTTGGTTAAATCGTTGAATGACCACTTCAAAAATCATCTGAATGTTTAATGTTTAATACATTGAACAAATGACGCTCAAAAACAGTTTTTTCGACAAAATAACGATTCCAGTGCATCTTTGATTCAAATTAACTATTTAGTTCATTGAAATGTTACATTTTTTTGGGCTAAAATTACATTAATTGTCAGAGGACATAATTTTATTTTTTAGATATCAAGAGGAGGTTAGTGTAAAGTTAAATTCGTTTGTGGGGTCACAACCCTTGTCCCACGGCCGCCATCTTGGAAAAAGGGGTGCAAGTGGTTTCCGTGGTTTATCTCACGAACTATAGGTCTCACAAAAAAAATTTTAAACATTTTTTGTAGAAAATATAATTTCCTACAACTTTGGTTCTGTAACTTTTTGTCGTAGTAGGTATTCCCAATAGGCTTAATCCACGGTCATTTTCGAAATGACATAATTACTCTGTCCTCGCTTTTTTTGATGGACCAGGCTGCGGCTCAGGATCTTGTATATGAAGGCTAACATTGTATACATTTATAGGATCTTGTTGACCTTGTATAGGTTCTACGACAAAACGTTACTGAACCAAAGTTGTGGGAAATTATATTTTCTACAAAAAATGTTTTTAATTTTTTTTTGTGAGACCTATAGTTCGTGAGATAAAGCATGGAAACCACTTGCACCCCTTTTTCCAAGATGGCGGCCGTGAGACAAGAGTTGTGACCCCACAAACTTGAATTTAACTTTACACTTACCCCTTCTTGATATCTAAAAAATAAAATTGGGTCCTCTGACAAATGTAATTTCAAATGTAACTTTTCAATGGACAATTGAAAACAGAGAGAACACAATTATCACTTTTTCCGTAAAAACTTGTGTGAAGATATATTTTGAAATATCGACTTTAAAACATCAACCAGACACTCGATGAGTGAAAAGGTGGCAAAATCCAATTAAAAAACCAAACGTGATTAAAGATTAAAGGTGCTTGACACCAGTTGCTGCTTAAGCGGATATTTGCTTTCGAATATACAGTAATACCAAACTGGAAACATTAAACCGTCTACGAAAAACGTTAAATTGAATTAGAGTAGAAGATATAATTAATTCCACCCCCGGACAGATGTTGTACCGTCAAGTTCAATCAACTGTTTACAGCACGCGTTACCAACACATTGTGATGATTAGCCAGTGTTGCCAACATATAAACACCGTGATGTTACTAAGCCATCATCAATAAGCATTAACTGTGCAGATTTTCACACGCTTTTCATCAAGGAAAAATCAAACAATGGAAAGCTAACAACATTGCCGCCACGTGTGAGAAATGCAAACACAAAGAACTGGACAGAGGAGGTTCGACCCACCTAACTGGTTGGGTGATATGGTGTTGCTGGACGAGTGGAGGAAAAATGAGCCAATTATGGCTGCAGTACATAAGCGGTTCGTGACTAACGTAAGGATTTCCAAAAAATTTGATTTGACAATGATATTAGCTTGTGAACATACATATGTATCGATATGAAAAGCATAATAGAGTTTCAAATCAATCCTGCTCGAAGAATAATTGATAGATTGAAACAATATTTTTCATAATCTGTAAATACAGGGTGACATATGGCAAGCGGACGTTTTTAGAATGACTAGTACACAGCTGTCAGTGGTGGAAAATTGTTGCGGTTTAGAACATTCGCTTCGAAGTGACCTACCGTTTTAGATAAAATGGAGCAGTGGACGATACAGCAGCGAGTGTTCGCGTACGATACGTTCGTTCGAAATGGTGAGTCTGTTATTGCAACACAGCGGATCTTTCGTCGCCATTTTAATATCGGTCGGAATGGCGCAATTCCAAGCCGTAATACGATCCTGGAGACGGTGACGGGAGCATTCCAACTTCAAAAATTTTGACATTTGATTTTAATAAAGAAAATAAAATTTCTGATATCGTGTGAGGTGATCTGATATTTGCTGTTTGTTGCCATCGTTACCTACATAATAATATTCCACGTCATGTAAAATTTAATCAAAGCATGCCGAACTAGTTTATTTCTGACAGATCCATAAAACAAAATAGCGGCTGATTTTTTTTATTTTCAAAATATTTCTGAAACTATAAGTTTAGAAAAAAAATTTTAACGAAACTTTCTTGAAAAAATAAATAGAATAATAAGCCGTTATGAAAAGTATACCATTGTTATATAAAAAACACCGTTATAGCATATATCTCTTCTAGGCATGCGCCAATTTTCCCCAAAAACAATAGGGCTCTTCATATTTGCATACCAAACATCCTTCCAAAATTTGGTTTCAATCCGCTCATCCGTTTGACCTATATCGTGTTCACAGACAAACAAACTAACAGACGCACAGAGATTTTCCCAAAATATGTTTTTTGGATTCGGGGGACCTCAAAACGGAAAGATATTTTAAAATTTTTGAAAAGTGATTTTTGACCTAAACTATTACCATTCCCCACTTGTGGGTTGGAATGGTAAAATATAGTCGCTGCAAAACCGAATAAGGAACTACTTACGTTAGGTGAATATGGCCATTAGTGAGGCACTGCTTCATCCGCACGTCCACACCTACAGACGAGCAGTGCCCATTTTTAGCGAGGGGGTAAGATGATACACTATATACAATATGCATACATATTACACAGGTATAACGTTCGTTTGACGCGGCGCGCCCTTATTTTAACTCGTTAAAACAAAACACGACCTCAGTATTTACATAAGGGATGCATGGACCGCTTTTTAGTTCATCCGTTTGTCTGTCCGTCGACAGTTAGTCTTTCTGTCTGTCTGTCACTCATAAAACACAACACCACCCCACACCCTTATAATGTAAATTGATCAGTATTTGCGTTTATAATATTCAATCAGAGAAACACAATGTCCCAGTATTGAATAATTTATACTATTAAAACTGATATTCGTGGAAAAACTCCGTGTCAATTATCTTTTCTATTGATTCAACTAAAATACGGCACCGAGCCGAGCGCCGAATTTTTTATTAGTCCAAACTCTCAACGATATAATGCAATTCGCCATGGGAAATGATTCTAGTGCTCCCTGGTGGCAGAAAATAAAAGCTGTATATGCTTTAATCAATTTTAAAGTAAACGTCACAAGAATTTATTTATAATGGATAATAAATTCGAAATAAATATTACTGATATTATTAAGTATTTGGGTAATTCTAAAAGACATCTAGTAGAAGGAGAATAGATATTTAAAGCGAATCACATTATAGTTAAGGAGCAAGTGCATTTTTGGAACTTTGATGTTTCTTCATCGGTTAGCTCTTTTCTTTTCTGTTTATATTCCTACATCAATTTATTTTTCTTTTCTTCATGTTTTCTATTAAACAAATAAAGTTTTTATTCCGTATGCCATACTAATGAAAATTTGTTAATTGTAATTATGAAATCCTTTTTAACCTAACTAAATCCTAAATTTCTATCCTTTTTTTTAAATTTATTTGCAGCAATGATATAAATGCATTAGAGAAACCATAACATGCACAGATCTCAGACAAGAATAAATTCTTTTTGTTTAGTTCACTCATTACAATAAACTGTCAGATGAAATATATAAATGTGATTAAAGCATACATAGCTTTTATTTTATGCCACCAGAGAGCACTAGAATCAGTTCCCATGGCGAATTCTGAGTCGTTGTTTGGTTCTCAATTCAACGTATGTTTCCTGTTTCTGCCTCGCATAGGCTGAGCCATAGCAAGTTGTTTGTTTGTGTGTGTACAGCATGCTCGAAAACTAGTTGCACAAGACAATAAGTCGGTTTTTCGAGTTTTGTCCGACACACACAATCCACTGAAATAGGAAACATGGGATAAATTGAGAGCCAAACAGCGGTACAGGATTGCATCAAATCAAAAAATGTTTGATAGAAAAATTATTTTTTACACCCCAAGAACAATAATCTGAAATGAAAAATATGGGTTACTATTTACAAAAGTTGAGGTGACCTTGATATCTCGGAGCCGCCTCCACCTAATAAAAAAAACTACACCAATATTCTCCTTCTTGATTCCCTGCAACTTTTATCCGATCTTTTTACCATTCCAACCGACAAGTGGGGAATGTAGTTTAGGTCAAAAATCACTTTTCAAAATTTTACAATATTTTTCGTTTTGAGATCCCCCGAATAAAAAAAAAGATTTTTTAGAAAAAAAATTTTGGAAACATATTTAGTTAGTCTGTTTGTCTGGAAGCACGATACAGGTCAAACGGATGAGCGTATTTAAACCAAATTTTGGGAGGATGTTTGCTATGTAAATACGAAGAGCCCTATTGTTTTTAGAGAAAATAGGCGCATGCGGAGAAGAGATATATGCTATAACGATATTTTTTATATAATAATGGTATACTCTTTATAACGGCCTATTATTCTATTTATTTTTTCAAGAAAAGTTCGTTAATTTTTTTTTCTAAACTTTATAGTTTCGGAAATATTTTATAAATAAGAAAAAAATCAGCTGTTCTTTTGTTTTGTAGATCTGTCAGAAATAAACTAGTTAAGCATGCTTTGATTAATTTTTACATGACGCGGAACATGTTATGTAGGTAAACATGGCAACGAATAGCACATATCATATTGAATACTATAGCCATTACCAGCATCACCTCACGCAATATCAGAAATTTTATTTTCTTTATTATACTATATCAACATTTTGAAGTTGAAATGGTCCCGTTACCCAATTGGCTGGAATTTTTTTTCGATAAACCTTCCTCTACGAAATAAAAATCATTCTGTATGTATTCGATACGGTGGAAATCTGATGGTGAGCTCTCCGTCTATAAGCTGTATTATAATTTTTTATTTATTTTTGTATCATTAATTCTACGATTTCTAAGAGTCAATGATGAATGATTTTATAAAATCTATGTTTACAAAGTTGAGTAGGTCGAATTTAGTCCGGCTTTATTAATAAATGATGCGTGGGAAGACGAAAATCGTGGAAATTAAAGAAAACATATTTTATAAGAAAACAAAGATGCTTTTTTCCATGTGTTTTATAAGAAGACTTATATAGCTCATAAATCAAACAGAGAAAAACTGAGAAAACGTTTGTCGCACTTACGAGTCTGAAAACATCGTATAACAAGTTGTATAATGTTCAGCCTGAAAGACCTTCCCTTTTATCTGTATTAAGATGTTCCAAAATCATAGAGATATTATACTATAGTACGCGAGTGAGCCGTGAAAGTGTCTGCAATTCAGAAAGAGAAAAGTTCCTTATCTCTGTGGTAACTAATGATACAAAACAATGCTGATTTGAGTAAACATATATCTGGTTTTCTGGACCCGCTCTCTCAACTGAGGACACTTTCACTTATGGCAAGAATACGAACTAGCGAACTCTAGTTACTTATATCTCTATGTCCAAAATATATTATAGTTCTTAAAATACGCCCCAATTGATGTCGAGTTGTAATCAAAAGCGTACCCAGAATTTTGCTCTTGTGGGGAGAGTTATGAATGTGAACATGCTGATTCGGTTATCATAATGCAATTAATGGTCATAAACGGTGTACGCGAAATTCGGGGAATTTTTAGACGTCAAAGTTCAATGATGAGAAATAAACAGGATTAGTGTGAAGCATAGGTATATCTAATAATTAATTATATGAATCATTGTCTATCTAGTCAATTTGCGGTGAGTGAAGACAACAAAGCGTATCGAAAATATATCTGCGTCTCTTTCTTCGATGTAATTTCCTATGATATTTTCTCCGATGATAGGATTGGTTGATTTACCTTGCATTCAATCACGGCAGCCATGACACATATATCTTTATGTCATCATAGACATGTCAAAACAGATCAGGCTATCTATAAGGTTATAATGGATGCGTTTTTTGACGAACACGTCAAAAGTCGTACAAATGAATCAAATACACATATCGTCGTTGGTTCTGTAATATCTCTTATGTGCAAAAGGTAAAATTTGCAGGAAAGGCCAAAAGTGGTTATTTCAGCAATGGATGGTAAGAACTAGCAATTTCAGAGGTATATTACTAATTCATACTTATCTTTACTATAAGACTAGTGTTTAATTAAGACGAAGTATTTTCTTAAAAAATATTTAACGTTAATTTCGGATTTATTGGCACATGGGAGGAATTATTTGATACAGCTTTTCACATAAGAGTTACTTTCCCTTGTTGGTTACCGTAAAATTAATTTGGAGGTATTACTAGTGTATAAAGCTCCGTTTCCTGAATCTTTTCATAAACGTAAAATTTGCCAACTATGCACATAGGCCCGTTTACACTTTGATTAGTGTTTAGTGCGAGTGATTAGTGCAGGTGTTTAGTGATTAGTACTAAACACGTTTGGACCGCAATTGACTAGTGCGAGTGATTCGTGTTTAGCGAAGTAGAGTGATAAGAGCTATTACAGAACCAACGACGATATATTGTTGCAATTACAGTGCTTGCGAATTGTTCGTCAGATTATGTACGAACTTGTCAGAACAACGAAATCATTCAAACGTGTTTGATATTTTAATGCGAATTGATGCGAATATTGTTATTTTTAAACATGGATGTTGAAAAATTAATATCATTAGTGTTTGAAAACAGATGTTTGTGGGATATGAACCAGAAAAGTTACCATAATAGAGATCTTTCCCGTCAAAAATGGGACACAATGGCTAAAGAGATGAAAATTTGATTGCTTAGATATAGTTTCTTCAATTCCTTCAAGGATATAATTGAATGTTTCTGGAGACATCCTAAAATATTCTTCAAATTTTTTAGGCTGCTCCAATAATTGTGGAAATAACGTATGATACTCTCCGTTAATTTGTCTCGACGCAAACATTTTGTTTACATATTCACTTTTTCCCCTCAGAAACAAAACTTTTAATAAAGGGCTTTCTGAATACTGATAATAATCTTTAAAATTATTATTATCCATCTCAGTAAAGTTTAGAAATGCTACGCGAAACAACAATTTGTCAAAACAGAATACGCATACACTATAACCATCGATATATATCTGACCAACAATTCTGACGTGTTTGTCAGAACATCAGTTCGTCAGAAAACGCATCCACTATAACCTTAGCCTCAGTCAATAGTGTCTCTGTTTCAAAAACTTTATGTCTTTTTCTATGAAGTTAAGCCAATCAGAGCCTACAAGTTCTTAAAAAGACAGAAATATATCTTTGCATCCTATGGTTCGATTCCGATTTTATTCTTATGCTCGGTATAGAATAAAAATATAAGGTGTGATGTAAGCCATTACTCCAAATTGCAGGGGGGCAGCTGCCTATCCCTGTACCCTTACTTACGTACCCTTACATACTATTAAAGTTTGTCTCGGTTGAATTTAGGCTTAAGCGAAATAAGCTGGACTTCAAACTAACAATCTGCAGGAATCTCAAAAAAAAAATATTTTGAGAAATTCCACAGCATTTTTATATTTTGGTTGACTACATTTTGGGTGAAAACAAGTGCCGATAAGCGAAGTAAACAGATTTTGCCTGTTATGTTTAGGTAGTGTTAATGGTTAGATTTAAAAAAATGTTTTCAGTTTTTATGAAACCTTCTAGTGCAATTTTTGAGCGAAGAGCTTCCAAGTAATTAATTGCTCAAGGCCAGATTAAATTTGGTTGAAATTACTAAGTCTAATTCCAACACTGAATTTTTAACAGATTAAAAAAAAAGGTTACACAATTCGACGCGTTTTTATGTATGTTTCACGATATCTACATCAACTGCGAACCGATTTTAAAATTATTTTTTTATGTTTTAAATTTAGTAATCAAACATTACACAAAAGAAATCAGTTAATATTTAATAACTTGGATCTAAGTATTGAAATCTACTGAAATGTAAAAAAAAACTATTAAAAAATTTGAACCTCCATAAAATAGCCACTGAAAAGGTAAAAATAATAAAATTTTGAGATCGGCGCCAATTTAAGTTTTATTAATTATCTGTTGGTGGGAAAGACTATATTTTACGACTTCAGTCACATCCTGTAGAAACGAGAATAAAAGTCAAAGACAAACATTAGAGCTATTTATCTCAATCATTTGTAACGTTAACTATCTAATGCCAGGCGTGATTCCGGGAAAGTCGTTATTATCTTCCCGATAGATAGGAGGAAGAGACGTGCCAAAGTCTTTTCCCTTTTTTTATGACCGATAATAAAACGTGTCTTGCTTACAATATAAAATACTAGCAATTAGTTACTTTTAATGAATAACCGTAAACTGATATTGAATTTGAGTTTATTGTTCAATCGATTATATGGGTACTTCGATTGTTCATATTATGACAATGTTTGTTTAGTATGTATAGTGTATACCAGGCCTGGGCAAATGGCGGCCCGCAGCGCAATTTTATCCGGCCCGCGAAGCATTTTTAGAAAATAGAAATAGAATGCGGGGACCTTTTTTTTGCTCTCCGAATGCGGAAATAAAATGTGAGGATCTTTTATTCTGCAAATTTTTGGCCCGCGATGAAATTTTCGTCAGCCATCCGGCCCGCGGTCAAATTTTCATCAGCGATGTGGCGCGCCGATCAAAAGATTTGCCCGCCCCTGGTGTATACTGTATAATCTAGGGCAGGGGCGGGCAAATCTTTTAATCGTCGGGCCAGTGCCACATCGCTGATGAAAATTTGACCGTGGGCCAACAATTTAGAGAGCAAAAAAAGGTCCTTTCATTTCCGCAACAAAAATTTGGAGAGCAAAAAAAAAAGATCCTTTCATTTCCCCAACAAAAACGTCTTTTTTCGTCTGTTGTGGTCCTTGCTATTTACTATTTTTCTAAATTTTTTTATGCGCCAAATTATATTGGCAAACTATTTTCGCTCTTAATAAACATTTATAAAATGCTTCGCGGGCCGGATAAAATTCTACTGCGGGCCGGATCCAGTCCGCGGACCGTCATTTGCCCAGGCCTGGTCTAGGGTGTTCCAATGACTAATGCTTTAGCATTTGACCTAAAAAAATTAGGGGAATTATAAAACGGTCGAATAAAAAAAAACTTGGTGACTGAGATACTGTTTTAATAACTTGAGCGGTATGAAATAGAGTAAGCGAAAAAGTTTGGGGAGAGTATATGTACCAGTAAAATTTTGCCAACTAGCACTCTGACTATAGCCACTAGCGGCGCTAGTAGGCTTCGTGCACACAGCCTATAGGTGCGTTTTTTTAAAAACCAGTGATAAAAAAGGATTTGCCTAACAACTTGTCATTAATGCTTTACCTGAATGCCTTGTTAAACATTGATTACAGACAGTGTTTATAAATTTTCTGATCACCGTTGTTACGTAAGCACAGTGATTAGAATCCAAATAGCATAATACGGCTAATTATCTGTATTTAAATTATTGAACGGAAGTCGAATGATATATCTTTGGCTCATTATATGAAAATAATACTAATTAAATGAAAAATACATTTTTTTTTATTTTGTTTCAGTGTCAGCACTTTACTTCCCGATGTCAAATATATCTGTAAAGATTCCCCTAGACAAGACAACTGCGCCGTCACAAGACGTCGTGTTGGCAACAGTGGTGGCACTCTCGAGCATTGATTCATCCGAAGATTCAAACATCACCTATGAGCTCAGTGGCGGCGGTGAGCAGTTCGTTCTCGACAAAGACGACGGTCTATTCAGATTCAGTGACAAGTTTCGACCTGATTCAATTAAAAGTGAGTCACTGTTATGTATCTACAGTTGATAAATAACCAAGGCGATCGGTAGATCGCTGCGTTCGTGAAATAGACGATCTACCGAGAAAATATTTATTTACAGAAATGCAATTTAATATATTTTGAGTTTTCATTTTTACACCGACAGATGTTGTTACTGTACTCATTTTTACATATTATCATGATAGTACTAAATCTTATTTCTATTTTCATTGTTTCACGAAGAGATTTCTGTTAGGGTCCTTATTTTTTTATATATTATCTATATTATCGTAGTACTAAATAAATGATTTTTTTTATATTTTACAAAAACTCGTAATTATTATTAAAAAAAAGACGGGTTGCACTCCGGGAGTGCCGGCAGAAGTGAAGACTTGAATATTAACGTCTTACGAATTTTCGATCAGGTCACGTGTCCTGACGCGAGTTTAACATTTTTTACCCATTACAAAAAAAGTGTACAAAAGTTTTCGTCTTACGAATTTTTGATCAGGTCACGTGTCCTGACGCGAGTTTAACATTTTTTACCCATTACAAAAAAAGTGTACAAAAGTTTTCGTCTTACGAATTTTCGATCAGGTCACGTGTCCTGACGCGAGTTTAACATTTTTTACCCATTACAAAAAAGTGTACAACGCCGCTAAAGAAGTTTTCACTTCAAAAATGCAAAAATTATATAGGTGACCGGTAATTGCTCGTATTCCTCTCGGGACAAGAAACTATTACTAATTTGGAATGATTTAATTTTATCACTTGGGGGTCGGAAATGTGTCATTTTTTTATGATGACACTTCTGTGAAAAATTTTAGTTATTTTTTTTTTTAATTTATTGTTTTAATGCACAACATAAAATCTAACTGCAGTAAATTTCGTGGTTTTTAGCTATACGAAGGTTGGCCAATTAGTAAGCTATCAGATCATGGAAAAATTCAGGTCAAAAAGTGAGAATATTTTTTTTTTCATTTATCTCCCAAAATTCGGATTTTCGTAAAAAGAAAACCGAAGTAGATTTTCTCGACTCCTTGCAAGTGATGAGATTAAATCATCATCAGAAGTATCCAGTTTTATTTCAACATTCCAAATTAGTCATAGTTTCTTTTCCCGAGAGGAATACGAGTAATTACCGGTCACTATGCTATGTCAATGCCACAAAAATGAGTAGGTATTTATGTAAACTTGAAGTTCGTAAGTACAACATAAATAATTATTGATATCAAGTTTCGAGAGTGTAGTAAGAATAAAATTATTAAAACGAACTCATCGATCGAGGACATAAAAACATTTAGGTTTTAGTGCTTTAATTTTTCGTCGTCTATGAATTCATTCTATTAATTTTACTATGACTACACTCTCTTAAATTGATATCAGGTGTTACAAACTCATGAAATACACGAAACGTCAAAATTCGTCGAAATTTCGAATTCGATTTTTTTTTTCATCATTATAAAACTATTTTACGATTGTTTGATTATGATTGCTCGAAAGTAAAAAAAAAACATTAGTAGGTAAGGTACCTACCGTATTTTTCAGACTATAAGACGCATACGACGATATAATGGTTTTTAGAAAAAATATATTTTAATGTTACTTTGGGATCAGAATTTTTATTTATTGTTAACATAAATTTAGAGACGATTTATCGAAAAAAATATTTTAATGTAACCTTCGGATCATAAGACGCACCCAAAATTTGTGTCCATTTTTCTATGTAAAAAGGTGCGTCTTATAGTCCGAAAAATACGGTATATATCTACAGTAGAAATAATAGTTATGTGGTAGTGAACGTGTTAAGTCATTAAATTTTAATAGAATATGTGTTTCATCAACTTTGACAAGTGGCCATTTCTATGTAATGAAAGACGCGGGACAATAATAATAGTTAACACCTGCCGACGTTAAGAGCGTGGGTTCATTTGTAGTGGGGCGACGGCATTGCGACAGAACTGACGCTGCCACATTGTAAATGTCCTCACCCACACAAATCGTTGATCAAATATGTATTTAAATTAATCAAAAACTTTTATAAAACGTCACGCAACAAAGTTTTCGTTAACGTACGTATATGGTTCTAAAATATGCAGTATACAGAGTGATCAAAAATACCCGAATATATGTTACCCCGGATTTATAGAAAGGGCCGTAACTAGCTTATTTGGGGCCCTGGGCAAGACCTCACCACTGGGCCCTGCTACACTAAATTTTATAAATTAAATAAAGCTACGCATTTCCCAAAATACTGTTACACGCTCCCCGTTGCGACGACAAAGAATTTTGTGAGATAACAATCGGCTCGTCATTCTAAAAATGACACACAGATTGTTGTGGAACAACAATCGGCTTCTTGTTCTAACAATGATGCACAGATTGTGGTGGGGTAACAACAATAGGCTTGTTGTTATAACAATATGCGTAGGTAAAAAGGTCTTTGTTGCCAAATTCCAGACAACAATGAATGCAGGAAAAGAAAAAACGATCCAGCACATATATAAACCACGTGATAGCTCAGTAGACAGGCAGCCATACATGTTGTTTCATCGAGTGAACAAATAGTGGTGACATAAATTAACAGTCAGTATCGTGAACAGTACTGAGGTAACTGCTAAAATAAATAAATGAACTGTGTATATAGTTAATAAATATAAGTGTTCTAAATAAATTTTCATGTGTTCCTGTGTTGTAAATATTTCGTGTACATAAACAGTGACTTTGTATTCTTCAGTACTTATTCTTTTATTTTATTAGTTAGAATTGTTGTTTTGTTTCTGTTACGTTATAAAGAAGTACCTTTCGTTAGTTTGTTTATTTGTTTGTTAACGTTTCACTATTGTAAATAAATCTTTTCCACCACCGACTAGAACATTTTTGTTAGAATACGATAAGTTATTTCTAAGTAAATTTCGCAAGATATTCAATTCAAATTGGAGCTCTTTGAAAAGGGGAAATTCTGCTCTGTCCACTGAGCTATCGCGGTGGTATATATATGCGCTGGATAGTTCTTTCTTTTTCTTGCATTCAGTGTTGTCTGTAATTTGGCAACAAAGTTTTTTTTACCCCCGCATATTGTTATTGTTTGAACAATCAAGCCGATTGTAGTTCCACAACAATCCGTGTATTATTGTTAGAATAACAAGCCGATTGTTGTCCCATAAAAATCTGTGTATCATTGTTAGAACAACAAGCCAATTGTTGTCTCCCAGCACTCTGTGTGTCATTGTTAGAAAGAAGAGCCGATTGTTGTCTCTCGAAATTCTTTGTCGTCGCCTGCTGGGGGGTTTCTGTTACAATACAAATCACTTACGTTTTGACAGCAATATTTTGAGTCGCCCGTACAAAGTCGAGAGTAGGCGACATAATTGAATAACGTATACCTCATTATCGCTACGGATCGTTCAAAATGTTAAAGCGGCGCGCGAACTGTCGCAGTATCGCAAACCGTGGAGGCGTGACATGTGCGTGAAGAATACGTCATTATCGCGTATCACGTTGCGTCAGTGACTCGGTGCATGCATCTTTACATCCTCGCAGCCTTACGTTTAGGATTCCAAACTTCAGTAGGTACTATGACGAAACTTCCGGCTAGCAAGCTCAGCGGTGCAAAGGTCGTGGGTGTCGTTAGTTTAAATTTGGGCAAACGTGATTAAAAGGGCTAAAAAAATTCTTAACTAAAAAAAAACACTCAAAAATTGACAGGCGAATCCAAATTAGACAAAGCGTCATTTAAAACGACCTGTCCAAATCCAACAACAAAACGCCAAAATATCAAATCGACAACCAAAAAACGTTCAATTAAATTGCAATCTTCAAAATATATCTTTCCAATCTCATAAACCAGAATTAATTTCTATTCTCACATGTCGCCGCTGAATTATTTAATATACTTTTAAAGTTTAGAAAGCGTTCAGAAAAACAGTATCTAACAGCTCTTTATAACGCAATGTGAGCAGCAAGTCTTTAAGAGCGACGGTGGTTCAGTGGTTGAATGCTCGTTTTGTTTTTAGCATTGCAAATAATTTGATTTATTTTTATTTTTTATTTTTAAAATTGCAAATCACTTGATTTTTTTTTTATATCAAAACTTTTGTTTCCCGTTAACCCAGAATCTTGTTTGGCGCAAAGTAGGTTGCATAGCACAAGTAAAGAAAAAATCCGAAAATTATAAATTTCTCATTTCATATATGTATAGAATTATTATAGGACAAATTTAATTTTTATGAATTAACGGTACGGAACCGAATTCTACTCGCACTTGTCCGTATTTTTTTAGTATTATTGACTGTTCTCTGTTTTATGATATAAAAAATGAGTTTATAGAAATAAACACGTGGGTCATTTAAAAAGCTTGTGTGGGTCAGTGTCTGACCCGCGGGTCGTAGGTTCGCCATCACTGCTATAGACTATCAGGCCGTATGTAGGTACTGACAGAAAAAAACAATTATGTAAGGTTAATGATTTTTTTCTAATTTAAATCCTAATAGTACTAACAGACGGTCGAACTTGGTTCGAAGCGGACAGCGGATCTGGTCCGCTCCGTACCAAATCTGTTCGTCTGTACAGTAGTCTGCGTGTCCGGCCGGTTCGATGGGAACAGATTCGGTCGTCTGTTGCAAGATCCGCCGTACCATGTCCGTTGTCGGACCGGACCAAGTTCGACCGTGTGTTAGCACTATTAGACTAGATTGCACAAAGCTTTGTCAGAAAACATGGAGCGAGCGTGACAGTGGGTTGTGGTCATAAAAGTATTCTTAGTTTTTTTGTCAACATAAAACTTGACATTGTCGTAACATAAGTCACAAAATATTTTGTTTTAGTTTCTAAAATCTACGCTTGGGAATAAACAAGTAAAATTCTGTTCTGAAATGCCGTTGTGGTCGGACATTAAATTTTACTGTTTTATACACAGATAAATAAAGATTATATTGTTAAAATAGTAGGTCGTTCCAAACATTTTTATTATGTAACGTAACATTTTTATTATGTTAATAGTACTAACAGACGGTCGTACTTGGTTCGAAGCGGACAGCGGATCTGGTCCGCTCCGTACCAAATCTGTTCGTCTGTACAGTAGTCTGCGTGTCCGCCCGGTTCGATGGGAACAGATTCGGTCGTCTGTTGCAAGATCCGCCGTACCATGTCCGTTGTCGGACCGGACCAAGTTCGAGCGTCTGTTAGTACTATAAGATAGATCTGTAAAAAATGAATATTTTTCAATGTAAAATTTCGCAAAGAAAAAAAACTATAAAATTCACAATGTTTCGTTCTGTCATTGTGGCATATTATTGTATAAAGTTTCTGATCTATTCTATTCTATGGAAAAACACAAGGCTGGGCTATGGCTTAACTTTACCACCTGAGGCTCGTGGCAAATTCATCGGGTGGGGCCCTCCCTTAATATAAAAAAAGCTTCACGTTGAATAGTTTCATCTTTATAAATGTTAGGATCCTCCTGTCCTAACGGCCTCTTAGGCCGGGGACCCCTTAGGCCAGGGGCCCTGTGCATTTTGCCCGGTCTGCCGTATAGGGTATTGTTACGCTATTGAGGCTGGGGTCTCTTATTTTGACGCAGCGTCTAGCGTCTGTTGACGCAGCTACATGCGTCTGGACCTCACGAGGTATATTATACTTGGTTCTTCTATGAGAGCTGCAAAGATGCAGAACAATAATTTTGCAATGCATTTTTCATATTTAACCAATATTTAAAGTTAGGAAATAATTTAATAGTTACACAATCAACGCTAGAGTTTATCAGTTATCGGCGGACCACAAAACTCGTGTATTCTGTGTGGCAGACTTTCTTGTGTTCAGGCACTGTTCTGCACTCCGAAACAGCACATTACACTTCATCATCACCATGCAAATCCTTATCCACAAGTTTTAGTGGGTTATTTAGATCGGCTTTGAGCTGCATTCATTGTCAGCATAGTAGTGAAAATCAGCATCTATCACTGTCATATGCTAGAAGTGATCACTGGATCTATCTCATTCAGTTTTGACTCGGCGGTACGTATATCATACATAGATAAACACACGGCTTATGGCAGTAATGACTAGTGTTACAGTGTATAATGTAGTTTGCTGTCAACAGTGTTTCAAACAAGTTAAAAATTCAAACATCATAAACAAGGATGTGACTCATAATTTAATCCTCCCCCCCTCATTCCTAACGCGTGCTAGGAAATATCTCCAGTTGACCATAACACTCATTTAAAATGTTCACGCTATGCCAATGGTTAGACAAATCCTTGATAAGTAGAGAACTCCATAACTTGAAATTTTTATCACTTCCCTTGAAGTTCGAGTTATGGAGTTTCTACTGTAACTGCCTTCGCCCATGAATGGCACAAATGTTTTGTTACCTCTAATAAAATAAATCCTTTCTGCGAGGTGCTCTGTTTTGTTTGAAACTTGACTAACAAAGATTGATTGCAAATGATTTTTTTTACAGATTTAAAGTAGCGTTGCACTAACCAAGTACATTAAAGGAAAGTGTATTCAAAATAAGATTGCATAATGTCTCGTGTATATAGCGATATTGAATGATGTTAAGTAATTTGTTAAAAGTGCGTGTGGGTGGTTTCAGCGCATTAAGAAAATATTCACACATCAACGAGATTGCTCCATGCCAAAATAGAAGAGTGGGCATGGCGCAACGTAAGCAGACTGAAAGAAAAATATCGTCAGCCTAATAATAAAACTCTGTATCTCAAATTTTCATCAAAGGACCCCGCACAAACCTTATGGGATTTGGTTCTCGGTTAAATTGACCGACAATGGTTTTATTTTATAGTTTAAAGTTCACTAAGAAAAAGTGTCCATGAGCGCATAGTCTAAAAACCAATAGACTTTTAGCTACAGATATATGTGACAAATAACTAATATAATTGAGGAGCTGGGTGGAAAAACAGCTTAAGTCGACTTAGGTCGTTTTTCCGGAAACAACAGATTTAGAATCGTTGGTGATTTGTTTATATGGTGGCAAAATTTTAGTTTTCTATGTTGCCCCTAGATGGCACAATTGTCTTAAATGTATACACAAGTTTAAAGCTGTTTTTCCGTCCAACCGTTTACCTGTTGACAGCGCACAAAAATGAAAATGGCGTCAAGTGATACTAAATACGCGATAAGTGAAAATATAGTGAAAATAGTGAAGGAGAAGATGATGATATTATTAAGAAACGATTATCAGTATATAAAGGAAGGAAATGGGTAATAAAATCTGAGACATGGACCAAAACTGGATGAAAAATCATGAGAAACAAAAACGTGAATCAAACATTACAGCGAGCAATGAAAGTATTATATTTTTGTGATTTCTGTGATAACTGAAGCTTGAAAGTAATGCAAGGTTTTTTGATTTCCTTAATCAGATGTACTTTTAAAGTGATTTATTAACTAATAATATTTTATTTTCGGTTTTTAATGGGACTGTTCTCGCAAAAAAATTGATAAGAATTAATCGACTGTGATTCACTATTAACGTAAATTATTTTTTTTTATTTAATCAGCAAAATGAGAATAATATTATTTTAATAATATCTACATAATAACTATATATTTTGTTAATATTTTCATCCATAAAATTATTTTAATACAAAATGAAAATATATTTTCCAAGATTATTTTTGTTTATTATTGGGTAACACTTGAATGTTATAATAAATCTTATTATTCCCAGTTTACTTTTCTTAATTTTAATGCCCCTTTTTAGATCATTCTGTTGCAAAATATACTAAATATAATATCACTTAAGCCAAAATACCCGTTATATGGAAAAACGTCTTAACTTTGAGCTAATATATTGATTAATTTGGTGCCCTTTTCGAATAAATAATATTATGATAAAATAAAATTTGTATTTTTAAGCATAATAACAATCCACCTTGAAAATTTAAAAAATGTACGACATCCTGAAATAACATTGATATTGATTTGAAACTTTGAATCCATTTATCTCAAAACGGTGTTTTCCGACTTAAGCGGTTTTTCCACCCAGCTCCTCAATTTAGAGTGATGATGATCCTGTTTAAATGTTAGAAGATTAAAGGATGAATCCTGGTGGCATAGGATCAATGAACTAACCAAATACTGAAGGTTTTTTATTGCATTTTATTGTCTAAATAAATTAATAAATAAATTAAATTAAATAAATAAAAAATGTCATCATTTTTAATTTATTTAATTTAATTTATTTTATACACAACAACAATACTGAGAAAACAGACAGCATTGATTCTCCGAAGATGGCATAAAGTTTGCCGAAACGTCAGACAATAATTTGCAATAAGAAAACCTTCAGTATTTGCCTAGTTCATTGATCCTATGCCACCAGGATTCATCCTTTAATCTTCCTACAGTTTAGCGAGATTTTAGATATAGGAATATCCGTTGAATTCACAATCTGAAAAAATTTCGGGAGCTATGCTCTCATCTTCAGCAAACACTAAACAGTTTAGTGTTTGCTGAAGATGAGAGCATAGCTACCGAAATGTACATCCGCTAATAAAACTAAGAAGTAACTATTCTTTATTTTTTATTTGTAAACAGAAATAATTTATTGGTAAAGAAAAAGAGAAAAACATTCCTATGACAGACGTATTAAAACATCATTAAAATAAACCAATAAATTCTTTTGAAAGAATTTATATTGAAAGAAAATGTTCGCAATTCGTCGCATAACAATAAATCCGCAAGAAGAATTTTTTTAGACATGTCGATAACAAAATAATTGAAAGAGACGTTTTTCATTTCGTTTTACAGGACCAACAACTTACCAACTGGTGGTAAAAGCGCGCGATGCGGTGGACGAAAGTACTGCGAATCTTACCTTGTCGTTGACGTTGAAGCCACACCTGGCGCCACCGAGCTGCGGTAAGATGGGACGCGACGTGTGCTTCTGGTCGACGGTCCAGTACAGCGTCATGGAAAACAGACCTTCCATGACGTATCTTGGCACGCTGGGATCGGATTATCTGCAACAAAAATTATGTCCTGGCTATAAAATTGACTACAATGTCACTGAAGGTGAGTGTTTTAAATAAAAAAAAATTGAAAAGAAGTTTGACCCTGCAGGCCATCCCTGTAAGTTCCCGCTATTTTCGAGTTCAAAACGCTCTAAAATATATAAAATATAGCAAGAAGTTTATTTTTTAAGCTCTTCGAGCTCAAAAAAAAAACACTTTGTTACGAAATTTTCGTTCACGGTATCTCATGAACCAATGAACCGATTTTGATGCGATTTGCGGCAGTCGGCGCAATTTTTTAACCTTAAAAAGTAATTTATTACAGAAAAATCGATCTCATAGGAATTTTACGAGTAATTTAAAAAAAAAGTTTTATACAAACTTTTCATTCACGATATCTCGTGAACAAATGAGCCGATTTTGATGCGGTTTGCGGCGATGGACGCAGTTTTTTTAACCTAAGAAAGTAAATTATTACAAAAAAATCGATTTGATAAGAATTTTACGAGTAATTTTAAAAAATTACTTTTTTCCTAATTTTTCGTTCACGTTATCGCATGAACAAATGAACCAATTTTGATTTTGTTTGCGGCGATCGACGCAGTTTTTTTTTTTTATTACAAAAAAATTGATCTGACAACAATTTTAAGAGTCATTTTAAAAAAAAACTTTTTTACGATTTTTTCGTTCACGGTATCTCGTAAACAAATGAACCGATTTTGATGCGGTTTGCGGAAATCGACGCAGTTTGTTAAGGAGAAGAGCTGATTAGATTTTGGAATTAATCGGTTGAGTAGTTAAGAATATATTTTACAAAAACAAATTTTTAAAAATTTTTGAAACTTGTTTTTTTAAGATTTCTCAAAATTTTTTGGGCCGAATCATTTCAAATTTTCAGGAAGTCTAAGTTCATCAAGATCACGTCAGATGCCGCAAACCGCGTTTCAGTCGGACACTCCGTTTAAAAGATATAAAAGGTTTACATACATACATACACACACATACACACACATACAGCCCTACGGACATCATCGCCAAAATAGTTTCAATAGCTTCCCAGGACCTCAAAACGTCCAGATCTGGCTAAAACTCGATTTTCGAAAATCGGGGTGAAACCAATAACTTCCCGATTTTTGAAAAAATTTTTTTTTTTTTTTATAGCGGGAGGTTAAAAATCCAGCCAATTGGGCGACGGGACCATTCCAAAATAGAGCTGTAACAAACCGTATGTATTCGTTACTGAGTAACGGGTGCATCGTCTGACTCGAAGTAACGAATAGTTACTTACAAATTCATTTCGTTACTCGCATGTTTCGTATCCATGTCAGTTCGACTCGTTTGATACGGTTATACGAACACAATGTGTTATACTTATAAGTATTCATAAAGTACGAAGTCATGACTCATGTCGTATCACGTATACGACGCGCTTTGTGCGAAGCTACATGCTTATTGTTATTATTGTATGTCGTATGAAAAGTACCGAGTAACGTAACGATACGAAAGTAACGGGTACTAGTTCTTTAAGTAACGAATACATAGCGGTACACAATTTCTCGTTACTTTTACAGCTCTATTCCAAAATGTTGACGTTTGATATAGTATAATAGAGAAAATAAAATTTTTGATATCGCGTGAGGTGACGCTGGTAATGGCTAGTATTCAATATGATATTATTGCTATTTGTTAACATGGTTACCTACATAATATGTTCGTGGTCTTGTAAACATTAATCAAAGCCTGCTTAACTAGTTTATTTCTGACAGATCTACAAAACAAAAGAACAGCTGATTTTTTTTAATTTTCAAAATATAGTGTAACCTCTTTATAAGGAATCTCAAGGGACCGAAAATTTTTTTTTCGTTATATGGAGGGAAGAAAGAAAAATAACCAAATTTAACCTAATTAATTTATTCCAAAACACATAATATAGTCTGTTAACTTTGCCTGACGTTTTTTGATATGCCAATATTTGTTTTGTATTTTGTTAAGTATCTTACGCATGTCTTGAGATGTCGTGGAATCATCCTCATTAAACTATACGAATTTTTCGATAAGTTTGGCGGCTTCAAGATGCTTGTTGAATAGTTAGTGATGGTTCAGAATCGTACACTTTACGTCTGTAAATATTTGCTGACGCCTAAATATGAACATATTTCTTCGTAATAGAGAATTGCGCTATAAAGAGAGGTTTTAAGGTAAACCATTCAAATTGTAAAAACTTCTACGTTATAGGGAGTTTTTCGTTTTAACGAAGGACGTTAAAGAAGTTTCACTCTATTTCCGATTTAGAAAAAAAATTTGACGAAACTTTGTTAAAAAAAATTAATAGAATAATAACCCGTTATGAACAGTATTCCATTATTATATAATATTATATAAAATAGCATACACCTTTTCTATGCATGCGCCGACTTTCCCCAAAACCAATAGGGCTCTTCATATTTGCACACCAAACATCCTCCCACAATTTGGTTTCAATCCGCTCATCCATTTGACCTGTATCGTGCTCACAGACTAACAGACAAACAGACGGACAGAGTTTTTCCAAAAATATGTTTTTTGGAGTCGGTGGACCTCAAAACGAAAAGATATTGTAAAATTTTGAAGAGTGATTTTTTGACCTAAACTAAGTAGTACCATTCCCCACGTGTGGTTTGGAATGGTAAAATATTTTTACGCGCGGTTAAAAGGAGAACCACTTTGAAATTTCGCATAGGATTACTGTGACCCGATATTGCAGTCAGGATTCTAAATTGTTTCAGGTTCACAATATGTGTCTGTTATGAAACAGTCCGAAGCCTCGTGGACGCTGACAACAAATCGTGCACTGGAACGCGATATAGTGTTCGCGCGATCGAACAACGCGGTCGGATCGCTGCTCAACGTGACGGTCGTGTGTGCGATCAGCCTTAACGGCAACATTAAGAACACACAAATTGAAAAGCTGCGGGTACACGTGCTCGATGAGAACGACAACGCGCCTATTTTGCAAGGAGACAACAAGGTGCGAACGGCGTTTGTCGAAAATGGCCGATTTGAACAGGTAAATGTACACCCCCTGTGGTTCTTCGATTTGTGAATGTATCAATTATTATATTGTCAGTTTATTATAATATAATCTTTTTCAAGCATGCCATGCTACCCACTAAAGCCCTTTTTCGTCAAACCTTGCAGGTCGAAGGTACGGACTTCCGGCATCAGTTTTAAGGCAGAATGTCGTAACATTTATGTAATGGGGGGATTGCACGCACTGATGCCGGAAATACGTACTTTCGACTGGCTAGAAATAAAAATAATTATCATGCAGACCGATCCGTGAGACTGCCGCTACTGCCGCCAGCCAATAGTTGCGAACAGCTGTCATTCGTGTTTTTACGTATAACCTCAAAGCTGGTTGCTTGGAATTTATCTGTGTTTTTATGTAATTAATGAATTATTGTCACTGATTAGCGTACTTGCGACCGAGATATGAAGAAAATAGTATACACCAGAAGGACAGAAAGTTTGAGATTCTTGCACTGCGCGTCATGATGCCATCGGCTCGCCTCGGGCATCATGGCGCACTGTGTATGAATCTCAAACTTTTTGCCCTTGTGATGTAATATACTATTCTATTCAATACTCGGTAACTTTGGTTGAACACTAGATGACTTTCAATATTGAAACCGAATTTTTTAGAAAAACATTGAAATTAACCTGAAAATTAACGCTGGCAACAAGATTGGAAGTCAACCAGTTTAAAAAAAGGTAAACATCTATTTCGAATACAGCCTAATCCCTCCAGGAAAAGATGATTTCATTCTTATAGAAGAAACAGAATGTACCTTACATCACTCAAATAATAAGAATGAGAATTAACCATGGATGCTTTCCCTCCCATCTACACAGAATTGTAATAGTATAGTAAACTCGCCTTTCTGTACTTGTGATGTAATTTCTATTTGTGATCTAAACCACATCTTCCTGTTATGCGAAAACCATAATGTAACTGAATTATGTATTTTTTTTAAATAAGGGCTTCTCCCTCCCTATAAATATGGAGCTCATTTTAAATTCACAGATTTTTGAAGTATACGACTGGATGTGTATAAGGTCAAATTGTGTAGTACATCTAATTAAATTTTCAAAATCATAAAACTTACCATACAATGTACATCATAAACAAGTGTAATCATAAATTATTATTGTAATACTTACCTTACCTGTAGATAACGATATATCCACGCAATAGCCTTAGATGCTGAGCGTGTTTTATTTAAATAAAAAAAAAAATCATAAATATATAAAAATTTGCATTTGCGAAGACTTTGTGTTAATTTTAATGATTTTTTATAATAGATTTTCTAAAAATTTTCCTATAATTAAATAATATGAACAAATATTTAACATTTAATTTGACTACTGTGACTTTAGTAAAAAACAAGCAGGCAACATGGCTGTCCACGTGGTCTTCTGACACTCGGAAACATAACGTGGAGATAGAATTTCTGACCTCAAAAATTTGCAGCTATGAATAGGTACTATAAAAATAATAATAAATAAAAATGTCAAATCAAAATTCAAAGAAAGTATTTATTTATTATGAATTATTATCAAGCAATCAAAGTGGTGATTAAGAAATCAATTATCATTACACAAAGTAATAAACTGATACGTAAAGTCAGTAATTAAAGTTTACTTTTGGCAGACTTTTGTTAAAGCAAACTTTTTTCAAATTAATTGCAGATAATCTGTAGGTACGAACATTTTAGTTTTCCAAACAAAAATAAATATCTCAAATCTTTTACATACTTTTGTTACATTACAGTGTTTATCCGACATATAAACGCATTTTGTGTTCTAAATGCACATAAATCTCAAAAATGACAGGTCCAGAATAACTGACAGTTGGTTCACGTGATATATGACATTTCATAAATGCGATCTTTATTATCGACATGCAGGAACGCGACGTTGCCTCATTGACTCATTACATCCGCCATTAATTAAGATTAGGGTTCGAAGAATTGATTTCATCACTTTCAAAATAAAAAATTTCCGTGGAATTGCCGGTAACCCCACGTTTTTTTGGGCTTGAAAAATCGCAAATTTTACAAAGAAACTGATAATAAGTTTTTGAATCATAAATATTTGAAATAAAATGATAAATGTTTTAATCTTCCCAAAATTTTTAACACTTCCGGTAGAAATATCATTGAGTGAATGGTGATTTTAAAATGAATTTTTTCATAAAAAAAGTCGGTAAGGTATCTATTTTTTGGTTTTAATCGATGCAGGAGGTCTAATTCTATAACATATTTTAAATTTAGGCAAAAATCTTTGAATTCAAAAATGTTATACACATCCTTGAACGAATTTTGTCTCAAAAATAATATATCATTTAAAAAAAAGAGGTTATAAATATGGAAGACTTTCTTGTTTGTGTTGGTCCTGCATTTAAGAGTCTATTGCTGTTCTTGAACTATTTCAAGTTCCGTGAATCCATCCGTCAGTGTGTCCTTGTTTTATATTTTGTTGAACTTTATTGAGAATTAGTTGCTGACACATGGGTTAAGCCCTGAAGCCATTGGTGGTGGTTTAAAAAAAATTAAAAACCTGAAAATTGGTGCTCCAAAACAATAAATTAGATACTGAAAGTCAGAAAATGAAGTTTTAATGGAATGTAACATTGAGATAAATTTGGCATAGTTATACTTCTCCCACTTAGAACGGATGTTATGCAAATCCTATCCCAAACGTACTTTTCACCTACCATCACATATACTATGGGTGTGAGTTGTTAACTTGTTATGTGAGTGGGTGTGGAAGGTTAATATAATATGTATGTTCCAAGCTGCTAGCAAACGGTAACGAAACCGTCACCCGCATGCGCAGTAGCTAGAACGAAACTGTATCTATTTTGGAACGCATTTTAGCTATCAGCGCATGCGTTACCATTTGCTGACTACTTGGAACATACCTAACATTTCCAAAGAAAGAGAGAGAGGAGAGAGAGACTATTTATTAATAAATCTTACAATTTTGCACTCGGGTGAAGCCGGGACGGGCCGCGCGTATCAGCATAAATTTAACCCGAATGAATTAAACACACATACCACAGAGGAATGGACAACTAATGATCATATTGTGGTAAATAGTTAACGTAGCATTTTTTCTATTACAGAACAAAACATTAAATCTGTCAAAGCCGGTATTAATCTGGGATTTTGACTCCAAGGATCTTAATAACTACACAGTGGAACTTCTAGACGATAAAGAAGATCTTCTGCAGCCCATTTCTGATATCATTGGGATGGAAGCCACTGCCAGGAATCGAACAAAAGAAACTATTGTTAAAGTCACCGGTAAGTTGCTTTTGAAATAATTTGTTTATGCACTGTCTAAAAAATAATTTTGGAGATGCAAAATTAACGGTTATGGTAACTACAATAGGAAAAAAGATACTGCGTATTTTCCACTACACACTACAGAACTAACACTGGTATAATTGTAAAAAAAAATGGCAGACAGTCGGGATCAACCTACGACCTTTCGGTAACGAGGCAACCGGTCTACCTCGCCGCCGCCTTAGTTTATGGTATACGTACACTGAGACACGTTCGTTAAATCTATATATATAAAGCTGAAGAGTTTGTTTGTTTGGTTGGTTGAACGCGCTAATCTCAGGAACTACTGGTTCGATTTGAAAAAATGTTTTTTGTTGGATAGCCCATTTGTCGAGGAATGCTATAGGCTATATAATATCACGCTACGACCAATAGGAGCGGAGCGTCAATGAAAAATGTAAAATATAACTAAAAATTTGTACTTCCGACAAAAACTTTTGAACGGTAACTCCGATCATCATAAAATTTGGACACAACATTCATCTCGGTAAACGAGCGTAGGTACTCATGCCCCTCACTCCCATTCGTTCTTTTGCACCCGGGTGAAACCGGAAGGGACCGCTAGTTTTCAATATATGAATCAATTTTACCCTACCGTGCAAGAAGTTTAACTTCAAAAATGTGTGTCGCGGCTTACACGACCGAAGTGAAACATAAATTGGAAAAGAAAAAAAGAAACAAGCAGCGTAACGGACTGAAAATAGTCACATGTTTCAATCGAATTTTCCAAGCACAATAAACTGTGAAGCTAACCGTTGGAAAGTTTTTGTGTGACGAACAGATACGTTTTTTAAGTAAAACTTCTTTAGCCACGACTTGACTCAGATCTTTTTTCGGATAGTATAGTATTCGGACGGAAGTTACGTGTTTACGCAGTTTCCGCTGTTGAACCCCTTCCGACCTGAATTTTATATTTTTGAAACACAAAATATTTTTTAGGGTATTGGGCTTATTTAGGGCGTAATTAAGGTATATTCGGTGAAAAACTAAATTTAATTTTTACAGAATTTTGGAAAATCCTATATCTATCTATTGAAATGGACAATAGGTAAAAAAAAAAGTATTTTATCAATTTTATTTAATTTATTTTTTATTTCATGAAAATGCGTAAGTTATACAAGTAGTAATTAATCAGAATATACACTTTTACCAGCTTTGCATGAATCCATGACTGCGGTCAACACTTGACTCGATATTTCCATCTACCCAAATATGATATCTTTGTTTTGTTTGACACGCATTTCAGATAAGCCCCAAGCACAATGAAATGTTTATATTTGATATTTAATAACGCTGACTTAAACTACACGCGTTAGAAAAGTATGTCCATTGAAATGACCGTCAGGACCGAAGGGGTTAAAGGCATCGACTGACAGATGGCGGCATCGTAGAAACCACATTGAAAAGTGCTACAGACGCAAACCAATTTTGTTATCGGTTTCCGCTATTTAAAAGCATCAACTGACAGACGAGAAGTAGTAAAAAAAAAGGTTTGCACTGCGGGAGTGCCGGGAGAAGTGAATACTTGAATATTAACGTCTGACGAATTTTCGATCAAAATGGTTTGTATCATAGATTGCATTTTTATGTAGGTACGATATTTCAACGCTAGATGTCTAACGTTGTATAAGTTAGAGAGTTTTCTCGCTCACCCAGTTCTTACTTTACCTGACGCCTGACGCGAGTTTAACATTTTTTACCCATTACAAAAAAAAGTGTACAACGCCGCTAAAGAAGTTTTCACTTTAAAAATTATAGATCTACCGATAAAACTGAGCGTGTGAAGCGAATTCTAGGATATAGATATGTTTTCGAAAGGAACAGAGTGCACTTGAAATCGAACAGATGACCTGCCGGATTCAGGTCACGGTATTTCTTAGTAAACATCTATTCGATTAGAATTCAATTCACATTCAGATATATATCTACTTATGTCACTTAAACCGAGTGACACGGGTCTTGCTGCTGCCTGTTATTCTATCGCCGGGGAACAACAAAATCACTCCATTCGTGCGTTCAATCCAACCGGCCGATATAACAGATTAACCCGTTATCGACTCACTGAACACTTTATTCAATTTACTTGAGAAAACGAAACTCGCGGCTTGCGTTTTAGTTCTATTTAAGACGTATTTACTAATTTTTCCCGACGGCTTCGTTCACGTAAACGTCAATTCTATCCGCAGAATTGATCGCGTTTCGAAAAAAAATTAATTTAGCCTGAATATATATCATTTCAATTTCGTCTTGAAGTAAAACTTCTTTAGGTGGACGGAAGTAACGTTCAGTAATGTCTATAGTTTGTTTCCGTAGTTTCCGCTACCGTAGTTATAAGGACATTGCACAGATGGCGGCATCAAAATGCACCTGTAGAAACCACATTGAACGAAATGTGAAACATGGCTACGGACGAAAAACAATTTTGTGATCGGTCGAAGCCCTGGCGGAGGTCGACGAAACACATAATTATATTTATAACAATTATGATTTTTAAAAAACAATATTTATTATACAAGGTGTTTTTTTAAAAATTTTGGACGTTTTTCTTTAAAGATAACGGGTTGAATAAAAAATAAAGATTTGAATAAAAAAAGTTTGAACGAAAGTTATTGCTTTTCGAGGAGGAAATTGTTGACACAACACCCATCCCCACCGCCGCACCTCTTAGCGGGGGGGGGGGGGTTTGACCTTTGCTTTTTAAATGGGTAACCCCATTTTTTTGTGGAAAAAAAACATTTTTTGTTGCTAAAAAAACTACAAGTTAAATTAAGAAATATTTCAAACAAAAGATGTTCAGTTTCACATTAAAAAAATTCGATTATAAAAAAACGTCCAAAAAGTTTTTAAAAAAATACCCTGTATATAAATATAATAGGCAAAAATTTTAAATAAATCAAAAATAATAAATTAATAATAACAATAAAAATAAATATACAACCGAAATAAATATTAATATTAAAGAAGTTTTACTTCAACCGCGCGTAAACATTACACGCATGCACTCATGTTTTTTTCCACAGTCAATAATTTTCGTTAATCGTCCGCCATATTGAATTCTTGTTGACGTATTTACACCCTATAACACGCTCGTCTCCAAGTCAAATCGACGAACATCTTATTTGTCAAATTTCAGTAGTTTGGCGGCTATAAGGGAAAAATCGGTTCAGTAGTTTGGCGGCTTTAAGGGAACATACATACATACATACATAGGCTTCTAAACTCATAACCCTTAATTTTTGGTAAAAATGGCATAGCACTTTTCAGAAAGTACACGTTAATGTAAATCAGCCTTTAACGAGAAGCAAATTAAATTAGTACTCATCAGATTACAGTTTGAGATGCACTGATCTAAGTATAATGTCGATGTCTACCGAAGTATTGAATGTCTTTCGGTCTTGTGCGACGTCTAACGAGCTCCCCGAGGGCATTTGTTAATGACACCACTGATTGCCATACTCCTTATAACTGCGAACATATTAGTATAACGTCGGCCCGGGCTGCCATCTGATACACGCGTTAATGTCTCTTACACTGTATACCGCAAAATGTAGGTACAGGGTGTTCGGTAAACACGCAAAACTGTGTGCATAGAATTAGAAATTAATGGTTTTCGAATGTGTTTTTTACTGGCGCTTTGAGACTTTACTTCGTGCCAAATTTCAATATTCTAGGTCAACGGGAATTACCCTATTTGTTTTGATGATTATTGTATTGGCTTGATTTTTTTACATGACTAAGGGGATATATTTTGATAGTAGGTACTTTCAACTTGCCATTCCTGAGAACAGTGATCTTGTCAGATTGACAGACAGACAACAACATGCTGCTACAACTGTTTTTTCATTCAGAATATTTGTTCTCGATAAATATTTCGCTAACTTTTTTAATATTCAATAAAATATTTTGTCTGAAAATATGTAATAATAATAAAAATGATGCGTTTAACGTCCGTTTATCGACTTTATGTCATAACAGACGCCATTCGCACCATTTCTATTTTCCATCTTTCTCACTTCCCGTTATTCTCTACATTTTTAAACTCCCACTTAATTAATAGCAATGGGAAAATGAAGGAATTTTAGGAGATTAGGTTAAAGGTAGGCAGCAGGAAAAAGTCCCAGCCAGATCTGCCCCCGCCGGAATTTGAACCCGGTACCTCCCGAATGCGAGTCTAGTGCTCGGTATATCATCTGAAAATGATTATTGTTTTGTGCTGTTCCGGGTCAAAACCCAGTCCGAGCGGTGTAGCGTAGTGGTGAGAGCACAAGATTCGCATTCGGGAAGTAGGTACCGGGTTCGAATTTCGGCGGGGACAGATGTGAGACTGGGACTTTTTTCTGCTGCCTCTCGCCGAGAAACGATAATTTCTGTAGGTACCATCTTGTTGAGGTTTTCCATGGTTTCCTTCAATAATTCCAGATAAATATCGAGGTGGTTCCTTATTCAAGGCCATGGCCGACTACCTGTCAAACTCCTAAGCTCAAAATTCGCCTACCTTTAACCTAATGTCCTAAAATTCCTTCATTTGCCCATTGCTACTAATTAAGTGGAAGTTTAAAAATGTCGAAAATAATAAGTGTGTTAGATGGAACATAGTAATAGTGCGAATGGCGTCTGTTATGACATAAAGTCGAGAAACGGACGTTAAACGCATTATTATTATTATTATTATTATTATTATTATTATTATTATTTTTATTAATTGTGCGCCCTGCTTTACGAGTTGAGCGTTTCATAGCTTTACGTGTTTAATTGAAGACAACATGTCAAGGATTTTAATAAGTTAGTTTTGATAGGAAACAAACTTTGCCCGACTTTGGGGAACGAAGTTGAATCTAGTCGGTGTTATGTAACTACAGTCATTAATATCTCATTCGCACCTTAAAAGGTTAACGTTCCTTATTTAGAGTCTCAATTCAGAAGCAACTTGTTACTTTACATCATCAGCAACAGTTATTACAGGAACTGAAGTGTATGCGCAAACTGTACAATTGAGGTCAAAGTGCAAAAACCTTAGCCCTTTACACTCGTTATAAACTATTTTTGTATCATGTGAAAATGTCAATTTTTATTTGTAAACAGGAAGCAATGTCTTTTTAAACTTTACGAAGTGAATAAAAATTTTTGAAGTAAAACTTCTTTAAGCACGCTTGACTTGGGGAGTAACCTGGTAAATGCCTGACGAAATCGTTTACGGAAATGCATCATCGCGATGCCTGGTGAAATAGTTTACGGAAGTGCATCATCGCCAACGGTGTGTGATCGAGCGAGGCGAACGGAAGTTGAGAGGGAGATATAAGTTAGTGAAGATAGAAAGTTACGTTTCGTATATTGGAAGTTGAGAGGGAGATATAAGTTGGTGAATATAGAAAGAGAGAGAGTTGAATGACACTTACTTGGCGCCATCAGGTGGCCGAAAATATAAGCAGTATTCTTTATTTGCCAGTGACAACGTTGCAACATATTACTTTTGTTTTCATTATCTTTATGTAATATTCTACGTTTAAAGTGAATAAAATTGTAAATTTATTTTAAAGTTCATATTTTGTGAATTTTCGGGTGAATAATAACAAATTATGGGAGGAAGAAGTTTTACTTCAGTCGTGTGGTCTAAAGCACACTCGTCTTTTTTTTCAATTAATTTTGTTTACGTCATTGATACTATGGGTCCTCTATTGCAAGCCACCAGTTCCAAGGTATGCGAGAACTCGTAAAAGTATCATTTGTATTTTCAATTTATTTTTAATAAATTTATAAAATATATGAATTGCTGCTAGCCCCAAATAACCTTATTGGTTAGCGACTTAAAAATATACTACCTACTGCTCATTTTCTTAAAAAGTTTCACCTATTCAAATCACAAAAAGTGAACAATTGAAACATCTTATTTTCATTTCAACTACAAAACGATGAAATATTGTAACCGCTTTCAAATAGACGTATCAAAATGTATTGTCTGCAGGCTCAGATATAACGATTATTCAAAAAGTTTTTAAGTTCTGTATTTTCTTTTCACAAAACCTTGCACAAAACTACAATGACCTTAAACGAAACGCCCTTCAAAGCTTCGTTTTAGATTGTATGAAGTAGGTACAAAAATGGTTTGCAATTCATTAGGCGTCCTGGGCATGTTACCAATATTTTTATGCCAAAATATTTTGAGTGTACAAATTGACAGAAAATATTACCATATAAATACATTTGGTTGCAGGTTTGACGGTTAAGAAAACGGCTCGACTAACAAACTTTCCTTACGTGGTTATACTAAGGATCAAAGACACAAGCCTATCACCTATTCGAGGCAGCAATTCGGTAAGTAATTATATAATTAATTTTTGAAGGCAATCTCGTTCAATCCCTCCCAAACTTTAATACAATATGCTTCCGATTGTATTTTTGAAGTGAATACTACTTTAAAAACGGGGGTAAACTCGTTTTCCTATGTAACAGAATTTGTCACGAAATTAGTAGCCCTATATAAACAGTGATTCTCTGTAAGCATTGGTAGCTCAGTGGTAGGATGCTGGCTTACCAACGCGGCCGGCCCGGGTTCGATTACCGTCAGGTGCGCACAAAACAATTAGTCATTTTTATTATTTTTTTAAATTATTGTTAAGTAGGTATACCTATTATAATATATAAAATTTTCGAGTAATTTATCAGAATAATACTTGAGCTGAATAAACAAAATATGCAGTAAACTTGCAAAAAAAGAAAAACAATATTTGCATAAACCTGCGAAAATTATGTTGTCTGCTTGTTTTTTCTTATTTATTATTTGCAGTAAACCTGCGAAAAAATTAAAAAAGTGTTACAGAAGTGAAACTTCTAGTTGCAAATCATACGATTGCATTTGAACAAATGGAAAAAAAAATTGGTTGTCTGTAAAGTCGGTTTACGGACGATAGTTTTACGTGATAACGTATTCCGTAATACATAACCTAAATTTATATAATAATTATAATAATTCGAATCTATGATATTGCATCTTTTGCTTCAAATTTAGGTTAATTTTATTTATTAAAATTACTCGCCACCTATAATATAATTGTTTTTTTTAACTTTCTTTCTTTCGTATTTATTTTAAGTCTCAAAGATTAACTGTCATAATATTTTGAAAACAATTGTTTCATTGTATAAAATTCCAAAACCTACTTACAATTTTTAAGTATTTTCATACGTCAAAAAATTTATTTTTATAATGATAAAATTTGTAAGAAAACGATTTTTTCGAGAGATGAGACACCAGCAAAACGATTTTTTGCCCCCCAAAATCCCTTTTCAGTAAATTTCATCCAAATCGTTAGGGCCGTTTTCGAGAAAAGCACGCACAGGGTCAGGCGGAACGTTAGGAACGCTAGGAACGTTACACTTTTTCGTGCATGCAGCCGGTGTTTTATCAATTTATAAGATTGGTGATTCATCAATTTATAAGACGTTATCACGTCAAAATGTGTTACGAGATAGTTTCACGTTCATATTAGCTTGTACAGACGAAATATCTGAACGTGAAACTATATCTCGTAACACATTTTTCCACTTGTCCAAATGCAATCGTATGATTTGCAACTAGAAGTTTCACTTCTGTAATGCGTTCTCGTAACACATTTTAATTTTTTTTATATTTAACGTAAGAGTAACAATATATAACTTATGTAGGTACTAAAATTTTCAACTGCATCCAATGTGTCACATGTAAAGCAGCAATTTTATAGAAGGTAGTGCAAAAATAAATTTACTTCAAATAAAATACGCGTTGGGTTAAAATTAGATAGCTATAAAAACAAAAGAAAATTCTGGCACGAATAAAAATGAAACTAATTGAATACCACAACATAATAGGCAAACGATAAGAGCAGATAAAATATGTCACAAAAAGCGAAAGAGAAATAATTACATATAACTAAAAACAAAACATGGGAGATAATTTGGAAAGCAAGAGTGTTTTGATAACCTTTTAACTTGTGGCGTAATATAATATCGTTGCAAAGCTTCGCAAGCTTTGAATGTAACAATGCATTTCATTACATCTTATCTAGCTCCTACAATCTTATACGGAATATAAAAACATTCGATAAAGGTTCTTGCACACTAGACGTGTTTTAGAATGCAGACATTGAAAAAACCGTATATGTTCCTATATCACTCATTCCCATTTGACTTAATCTGAAACCAATAATAAGAGATGGAGATATATCCATTATGACGACTGCCACGGCTGTTTACCGGCATCTCCCAGGGAGGACCAGGTGACGTCTTCGCAATTTTAAGTTCAGGCTTTTGTCGGCGGAAGGGTTAGTCCTGTCGTGATGCGTTCAATTCTTGAACAAATCACAGGGATTTGGTAATCCTGCGTGGCAAATCTTGCATTCAATAGGTTTTAACAAATCCATTTTGTGGGTCACCAATCTCCATGGCTCTTCTGGTCCTGAAAGTTTCGGCCTCTTTCTAAAAACTCTGCGCTCTTGTTTCTTTAATTTGGCAGTGTCCGTATTTTTTATTTCAGTAGGCACAGTTGATCTTACAACACAACACTGCGTAAAGATTGGTGAGGGGTGTTTCTTCAACGACTTCATTATAAAGAAATCGTCCCTTGGTCATTATTTCATGGAAACATGTTCGTTCAACAAAGGAAACGTTTCATGTTGATTCCGTCTTTAGAATGTTTTGGGCAATCCTAAAAAAGTTTGAGGGTATGGATGAATGAATGAATAAATTAGAGGTTATGGCTTAATAGCCCGTTATGCACATCATCCCCCCCTTGTCCTGGAGCTATTCCTCCAATAGTTTGGATCTCCTCATGAACTCCAGAAGATTGGTCACTAGTTTGTCCTGAGGAATTACTCCGCTGTCATCAATGTACCAAAGATGGTTGTTTTCCTATAGGCTAGGGCCTCGTATTCGAACAGTGAATGGTTGGCTGTTTTGTCCTCCATTTCGCAAAATCTACACTCTGTCTATTTCTGACGTATACCCATTGTTTGTAGATGCTTTCTCAGGGGTGCATGACTGGTTAAGAGTCCAACCACTTTCCTAAGTTTGATCAAGTTCTATGTAAGCCTATTTGAAATGCCCACAAGTATCCTTTTCCCATGGATTCAAGCTCCAGTCAATGGTTTGCTGATTACAGGTCCAGTTTTTACAGTTTGTTGAATATATTTGTAGTTTGAGGGTAACTGATCAATGACATTTTAGTCAATTGACGTCTGTTGTGCACGGTGCCTTACAACATTGCATGTGTGTAAAGGGTCAGCACACACTTGAATTGCAGGGCACACGTGATTTAGTCGTAACATTTGCATACAAAAAGATTATCGCCGCTAATGGATTTGTTAATGACCTCAATAGAGGACATTCGGACCGCACATTATATAACAATAACATCGCATGGCCATTTACAGCTTTGAAGTTGCCATTGCCGTTCGGCGAAACAAAGTTTAAAGGTCAAAATGCGAAGGTGTTTTTTGCCACGGAAAGTTTGATAATGAATTTATATATCCTTGAAAATAATACTGCTTCTACTTATGAGCTTTTAAGTGGCCTATCCACTTCGTAAAACTGGTTCGAGACGTCGATGCTTCGACATTTTGACATTGCGAGACATCGATGCTGCACTTTAGACGCTACATGTTAATATTTTATTTACTACGACTTTAGTACGAATTTCAATCGTAAATCTAATGAATGCTTAGTTTCTTGTAGAACTTTTCGCCTCAAATATAGATTTCTTCAACTAAATGGAGATCTTCATTTAGTTGAAAACAAATAACATTTCTAAAGGCCCCGCACAAACCTTACATGATTTGGTTCTGGGTTAAATTTATAGAAAATGGTTTTATTTTATAGTTTTAAGGTCACTATGAAAAAGTGTCCATAGGCGCATAGCCTAAAAAGTAAAAACTAGATTTTCAGCTAGAAATGAATAGCGAGATTTTAGATATAGAGATATCCATTGAATTCACAATCTTAAAAAATTCTAAGCTCTAGAAATATGTTTTCGAGTGAGCTGAATCCGAATTTGACATTATTATTTTATACACGGTGACATCTTCTAACATTACCTAGTTTTCGACTATTTTTCTATTTCTAAAAAAAAAAAAACACAAAAGCTGAACATGGAACATGTTTGTGAATTCAATTGGATATCCCCATATCTAAAATCTCGCTAAACATATTTGTAGCTAAAAATATATTGGTTTTTAGGCTATGCGCTCATGGACACTTTTTCTTAGTGACCTTTAAACTAAAAAAAAAAACAATTTTCGATTAATTTAACCGAGAATCAAATCCCATAAGGTTTGTGCGCGGTCCTTTCAATTTAATGATAGATCGTACAAGCGCAACGACTTTCTGATATATACTAGGTGGTTTTACGTCAAATTCACTGAAAAAACTTTTCAATACTTTTAAACAGAACCTTTATCTTTAATTTGAATCTAAAAAGGACCTCTTAATTTCAAAAATAAGGTCGGAAAGTGTAAATAGTGAATGTATATTTTAATTTTTTTTTTGTGTTGCAATTTATTATAAGCGACGGGTAGTATTAATAAGAAAATTCGCAGGTTTGTGGACAATAGTTGTATTTATGATTGTACGACGTTTCGTCTATAAATTTAGACTTTTTCAAGTACAAATTGAAAACTATTTAAAACAATAATTATGAAAATAAACAATAATTACTAACCATAGCAATTAACAAAAGTTAAGGTACCTACATAAGATAAAAACATGGCAACAAGTTTATGTATAAATTTTTAAACAATAAAAATTAAAATTAAAAATTCGAAAGTTAGTTCAATTTCATAATATAGTTGTACTGACTACTTAAATTTTGAGTGTCTGTTCTATAATTAATAGAATTGTTTTTTCTAATAAAACACATTTCACTGATATTACGTTTTTTCCAATTTGACTCTTTATCTAATATTTGAACTTCGTTAAATAGAAATTTATGTCCAGTGTCGAAATGATGAGATGACAACGCGGTCTTATTATCACTTAATAAATTATTGTTTCTACAGTCCATTCTGTGTTGGTAAATTCTATGTTTTAGTAACTGTCTTGTTTGCCCCACATATAAATACAACTATTGTCCACAAACCTGCGAATTTTCTTATTAATTATTATCGATGGACACGATATCTAATATAGACGGGTAGTATATTTTTTTTATTTTTTGTCGACTGCATTTAAACTAGCTTGTCAAAGTATATTTTAATAGTGTAACAAAACTGTTCTAGTTCGTGGTGGAAACTATTTATTTACAATAACAAACGTTTAACAAAACAGTTTAACACACAAACGAAAAGTACTTCTCTAACGTAAGAGAAACAAAAGAACAGTTCTAACTAATAAAATAAAAGAATAAGTAATGAAGAATATAAAGTCACTATCTATATACACAAAATATTTACAGCACAGTAACACACAAAAATTTAATTAGCACACTTATTTATTAACTATATACAAGAGATTATTTATGTTAAACCAGATTTATATAATCGAAATCAATGGTCTATTATACCGCAATCTGCACTGGTTATTTATTTCCTAGTTATTTATTTCGGACACGTGTTTGACTATGAACTCACTCACACACGAAATCTCACTGACTGACTGCCTGGCGCGCACCGTATTTATAGCTTAGACCCCCGCCTTGTCGAATGTTCCAGAAACATCTAGCTGGGTCGAGACCTTCCTACACTTGCATTGCCTTCTTTGAAGGTCGGGATTTGGCTACCTGTCGCCACAAAACCCTTATACATGCGTTCATTGTTGTTGTCTTCTAGACTTAGAGCATTCGATAGAAAGCAGTGGCGTGTAACAATAGTTTTTACGTCGGCTATCGATGAGAGAGCCTTCTGAATACAACAAAAATTCTATACGCATTTCATTAAAAATACCTTTCCGTATTTCTTTGATGAAATCGAGATCTTCACGTTTGGGTGTTGATAAAACAATTCGACCAAAACAAATCAAATTTCGTCTACTCAATCGTCATTGAATCGCATACCTCGGTGGACGTGACTCACAAAATAAAATAAAGCAGCCGTGTCTTTTTATCGCTGCGTTCAACTTTCCGCCAGGGAAAAAGGTTATCTAATAAAATAATAAAGACGGCTATACAATGTAGGATATATATATGCAGTATTCTATGTATATCAATATAACAAGAAAGTTTTATGAAAGGAAAAACTCACTGAAATATTTATAATACAGGAGCGCACGTAAAAAAATCATATAATTTTTATGAGAAAAACATGTCTTAAACTATTCCTTAAGCAATATTTAATGCATAAGATTTACAACATATGCACCACAATCTCCAAAATATCTTTCAGATTCATCAAGTGTCTAATTAAGGAATGAACAAAGAAATAGTATATTACATCACAAGGGCCGAAAGTGTGGTGTATACTATTTTTCTATACATACCTTGGTCGTAAGCACGCTTATTAAATACATTAATTAATTAATTACATAAAAATACAGATAAATTCCAAGCAAAAAGCTTTGATGCTATACGTAAAAACACGAATGACGGCTGTTCGCGACTATTAGCTAAAATGTAATAGGGTTGCTATGAAAACGACATCTAAATAACAGTTGATTGGTTGGTTTTTGCTTTACTACCGTCCGACCGAACGAACTTTCCGCATTAATGCGTGTAATCTCACCAAGGAGTAAATGTTAGACTTTCTGCCTTACAATTGATGCCGAAAGTATGCAGTTTCGATCGAAGCATCAAGAAAAAACTGTTAATAACTATATTTCTTTAAAAATTATTTATGAATATCTTTTTTTCAACATAGTTGAAACTATAATTCGCTTAATGTCAGTCATTCTAGTATAACGCTGACCTAAATATTCCTCTAAAAATAAATAATAATAATATATTTAGAATCTAACATATTAAGTTTCTAGATTTACATACTTTAGATAAAAACCTAAATTTAAAAGTTAATTCTAAAACAATCTTCCCTAGATTTAAACTGCCGTGAAAGCGTAACTTCATACAATATTACAACTAGGATTTGCAGTACCGGTACTGAAATCGAATTTGTATTTCCCGGTACTGGAGGAGATCCAGTACCGAGAAATTGATACTCCCGGTACTAGAGAAAAAATGTGTTCAATGCTTGTTGTGCGTGAAATAAAATGTTGGAAATAGTTTTGAAGAAGTATAATCACAATACAAATCACTGAGTTACCCTACGCAATTCAATAAACTTTAAATATTACAATCAGTCTCAATAATAATCTTTGATAATCAACAAATTAAGTATTAAATATTATCTTAACTCAACTTTAACAAAAAATAATCATTCTTGTCATGAAAAAGAAACCTTAAATTAAATTGAAATTTAATAAATTGTACCTATTCAGTCTGGTTTTGAAAAATTCACAAACATTCTAAACTCGTAGTCGTAACTTAAGTACCAAAATTTAACCAAGTAAATAGAAACAAAAAAGTTAATATAAAAGAAAGAAAAAGCAGAAACAAATTTAGGTAAAGTCACATGGGCGTTATTTATTTTAATAAAACGTTATGTTTCAAATCACCGGTGACGATTACAGCATTTACAGCTTGAAAAAATAGTTAAAACATTTAAATTAGTATAATTATTTGTAGTACCGGAATTCCTGGGAAATGGGTTACATTTCCCGGTACTGAAGGCGATGAAATTTTCCGGAAATTCCCGGGAAATTCAGTACCGGTAATTTCCGGGAGCAATCCCTAATTACAACAGTTGAATTTTGAAAAAAGAGCCTCTGTTATTCCCCAAGCTTCGAATGATCTCAATATTTGAAATTTCATCACAATCGGTCCAGTGGTGTGGCCGTGAAAGCGTAACATACAGACAGTTATTTTAACATTTTTAATATTAGTATGGAATGATTTAAACTATTTTAATGCTTCAGCATATAAACCCTTTCAATTAATTGCTTATTTATTTAGAAACAGCAACTGAAGTTATAAAACATGGTGTAAGAAACGGGTACGTCAATGGCCAGCTAAGGACGTAGTCTAGTGTTCAGGCTCGTTTTCAACTCTTATTTCAGGATTTTTTTTAGTAACAAAATAATGTACAATCATTTCAATTTTGTCACATGTTTTTATTGACATCGGAAACTAAAAAAAAAATGTTTTTGCTTAATTTTACGCCATTTTATAATTGTTTTTTAACCTAAAGTAGACAACTTTAAATGGAGGTAGGTGGGTAGAGCGGGTGATAACGTCACTTGGAGTCATCTGAATTATAAAAATTAAATTGATTATTGTTTCGTAGGCTTGTGGCTCTATCCCAAACTAGAAATAAACATTTTTATTAATAAATAACAAAATGGCGGGCTTTAAAAAAAAAACAACAAGAAAATCGTGATTTTGTCGTTGAAAATCGGTTAAAAAAATAGAAATAATTTTTATAATTAAGTTAATCTAGTACCGAATGGAACTATTGTTGTGTAGAATACCCTGTGCAAAAATGAAAGCAATCGGTTGTATGCAATTGTTTCAATCACCCGCGCCGTTTACAAAAACGTAGTTTTGAGAAAAACGCGTTTAAAGTTTTGATTTCATATTTCTTACAAAAAAACAAAACTGTATATTTACACCAATTAGCTATGACTGGTGCATATAGTAAACCTTCTGTTTCTTCAAAGGCATAGTTTTCTGCAAATTTTTTAGAGTATAAGGGTAACGTGATAACAATTGAGAGGTAAGAGCAGGTAAGAGTCTTACCGTAAGACCGTTGCAGCTCTCGACTATATTCTATAGCTTTGTAAATATTTAATGTTTCGGTCTAAAATTTTCACAGCATTTTCTCTATATATTATAGTTACGAAAAAAAAATAAATTCGATTTTCCGAACCCCGAACACCAGACTACGTCCTTAAGATGCCGGCATTTCTTAGAACGAAGAGCTGTATAGCGCAGCGGTTCACTTCGATCCCTCAGTGCGGTTCGACGGGGCAGGGGATATCAAATGATAACAGTAGGAGCAATGAGCTTGACAGAATAAAAGATATCCGACGCTTATATCTTGTGTATATGTTACCACTATATGTCGCACGGTGTGTTCCGCGAATCGACGGGATTTTCAGAAGATCCTCTGAATGTTAAAATGAAATAATATGTAACTTCGACGAAATACTGCTTCGACTAATGAAGTTCTTGTAAAGGTTAGAATTTACATCAGGTTTAAAACGATCCCCAGAATTTTAAAACAAAACATTGTATATATCTATACAGAGTGTATCACAGGAAAACGTACATAGGGAAAAATACACAGTACAAATTAGTTAAAATCTTTGATTAACGTCTGATTAGAACTCTTCAATAAATAAAATTATCGACCAATTTTTCAGACAATATATTAACAAAAAAATATATAATTAATACATTAACGTTTCAATCCGGATTTGGACCTTCTTCAGAACTGATCTAAAAAATATAAAAATAATTAACATTTAAAATCTAATTAGCTTTTTATAAAATATTTCAAAATTATTAATAATTATCAAAATAATGAAAAAATAATAACAAATTAGTTAAGATAAGAAATTGCTTTGCCCTCTATTTAGAGGTCGTTACCATGGTTAACATGGTTTACGTATACAGTAACAAATGCAGATTGCTGTTAATTTGACAGTTTAGTAATGTTTGACAAAGTGAGAGAAAGTGTTTATAACCGATTAAATCACTGCTTTATTAAAAATGGATGTTTATTTGAGCATTTGCTTTATTTTTTATATTAACTGTATCATGATTTAATTGTTAAGTAAAAATAGTAGGCATATTAAAGTATAAGTGGATAAAAAGGTCTTTAAGACACGCGTGATTTTTTGAGCACGACGGCGCAGCCGGAGTGCTCGAAATAGAGCAAGTGTTTTAAAGACCAGTTATCCACGAATACCTTACGCTATTTTTTTTATTGGTGCACTTTGAAATCATAAATACTGGTATTATTACTACAAAAATATGGAAATAAAAACTAATAATGGTTATTCGTGATGTGACATCAGTATACCTTTCGTTGTCATGGAAATGAGAAAAACAGAAATTAATTTGCAATTTGTCATTAAAGATTAATTGTTTAATAATGTTTGAATAAAGGTTTTGCATTTGTTAGTAATACATATTTTATTTTGACGTTACACGCTACTCCTGTCAAATCAATAATCAAAAAATTCTCGAGTTGTTGATGTTCCCATGGTAACTTTAAAAAACGCGCGTTTTTGAAAGTTCGATTTAAACACTCTGAGGCGTGCTTTAAAAAGGTAAAATAGGGCACCAATAAAAAAAAAATATTTTCTATATAAAAAATTGCTTCATTTAATATTAAAGAATTATTTTAACTGATTTTTCTAATTATTCATTATTGGTTATTATTGTTATTAAATGGCTAATGGTTAGTCAGCGCTACCATGGTACCCATTCTCATATGCGGCCAAAGTAATCGTTGATCCTAACTAATTTGCACAATGGAGCTTTCCCTATGTACGGTTTTCTGTGATACACCCTGTATAAATAAAAATGTAATGTTCGTTTATTCAAAATCTTAAATCTTCGAAAGCTCTTCACCGATTTGCTTTGTAATTTTGACACAACGTTGCATTCGAATACGCTCGTGTTTTCATATAACTATTAGATAGATAGATAGATAGATAGATAGATAGATAGATAGATAGATAGATAGATAGATAGATAGATAGATAGAAATCTTTATTTCAATGGTACGAATGTACATAAATAACGTCAACACAAAATAATTTAAAAACTCGTTCAACCTGTAGTAAGCCTAAGCTAATAAGTATTTTTTTAAATTCTTCCTAAAATTTTGTTGGGAATTTGCAACAGTAATTTCAGCAGGTATATATGTACTTATTAATGTGTATTATAATTAAAGCGTTATTATATAGATGTCACACCTGTGACAGATGAAAACATGTTTTTTTAAACAGCACCATCTGTTGGACTATAAAGCAACACACGCAATACTAAAAATTTTATGGAAACGGGAGCGCCATCCGCTTATTATTTTCTACATTTTTAAACTTAAACTTAATTAATAATAATTTGATATTAATTAGGACAATTTTTTTAGCATAGGAGTTTGACAGGTAATCTCGCTTTATTGAGGGAAACCATAGAAAACGTCAACAAAAAGACGTCTGGTAGTATTTCTCGGCGAGAGGCAGCCGGAAAAAAATTCCCAGTTACATCTGTCCCCACCGGGATACGAACCCAGTATATCCCAAATGCGTGTTTAGTGCTCTCACCACTACGTTACACCGATCGGTTTAGAAGAAATTAATTAAGAATAGAATTGTTTGAATGAAAGTAATCCTGCATTTCCGCTGCTCAGGAAGACCATCTGTAGTAGAAATACAGCGCTGAAAAGGGTGAGATATGGCTAGGGGATGATTTATCCTCACCAAACACGCACCTTCAACTGACGACATTTGTCTTCAGGTCGGTTTTTGTGGCCGCGCTCAAGTTCACTTGCGTATAAGGATGCGTCCACACTGGAATATTTCAATTTCAGTTTATCGCATTTATGCTTTAACTTCCGCGATAATTCCGAACACTATTAAAGATAGAAGTTACTAATCTTGGAACAAATTTATTCGTTATGCAACATTGTTGATATTGGAATTGTGTGGATCGGGCTTTAGTTGTATTTTTGTATTATGTATTTTTTAAAATTAAAATTGTGTACAGATTAAGCATTAATAAAAAATATAGAATAGTTACTTCTTACCACAACAGTTTTATTAGCGGATGTACATTTCGGGAGCTGAAGAGGAGAGCATAGCTTCCGAACTGTACATCCGCTAATGTTGTAGTAAGAAATAACTATTCTATATTTTTTTATTTTGGTTTCAACAGTGCTCTTAATAAATGTATATAGAGGTTAAGCGCCAAGATGAAAGAATAATTAAAAGTCGCAGAGAATTTTTTCACTTGAAATTCATAATTAATTCAATTTTAGTTTTAACTGGCGAAACATATCTTGACGATACACAATAATATTCTTTTTCTGTACTATTATCTTCGTTTTATAAAGTTATTGTGAAATAAATACATAGTTTATATTATTCTGATTAATTTCTTACTGTCTACAACTAATATCAAATTTTAACGGTAATTTGAGTCGTGATGGGTGGGCGCAGCACGTCGACAGATTATCAAAAATTACCCAAATTATTCCACTACGTTACAGTTAGAATAAAATTTACTTTGAATTCAGCAAGCAAATTATCAGATAGAAAAGTTAGTTAGGGAATAAATATACACTGCACCATACTCCTTGCTCTTTTTGTTGAATATTTTGAAGTTCACCCAAAAATCCGACCGATGGCGTTAGTGTAAACGTCAAAAAAAGTTTCACAAAATAATAATGTTTTATCCTAACCCGATTGCACACAAAACTTCCACTAACTTTAATGTTTTACAACTATACACTTCACAAAAGGTTAATAAACAACACAAATAAATTTAGTTACTAGCATTTCGTTAGTTGAAAGGGCGAAATTTAGTTACTAGAACTTCGTTACTTGAGAGGGCGAAATTTAGTTACTAGCATTTCGTTAGTTGAAATGGCGATATTTAGTTACTAGAATTTTGCTTAAATTTGTGTTTCAGTCACGCGATGAGTCACATTGTTTTTTTAAATAATTGCGACAACGGAAAATATTTTATGAGATATTTTAAAAATAACAGGTTTCATGATACTTTTTCTTTAAAATATGTAAAATTGTTGACCCAGGTGTAGACACGGAGCTAAAAGCAAAGCGGCCCAATCAGATCATCGAGTGGGTGAAGTGAATTATGGTAATCAGTCTCGCGTGTGTGGGTGAGAATAAACAGATGGCAGTTCGGTTTGTTTAGGATCCGAGATTGACAACGAACACAGATAAACGAACTACGAGAAAGTTGACTGGCTAGATTGTCGACTTTCTTTTGTTCTGAAACGCAAAAAAAAGTTTAATAATGGTATTATCATTGAGCTTAAAGTAATAACGGAAACAAGATAATAAAAATTAAAAGAGTTATTAATATACTTTTCTATACAGCGTGTTTTAAAAACGCAATGTCCTTAATAGGTAGTTTGTATGATTTTAGAAATGACAAAAAATACACATTTTTGCCCAACGTGCTTTACCGCATAGCTGCTCTATAGCTTTTACATACTGCTCGGTATTACTATATATCAATTTGATATTAATTAATTAATTAATTTGAAATATAGCGTCAATTAAATTGTTTATAACAATTGATCGCGCTTGAATTTTTCAATCCTGATCATTTTATGTCAATCTACACCAAATTTTCAATGTTTATGATTTTTTTCATTTTTTTCTAAGCGATCTTTTTGGTGATAAAGGTGGGGAACATGATGAAAATCAATTTTTAAGCGTTTTTCCCGAAAAATGTTTAAAAAAATGAAAAACAAAATAGGTACATCATAATATTGTTTTTTTTCAAATTTCCAATTTACCCCCCGAAATTAACCCGCAGAATCACAATTCAACTTTTTATACTTCACGTCTGTATTTGGTTCGCTACACTTTATCCCCGTGCCAAATTTCAAACTTTAACGTCATAGTTTCAGAAAATAGATGGAGACCGAAGTAATTCCATGTGTTCCGTTTTTCACGGAGCACAAAAAATTATGAAAAAATTTCCTGTTACTACTTTATACATGTATTAGTATTGATAAAATTCCAAACGATGTTTTATATCTCCGACTAACATTTGAAAAAAAAACGTCGAATTTGCCATCTTTCCCCTAGATATGTGTTTGACTTAAACTGACAGCTAGCCATCAAACGGCTGAAAAATATTCTATGAAAATATGATTTATACTATACGCACTGTGAATCGACGTTCCATAAATCATCGTTGAAGATTTCTGAAAAACTCAAAATGACAAGAAAAACGTGCTACTCGAATCACAATAAAAACGCTGAAATACCTCTTTCAGGAAAAGACAACAATGGTTGTAAACATCATAATATACACTTTTCAACAGTTATGTCTACCTTGTCAACCGTTTCTCACGCCGTTAAATTACCGTTGCTTCCACCATAAAATCTAGCTAAACTTATTAATTAGATACTAGCGGTCCTGCCCGGTTTCACCCGAGTGCAAAAGAATGAATGGGGCGGAGGAACATTAGTACGCACGTTCATCTTAGTTTACCGAGATGAATGTTGTGTCCAAATTTCATGATGATCAGAACTACCGTTCAAAAGTTTTTGTCGGACGGACAATATTTGAGTTATATTTTGCAACATTTTTCATTGATGCTCCGCTCCTATTGGTCGTAGCGTGGTATTATATAGCCCATAGCCTTCTTCGATAAATGGACTAACCAACAAAAAAAAACATTTTTCAATTCGAATCAGTAGTTCCTGAGATTAGCGTTCAACCAAACAAACAAACAAACTCTTCAGCTTTATATATTAGTATAGATTAGGACTCGAAACATAACCTATTATTATTAGTACTGAAATTAAAATTGACACTAACTCAAACGCATTTACAAGATAACCGACGTTTACGCGAGGGAAATCGTAAGGAAAAGATTGTAAAAATTATCTCTTAAAATTAGGAGGAACTGAAATTTTATCAACATATGAAAAACAACGTTTTTGATCTGAAAATTCAATTTAACAATATATTAAATTGAAATTGAAGTTTATATTTATTCAAAAAATATGTATTTAATTTTTGTATAAACAAGGCGTACGCTATCTTTGTTTTATTATCTGCTATCTCGCTCTGCCACTAATTATTTCTTGTAAACAAAACCTTTAATTTACCAAAGAAACGTGTTTATAAATGATCAACTTGGAATTTCTGAGAAGCACCAGCTAGAAACGTATTTTAAAATTGTAACATACAAAGTTTCCACGGTTAAAACATTTCCGTAATAATATATGTATATAAAATAGGTTCTTTAAATTAAAAAAAAAATGTATTCAATGCTTAGTATTATAATGAGAGAGTGTGAATTTTGTGAGTTTGTGCATATGCGGAGGGTAATCTCCGAAACTACTCATCCGATTTCAAAACTTTTTGTCATCAATATTTAGAATGGATCTTCAGGATGACCAAACGCTATATATTATTATTATCGCGTTAAAATGGAATCGATTTTCGCGGATACCAATTTTGCAACGTCATCGAAAAAACGGTGGCAATCTAATTCGTACAAACCCGGACCGGGCCACTAGTTAGGTAAAAAAGCTTTAGACTTAGTATTAATATAATCAGTCTAGTAGGTACTGAAAACCACGTTATAAATGTGTGCGTGCGACTTGCGCGGCCAATCAGCTATCAAATTTTAACCTTGAACAAATGACGTAAGATTTGAAAACTGAAAATTCGCATTCGCATTCTAAAAGAGAAAAAGGAGAACACAAGAGTGACGTTGCCGTTTCTCTACATGTAGGCAGTCATTTTCGTCCGGCTTTCCGAGCTCCTGATTAGTTCCTTTTTCAATCGTGAAATTCGATCAATAGCCCCAGATTCTGGCAGTATATCTGGTAACGGGCGTCTATATCCTCGGACAAAATAACCCCGACAAAATATCCTTGCCAAAATATCTTCGGACAGAATATCCTTGAGATAAAATATCCCTGGACGAAATATTCTCGGACAAAATATCCCCATGATATAAAAGGGGGGTAAAAAAACTAGAACGATGTAGTGTCGATGCGAAGACGTTTTATTTGCACAGTCAAATGGGGAGGGTAAAGAAGAGAGTTCCCTAAAAAAATTGGTTGTCTGTAAAGTCGGTTTACGGACGATAGTTTTACGTGATAACGTATTCCGTAATACATAACCTAAACCTCCCAAAATTTGGTTTCAATCCGCTTATCCTTGGTGTCGGAATGATAAGAAATGTCAAAAGTGACGTTTGCAACTTACAAAGTATTATGTTCTAATAATAATTAGTTATTCCAATACTTAACTTAGAAGGCGTTGCATTTCACAATATACTAATGTCAAAAAATTGAATTAAACATTAGAAATGCAGCCGTTTTCATGTTAAGACGAGACATACGTTTGCTTCTAATTTCCATGTACGGCAAACAAAGACAACCGACCGCGTCGCGCCATGCATTAGACAACATTGCATTTATACAGCTATTTTTCTATATAAATTTGTATAAAATATTTTTCTATATAAATTTGTATAAAAAAACTGTTTAGGCAAATTCTGTTATACGAAATTTATGTAAAATGTTCTCCTCTTTCGTTTAAGACTGGTTTCAAACCGATCTGATTTAAATTGAGCGAGAAATTAGCAAAAAGCACGCACAGGGTCAGGCGGAACGTTACGCGTTATGCGTTACGAACGTTAGGAACGTTAGGAACGTTACGTTACACTTTTTCGTACATGCAGCCGGTGTTTTATCAATTTATAATATTGGTGATTCATCAATTTATAAGACGTTATCACGTCAAAACGATAACGGGGAAGTGTCGTTGCGAAGACGTTTTATTTGCACAGTCAAATGGGGAGGGTAAAGAAGAGAGTTCCCTAAAAAACGATAACGGGGAAGTGTCGATGCGAAGACGTTTTTTTATCCAGGATATTTTGTCTAGGAATTTTTTATCCACGGATATTTTGTCGAGGATATTTTGTCCAAGGATTTAAAGTCCTAGAACCGTATATACTGTGCTTACAAGACTTGAGTGTACTCCAAAGGTTTTCCAAATTAGACTAGTAAGTGTCTAAAAATTGACATTCGTGCACAGTGCTTTGAGAGAACTTGGCCGACGCACCCCGCGCGCTATGATACAGCCTTAAAAGAAGCACAGTAAAACGCAAATAAAAATCAAATAAAAAAAATATCGCAATGCAGAACACACCGTTACAATATCGTTTGCACTCAATTGCATTGTAAACGAAAAACAGTTAAACAAACTGTTAGTACTGCCATCTATGTGCATACTAAACAACTAAAGCGGAAACGAGTGTTTGAACGTCTCTGAGTAAAGGTAAGAAATAATTTTATGTCTGACCTGTTTTCACGGAGAGCGACGTTATGTTGCGGCGAATATAAAACAGATTATGCGGAAAAATAAGAAATTCTTGGGTTGCAAAACAAAATGACTTAGGTATGTCATATAGGCTCGGTGCCCAACCGCTCAACTGAACGCTCCGAACACCTCCTCCTCTTCTAACTGCGGTATCTTTCCCACAACTTGAATATTATAAAATCGTTTTACCAACATAATATCGTCGTTGGTTCTGTAATACCTCTTAAGTGCAAAAAGTAAAATTTGCAGAAAAGTCCAAAAAGTGGTTATTTCAGCAATGGATGGTAAGAACTAGCAATTTCAGAGGTATATTACTAATTCATACTTATATACATGTTTAATTAAGACGAAGTATTTTCTTAAAAAATATTTAACGTTAATTTCGAATTTATTGGCACATGGGAGGAATTATTTAATACAACTGTTCACATAAGAGTTACTTCCCTTTGTTGGCTACTGTAAAATTAATTTGGAGGTATTACTATTGTATAGAGCTCCGTTTCCTGAATCTTTTCATCTAAAAAACGTAAAATCTGCCAACTATGCACTTAAGAGCTATTACAGAACCAACGACGATATTCTAAACATGTTTAGGAATCAATTTATGCAAAAAAATCGTTTTTTTGACGTGATAACGTCTTATAAATTGATGAAACACCAATCTTATAAATTGATGAAACACCGGCTGCATGCACGAAAAAGTGTCATGTTCCGAAATGTGTCCCGTTCCGAAATGTGTCACGTTCCGCCTGACTTAAATATGATATTCGAGCGGAATTTACAATTTTGGGAGACAAAAATAATCAATTTGGGTTACTGTATTACTAAGTGAGCGACTGACTGCGCGTGACGATAAATTAATAGTTGGGTGACTAAATTAATAAGTGAGCGACTAAATTACTAAGTGGGCGACTAGAATGCCTTCGGTAATTTTGAAGCAGATATCATCAACCGATTGAGATGAAAATTTGTATACACGTTTAGTTTGAATGACAATGCATGGTTAGCTGTGTGACGTTACTCTAAATCCAATATGGCGGACTTCTAAAGATGGCGGACTAATTTTATTATGCTTTCCTACAATATGGGTATCAAATGAAAGGGCTTGCTGAGAATAACTCGAAAAATAAAGTGACGTTAGTTTAAATCCAATATGGCGGACTTCTAAAGATGGCGGACTAAGTTTTTGACGTGATAAAGTCTTATAAATTGATGAAACACCAGCTGCACGCACGAGAAAGTGTAACGTTCCGTAACGTTTCGTAACATTCCGCCTGACCCTGTGCGTGCAAGCGAGAGCGCAGTAATGTATTATTAAATATGATATTCGAGCGGAATACGTTATCACGTAAAACTATCGTCCGTAAACCGACTTTACAGACAACCAATTTTTTTTTCAAATTATCACCCCCTTAAGCGAAATTCACTGTTGATGGATTTAGTAGCAGTTTTATTTATTTTGAAAGTGGACACTATTAGCAAATAATAATTGAAATCTTTTTGCCTTGAATTCTGTTCTCCTAAAGTAAATAGAAAAGATCAGTCACTGGAACTGAAATTAATGCATATTCAAAGAAATTAATAATTATAAAGTGCTATGATAATATAGTAAATGATAATTAAGCGTGTTTTAATAGGTTCTCGGGAATGGCAATTTCACAGTGTGTGACCAACCACAGCGGAATACTATAAAAAGTTTGTTGCATAATAATATGTAAAATATACTGAATGTTTATTCTGACTATACTGGCGGCCCGGTCCGACTTTGCCCGAATTTGTATTTTTTCGTTGACTTACGTCTCCACGAAAAGCGCTTTTATTTTAACGCGATAATATATAGCCTATGTCTATCCTGAAAGTCCGTTCTAAATATTGGTGAAAACATTTTTGAAATCGGATGAACAGTTTCGGAGATTACCACCTATATCCAAACTTGCAAACTTTACCTCTTTATATAATATTAGTATAGATACAAATTTATAGCTATTATACTATGAAACACCCATTGTTTTTATTATTCAAACAATGTCACTGTCGGAACTCAAACCGAATCATCCACTATCGCGGCGACTGAATTATCATTTATTCTACAGTGGCACATGTAGTGATCTCAGCTGTTGAGCGTCTTATAATATGCAATCTATCTGTCTTTCTAAAATGGTAAGCCAATAGTTATCATCAACGCTAGTAAATTTCTTTACATAGTTCCTAAACTATTTTTTGTGTGTGTATAGGCTATGTGCAAGGAGGCGGAATTACAAATTTTTCGTTGCGAGCGTTTGTGGTGAGCACTAGGGAAAACTTCAACCTCAAATTTTCCGTATGTCAGTGACAAAAGTGAAAATAGTTATAATTTTCTGAAGTTTTTTAATTATACAAAGAAAACATGGGCAAAACTTAGCGATCTGGAAATACTTGATGTGTTCCGGGCTGTTGCGCTGATGGCGAATTAAGTAAAATAAAGACCATTGGCGCCATAATTTCACGTTCCGCTGTCAGTGTAAAGAAATTAATTATTTATAGATTGTACGTCATAGTTGATAAATAAATAATTCTTACATACCTTTTAAGTTATGCTATTTATATAATGGTTTACAATCTGAATTTTATGGTACTTATATAAAATTAACATCAGTTTTTCTTATTACATTTTTTTTTGACACATCATGGCCAACTAAAGTTTTTGACTTATCACCATAGAAGCATGTCGCGATTTCCATAAAAAGTGAGTTCAATAATTCTCTATTACCCACTAGCGGCGCTAGTAGGCTTCGTGCACACAGCCTATAGCGAAGAGATAATTTTAATTAAATTTCTAAACAGGTGTGACGGCTTCTCCGTATCACAACAACCGCGGTTACGCTTTCTGAGTACAACAATGAGCGCTTGGAGCTTTTGGAAGAAAACAATTCATTAGAAAAACGTTTTCATTAGCTGTAACGAGTAAAGTTTTACCAGTTGGTTAGTTCTTGTGCCGTTAAGTACGGGTGGACAAACAAAATTTAACTTATCAGAAAAATTGTGATTTAATATAACACAAGCTCAACTAGGCAATACATTTTTGATCAGTGGTTCATTTTTGATCAGTGGTTCCTCAATGCTGCAGAACAATTCAAAAGTTAATATTAGCTATTACACAAAATTAAGCGAAAACACGTATGTTATCGCAAAAGAGACAAATTTTAAAATGGCAAAAAAATTAATCATGAAATGCCTTTAAAATTCGAAATTAGAGATGAGCCAACGAAAGATAATTCAACAAATCTAGCAGAATATACTGATGATACCGTAGAAATAAGACATAAGACGAACGATAACGAACTCTGCATTGAAAGCTCAAAAAGTGGTCACATAACGAGAAACAATATAGCAGAATATGTAGGCAACAGTGAAGAGATCAAGAAAGGAAATTCGATAAACTATATAGGAAACATAAACAAGCAACTAAAAAGAAGTATTTCTGTGACATTTGTAATAAGAATTTCATAATTGTAGAATTTATTATATTTTCTGTATATAACCAATATTTAAAGTTAGTCAGTAGTGTAATAGTTACACAATCAACAGTCTCTGTCAACAATAAAACTCGTAGTCGTGTGTGGCAGACTTACTTGAGTTCAACCGCTGTTTGACGCGAAAGAAATGTCACTTTCTAAAAAATATTAAAATAATATAATACTCATATTTGTCTCTATGGTAATTTAACTGCTACAGATTGACAAATCGCAACGTTATCGACCACAAAACTCGTGAGTTTTGTAAGCAGATTTCATGAAATGTCAAATGTCACTTTCGAAAAAATATTAAAATAAAATTATACTCATATGTCCCAATGGTAATTTGGCTGCTACAGATTGATAAATCGCAATGTTACTGATCACAAAACTCGTGTGCTCTGTGTGGCAGACTTTTTTTGCGTTCAGGCATTGTTCTGTCATCAGAATTATACCTCCGAACCGCTATTTTATTCAGAACTGATGTTTATACAGTAATATTAATACAATCAGAAATAGTTTTTGTTAGTTCAGCGATTATTATACAAGTAATTTTACCAGACTATGAGTACTGAACTGGGATTAAGATAAAACAAGATGCTAAAGCATCTTCCAATCTGTTTTATATAGAAATTAATAGAAATTAGAGAGTATAAAATTTTTGTGTACCCAGTAGCATGGCGATGGTTTTGAAATTGGGTACGCTAATCATAGTTTGTAAAACAACTCAAACGATATGTTTATAGTATGTAAGTTTTTTTTATTAGTTATTTAATGTAAAGGGACAGTAGCCCTTAGCAAAATACATCTCAGCATTGTGAAAATGACTGAACGTTTTTTTTTTCAGTATATACCTACTATTACACTCTTTATTTATGGTTTGTATAAAAAAAAAGTAAGACCTGACTCTGAAAGTTTAGAACGTTTTAAATTCGGTAACTGTTAACTGTAAATTTTAAAATTATCAAATACCACATACCACACTGGCCACGTGAAAAGCGCGTCATCAACAGATATTTTATGCAGCGTTCGCGACTCATGTAATATTTGCGTCACGCACCGTACATATTCAGTACTCCTATAAAGAATTTTTTTTTCATTAATGTCTTTCATTAATAATTCTTGTTGCTTAAAATTAGGATCAGTTCGTTTTTTACTTATTCTATATTGGTTTTTTAACAATTCCTTTTTTCTAAATATAGGATTACTACGTTTGATAGCAATTTGCTGCTTATTACGATTCATTTTTTGTTCATCTTCATTTATATTATTTTCTTGTGTCTGATTTAAAACACATTGTTGAAGACTTGATGTTTCATTATTACTATAGATTTTCTGATTCAATTTCTTTGTTTTTGTTTGCGAATTTTGCGTAATGTTTGAATTGACTTCTTTTTACTAGTTTTAGGCATTATGAAATAAGATCGATAATAAATAAATTAATATTTACTTTATATGTAGTACCTAGTGTATCTCAGGGAAATATTCTTCAATATACAATTTAATTATTAAGTTAATGAACAATCATGTAGGTATATAGTGCAGTGTAGTTGTGTAGGTGTTTTTAGTCAATAATTGAACAAATACTTATCAGACAGTTGTTGTTTCACTGATTGGCCTGTAGTAGATGTAAATAATGAAAAATGAACCAGTTGAAATTATTCCAACACACACGGTCACAAATATCTCAAAAAGCTGTATTTTCAATCAATTCTAAGATAACAATACAATAATTAAATATTCTATTGTCACTTCTAACTGTCGATTGATTATGATGTGAAGGCACAAGCAATTCAAATTTTCATTATCGGCTGTGTTGCCAACATTAAAAATTTTGCAACAAAACGTTTAAAATACGATGTATTGGCCATCGAGCTTACATACCTGGAGGGAGCATGCAATGCTTTTTCTTATGTGACTACTTAAGAAAATCCGGGGTCATGCTTTCTCTCTTGCACCGCGCCCTGATTGGCTGATTCAAGTGGTACCCGTCGCGACAACAATCAGAGCACGGAGCGAGAGAGAAAGCTTGACCCCGAATTTTAACTAGTAACGCAAATGCACCCGCTTTGCTCGCTCCAGGTATGTAAGCTCGATGGTATAGGGTTGACTAATTGACTATAGAAACACATAGAACTACATCCATGAAATGATTTATCTGTTCTTGCTTCTTTATACTCTAAGATCCAAATCATTGAACTGTCAGTCAACTAAAGGCATGTTTATGAATGTTTCTTACAAAAGCAATATGACAGCGATATTCGTAAGTCGGGCATTGTTTGGTGCTTATTGTGAAAATAAAAAAAAAATGCTTTAAAAGTCCAAAGTGACGCGATTTACACATAGACGGAAAGCCAATGCTGATAAGTAATGATTTGTGCTTAGTATTTATAACCTAAAAATAAAATAAATTTTAGTAGTTTTTGTTTCAGGTTTATTTATTTGTCTTCTACATTTATTTATAATTTTTTTTACTTTCGAAAATGTGAATATTATATGTGTGCAGTAGTTTTCTATTTTTGATGGTGAACTAAAGAGGTTAAAAATCTTTAATTTTCAGAATAGTATATTATGGTGAACACTAATTAGTCAAGTTCACTCTCTTATAAAGGTATGTAAACTGAAATCTTCTTCATTATTCTATAACAATGGGCGCAGATGTTTCGTCTAAAAATTTACAAAAAAAAAGAACTACGCGTGTAATAGGTGAAATTTTACAGTCAAAGCATGTTAAATATCTTTTAGTGCTATGAACAGGCAACGATAGTTGTTAAAATAATCCCATTTTATCTGCTCCCATGGATAGCGATATGGGAAATATTGTATATTCAAATGCTTTGATCATACTAAAAAGTCTTTTAAAAAAGGTAAAATTTAAAGTTCACCTTTGCAATTCCTTTGTTTGATATCATAGGAATGCGCAAAGTGAGGCTAGGCACGAAAATTGGTTAGGTAATTGTCTAAGACATCGATGGTTAGCTGCGATATATAATTCGAACTTAACGTTGATGTTTTTCTTTCGATACTTATTCCTAGTTTTTATTTAACGATTTGGCCTCTAAATTACTAGATAATCATCGGATTATGTTGCTAACGCAAGTTACAACCAGTAACAAAAGATCTTCTAACAGTCATACTTTGATGCTGTATTTTTTTTTGTAGGTGGTGGTTCTAAGGCTTTGCAAGAAGTATGAAATAAGTTCATGACAAAACATTAGAAAATCTTCCCCCGCGTATGATGCCATCATATATATTGAAACAATGATCGTACATCGGAACTGAAAGTAATATTTTTAACATTTGAAAATGAAGAAAATAACGTGCACATTTTCATAAAATAAACAAATAAAAAAAAAAAAAACAATTTTGTATGCGCGTGTAGAGTTGTAAATTTTCAAACGTTTGACAAATGAAATTTTATTTTATTTAAATGGTGTTTTTGAGGAACTAAATGCATAAAAAGAGTCTAACTAAAGTTTTCGACAGTAAATACCCTACTGATTGATATTTGGTCAAATACTGAATATTCTATGCAAGTCTAGTGAATATATATGGCTTATAATACTCGCCGAGCCATAACTTTTTAACTATTCTCAAGTTTAATTCTTTGTTAACGTCTGATTTTATTAAAAAAAAAGAAAACTTTTCGACTAATATTTCAGCTTTAAATCAATTGATTATTATAAATTAGTCGAAAATTTTATTTGTTTTCAAGCTTATTGTGTGTATATGTTACTGATCAAATCCGATTTCAGGACAAACTAGTTTTGCCTAGGCCAAACTAGTTCAAACTATGTGCGATAGGATAAACCGCTATAATGTAGGCCAAACTAGTCTGACCTAAGCTCGATAGGACAAACCAGTTTAACCTAGGCTGAACTAGTTTATCCTAGTATGAATATACCTATACACTCCAGGATAAACTAATTTCTAGGTAAAATAAATAATATACTGGAAAATAATCATGATTTTTTAAAATAATAATAATGTTTATTGTCATTCGTACAATAATTTATGTACATGTTGACAGTCAAAGAATTCTTTTATGCTGTAGAGTGTAGACACATTTTGTAATAAAAATTTTATATTATATATGAAGTACATACTGTAGTATATTTGATAATTAATTTAAGAAATAATTAAAATTCAATTTATTTATACAGTGATGTATTTTTAGTATGAATTGAATATGATAGTAAATTTGCTAATATAAATTTAGAAACATTGTGTATCTCAAGAAAAAAAAATCAAAAATCAATTCTGTTAATTAATCGATGTGATTTTAGTCTTCATATTAATTACTAGTGGTCCATCCCGGTTTCACCCGGGTACAAAAGAATGAATAGGGAGAAACACGAGTATGAACATTCATCTTAGTTTACCGAGATGAATGTTGTGTCCAAATTTCATTATGATCGAAGTTACCGTTCAAAATTTTTTGTCGGATGGACAAATTTTGGTTTCGGGTTTTATTTATATAGAATATAGATGAATCAGTTCTTTTCTTTATATAGATCCTTAATATATAATTTATTACTATTTTATTTGTATTTCTTATACTTAATTAAAAAAATATATTGTATTTAAAATTTAAAAATGGTCAAATTTACTGAACATAATTGTATAAATAGATTTCTTCCTAGGTGATAATATTATAAGGTTTTACAATAACGTTAAAGGCAGAAGTAATAAAACTGGTATAAATCTGGGTAATTTACAAAACGAGACGAAGAATAAAAATCTGTGTTTGGGAGTGAATTGAAAAAAAAAAAAATCATAACAACTTCCGTTCCGATTGACCTTTGTTTTGAAGACATCAAGACACAAAGTTTCCTAAACTTATTCAATTTTTGATAAATTTTGAATATTCATGCCTATCAGAACGGGAGTTGCTTTGTATTTTTTATTTAAAATTCAATTCCAAACAAATTAGCATTTTTCATCTGTTTGTAACTTTGTATTGGAGGATAGGTTACTTAAAGTGATAATTCAGTGCGACATTTTAATCGATAATACAGGAATTACCCTACGATAGACACAAATAATAAATAAAAGACGCAAATTAAACAGCGTTTTAAAAAAATATTCAAATAGACAATATATGAAGTTATGAAAATAACACAGGCATGTGCTATACCAGCTGTTACATAGTCGATATATGGATAATATATTAGGATGTTTTTTTATTTATTATATTTTTTTGTCCTATTGCAGGTCCGTAGCCAGGTCCAAATCGTAGTACGGGCAAATAAGAGCGAAGGACGGGCAAGATTATATAACGGGTATCGCCGGTACGTGGCTACGGGCCTGTCCTATTGGCTAATGTTTTAGCATTGGATGTAAAATTCTCCCAAAATTTCAGCTTCCTAGATCAAACCTGTGAACGGTGCAAACATGGATAACTGGTAAATTTTTTACAATTATTTTTGATAGCAGCATTTTATAGAGAATTAAATTTCCCACAAAGTCCTTAGTAATGAATCCGTGAATTCATTATTTTCAAAGGTACTAATGACCTGTTTTGTGGGAAATTTAATTCTCTACAAAATACTACTATGAAAAATAAAAAAAAAAATGTTTTCTAGCAGTTATCCATGTTTGAGTAAAACCGTCATTTTTTTATGTTAATTAAATGGGCCACAAACTCGGTTTGCATCCCACAGGTTTGATTTAGGAAGCTGAAATTTTGGGAGAATTTTTTAGGTTCAGTGCTAAAACATTAGCTAATGGGACCGAAAAAAAAATACAAAAAAACATCCTAATGTATTTAATTCAATGATTTAATTAATTCAAACCGCTTCCGACAACATACGTTGAATGATCATCAACCCTGCACTATTAGGATGAACTCCATCTCTGAAACATTAGAAATGTATCTTTGGTACAGTATTTTTAAAAGCTAAATCATTAAAAATAGCGGTTATAGTAAATTGTTTTAATATTTTTAATATTAATATAATATGGTCTCCAAAATATGATGTTATTGTCTTCACCATGTATAAAGGGAAGTCATTGCAATGGGTTCGAAAATAAAAATCAACGGGGTAACTAATATTAATTAAATTAATTTTTAAGTATTACAGACCTTTCGTGTAGATTGTCATTATTTTTTTTAAATTCATTATATATATCAACTATATGCACACAGGATATTTTTGAACACAGTTCTAAAATTATTGTGTTAATTGGTGTCACATCGTATTTCTTTAATGGCGGTATGGTACATATCAGAATTTTTTTTGTCCCCATTTTCATCAAATCATTTACTGTCCATTTTAATGCTCTTTTAAAAGTTGTTGAATTTGTGCCTTTTATGACATCATTTGTCCCTATCATGATTACTAAGGTGGCATTCCTAGCATCAAAGTGCCACATCGAATTATCACTTTGGGAAAACCTTAGCCTTCTTTTTAAATTTAAAATCGTCTGTCCTCCAATACAGAGATTTATGCATATTTTATTGTTTCCACTTTTAAAATTATCCATCCCCATGTTTGTTAGCATTCTCCTTAAAATACTATCTCCCAAAAAGAAATCTATTTCTTTCAACTCCATTATGATTAACTCAGGAATACGTTTCTATAATAGAAGTGTACAAATTCTCAAATTATTATTATTATTGTTGTTTAAATTTTAAACGGTTTATTAACTCTAATAAGATATGACATTTTTTGGGTAGATGGCGCGATTCGCAAGCTTAACGTCTAGCCAGAGATGTCTAGCTCAGTGGCTCTTATATTATGTAAAAAGTTCAATATGTAATCGATACAAATCACTTTTTTATTTTTAAATACGTCTCATTATTCATATCTTTGGTAAAATTTTACTTATTCGTCGCTTTCGATTATGGCAAATTTAGAACGCACCTTAACTATTACTAGAGTAATAGTAAGGTGGTTAAGGTGCGTTCCATAATCGAAAGCGACGAATAAGTAAAAGTTTACCATATCTTTTAAACTGTACAAACGAAAAGCAAAAAAACAATAACAATTAAGGTACCGTGAAATTAGTTTAATGATTTCAATGTACCGTTAGAATAAAAAAAGTTTGATAGCCACCGCCGCAGCTAATATAATTTAACCTATAATATTTTGACATTTACAGAGAACATACACTTTTATTTTTTATTTATGAAGCTACTTATGCGTAAAAATCACTATGTGAGTATTATGTGATAAAACAATTATTCGTTTTTCATTGAATATACTATATCTAATTCATTCATACTTTAATTCAAATTGATACCTGTCCCGGAAGTCTGGTTCCTAAAGAATTTCAAATGAACATCGCACGAAATATTAAATTATCTAAAATTATGCAAAAAAGGTATTTTCAACGTATTTATAGCATTGGAAATTATGTTATTTACAATTAAAAAACGAATTATTAAAGTTTAAAGCAAATTTCATATAAATTAGAAAATTATTGAGAAAGAAATGTAATTAACAAAAAAAATGGTTTTTTAAGCAAGCCAGCAGAAATTAATTTATTACGGTCAAATGCATATATTTAGCAATATTTCTTTTACGCCAGTCGGAAAGATAATTGATCGACGTACAAATTTCTTCGATAGTTTTTTTTTGTAGCTCGAATTTTATAGAAGTTACGGAGGTTTGTTTGACATATTGTGGCCAAAAGGGCACTAATTTTTTAGTTACACAAATTAAACTCTGCAAGACTCTTGCCATGGTGGGAACGCATCCGTGGCCAAAATTTGATCGAAAACAGATTTCAGTTACTCGAGATAACATACGACAAAGGAAAAATACATACAGGATTCGTGCGAATTTAATATACATCGCTTCGATGTATAACAAGATTGTTTATAAACAGTAGTAAAACGTGACAATGCTTTCAGAGTCCTTGTTTTTATAAGAAAAGTTATCGAAACTTTCAAACAAATACAAATAGATGTCTTGTAGACGTGTTAAACTTTCAGAAATATTTTCAGTATAGAAGATATACAATGTTAGGAGTATATATTCTGCCGTTACTTCTGTATGCTCTTAATCTCAAATCTTTTCCCTTTGTCTCAAAACGGTTACAGCCGAAAAATTAAAAAAAAATGTCTCTGAAAAACTAAAAAGATATATAAATTACGCAATATTTCGCATCTAGCCAAAACTTTTTATTCAAAAAATTCTCCGGTAAGATCTTTAATATAATTCTTGGTCTTTCATTTGGCGTTGGGAGAGCTGGAACAGTTTTTGGGCGAGGGGAAAAGACTTGAGAAGAAGAGTGCAAGGGATATTGGACATTGGTAGGTAGCAAAGACTCTTAATAATACTTAAAATAAATATAATTGAAATTATGTGTTAATAAAATATTTTTAAAAAAAAATTGAACCGACTTCAAAATATGCACTAAAAAGTAAAAAATAATAATTAATGTTATTTTTGGAGTCGGTGTCAGCCAAAATGAAATCTATTCCGAGAACTAGAGACATGTAAGATTTAAATTGCTACTTTCGAATTCCGATGTGACACCGACTCCAAAAATAACAATAATAATTATTATTTTTTACTTTTTAGTGCATATTTTGAAGTCGGTTCAATTTTTTTGTTAAAAATATTTTATTTTTCTCTTTTTAATGTTAGATAAAGTATTGCAATGGGTAAGCCAAGTATGCGTGCCTTTGAAATTTGAGAGTTTCCCTCGATTTCTCCGGATTCCACCATCAGATCCTGACTTGGTTCCGATGGGACCACCTCGGAAGTGCACTTTTTCGAATAAAAAAAGGATTTTTAAAATATATACAGTCGAACATAGAACCTCCTTCTTTTTTGAAGTCGGTTAAAAATCATTTACTAAATAATTAAATTTAGGAAATTTTTCCACATGATCAAAAAAAATTGTAATTTAGAAAACATAAAAATAAATTTCACGTTTAGATAAAAATAAGTTTTACAAACCAAATATTTTACGTAAAAAAAAAACTTTTCTTATAAAACATGATTTTGAAGTAGTGAAATGGGTTCTCCGCATCTGTATATTGTCTTCTTGAAAGCTTCTGCGTGGCTTAAAAAAGCTGCATTTTATTAAACGACTAGCAATAACAAACGTATAAAAACCTCTTCTGAACGGGTCAGCGTTCTGTAGTTTGCAGCTGTAAAATTACAACTCTCCGGGGAGGAATATAAAACTTACAGGGCCCCAAGGCCTGCGGAAGCTTGTCCAAGTAACCTTATAAAACGTAACATCAAGACTGCTACCTAAGAAATTTATTGCGACAATTTATATAAATTAGTAGTTTTATATCCCACGACATTATAGTCTAAGATCCGGTATTAGAAATATATACCCTCATCTATTATGTGATGATGATTATATTATGTTAGTAAATATTATGTACATTGATAAATAGCACATGGGTTGCCTAGCTAAATCGCGTGTATTTGCTTTTATAGGCAGTGTGGCTCTATTGTATAAACTTAACTTTGTTTTTGGACAAAATAAAAAAAAAACCCTTAATACATCCCTTAAAACAACATTTTTTTTACTCAATTTCAATACCACATATCAATTCAACATCTGTACCAAATTATATACACCCTTCAGTAGGTATATGTAAATCTATATAAGTAAACTTGTGTTTTCATAAAAGTCCGGTTCTGTTGGGCCATTTTTTTTTTAATTTTAGCAACACATTTTAATAATTACTAAAGGGTTAAATTTCAAATTTGAAACGATTCCGAAATCTTTTTCGGTATTTTTGGGCCCGAAACATTTAGTCAATCCCTAAATACCACCGTTAACATGGCCCGATTGGGCCCATTTTAAATAGGCTTCGTGCAGTGATGGATTCCAACATTTGGACCAAATTTCGTTTAAATCGATTAAGTCTGTCGAGTGTTATCATGGTCACACACACACAAATACCACCCCCTACTCTCATCCTCTACGCAGGGATGAGGGTGACTTTGACTTTTTAATAGGAATACCTATTTTTTATCATAAACAAAGATTTTTCTAGAAAAAATATGCAACATTTGTCTGAAACATTTTTTTACCCGATGCCTCCCTCAACCCTTAAAATGCATGTCAAAAATCGATTTCCCGAAACTCCATTAAATGTTATATTTAAACAACGACGTTGCGCAAAAAATTATGAGAGGTAAGTGTTGTTTGTTTTGGGAACAGTCATTCATTAAACATAAAAAAAACCACCGCCCCCTTTAATCATTAAAAAATTCAGTCACCCCCACCACCGCGCAGGGCGCGGTGTTTTTTTGTATGTTTAATCGATGACCCTTCCCAAAACAAACAACAATTACCTCTCATAATTTTTTGCGCAACGTCGTTGTTTAGATATAAACATTTAATGGAGTTTCGGGAAACCGATTTTTGACATGCATTTAAAGGGTTGAGGGAGGCATCGGGTAAAAAATGTTTCAGACAACTGTTGCATATTTTTTTCTAGAAAAATCTTTATTTATGATAAAAAATAGGTATTCCTATTAAAAAAGTCAAAGTCACCCTCATCCCTGTGTAGAGGATGAGAGTAGGGGGAGGTATTTGTCTTTATACGATGTCCCCCTCCAAACCAAACAACTTTTATTCGGGACATTTTTCCATATAATGAAAACTGTAAAAGTTATTCAAGGTGTTCCTTTAAAATGGGACACCCGGTATAAACATTTCCAAAAATGGTTCCAAACTTCATAGGAGGCTATGAAAACCCTAGGTCCCGCCATCCCACCGACGCCAATAGTGTAAGTGTCTTATGGCAAATACACTAATAAATTCTAATTATCTTTTTTGGATCAATTACATTACGGTGCCATGACAAAATCATCGATTTTTTCCGACCCCTAGGCCCCACCATCTGACCTATGCCAATAGTGTGTGTGTGTGCCATATGGCAAATTCACTAATAACTAGGTAACCACGATAGATATATTTAGGTAGCCATGTATACAGAAACTGATTCTGAGTGCTGCAAGAACACGTAGCCGATACACATAATAGTAATAATAATGTGCACGAGGATAAAGACAACAGCGCATTAGAGTATTTCCACGAACCGCAGGAAGGACGATATATATCCTGTAATCCTTAGACCTCCGTACACAACGTGAATACATTTTAAAGAAGCACTATCGAGTACTTGGAAGTTGAAGATACAGAACATAAATATTATTCATGAAATTTTTTCATCATAATCTCGGATATTGAAAAAAAGGGGTGCATCGATTCGTGGCCACACGACGGAAACTATGATCCTTACGCATTTTATATTAATGTGCAATATTTACGTATACTTACACAAAAAAAAAACTAAATTATTATATTTTCTATGTATTTATTAATACAAAATTTAAAATTCAAATCTTTGATTAACGTCTGAATAGAACTGTTCAAATAAATAAAATTGTCGACCAATTTTTGTCAGACCATATATTGACAAATAATAATAAAAATACAAATCAATATAACATAAGATGACGTTTCGATCCGGATTTGGATCTTCTTCAGAAATATCTAAAAAATATAAAAACTGATTAATTTTTCATTAATTTTTTAATCATTCAAACTTTCAATCATCGTACAATTTATTAGATAATAAATAGCTTAATATTTTTAGATATTTTTGAAGAAGATCCAAATCCGGATCGAAACGTCATCTTATGTTATATTGATTTGTATTTTTATTATTATTTGTCAATATATGGTCTGAGAAAAATTGGTCGACAATTTTATTTATTTTGCCACGTACTATTCGATGAACAGAGCGTAAACTAGTTGTTGCTGGAAATGAGTATGTGCAATTGGGGGTTTTGGCTAGCACAGTAATTAAATCGGAGAGAGGGGTGGGACGTCAGACGATCCAGCTCTCGTGAATACAGTTGATAATGGGCGCCAGGATTCCCTTAACCAAAATTTCCCAAGGTGCCTAACCACACCGGAATCCAAATGGGTCGGTACACTTCCTGCAATTCAAAGGTGAGTAATCGGGCACAACAAAATAGAGGTCATAGCTAGTTCGATATTCAACAATTAATTTATTAACCAAAAATAGTAAAATTATTAAGAATTCGTCGTAACGAAATCTTGCGCTCACGAAAAGTTATTCAAAACATAAAATAAAATTGAAGTATACCTCAGTACATTAACATTATACAAGTAGTAATAATTAATATTGCCGTTACACATAAATTATTATTTAGTTGCAGGTACAAATAAATTTATATTCAATCACTTCAAAAGCCGTTAGGCAAAATCTAGCATAATATCAATAAAATAATAAAAGAAAAATATTCGAAACAATACTAATGGTGAACTTCAAAAATTCATGACCTTGGATCTACACAAAAAAAAATCACCAGAGGGGTGAGTATGTAGTATCTAATTAACGCTATTATACCAAATTGGGTATGGGTATTCAAGGCTTGAGTCAATAAGTTAACGCCGTCTTGTATTTTCGAAGTTCATACATAACAAAGAAATCATTAAAAACAATCTTTTACAAATCTTTCAAAATATCAACAAACATATTGCAGTTTAGGTACACAATAACAAAATCACTAGCAAAGCGTTAACAAATTTCTTAAAAAAAAAATCAGCAACAAACGTATTATAGTTATTATTATTATCACAAAATTGATCGTGAAACGCAAAATGGCCGTTAACGATTTTTCAATAAAAACAGAATTCGAATCACTTAACTCGATTCAATTTAAAGTTCATAAAATTAGAAATGAACGACACGTATAGTACTATTTAAACGGGACACTAAAAACGATTCTGACTCACAAACTAATTCGGTTCTTTGTTATAACTCAATGAAATGTATGCTTGAATTTGATTTTCATTTATAAGCTAAAGTATGTATATATTTGGAAGAAACTGTGATTGTTTGAATTGGCAAATACTCATCAATAAATAAATAAACACTTACAGTTGGCCATTCACAGTAGAATTAGCGATGCTCACAGATAAATTACAGAGAAGTGTTCTGACCTGAGATTCCGTAATTAATTTTGATCATCAGCGGTAGAAGCGTCAACAAGAAATGCAGTTGCAGATGAAATAATATGATGAATAGTTTGGATACGAGAAGATCCACATATCGATCGTCATCCAACGAGGGTGATTAAATCGCCAAAGGTTACCAAATCCACGTGGTTAATAATTTCAATTTCACGTAGTACACAAATAATCAAATTCAGCAGTATTTTTCACTATAAATAATCTCGAATCACCTTTTTACATGAATAATTTAATCTGAATATTTAATGTTAAACTGTGAAAACTGCACGGGAAACCAAAATTCCACGCTATCACACCTATACAGCCTGAGAAAGAATTGCCAAAAAGAACCTAATTTTTCCAAATCTTGCAATATATTACGTATTGCTAGAGCGTTTGTGCATCACACTCACTCGCATGGTAGACGCTATTTCAAGCTATCTCGTTCTAACTCATTGACTATTTTAATTGAATTACTAGTTATTAGGCGTTCATTTAGGAAACGACGAAATGATATGGTAATGAATGAATACAGAATGTATTGACAAAATAGTAGTTTATTCTGTTACGAGAGCTTTTGATGCTGGTGACAATAGTCGAGTAGGTTAGAAAAGATTAAATAAACTTAAATTTGAAGATGGATTGAATCCACGGTAGTCAGAAGAAAGATAAATACATTACTAAATTTACAAAGGTCGTTCACTTTTGCATATTATGATTAACTCAAATCAATATCATAGTTAATAATTTTAAACTCAAAATTAACCGTTACAATTTGACAAAATTTAAAAAACTGGCGTTAAGTGAAAGGAAAGAAAACATTCATTTATGTTAATTTTGCATTTTGAACTTGAGTGGTTTGACATATTTAATAATTTGTAAACAGACGCAACCTAACAACCACGGCTATCGACTGTCTTTGGCTGACGACCTTAAAACTAATTATACAACATGCACCCTTTCACATGTAGAATAGACCGGCAATGGGCATACACTCTCAGCGACGTACTACGTGCTGATCCAGAAATCAAAGTGGTCGGAACTGACCCGAACGGATCTGTCCTGACATGAGATGAACATTTTTTAAATCAATTTTAATGGTGAACTTAAAAATCAGTATAGGTAGGTACAGTATTGTAACCAGGTGACCAGAAAGTATACTACAGATAGTATTGATGTGTTGTCTTCTACATCTACAGGATAATGAGGAAGTTGCAGATACTTTCTTTTAGCTATACACGTGTATGTATAAGCTGTCACAAAACTAACTAAATGCGGGCGAACAATTAAAAATATTAAAATATAATATTGACAAATATGACATTAGAAAACAAAGTCGGATGCTTTCCTTTATTGTCAACTTTTTTATCCTCCTCTATACAGGGTGAGTTTTAAGTTGATGCTTTTTTTTTACAGCGTGTAAAAATCAAATAGACGAGCAAATATTTCAAATAGTTTTTTTATCAAAACTCAAAAATAAGAGAGAAACAGCCTGCGAGTTTCAGTTTCAGTGTGTTTTTTTAGATTTTTTATTTTCTAAAAAAATAAAATACAATAATATTAATATTATTTTATGTTTAATAAACATTAATAAACAATAAACATTTTTTCTTTATAATGCAAAAATAATTAATAAAATTGATTGATATTTGTCTAAATTAGAGTGTTTTATTTGACACCATTATTTTTTCCTCTAAATTAATCAATATGTTTATAGCAATTTTCATTTATTTTTGCCAAAATTGCTTAGCACTAAAACGGTTAATTTTGAGGTCGGTCCTGGGGTTATATTATGTCACTATGTAAATATGTTATTATTATCAAAAATAATTGAGGCACACACAATTCTCTCAAAAACAGAACAATACACATACTTGATAATAACAACTTATTTCCACAGTGACATAATATAACCCCAGGACCGACCTCAAAATTGAAGAAAATTTAATAAAACTTATTTAAACTTCGAAAGGCTGTTTCTCTCTTATTTTTGAGTTTTGATAAGAAAACTATTTGAAATATTTGCTCGTCTATTTGATTTTTACACGCTGTAAAAAAATGCATCAACTTAAAACTCACCTATATACAAATAAATGTTAAAAACACTGTTATTTTATTGTCGTCTATTATTATTTGAAAAAATCATAATAATCTGCAGAAATGTATGAATTGAAGCAAAAAAAAAAATATTTTTGCATAGTGATTTTTTGGATATAAAAATTGTTAGTACAAGTTAAACGATTGACTTTGGTAAAAATTCTTTCCCGACCAATAAAATACTCAGTCCTTCAGGTATAATTAAATAGCCTTTATAGCTAGGAAGATGGCGACAAAAATGGTCAAGAAGCATTCGGTGGCACAAACGCTCTCATTCGGGTAGTCTGAGCAGGGGGGCTCAGACTATACCCGAAAGAGAGGTTAAAAGAGGGAAAATTGGCAGGTCCCCCACATGCTGTTCAGTCATTTACTGCCATTTTGTAGAGGACTTTTGAATTTTGCCGTTTTTTTAAGCGCCTCAGCAGCGTACCGCAACGCGCTAGACCGCTACCCCACCAAACGGATTTGTAGAGGGGGGATCTACTACACGAAAGAGACCGTGTCTGCCACCATACCTAACTACTACAACATTCTATGTTATTTACACATTATTTTGTAACAGTCCGTATAATGTTCTGTGCGATATTGGCAAATAAAGTTTCAACAGATATCTACGCCATATTCATTGAACCAAGTCAGAGGAAATGAAGCTTACAGTATTATAGTATTGCTTGTTTGAAAGCTTTCTTCAAGCTTATGACCACAGAGAATAACAATAAGCAGAAAATAATTTAGGATTCCAGTGTTTTGTTAAACTGTTTCTATAGTATTGTTCCGTTACGCTGAAAATAATAATTTATTTACAAGAAACAAAAGATACCTATTAAACTGTCAGGACTTGTGCTGGTTGGCGCGCTGGCTGCGAAGATGGAAATTACGTCACTGCGGGCTCGCGTGCGTGGCCACAAGCAAGGGAGTAGATTGGGGAGTAAAAAGGGATCATAATATAAAAAAACTCCGGGTCGCAGTGCCAAACCCTGCCGACAATATAGTGTATTTGCTTTTATAGGCAGTGTGGCTCTATTATATGAACTTAACTTTGTTTTTGGACAAAATAAAAAAATTTACCCCTTAATACACCCCTTGAAACAACATTTTTTACTTAATTTCAATACTACATATCAATTCAACATCTGTACCAAATTATATACACCCTTCAGTATGTAAATCTATATCAGTAAACTTGTGTTTTCATAAAATTTATAAGTCCGGTCCTGTCGGGCCGATTTTTTTTTAATTTTAGCAGCATATTTTAATAATTACTAAAGGGTTAAATTTCAAATTTGAAACGATTCCGAAAATTTTTTCGGTATTTTTGGGCCCGAAAAATTTTTAACCCCTAAAAACCACCCTTAACGTGGCCCGATTGGGCCCATTTTAAATAGGCTTCGTGCGGTGATGGATTCCAACATGTGGCCTAAATTTCGTTTAAATCGATTAAGTCTGTCGAGAGTTATCGTGCTAACACATATATATATATATATATATATATATACATATATAAACAGACTTTTCCAAAAATGGTGCCAAACTTCTTAGAAAGTTATGAAACGTCGAGAAATTTTGGTCCGACCCCTAGGTCCCGCCATCCGACCGACGCCAATAGTGTAAGTGCCTTATGGCAAATACACTAAAAATAAAAATGAAAATAATACGAATACCTGGCTGAAAATAGTATAATACACCACATAAGGGCCGAAAGTGTGATTTCGCCTCAAGCATCATGGCGCGCAGGGCAAGGTTTATCACACTTTCGGCCAGTGTGGTGTATACTATTTTTCTTCATACCTCGATCGTAAGCACGCTTATTAAATACATTTATTAATTAACTACGTATTACTTACATAAAAACACAGATAAATTCCAAGCAAGCTTTGAGTTTATACGTAAAGACACAAATGACAGCTGTTCGCGACTATTAGCTAAAATGTAATAGGGTTGCTATGGAAACGATATCTAAACAATAGTTGATTGGTTGTTTTTGCTTTACGACCGCCCAAACGTACGAACTTTCCGCATTTGGGCGTGTAATCCCACCAAGGAGTAAATGTTAGACTTTCTGTCTTACAATTATTGATTCTGAAAGTAAGCACTTTCGTATAAAGAAAATAAAATTTAGAAATAGGTACCTACTTCTTGAAAAAAAAAATTGTAAAATTGGTTTGGAAATTATTATTTTGCTTGACACCTTCCTTCGTGAGTATTCCTGTGTGATAAATATTAATAAAACTTAAAGAAATGTTGATTTTTTTTGCTATACGCCCGCTAGAAAAAGAAAATATCTACGCCCTTGGCCACAAGCTGGATTTCAAAACTAGAACCAGGGCTATTTTTCGTGCTTGTTTTGAGCAAGAAACACTCAGGAAATAGTATCTTGTCACGATGGGCGACATGGATAAACGTCCACAAACAAACATGGCGTCATAATGTGTGTTCTGTTCAGAGACAAAAAGCGTTTACTTATGACAACATTCGAACTGTCTCTACGCGCGCACCAAACCCATCTACAAAACCAGTTTCAATATACGCATCGTGTGAAGCGAACACAAAAAAGCCGTCACAAAATCCAGCGCCTTAGCACGCTTGAAACCTAGCAGCCAAATCTAACCAGCCTCGTGTGCAGCGGTTTTTATAAATAAACGATTCTGAAGTCTAAAAACTCCTTTCTAACATGTTTTTATAAGAATCGGGCTTCTGAAATACTCAAAAAAAATCCACAACTTGCACAATGCACACCCCTAGTAGGGAATGAAAGCAATTCAGAATGTAGCGCTTCACTGAATTTAGTAATATATCTAAGCGTAATGGAGACGGATTTACCTGAAATCGGAATGTTGATTGATGCTCCATTGTGGGATTTTGTTCAGATAATTTAAATTTAATGGACCGTTGTATAATTTATCTAATTTCAATTGGCGAATTAAAAAAAAATAACGATAAAATAACGTTGTCTTTTTTTGTGTTAAAATCACAAATTACCTATTCCGAGTCACTTCCACTGACAATTGTAGATGTAAAAGAAAGCTTTCTAAAGTTAAGTTGCCGCGGGAAAAGGCTAGTTGCTAAAAAAATTAGAGTTTAAAAAAACTAAAAAAAAAATACTTTTTTTATAGCAACGTGAACTAAAAAGGAAAAAATAATTTTTAAATATAAATATTTTGTTCAACAGCGATAGGAAGTCCCTCACCTCGTTCCTATCGCCGTTGAACAAAATCTTTATATTTAAAAATTAGTTTTTATTTTTTAGTCCAAATAAAACAGGTAATGCTTTTTTTAGTTTTTTTTTACTCTAATTTTAATTATAATCCTAATAATTCAAGATTTACAAGGCGTGACAGTTTTGTAGTAAACTGTTATTTCCAAAATATCCCACAAACTATTTCCAGCTTTGCAAGTCTTTTTTTTCAACAATAACAATATATAAAATAGTAATACTTACCTAATTTATCTGTAATTTTTTTTCATGCCAGTTTTTGTATCTATACCTACATTATACATAGATAGAAACATGTTGTACACATAGTAGTTTCATTTCTGCAATGTGTTCTCGTAACACATTTTTAATTTTTATATAGGGTTCCTAATAGTACAATTTCGTGGCATAGGCCACTTTATATTTGCAATCCTTCCAAAATTGGGTATCAATCCGCTCATTCGTGGTGTCGGAATGGTAAAAAATGTCAAAGATGACGTTTGCATCTGTCAAAACATTATAATTAGTTATTCTCAAATTGTTAACTTAGAAGGCGTTGCATTTGACAAAATACTAATGCCAAAAATTGAATTAGGTACTATATTAGAAATGCAGCCGTTTTCATTTTAAGACTAGACATACGCAATCTTCGAATTTCCATGTCACATGGTATTTTGGTATTTTTCTATAGGTATAAATCTGTATAAAAGAACTGTTTGGGCAATCTCTGTTATACTAAATCTATGTAAAATGTTCTCCTCTTTCGTTTAAGACTGGTTTCAAACCGATCTGATATAAATTGAGCAAGAAATAAGCAAAAAACTTTTTTTTTCTTAATTTTCTCCTCTCTGGGACCAAAATTCAAAAATTGGGCGACGTTAGGATTTAAGTTACCCGGAGACGAGTCGAACAAAAAAAAGTTTTTTAAAATCGGTTGAGGCGTTTGGGCTGTACGCTGGATACAAAAAGCGTGACTCACAGATTCACAGACGAAGCGAGTACAGGCGCTTCCAGCTATTGCCTGATTCGCGCCTAAAAAACCAACACTCAAATGACTATGTTTATATAAATTATTTGTATATTTATAAATATTTATATTAATGATCGTATTGTCTTGGGTTCTTAATACGTGTGCAAAATTTCAAATTATTCAGATGTCTAGAAGTGGGTGAAAATTAACTTGAAAGATTGGATTAATACATACATAGATACATACATCTAAGTGAAGTTAATAAAAGAGTGTTAAAAATGAAAAAGAACTTCCAAACAATACTCAGTCAATTTCCAATTTTCTATTGTTAACAACTGAATAATAGACAACAATAAACAGATTTCTTGTGTTTTCTTACTGGACGGAAAAAAACGTGGTAACAACAAAAGATTTCCTTTATAAAAGATTAAAGAGAAAATTCCTTTTTGAAATATTGTAATATGAACAGGCAGTTGTTATTTCTCATCCAGTGTAACTTTTTGATAAGTTAGGTAGTGGCTATAGTAGTGGATTATTTCATGATGGATTTACTTTCCCAGTGTTGGCATTCTGTATTATTAAATGAAATGAAAGTTTTGATAACGTATTATAATTCCCAGAAGCGACCTGAATGATATAATACCTATATAGAAATGGAAAATTGGCATGGTAAAGTCGGACTATTCGAAAATTGAATAAGCGTCGGAGAATAGATTTATTTATTTTTACTGAAATATTTATGATAAATGACTGTTTGAAATATTAGAAAATTTACGAAACTGACTCTGTATAATTTTTATGAATGTGTGATATGTGTTTACAATTCTATTTTTGCAAAGAAAATTTATGTTATTTATAGTCGTTTGTTAATTTAACTTATGCTCAGTGTTTTAGATTTAGGCATCTTCAGGATAAAAAATATAACTACAGTAGAACCTCTTTAAGTCGAACCTCGATAAGTCGAAAACTTCCAAAACTCAAAAAAATGTTTTATTCCCTTCTCTGCAAGCCCCTAAACATCTATTACTCGAAATCTCAACCCTCTATAAGTTGAAATAGTCAATGAGTCCCTACAAGCCATTTCGGTACGTATTGTAACAAAACTGTTCTAGTCCGTGGTGGAAATTATTTATTTACACTAAAAAACGTTTAACAAAACAGTTAAACACACAACGGAAGCGTACTTCTTTAACTTAACAGTAATAATAGCGTTAACAGAAACAAAACTAATAGTTCTAAGTAATAAAATAAAAAACTAAGTAACAGAAGAGTATAGAGTCACTAATTATGTACACAAAATATTTACAATACAGGAACACACTAAAGTTTATTAGCACACTTGTTTTGTAACTATATACACACGATTATTTACAAGAAGTTATTTATGTTAAACCAGATTTATATATAACTGCACTTAATGATTTATGTCACAACGCACTGGCACTGTGCACATGAACGCTTCAAGAACAACTGACTGACTGACTTCCTGCCAACCACTCCGCTCGCATTTTATAGCTTCGTCCCCCGCCTGTCGAAGGTTCTAGAAGCATCTCCCTTTTTTACATGCATTACCTTCTCCAAGCAATTGTAAGAAGGTCGGGGTTTCCGAAAAAATAAATTTAACCTCTATATCCCGAACATAGCAACTCAAAATTAGTAAGAATGAATCTTATCGAATATTTCCTTACAAAATCCGCCTAATTCGAAATCATTCGTAGTCGAAAACTCTATAACTCGAATTTTTAGCATCTCTTGAAGTTCGACTTACAAAGGTTCTACGTTTTACTTATTCTAAACGTTAACGAAAAGTAAATGACTAAGAAACATATTTGCTTCAATTAATTAAGTGGAGAAATCTTTAATAAAATAATTCGCAAAAAATATTAAAATTGATGGTGGAAGCAACGGTAATTTTACGGTGGAAGAAACGGATCACACACTAAATCTAAGTGATTTAAATTATATAATTGGAAAAGTAATCATTATAACACGCTGTTAGATGCCATATTGAGAACCGAACAGCGGTTCAGGATTGTATCAAATCGAACAATGTTAGGTACAAAAGTGATTTTCTTTGACCCAAAGAACAATAATCCAAGATAAAAAAAATATGGTCTTTGAGCATTAACAATCGATCGGTCGACCAAATAGTTGCGCCATAAAAAGTTGCACGTCTATGGCAACTCTACCCTCTTTATCGAAAACATTAATTTACATAATATTATTCCCTGCGTCTAACTTTTCGCAATAAGAATATTACAGTTTTTATCTTAATTCATATTTTTGCATCTAATTGCATGCTTTGTATATTTGTATCGTTTCATTTGAAAAGTACGGTCGTAGAAAAAATTCCAGTAACTCCTGCTTATTTGTGGGGAATAATTTATTATAATTAAGTATTATTCTCAAAGTTGTAAAATCGCTGTCACAGGAAAATTGTTTAATGAGTTTTACCACGTTAATATTTTTTTTTTAATTAAATAATAATGCTATATTACTTATCAAGATAATATAAAATCAGTTGTTGTACCCGGATTCGCGAGAGTGAAGCATAGAATGCAGCGTTTCACTAGTTCTATAAGAAGTGATATAAACTCCCTGTTCACCCGTTTTGAGTTTTTTTTTAAAAGCGGCGAACATAATTTTAATTTTTTCATCAGAGTTGAATTATTTCATTAAAAACTAGACTAATAAGTTGTCAGATTTAATTTATTTGTGGTTAGGATTTTAACAAAAACGTGAATAACCTCAGTTATGGAGCATCTATAATCTCCACTATCTCTCTCTTTTTTACCATTCCAACCCACAAGTGGGGAATGGTTCTAGTTTAGGCCAAAAATCACTTTTCAAAAATTTTACAATATATTTCCGTTTTGAGGTCCCCCGAATCCAAAAAACATATTTTTGGAAAATCTCTTTGAGTCTGTTTGTCTGTGAACACGATACAGGTCAAACGAATGAGCGGATTGAAACCAAATTTTGGGAGGATGTTTGGTATGCAAATATGAAGAGCCCTATTGTTTTTGGGGAAAATCGGCGCATGCGCAGAAGAGATATATGCTAAAACGGTATTTTTTATATAATAATGGTATACTTTTCATAACGGCTTATTATTCTATTTATTTTTTCAAGAAAGTTTTATTAAACATTTTTTTTATACTTTATAGTTTCGGAAGTATTTTGAAAATAAAAAAGAATCATCCGCTCTTTTGTTTTATGGATCTGTCAGAAATAAACTAGTTAGGCATGCTTTGATTAATTTTTACATGACGTGGAACATACTGTGTAGGTAACCATGGCAACGAATAATTAATATCATATTGAATACTAGCCATTACCCGCGTCACCTCACGCGATATCAGAAATTTTATTTTCTTTATATTATAATCAAATGTCAACATTTTTGAAGTTGGAATGGTCCCGTCGCCCAATTGGCTAGAATATTTAACTAGAATTAAAAAATCTTTTATTCTATTGTTTCAGGTGAATATAACAATTGAGATTTTCAACAAATCAAGTGACAGTCAAAATCCGCAATCAGACGATTCGCATGCAGTGTTGGTTCCGTCGGTTCGTCAGGGTACTCTGTACCCAAATTTGGACGTTAAGGCTCTGCACACAGCTGCGCCGCACGCGCGATTAACGCAAGCGCTCACCGACAACGCGGAATGGCCGCTTGACAAACTCATGTTCCGCGTTAGGCGGGAAGGCAACGCGACGGACACGAGTGCCGTCATCGGAAGTGACGTTTTCAATGTGACGGAAATGGCCGGTATTATCTACGTCAACAATAGTACGAAGCTGATCAAAGCACCGCAAAAAATGACGTAAGAATGTATTTCATTTATTAATGCTTGGTTAAAAAAGGCATTGTCAACAAATCTTATTTGACAATGATTTTAAGGTCGCTGAATACGAGGCTTGATTTGCCGCTAGATTCCTTTCTAGTAGTTTTCTAGCGCTGGTTTTATGTGCTCGCTTCACATGAGACGTCTTTTCAAGCATGTTTTGTGGGTAGATCTGGGGCGCGCAAAGTGACAGTTCAAATATAAACACAGAGCAAAACGTGTCTGTTGTCTGACTCTGAGCATAATGACGCCATGTTGGTTTGTGGGCGTTTGTTCATGTCGCCCATGCGACAAGATACTGTTTCCGGACCGGTTCTTGCTTAGTGCAAGCAGAGGACCTAGTAAGAAAAACAGCCCCTGTTCTAATTTTAAAATCTATCTTCTGAGCTAGCAGGCGAGCCCGCATTGACATTTCCAGCCTCGTATCAAACCTACCGGCCAGCAGAAGTCCAAGCAGTGTTTCCAGCCTCGTATGCAGTGGCCTTTAGATTGTAATATTCAACGTCGTGTGCGGAGAGCTTTATAGTTCAGCCAGCGTACACAAGTATCTGACTTGCTTTGAATTTTCGCTCACTGTTCATCCCCCTTTGTCATACCCTAATAATGTATAATTTATGACACTCGGGAAGAAGTAAACTTTTAAACGATGAAAGAAATGTTCTAATCGGTTCAGTAGTTCTAGAGATTATTTGAGACAAACAAACAAACATATACTATTCCTCGTTACAATATGTTCACCACGAGCCGCTACTGTCGAATAGGTCTTTGCAAATAAATAAATTAATGAAATGTTTCTTTGTCAGCTTGACGATTGAATGGCAGTATGAGAATGGGACAAAACAAGGTTGGGACACTTTGACAATCCATCTCATCCGGGAGAAGAGAGAGTCCTGCATTAATAAGGGCGGTGAACCGAACGATTGGGGCACGTGCGCTAAATACAAACGTTGGGAGAATTGTCAGAGCGCCACGGCATGTGGCCTTGGTTCAGGAGGCAGTGCAATTGTCAATCATATGTAAGTAAAAATTAACATCAACAGACCTTCTACAAAAATTATTAAATATTTTATTAACATATTAACGATTTATTTTGTCATTTTATCGAGAGAATCATATACAGCCTCTTTAAGGTAGTACTGTCGGTTATAGCAGCGGTCGACAACCTTTTGGCAGGCACACAGTGGCGTAACTAGGAGTATGTGCGCACCCCCGCAGATTTCTGAAAGCGCCCTGCTATTTTGCACCAGTTTTCATCTTTCATATTTTTGGTAAAAAATGTCACTTGTACGCGTCTGATACCGATAATTATATTGCACTATAATAACAATAATTAGTACATTATATACCTACTCGAGCGTCGTGCGTTTTTTTACGAGTTTTGACTTTTTACAGAACAAGTGATAGACAATCGTCTATCACGAGTCTGAATGAATGAAAAAATGATTTTTATGCTCGCTGAAGTCGTGTCTAACCTCTTCGAAAGTCATTTCGTATGTCTTTGACTACGAAATGACTTTCAAAGAGGTCAAAAATGGCTTCAGCGAGCATGAAAATTAATATTGTTAGTTAACGTTCAAATTTAAGTATGGGACTTCAATTTTTATTTCGGCACGTATTATTAAATTAATTATTTTTCTTGTATAACATTGTGCAAGTGATATTAATAATTTATTATTGCTTTATTTTCTCGAAACACACGGCAGACTTTTTTTCGAAAATTTATCATTTTCATCAAGGGACTTGAGGGCGCCCCTGGCTGTGGCGCGCCCCCCCCGCAACGCAGGGCCTGAGGGGGCGTTATTTACGCCACTGCAGGCACAAGGGCCACATAGTGGCAAATTGAAATAAAGACGGGCCGCACTTGTTCATAATTTTAATAAATAGTAAATGGCCATTTACTATCGATATACAGGCATGAAAATCAACTAATTGGGGTGGGTGTGCAGATATGAATTTTTTAAAACATCACAAGACAATGTAGAGTGTAGACATTGACAAAAAGAGAAACATGTATTTTTCTTGCACATTCTACAAATGCCCGTTGAATTATCATTGGCTCTTATTATATATAATATATTTTTTTTAGACACAGCATTGTAGAGTCCGTCGATCGATGCGTATGGCGCGTTAACCAGAACAACATCCCTAGCGAAGAGTATGCCACCTGTTCGCCGGACCTTTTCACGTGTCCTGACAAAGTTTGCGACCCGCTTGAGATGCTCAACGAAAGAATATGTCCTCAAGATTGCACGAGTAAGTTATTGGCAAATTACTTATTTATATAGGTTCTCTACTATTTATATAGGTTCTCTACTATTTATATAGGTTCCCTTACTATTTTTATGGGCTCTCTACAATTTACTCAATTATTGGTCATATGCATGTATTTTTTTATTCTTTTAATAGATTATTTACTTATTTAGTCAATCATAATACGGGAAAAAACTGATAATCATTTAAAAATGTAATATAATCATAAGAAAAAAAATATTAAATTTCGCATTCAAAAATAGAATGTTTGTTGGCAGGCTTATGTGACGTCATGATATATGATGCATGTCAACCTTGATGTCAAATTAATAATGTTCTAAATTAAGTTTATTTGCTGTTTTCTCTAATAGTCAGAGTACCCGTCGACAAAAATTTTACTAACACATACTCTCCCCAAACTTTGTATATGGCTTCATTAGGCCTAGTCTGACACCTATTTCCGCTATCACTTTTCTTGATTTTGGGGCGTTTTCCCTCTAAATTTTCCGAAAGATGTCGTTTTGACGACATGTAAAAATTTATAGATACTGTTTGTTTTTTTAATTGGATAGCTTAAAAACTTCAACCAAAACGCTAAAATAATGTTCTCTGACAAATAACATGAATCATTTAAAATGTCTGACACCTCGAATATGTCGAACATATTCGAGGTGTCATATATTTTAAATGGTTCATGTTACTCTGACGTCACGCTGTGTTTTGAAAATTCGAAAATAGCCCGTATTTTCTACATTTATTTTTATTATTTGTATTTTTTTCAGTGATTAGATTAATAAAATATCCATAACGATATGATCAGGAACAAAAATATATTTCGAAAAAAAAATTTAAACCAGTTTGGAGTCTCATGCATATGACCTATTGTGATAAGTGATTGTTTTATGATTTACAAAAAAAAATAATACAAACGTCTCCCTTTAAGTCGTTGTTCGTTAAGCAAGCGCTTCTAGTCCTCCATTTTAATGTTTTCAACAGTTATACGAGTTTCCCAGCTTGATTTGATGAGACTGCGGTAAATTAGAGATCAGAATTTATTTGTTTTTTTTTTTTATTATTCATTACTACGAGGTAGGGAATGCAATACCGGGATACCGAGATCTCGAAATACCGAGATCCGGCATACATTTTGCTGGACTAAACTCGGTCGAAAATTTTGCGGGATCCCGCTAGACTGGCGGGATTACAGAGAAGCGTGATTCTTACTTGTTATACGACGCGCGGCGGCGCGTGGACTGGCATTTAACAAGCGTTATTTTATTGACGCTAATCGTGAGCTTACAAAATTAGAAAAACAGTTTTTTAAACAAATCAGTCACAATTCAAAAATTTCAAACTTTATATCTGATAGTTCAATTTTCTGGAATTTTATTCCGCCACGTGCACCCAACTTCGGTGGTTTGTGGGAGGCGGCTGTAAAGAATTGTATAAGTACAATTTACGTCGAGTAAAAAAAATCCGTTGTTTGAACTCCTAATGCAAATAGAAGCTTGTTTGAATTCGCGACCCATAACTCTAATATCCGACAATCCCTCTGACTTGAACGCCTTAACTCCTGGTCTTTTCCTTATGGGCGACTCACCCAGCATCCTTTTGAAGCCAAATCTTGCAGAAGTCAAAGAAAACCGGCTGTCCCGATGGCAGCGTATACAGCAACATTTTTTGGTCAATTTTATGTCAATTTATGTCTTAATCTTTATGTGTAAAAGTATTAATAAACCATTTAATATGTATCAAAAAACTTGTTTAATTTAGGTTAAAATTAAAACTATGAAAACGAGGTTTATTAGGTCTTTTCAATAAATAAAATTATCGACCAATTTTTCAGACGATTAACAAAAAATATAAAAAAATTAATACATTAATGTTTCAATCCGGATTTGGACCTTCTTCAGAATTGATCTAAAAAATATAAAAATATTTAATATTTAAAATCTAATTCGCTTTTTATAGAATATTTCAAAATTATTTATGAATATCAAAATAATGAAAAATAATAACAAACAATTTTTTATTAAGTAGTCATGAAAATAATTGTGAGTACCTAAAAAGAAAGAAAAATTATTAAAAACAAAAATTATTTCAAAATAATATTATATATATTACTTAAATTTTCTGTATCTAATTGAGCATTGAGAGAATTTTTATTTGATTTTATATGTAACATTTCCGAAATATTTCTTTTAAAAAAATTAGTTTCATTATCTAAAATTTTAATATTATCCCAATTAATTTTGTGGTCAAGTTCTAATTTGTGTTTAGTTATTACATTATGTTTGTCAGGGATTAATTTGTGATTATTTTGATGTTCTCTTATTCTTGTTTTAAGAGCTCTTTTTGTTTGACCAATATAATTTTTAGCGCAATATTCACAATTAATTTTATATACAACATTATTTATTTCAAGTTTATTATTAACATTAAAAACAGTTTTTATATTTAAATTTTTAAGAAATATATTGTCTGAAAAATTGGTCGATAATTAAGTTGAAGAGTTCTAATCAGACGTTAATCAAAGATTTGATTATTAGGTCTTTATTACGATTGAATTCAGAAGTCTAAGTCCACCCTCTTGGATCCCGCAAATGCCTGGATTCCGTGGGACTAAGATGGTTCCGCAAATAACTGGATTGAAATTATCTTGCGGGACTGCATTCCCTACTGCGAGGTTAAGTTGATTATTTTTCTTCTAGCGCAAAAAGTAATGTTCGGCTCATTGAATCTAATTACCAATCGTGGAATAGAACGCGGAAGCGGCGTATGCAGTTGTGACCTTGTAGGTCCTTGCGTTTGCTTCGATCCAGGAGAACATTACAACAATAAAAATAAAGCAGCCAGTAGCATTACAGACAAAGGTACGTAAATTTGTAACAATTAAAGATTTAAAAATAGTAGTTTATGTAACTACGAGTCACACAAACCAAAATATCACCACAACCGCGATATATACTGCATTTTTGGCGCGTACTTCTTATAAAATAGCTGATTGTCACATCATAATAATATTTATAACAGCTGGTGTCATCGTTGTGTGCGATCATGTTGCTTTTTATTTGTGTTTTTCTACGCCTGCTTTGTGTTGCTTTGCTCTCAGATATGGTAATAAATGGTAACTGGCAGATCGCTTTTGGAAATTACTGTTGGTTTCATAAAATAGCAATTAATTGTTTTAATTTACGTACTAGTGCGTCATGAGTCACTTGACTAACGTCATACAGACATGAAAAACAGCAATTTTATAGGAGGGTAAAAAAATTAAAAAAAGCAATAACCAGACTGCGCCTAACACGAAAGTAAAAAAAAACGAATGTGCTTTAGACCACACGACTGAAATAAAACTTTTTCCTGCCATAATTTGTTATTATTCACTCGAAAATTCACAAAATATGAACTTTAAAATGAATTTACAATTTTATTCACTTTAAACGTAGAATATTACAAAAAGTGTACTGCTTATATTTTCGGCCACCTGATGGCGCCACCAGTGAAGTATTTGTTGAGGAAGAGAGAAAGAAAGTGTGCGCTTATGTTGCCCCTACAGTAATATACGAAACGTAACTCTGTCTCTTTCTATCTTCACTAACTTATATCTCCCTCTCAACTTCCAATATACGAAACGTAACTCTCTCTCTCTCTCTCTTACTATCTTCACTAACTTATATCTCCCTTTCAACTACCGTTCGCCTCGAACGATCACGCACCTTCCGTAAACGCTTTCGTCAGGCATTTACCAGCTTACTCCCCAAGTCAAGCGTGCCTAAAGAAGTTTTACTTCAAAAACACAAATTTCCAATATGAAAATTATTCCGGTAGTTTTAATCTGACGTTTGATTTCTCAGCATCAAACAAAACATCGTCGTTGGGATCATCGCGTTGCGATTCATTTTGCGTGTTGAGCGTCATCTTCGGCAGCATGTCGGTGTTCATCTTGATCGGCGCCATTTTCCTGCTGACGTGGCGCAGCCGATGCGGCGGATTGGCTCGTGCCGGTGCAAAGTTGCGCGGCGACCGCAAGTATCAGTTGGCCGGTCTAGTCGGCCACGGAGCCGACATTGGTAGGTCGACGGGCGCCGCGACGACCGACAGCATCGGAGGCGTCGGAAGTGAATACGTCAGAGGCGTGGGCCTTGTGCAAGAGAGTGCTTTGTTGCCGCTCAACTTCGATATGAACAGCGCGTTACGAAGCGTCGCGTCCAAGAATGCCGTAAGTCAAACATTACATTACGTTACTTGATCTTTATTCCAACTTGATATCTCTAGCCGTTCCTTAGAAGAAGCGTCTTGATAGACGGACAACAAAGTTATGTACAGAATTTCAACTTCCTGGATTTTATGAGATCTCCCAATAGAAGTTAACACATTTTTGAAGTGAAAACTTCTTTAGCGGCGTTGTACACTTTTTTTGTAATGGGTAAAAAATGTTAAACTCGCGTCAGGTCAGGGACACGTGACCGCCAACTCGCGTCAGGGTGACATGTCCTGATCGAAAATGCGTAAGACGAAAACTTTTATTTATACAACGTTAGACATCTAGCGTTGAAATATCGTACATAAAAATGCAATCTATGATACAAACCATTTTGATCGAAAATTCGTAAGACGTTAATATTCAAGTTTTCACTTCCGTCGGCACTCCCGGAGTGCAAAGGGTTTTTTTTTCGACCCTTCAGAGGAGAAAATCGACAATCTGGTTTCGTTAAGTTCTTACCCGTGTCCTACACTATAAGTGTACAAAATTTCAGAGTCTTAGACCAACAGGAGGTCCTAGTAAGGCAAACAGTGTTCTGCCAAGTACTTAATGAAGAATCTACTCCCGTAAAATGTGAATTACCGACATTTTTTAAAGTGGCTTTAATTTTTAATTCAACGAAAATAATCGATCGATACTATATTACACAAATTATGTTGTATTTTTTTCCAGCCTGATCCAAAATGGGAATTTCCAAGAACAAGTTTGCATCTAGAACAAACACTGGGAGAAGGGGAATTCGGAAGAGTACTTCGCGCCAGAGCTTTTGAAATATCAGGTTTATCAGGTCAGTCTTATTTTGTCACACATTTTATGAAGATTTCATAATTTTTTTCTTTATTTATTTCTTCTTTTCTATTCTACAATACTCTGCGACGAGCTAGAAATCAATGTAACTATTTAAAAAAATCAGAACCCGGAAACATAAATTTAAGCTTGCTAAACGCAACTTTAAGACACAAAGCCTTACATCCTATAACCTGGACTTTCTACTGACACTTTCTGAAGCCCTATGGACACATTGCAAATTTAAGTTAATAAGTGACTATTTTAGTAACTAATAAATCTCAGTTAGATGTTCCCGTCAACAAAAGCCATGTTACATTCCAACGTATTCACACAGTAAGCGTTACGTGCTGCCATCTAACGAAACACTAGTAATTAAAGTTTGACTAATCTGTTTATAAAATCTGTTTGAAAAAGCTGGATCCAAGTCGAAACGTTGACAAATAAAATGTATTAAATAAATGCACTGCATTTTTTTCCACACTAGTAATTGAATTTCGCTCTGTAATCTAGATGTCACCTTCAACTAAAGCCATGTTTAAAATCCAATGCACACAAACGTAACGTCTTCAATAAAAGTGTCGCTCCAATTGCACGATTGTACTCCCAACCAAACGCGCCGTTAGATGTTTTACATCAAAATACAGAACCATAAAGTTTAGTTGTAAAAGAAGCTTCTAGATCAGTGATGGCGAACCTATGACCCGCGGGTCAGACACTGATCCACGCAGGCTTTTTATATGACCCACGTGTTTATTTCTATAAACTCATTTTTTATACCTATCGTAAAAGAGAGAACAGTCAATAATACTAAAAAAAGACGGACAAGTGCGAGTAGAACTCGCGCCAGGAGTGTTCCGTACCGCTATTTCACAAAAATTAAATTTGTCATAATATATTTTTTTTATTTAGAAAATAATATAAGAAAAGAAAACAAATAAATTTACATAATTACGGTTGAAATAAAAATAAACATGTGTGCATCAACTACTGTGGTTATTAGCGCACAGGGGAAGGATCACAGGAAAAAGGAACAAAAGGGAAAAAAAAGAAAAAGAAAAAAATATCATAATAATTCTATATAAATATAAAATCAGAAATTAATAATATTCGGATTTCTTTCTTTACTTGTGTTATGAAACCTTCTATCGCGCCAACCAAGATTCTACGTTAACGGCAAACATTAAAAGTTTTGATAAGTGAGTCAGTATAAAAAAAATTAATCACGTGATTTTTAATTCTAAAAATAAAAAATATAAATAAATCAAGTTATTTGCAATTCTAAAAACAAAAAGATAATTGCATCGGCCAGTAATCGATCACAGGGCACCCGCGTGGCAAACGAGCATTCAACCAATGAGCCACCGTCGCTCTTAAAGATTTGCTGCAAGTCATACCTCTTTAAAAAAATGAGTAACTAAAATAGATACAGACGTTTGCTTACGCTCATTGAATTCAGCGTATTTTTTTCTGTAAGCATTCTCAATTTCAAAGGTATATTAAAGAATTCGATTTTTGCAATTAAAAAAAAAATCTTTCGGAACTTTTGTAAAATCATCATGCTTATAAAGAAAAACACGCTGAATCCAATGATTACAAATAAACGTCTGTATGTCTTTTTGGCTTAGTTGCGTTTATAGTTTTCAGAAAATCATATATAAAACCTTCGAATGGCCGTAGTTTCCAAAGAGATAACGTTTGCTTACGCGCATTGAATTCAGCGTAAGCATGTTCTTAATTTCAAAAGTATATTAAAGAATTCGATTTTTGCAATTTTTTCAAGGCATACCTTTATAAAGAAATTCGATTTTTGACGAAATCACGCTTATAGAAAAAACCACGCTGAATCCAGGGTGGTCGTAAAACGTCATGTGTCGTCCAAAAAAAGTTCCGAATTAATAAAAGTAGTATTTAACCATCCCCCCTCTACCTTTACAAGTAACGCCACTGACTTAGTGGCCCACGAGCTAATACTAAAAAAAATAATTAACAAAATTTGACCCACTTCTCAAAAAGGTTCACCACCACTGTTCTATAAATTCGTATCTTTGAAGAAAGGAAACGTAAATGCCTAAATAATAATTAAATTTAACATTATAATAATAACTTAAATGCTTGAAGGTTATAAAATGGGCTTGATTTGAACTTGCAACTATTACAACAACAAAATACCATAATAAATCATATTATAAAACAGTGGGTAGGACGGAATTATCAAAGCTTATCCGTGATAATCTAGGACCTAGGTGACATGAAATAATGACATTAGAACAATGTGGAACGTGTTCTTCAAACAAATATCGTTAAACAAAATTAATTTTAATTAATGAGACAAACATAAATTTTATTATATCGTTACATCAATGAGATTACGTTCAATATACTTAGTACTTAGTTAGTAGTTAGTAGTTAGTATTACTATATTATAAAAGCTACAAGAGCAACAGCAAAAAAAAGTGCACAGACGGCGTTTTTTTAGTGGTAACTTAAAGGAGTTATGCGAACACCGTCTTTGCATTTTTTTGCTGTTGCTCTTGTAGCTTTTATAAGCACAGAATTTCGAGGTTGGATTTCAATTCCTTGTCTGCCTCGAAATTTATTTTTTTTCGACGTCTTAGGCACAATATTTCGAGCTTGATTTCAATTTCTTGTCTGTCTCGAAATTCTTTTTTTTAAGTTATAATCTTGAGATTCAGTCGCCTCAAGTTTTTGAATTTAGCACAGAACGAAGTTTTTACTTCTCCGAAGATTTGTTTTTAAGTTTACTATACTTATTTATACGGACTAGCGGCCCGGTTTGTGGTCGAAATTCGACTGTAAATTTTAGTGTATTAGCGGTCCGGTTCGGCTTCGCCCGAATTTGTAGATAGTCGCCGTTTTTTCGTTCACTTGCGTTGCAAAATTGGTCTCCACGAAAAACGCGATAATATATAGCCTGTATCCATCCTGAAAGTCCATTCTAAATATTGGTGAAAAAAATTTGAAATCGGATGAGTAGTTTCGGAGATTGCCTCCAACATTCAAACTTTACTTCTTTATAATTATAGTGGTCCGTCCCGTTTCACCCGAGTGCGATAGATATAATTCTGCAAAATGTATTTCGTTTGCGGCCCGGCGTCTGAACTAATAGCTTTGAACAAATTGCAAGTTCTAACAAATGTCGCTATTTGGTACTAAACAGTGTTGTTTGTTTGCGTCTGAACTATTAGTTCAGAAGCAAACAAACAATACTACTTCTGTTAGAACAGATGTCGTTACGTGTTACTAAAAAAGGTTTTTTGAGAAAATATTTAATAAAAACTATCCTATAGCGTAAGTTGCACCAAGCAAGACATATTTACAAAATTTTATTAAAATCTGTTCAGTGGTTTCGGAGATTAGCGCGGACAGAATCGTGACACGGGAATTTTTTATTTATAGATGAACGTAAACAATGAATATTTTTTACAGTGTATGAACGTATGTTTTATTTAATTTAGTTTAATGTTTTTGTAACGCACATTATACATAAATTTTGTCTTTTTCCACTCTTTCTCCATATGAACTTTAACTATGCCAAATCTAAAACTCCTCCGTGCGCTCAATGTGGTTAACAAGGGTTACAAAGTTTTTTTCTTCACGAATTAATATATAGATTTATATTTTGTTTCAGAGATAGGCAAGGGGGCTAATATTCGATTTTCGTATATTATATTTAATATCCTTTAAAATTTAAAAATAAAAAAATTAATATATTTGTATTTCTAATAACGAGCCCTTTCATTTAATACTTACGTCACATGATGCGCTTGAAAAAAATATTTTTTTTAATTTTCTAATTTGCCCCCCAAAATCGGAATTTGTTTATTTACGCTATACCTTCGCGATAGGGTCGTCTAACTCTATATAATACTAGCGGTTCCGCCCGGTTTCACCCGTGTGCAAAAGAACGAATGGGAGGGAGGGGCATGAGTACGTACGTTCATCTTCGTTTACCGAGATGAATGTTGTGTCCAAATTTCATGATGATCGGAGTTACCGTTCAAAAGCTTTTCGGACAATATTTGAGTTACATTTTGCAACATTTTTCATTGATGCTCCACTTCTATTGGTCGTATTGATATTATATAGCCTATAGCCTTCCTCGATAAATGGGTTATCCAACAAAAAAAATTCAATTCGAACCAGTAGTTCCTGAGATTAGCGCGTTCAACCAAACAAACTCTTCAGCTTTATATATTAGTATAGAGCAGGCCTGGGCAAATGGCTGCCCGCGGGCCGGATCCGGCCCGCAGTAGAATTTTATCCGGCCCGCGAAGCATTTTATAAATGATTATTAAGAGCGAAAATAGTTTGCCAATATAATTTGACGAATAAAAAAAAATTAGAAAAATAGTAAATAGCAAGGGCCACAACAGACGAAAAAATACGTTTTTGTTGGGGAAATGAAAGGATCTTTTTTTTGCTCTCCAAATTTTTGTTGCAGAAATGAAAGGACCTTTTTTTTGCTCTCTAAATTGTTGGCCCACGGTCAAATTTTCATCAGCAATGTGGCCCGACGATCAAAAGATTTGCCCGCCCCTGGTATAGAGTATGGATGTACCAAAAAACTTTTTTCGTCCGGTAGATGCAGAGAAAATAAGCTAAGACAGACGAACCACGAGAGTCATGCTATAAGAGTTCCGTTTTTTTTCATCGGATGTACGGAACCCTAAAAAAGTTGTTGCGTCACTGCAGAGCGATTAAATATAATAGTATGATATCAAACAGCAATTTGTGTACAAGTTTAGTGTTAAAACATCGAGCTATAAAGTTTATATTAGCTGCGCCAATCGCATATACCTAGTTACTGCACTAAAAGCAATTTAATGAGCGTTGTGTATACGGATTTATTATTTTATAACCCAGTCAATAACATAATCATTATAAAGAGGATTATTCACTTCGAATTGCAGCGAATTTAAAGCCCCAGTTTCGCGTAAAAGCGTATTAATGCTAACGTTAGTCAGTTTCAGAACTTAATAAGACAAGGTTAGTAAATTACAGAGGTTGCCTCGTTGCATTTGACCAATCAGCGTAAGCGCGGGAATGACGTCAGCTGACGATATTAAAAATGTCATTTCTACCAGGACTATGTAAATCTCAAGATAAATCTCTTACTTTAACAATTCAATTTATTGCAAATATTACCAGAATACTGTATTTTGATTTCTTCGACAGTTAAATACTGCCATTAAAGTTTATAAACAACAGTCGTTGCTATAGTCAATCAATTGACAGGTCTGCCGAATGACGTCATCCCTCTACTATTATTATCGAACGGAATGAGGTAACCTCTGTAATCTACTAACCTTGCAAAGAAGATACTCTTGAAAAAGTATTTAGATACAAGTTGCCATACAGTCAATACCTACTACAAATTACAAAAAATCTATATACTAATATATAAAGCTGAAGAGTTTGTTTGTTTATTTGTTTGTTTGTTTGGTTGAACTCGCTAATCTCAGGAACTAGTGGTTCAAATTGAAAACATTTTTTTGTTGGATAGCCCATTTATTAAGGAAGGCTATAGGCTATATAATATCACGCTACAACCAATAGGAGCGGAGCATCAATGAAAAATGTTGCAAAATGTATCTCAAAAATAAGCTTCTATTCAGGTGAAATGCCCTAACTAAATATACCAATATTATAGCGTTGTACATTTACAAGCCCGGCTGGCCCAGTCGGTAGAGCATGCGTCTGTTAATATCAGGGTCGTGAGTTCGAGCCCTGCACGTTGGGCGAATATAATTAAATAAATCTAATTAATAGGTCATTTAAAAACTGTTATAACTATAGGTACCTATATAAAAATAATTTTCCTACAGAGTTTTCAATTAAATATTAATAATATTTTATTAATTACAGTAATATTATTGATTTAAAAGAAATTTATTACTTAAAAACCTATAAATACTGCTTTTTATCGACAAAAACTTTTGAACGGTAGTTCCAATCATCATGAAATTTGGACACAACATTCATCTCGGTAAACTTAAATGTCTTAAATGAATGTGCGTACTCATGTCCCTCCCTTCCCTATTTATTCGTTTGCACCCGGGTGAAACCAAGCGGGACCGCTAGTAAAATATACAAGAATTTGTATAAAAGTGTGTATTGTCGAGCGTTTATAATTTTAACAGTTATTATTAGTGTTTAATTTCAAATTTATTAAGAGATCTTTTCCACACGACTGAAAACTTTTCACGGAAATAGTACCTATATTAAAAAAAATTGTCTATAATTTTTTTTATAGGCTGGACAACGGTTGCTGTGAAGACGCTTAAAGAGGATGCTCGCGACGCCGAACTGGCCGATTTGATTTCTGAATACGAACTACTGAAGGAAGTATCGCATCCGAACGTAATTCGGCTGCTGGGGGCCTGCACCCTACCTGGCGGGGCTATTTATCTCATTATTGAATTTGCCGAACACGGTTCACTCAGGTAAAATAACCACCATTTTTACACGCTTTATATTAACTTCACTTGTAAGTTTGTATGTATGTTTGTTTGTAACCTTCCATTGGACTACAGCAAGTGGTTTATTACTGTTAGTATGTTATGCCACTACTGTAAGAGCAATCGTTGACCGAGCGGTCTAAGGCGCGGGTCTTCGCTGTCGTCAACTCTCGGATTCAGCGAGATTTTCTTAATTAACTCAATAACACTTCAATAAATAAATAGTCAGAAGCATCATTCAACAATATCTTCAATTTTCTTATTAGTAATACTTCAAATATAAAGATAAGTTTTTTTTTTATTTCAGAAATTATTTGAGACGCAGTCGTCATGTAGATTTATCGGAGCCCCCGTGTACTGAAGCTATGTTAGATGGAGTACCCCCGAGAAATACAAAAACTCGGCCCGCTTGTACAATCACTCCCAGAGACATTTTATCTTTCGCTTGGCAAATTAGCAAAGGCATGGCATATTTGGGTGATATTAAGGTATGTTCGTACAAGCTATAGTGCCCGCAGTGAGAGTTGAAGCCAGGCACGTCATCAATAATATGGTAGTGAATGCCTACTTGCCTGAAGACAGTGGCGTGTGGGATAAATTCGACATATCCATTTATAGCGGTAGAATAAAAATAAACACTCGACGCACATGGATCTCCGGAACAGCCAATAGCAAGCTAGAAGGCGAGCGCATTGCGTTCACGTCACTATGACGCGGTGGCTTCATCTTTCGCCGCAGCTATTCTACTGCTTAATTTATATTTTCAAAAAATTAAATAAATAACTAGTTATCTAAAGTCTGGCATTTATTCAACGCCCACGATTTAACAAAAAAACGTGAGACGTCGTGGGACGCCTGGCAGATGTAACTAAATTTCGCCCTGTGATCTAGATGTCGCCTTCAACAAAAGCCATGTTATAATCCAATGTACCTATACGCACAGCAAGCGTTACGCGCTCTCATCTAACGAAATACTAGCAACTAAAAATACATAACAGCGTCGCGTCAATTGTACGTTTTTACTCCCATCCAACCGCGCGATTAGATGTTTCACAACAAAATCGCCGCAGTGCCAGACCTAGAACACTTTTTTAGTTGAATGTTTTATTCTGATATTTATGGTTTTTTAAAGTGAAACTTTTATTCTATCGCCCCGAATTTTTCTGGCCGTCTGTTGCATGTCGCATTACAGGCGGCCGCGGAGTAGGGGTAAAGTGAAAGGCGTTCGGAGTAGGCGCTCGGTAGAGCAGCCAAGGCCAATATGGCGGCGCCCATGGTTAGCATCAGCTGACCGTGTAGTATGTATAACACATAGTCAATCTGTCATGCGGGCAAGTGCTGTACAGTGTTTACATGTTTTTATTCGTGTATTCATGTGAATATTGTTGTTTATAATTAATCGTGATGGATAAGTGTCTACAATCCAACGCCTACAATCCAATAAAAGTTTCACTTGCGTGGTGGTTTCTTAAAACCACACAACTGTTTTTAACATAATGGAACATTATGTGTTATTTTAGTTGGTACATCGAGATCTGGCGGCACGTAATGTTCTTCTGGCCACAGGGAAACTTTGTAAAATATCCGATTTTGGCTTGACAAGAGACGTTTACGAAGACGATGCTTATTTAAAGAGAAGCAAAGGCAGAGGTAAATAAATAAGAATTAATAATGTAAAACGGTCAAGGTCGTACCTAGCCAGAAATTCACTTTGGGGGGTCGAGCTCCGGACCAGAGACAATAAGTAACAACTTTATTTATGTAAAATTATAATATATGCTTATTATAGTATAATTTAACATAAATAAAAAATTTAATTAAAAGGCAACCGACGCGGATTGTTACCAGAAATAAAGCGCGTGACAACGATCTCTGGACTGGTCTCGACATCACGATGAACGCTCATCAAGGCTAATCCAGTCAGTCGTGACTGTCCGATGCTGTTTCTCAAAAATGTTTTTAGCCACCTCAACGAGGAAAAAGTACGCTCTGGTGTCGCCGTCGACACAGGTAGCGTCACGAGTATTGACAGTAGCTTGTGAATCATGGGAAACATTACTGCGCTAGAGCTGTCCAGCGTTTCTAGTGGTGTAGTGAGCAATTCCGCAGCAACTATTTTTGACCACTTCGCTCGCCACACCGATAACTCCTATTCAAAACTTGTTTGATTTGACAAGTTTACCAAACACTTTCATGAATACATTTTTTTTAATATGGGTTTTATTGGCTTTTGTTTTTAGTAACATTTAGCTACGACAAATATTTATTTCTTATTTAACCGTTCCTTTCTTATACTTAATTAATTAGACAGGAACACAATAGAGGGATGGACCACAATCCATATTATTTGTATATGTAAATTGTTAGTTACGAAAAAACTGATTTAACCTTTCACTGACTTGCGATCATCGCCAAAGCGACATATGATATGAAATGTAACAATGAAAGATGAGTGAGAAAGATGGACCATTTCTGTCATTCATCCTTCATTGTTACATTTCAAATGGATGCCGAAAAACGTGGAATCCACAGATCCGAAAAAAGAGTCGAAAATATTTTAGTAGTATGTATAAAACGGTGAATTGGCTGAAGTATTTGGGGGGGGGAGAATAAATAGAAGTAACTAAGTTAACTAACTCTAAAGCCTAAACAAAACGAAGCCTGATTTCTTTGAAATTCTAAATTTTGATGATCCATAATACATTTGTTTTTTTAGTCCCAGTAAAATGGATGGCGCCCGAGTCATTGGCAGATCACATGTACACAAGCCGATCAGACGTTTGGAGCTTTGGAGTATTGTTATGGGAGCTAGTCACGTTGGGGGCATCACCATATCCTGGAATAGCCGTTCAAAACTTGTTCCATTTACTCAGATCTGGGTACAGAATGGAACGACCTGAAAATTGTTCGCCGCACCTGTGAGTTTTTATTTCAATATATTTTTTCATTTTTTGATTTTTAAAAACAGAAGACAATTCGGAAATTAGAAAAAAAACGTATTTTATGAAGCAATGTTCACATATTACGCAATGATAGGGTTACCAGATGGTCTGAATGAAAAAACGGGACATTTTACAGCCACCCCCCCCCATTGATAATTGAAGAATGAAAAAATATTTTTGAAATTTCAGAAATCTAAAAAAAAAAAAAATATATTTTTTTATTCCTATCTATCAGTTCCCAATTTTTACACTTCTATCTCAGTACCGAGCAACTGTCAGGGACGAAAAATCCTCCGACCCTAATAATAACTTAAAAAAAATCTTCTTCACACAAAAATTGATGAAACATCTGAAGTGTGCTGTGTGTATCAATCCACAATCGATATCTATCGAAATCGTGTAATTTAATATGAGACGAACACGATTTTGAATAATTTGAGGATAGAAATATAGTGAAAAAAGAGACTTAATTATAGTGGTCAGTATGTTTATTTGTTCATAACACATCAATCCGGGATATTTGCATAGATTTTGAAAAAATTCCGGGACACCGGGACAGGAGGGCGAAAACGGGACATGTCCCGGAAAACCGGGACGTCTGGTAACCCTACGCAATGAGCTATAAATCAGCTAGTTTTTAGGGAGTCGTAAGAAATGATGCGTTTTACACATTTTAGAGTTTGAGCTTTCTGATCGCGGCAAGAAAACACCAGAAGGAAGTTATTTTTTTGTAAAATATTTATGATCTTCGTTAATTTAAAATAAACATTTCTATACAAATTCAGTAATTAGTGCCACAATCTATATAAACAAGTCATTTGTTGCATCCAATATGTGGAATGATCTGCCTGCTCATGTTAAAAATTATAATAAGAACAATTTTTCAAAATTTATTTATAATGAACTACTGACAGAACAACTGTTACTGTAATCTTTTTTAATATATTTTTTTTTATTTTGTAAAAAATTTTGTCATGTAACTGGGCTAGGTGGAAGATCAACTTAAAGTTGAACCGTGCCTTTTGTACGTTTTATTATGTACAATAAAAATTTATTATTGTTATTATTGTTTATTGTTACAGATATCAAATAATGAAAAAATGTTGGCAACTAGAACCAACTGAAAGACCGTCATTTCGACATTTGACCGAACAGTTCGAAAGCATGTTAGAAGATGGCGTCGAATATTTGAACTTAAACCCGAGAATCGTTCACAATCGAGCATATTTTACGTCGCTTACATCCGACGATACTAGCAGTACCAGCGGTAAAATTATTTTTAACTTTTACAAAATTATTTTGTAATATTTGCTTAACGTGGTCACGTGCCCTTACCGCCCCTGATAAAAGCAAGACATGGCAACCTCTCAAGTCATAAAAGTCAACGTTGATGTAAAAAAAAATAAGATCAGGGCCTTTTTGTAGTATTTCTAGAACGATTTTATTTAGTTTTTTTGTTTATTGAAATTGGACGATAAATAACCATTGGCGTAGCAAGAGGAGGGGGGCAGATGAGCCTGACCCACCCTAGAATATTAATTGTTCACGTACAAATAACAGGATATATCTACAATAATTTCTTTGTCGTGAAATTTCTCCAGAAAGTCGTGTTGATCGATTTCGCTTTCAAATTATGTGTAAGTGGCAGCTGGTAATGACAGGTAGAGTTGAAAATTTGCCCCCCCCCCCCCCCAAAAAAAATAAAATCTATGCTAGCCTATGTAAATAACGGAGTTATGGCTTAAGGCGTTTTTTAGGTAACATCCTGTATATATAAATATTTTTAAAATTTATTTTTTTAGGTGATACCCAAGACACCAGAATAACCTACAACAACGTTCTTCCAAATTCTGAATCAATAAATTTAGTGACGTCGAAACGGCAATCACCGAAATGCTCTGAAAACGAAAAACTTCCTCCATGGGAATCCCCCGACCTAGTTATCCAATCAAAGAACAAATATGAAAACGATACTAGCGCTTGCGCGGGGACGCCGGTAGCAATAGTTGCTGATAATTTAGAGGCAAATAATACGTCGAATCAATACGAAAGTCCAATAAAATTGCGAGCAACATCGACGCCATCCAATGAACGGCCTCAGTCGTATATAGAAATGGCGGGAAGTTCAAATTATTCTGAAGAGGAAGAAATTCTTTTGCCGACCACAAGTATTAATATAGATATTGATAATAATACGGAAACATCGACTGTGACGTCAATTTAAGTTATTAAAAAAGGCGTTTTTTATTTGTGTAAATGATTGTATATATAAAAAAATGTTTATTTTATTGATATACTCACGAAAATAAACTGAGATTGGTTAAAGGGGTTATGAAACAAATAAGTTAATAAAGAAGAGGTTGGTACCTACTGTTTCTTTTTATAATGCCACCAGCTATTAGGATACCAATTAATTAATATTTTAACTTCAAACTGATTTTTAATGATATATTGAGAATCATTGTTACAACTCTTGAATAAATTATTCTAAAATAGATGCTTGAAAACTCAGAACATGGATCTTTGAGCGGGTGCCGTCACTGGGAGAGCAATGACAATGATAAAATAATAAAAGTATGCGGTTTTTTTTTAATTTTTAACAAGGAAGTTTCAAAATAAATATTTGTTCATATCAAACTGATCGATTGATTGATCAGAAATTAATTTCTTTTCATATCGTTTCACTGCGAAATTTCACAGTACCTCAAACAAACAAACAAACAAATATCTAGAGCCGGCCCTAATAATAATAATAATAATTATTCGAAAATAAAAATTGGTACCAGGCCCAGATAGTCCTGACAGCCGGTGGCTTTTAATAATTAAAAAAAAGAACAAATATACTTTATTAAAATAGTGCTTGTTTTTTTCAGCCTCAACTGCCGAATTAACTGTTTTTGGATCGAAAGCTTTGCGAAATGGTGATATTTACGAAATATTATAATGTATATTTTTGAAAAAAGAGTGAAAAAAAGAACTGTACCTAATATTGATATTTTTTGCAAATCGCTGTAATATATAAAGTAGATAAATATTTTAAATAATTGTATATTCATGTAATTAAATTATTATATAATATAATTATTTATTTATTAACGTTGAATGTATAGAAAATTTATATTAAATAATATATATATAAATTAATACAACAGTAATAATATTATGTTCTTAAAGTTAACGATAAATATTGTCAGAAGAGAACGAAATTTCCACAATCACATTTTCTTACAAAATATAGAGTGCTTTGCTTACAAAAAAAAATGCTTATATAAAAACATTAAGATAATATATAAGAAGGTATTCCAATCCTGCAATGCATCATGGGAAATGTGTCAAGCGGTCGCGCCACCACGAGTGTGTCAGATACACTAGCCATCCAATCCTGCAATGCATCATGGGAAATGTGTCAAGCGGTCGCGCCACCACGAGTGTGTCAGATACACTAGCCATCCAATCCTGCAATGCATCATGGGAAATGTGTCAAGCGGTCGCGCCACCACGAGTGTTAAGGCTTTTAATTAATTATTATTCTATATTATTGTTGTTGAAGGGTGAAAAAAAATTTTTAGGCGCTAATTAATTAATAAACAATATTTATTATTATTTCAAGAGTTAGGATGAAAATACTTTAGTTACTGGCTAGTGTATCTGACACACTCGTGGTGGCGCGACCGCTTGACACATTTCCCATGATGCATTGCAGGATTGGAATACCTTCTTATATATTATCTTAAAAAACATGCAAGAATCCAATTAAAAATGTTTTTTGTCCTACCTACTATAAAATGGCCGCTTGTCCATCTAGGTCATTAAATGAGTCATTTAACAGGCTGGTGAAGAGGAGCGAACGGTTAAGTAACTTTGCCGTTCACCGAATGTAGTTAAAGTAAATTTTAACAACGATTTAATGTGTTTTAATTGATTGTATTAATTCATAATAAGGAACAATTGAATAATTTTAATATGTATTTCATATAATACGCGACCTGGAATCATCTTGTACACATCATCGGCCCCTCGACGTGTGTCAACGTTTATCAGGCTCATTAATAGATATTATCAAGCTACTTATATGTAATTATATAAGTATATACCATATCTATGCACTGGTTATTACCTAATAGGCTAATAGACTGACCTTATTGGACGTTATGTGAAATATAAAAATTTTGAAATACTGGAAAGGACAAAAAATACGCAATAATATTTTGACTTGTGTAACTGTTAAAGTCGCTGCGCTCGTTAACATAATATCACAACTCGCCAATAATATACTTCATTACTTTATTATTTAAGCCTTTTCTAGTCAAAAAAGAAATACATCAGATTTGTTATATATCTCACCAAAACTATGTTAGTATTATGTTTAATAAATTTGTAAAAAAATGAATACTGTTTATTATGTTTTTTTATGGAATTCGATTAAATTATTTTAGTTGTTTTTTGATGTTCCGTACCAAAATGGTAAAAAAGTGGTATACAATTCACAAATAGATCTCCGGACAAATATCATTTCAAAAAATATTTTGGTTGTTCAGTCGCTTCTGAGTATTACTTTCAAGGCGGGAGGAGGCATATTTTTCCCAACATAATATGCATTTCACGATATGCGTCGTATATACAAAATTACTTTGTTTTATTGAAATAGATAATTATGATATGGAGCCTCAGAACAGTGGAGGGTGGGAGCTTGTGTTAAACGGCTGTCCAAATTTTTAACTGAATTTTTAAATGAATAATAAAACAGAATTTAATACGTCCCTGTACTATGCGTGGGTGTTGGAATATGTCAATTTTCTAGCCCTTGTATTTTTATCACAGTAAAAAACACATGCTTCTAGTTGTAATATATATGTATATTAAATATAGATCAGTAGGTAGCCTTACATAATTGAAATTTACGATCAAATAAAACACGGAAGGCAAAATTATCTCTCAATTGCAATTTAGACACTTATTGCACATACCGCTAAACTAGCGGTATGTGCTTTATTATCGCTTTGCGCGTCAGAGCTGACTTTCGTTCACATAAGAAGTTGTATCTAAGTTAATTTCGCTAGAAATCCATTCAAATTGAAGCTTTTTGAAAAGAGGAGATTCTGATCTATAAAACAGAACCATTTTTAAATCCATTCGAGTTCATAAATACTACTAAAATTGTAATTGAAAATCACGAACAGCAGTCGTCGGTTGGTCTGTACGTATGTACGTACGTATGTACGTACGTATGTTCGTACGTCACGACTCTACAGATCGCAATTTTGGTCAGATTGCCTTGGGTTATATTTTATTCACTTTATTTACTATCAGACCAGAACCCTATTTAAATTCACTAAAATGTGTTCAGTAGTTTAATTTTTATAAACAGTTTTATTTTATTATTTTTTGACAGTCAATAGTTTGAAAAAACAATATAATAATTACTGTGTAAATGTCCATAAAACAAGTGCTACACTTGTATACCGTAATAACAGTAGAATGCTTAGCAAGTTTCGTAACGTAATGGGTATGTCATCAGACCCACAACAGTAAGGTCCTGGGTTCGATTCCTTCCGAAATAATTGGATTTTAGTTTTTTTTTTCTATTCCATTTTATTCCACTTGATATTAATTATATATTATATTATGTATACCTACATAGTTCTTATTTTTTTTTTCAAATTTAAAAAAATATTTTTTTAATTTTGAATTATTTATTTCTTTAAATTTTTTAAAAATATCTTTTCAATTTTGTTTTTTTTATCATACCTACAGTGGAAAACTTGCGGGATGTGCACTTTTGGTTTTGCCAACTATTTATCAGATTTTCGTCGCATTTAAAATACAAAACTAGTAATTTACTGGTACTTTAAAAGAATTTCATATTCTTAAATAAATTTTAACAACGTTTCTGGAATATTTCCAATGTCGTAAGTCGTTACCATGTCATTACTTACAAGCACATATTTTCGAATGACTACTGTAAATTTTAAAATTTTGAGTACGTTTCATCGGTCTATGTGATGGCATCATGGCACCATCGCTGGTTTACCACTGGTTTAATTGGTTGTGTTTGTATTTGTACCATTGATGTATTTGAAATCAAGAATGCAGTACGGATTTATGAGTGAAAATTGACATGTGAACATAATTAATTTTACATTTTCAAGAACTTTGATTGTCTAAAATTAATTTCTACATTAATTATCTGTTATATATAGTTTTAATACATGTTATTTAACTGCAACTTGGCTTGGACAAACTAGTTAAATAAATAGTGAATACAAATATTAAGGTTATGGTGTACTGTTTTTGAAGACAAATAAAACAAACCGGTTGACAAAATGACACTTAAAAAACATATTGAAGAACACTTTGGGAATCCGAAAGATTACAAGAAACCAATAAAAGCACTCGAAGTAAGTAATTAATTAATATTTCGGGAAACATAACCTAATTTTAAAAACGTCAAAATTAAAGCATGTGTTTTATTTCATAGGAAAAATGGAAACTGGTGCCTGCTTTTCTCAAAGTAAGAGGCTTAGTGAAGCCCCATATCGATTCTTTCAACTATTTCATCAACGTTGAAATTAAGAAAATCGTACAAGCGAATAACTTGATACTCTCCGATGCTGATCCAGAATTCTATATGAAGTATGTATATTAAAAGTACATTCGAATTTGTTGATGATATTTTCCAGTCCCCACTTTATTGTGTAGGTCAATTCAGTTAAACGATAGGAATAATTATTATTATTCATATCGACACTTTTCAGATACTTGGATGTTCGAGTAGGTGAACCTAGTGTACTCGTAGATTTGACATACAAAACAGTGACGCCCCATGAGTGTCGAATGAGAGATTTAACGTATTCAGCTCCGATATACGCCGATATCGAGTACAAGAAAGGAAGCAATGCATATATACAAAACGGTTTGATTATTGGAAGGTAAATACTATATATAACTTTGCAGCGTAATTTTGTTTATAAAAAATATTCCAATACAAAATAAACTTTTTCAGAATGCCAATAATGTTACGTTCGTCTAACTGTATCTTAAACAACTTATCGGAATTTGAGTTGTCTAAGAAGAAAGAGTGTCCTTTAGATCCAGGAGGATATTTTATTGTTAAAGGACAAGAACGAGTTATCTTGATACAGGAACAGTTACCGAGGAATCGAATGATTACTGAAGAAGTCAACGGTGAAATATTATGTTCAGTTAACAGTTCAACGCATGAAAAAAAGTCTCGAACTAGTGTTTTCTCCAAAGGGACAAAATATTTTGTTGGACATAATACATTTACTGATGTAAGATATTTTGACCTACAGACTCGCTTTTTTAGAAACAAAATTATACTTGTTTCATAAAACAAATGACTATCATTTCACAGTGCTTTGTTTTTTTGTAAATAACAGCCGTTTTCCTGTGTTTTGTTTTCTACAAATGACTGCTGTATTGCTCATGTTATGACTATATTTATTTCTTTTGTAGGCAATTCCAGTAATTATAATGTTTAAAGCGATGGGTATCACCGATGAAAAAGAGATTGTATCTTTAGCGGCGGACCGAAAAACTCAGGAGAAATTAACGGCGAGCATAGAACAGGTCATTGACTTGGAAATTCATACACAAAAGCAAGCATTGGCCTATATTGGGTCTAAGCTTGTTCCTAAAAGATTTATCTGCGCTACCGCCAAAGAAAACACGCCTTTGGACAACGCTCGAGAAATTCTCAATACAACTATTTTATCACACGTACAAATCGACAACTTTAATTACAGAAACAAAGCTATTTATTTGGCTGTTATGGTGAGTATATTTTAAAATTTTCTTAACCCGAGCATAGTCAAGTGATATTGATAGATAGATGAAATTGAGACGAGGAAAAGATTTCCTCCCATACTCAGGCCTACAATATCTACAACTTCTAAATCAACTTCTGTGTCCTGGAACTAAATATTTGGTAATTTCAAGAGCTCGCCGGATAGTACATTTTAAGTTTGGATACCAGTTGATGGTAAATCATGTTTAATTAAAATCGTTTTTGGTGTCATGGGTATCAATTTTTAAAAAAACCTGCAATATTTCTATTTGTCAGTTAGGAGATTTCTAATATATTTTTTGTTCAATATTTTATGTGGAATTATACTATTTTCTTGTTTATCTTTCAATAGATTTTAATATATGTTAAAGTTAATTCACTCAAACTATCGATATATATTTTTTTTCTTCAGTTAAGACGCGTTATTCGAGGTCAAACGGACGAACAAATGATCGACGATCGTGATTATTACGGTAACAAACGTCTAGAATTATCTGGAACGTTGTTAGCGCTCATGTTTGAAGACGCTCTCAAACAGTACAACATGAAAGTTAGAGAAAAAGCTGACAAATTAATACCGATGAATCGTGCTTCACAGTTTGATGTTACGAGGTATTTAAGAGACGAAACTATTACCGCACGATTGGTTATTGCTATCTCGACGGTAAGTAATTAACTGCAGTACAAATCGGTCAAATTTCACAAGTATTTTCGTGAGAATGAGGATCAAAATTACTTTTCTTACTATGTTAATTTTTAGGGTAATTGGTCTATTAGAAGATTCCGTATGGACAGGAAAGGCGTTTCGCAAGTGTTGTCAAGACTAAGTTTTATATCTGCTCTTGGTATGATGACAAGAGTAACCTCGCAGTTTGAAAAAACTCGGAAAGTATCAGGTCCAAGATCTTTGCAACCGTCCCAGTTTGGAATGCTGTGTCCGTCTGATACTCCCGAAGGAGAGGTATGTTATTGTTTCGGTTTTTTATGTCTATCAACAGACGTTTCACATTAAAATTAGTAATGCAATGGATACTTGTCTTAAAATCTCAATGATCAATTTATTAAAAACGTTTCCGAATAAGCTTGAACACCGAATAGTTGCGTAATATTCATCAGAACTCTTACAATAACTAATATTTATTGCAGGCTTGCGGTTTGGTAAAGAATCTGGCATTATTAGCACATATAACGACAGCGTTTGACGAATTGCCACTGATCACGTTTATCCAGAAGAATAGCGGAGTTCAAAGAATAGATTTGCTTAACGGTGAAGACATTTTTGCACCTGAAGTATTTCTAGTGTTCCTCAATGGTCATATCCTTGGTGTTACCAAGCAGTACCGCACACTCATAGAAACGGTAAGTGCAAACTTTGTTAATAGCTCTGTTCGTACAACGATCCCAAACCCCGTCATTAAACTGATGACGCATGCACATTTACTTAAAAGCGTTCACATGTGAAAGTTTGTAAACAAATGTGCTTGCGTTGTCAGCTTACTGATGTTTTGGGATCGTTGGCGAACACAGCTTATGTAATAGATAAGTTTTTACCGAACAGCAAATTTTTTGGAAACTATCGATAATACAGTTCGACATTGTGGTAAATAATATTGCGTTTCTATTTATTCTCAATGTTACTCTACTTCAATGTTTCCCAAACTGTGGGTGTTGAGACAAGATATTGAATGTATATTTTTGACAAAAATGTGTGCTGTCCGTAGTGATGCCGATAAAATAAATGTAAAAAAATGAAATAAAAAGATAAAAGGTATTTTTTTTTGCCGGGAATGAACTGGGTCGTTGTAAATTGAGTTTCTAAAAAGTGGGTCGCAATTATTAAACGTTTGGGAACCCCTGCTCTACTTAAAGAAAACTCTTTGTTGAATCCAAGCCTATTAGCCCAGTACGTGGGGGTTTTTTGAATGCAAAAGGTGGGGTAGTAGTGATTTTTTAGTATGTTGTTAAGCTTGGGGCCCTAATGAAAAATCCAAGTTTTCGACCTCGAGGCGCATGCGCTCGAGCCGTCATCTTGGATTTTAGGTACAAAAATTTGGTTTTTTGATAATAACTCAAAAAACGGTGGCTTTCACGACAAAAGATGTTCTATACAAAGTTAAAGAGGACAAAATTTCCTACATTTGTTGTTAAAATTTTTGTAGCACACATATGTTAGGAGTGCTACGTGAAGTTGCACTATTTGAAAAAAAACTCGGGTCGCAGTGCGAAACCCTGCCGACAATATAGTGTATTTGCTTTTATAAGCAGTGTGGCTCTATTGTATGAACTTAACTTTGTTTTTGGACAAAATAAAAAAAATTACCCCTTAATACACCTCTTAAAACAACATTTTTTTACTTAATTTCAATACTATATACCAATTTAACATCTGTACCAAATTATATGCACCCTTCAGTATGTAAATCCATATTAATAAACTTGTGTTTTCATAAAATTTGTAAGTCCGGTTCTGTCGGGCCGATTTTATTAAAATTTTAGCAGCACGTTTCAATAATTACTAAAGGGTTAAATTTCAAATTTGAAACGATTCTGAGAATTTGTTCGGTATTTTTGGGCCCAAAAACATTTTTCAACCCCTAAATACCCCCCTTTAAATGGCCCGATCGGGCCCATTTTAAATAGGCTTCGTGCGGTGATGGTTTCCAACATGTGGTCCAAATTTCGTTAAAATCAATTAACTCTTTCGAAAGTTATAGCCCGTACATATATATATATAAATATATATATATATACATATATATATATATATATATACATATATATATAAACATTTCCAAAAATGGTGCCAAACTTCTTAGAAAGTTATGAAACGTCGAGAAATTTTAGTCCGACCCCTAGGTCCCGCCATCTGACCGACGCCAATAGTGTAAGTGCCTTATGGCAAATACACTAAAAAATGCGGAAACTTCATTTTGGTTGAGTTTTAATTTATTATTCTTATTATATATCATTATATTTGTACATAATTATAAAAAAAAAGTAAAAGGCACTTGAATATTATCATTTAACAGTATTATACTTATCGTAAACAAAGTTAAAGGCGCATTTTTTTTTAATTTAAGTTTAGTAAGTTATGATTTTAATGCGTTACAAATTACAAAAATTAATTTCTACTACATTTTGGTACGTTTCGATGGTCCGGGTTTGGTTATTGTTGGTGTTCAATATGATTGGCATTTGTTTAAATTATTTATTTTAGTTATTAACAGTCAAATAACAAAATATAATACTTTTTTTTTCAAATAGTGCAAATTCACGGAGCTGTAATTGCTAACATATGTGTGTTACAAAAAAAATTTTAACAACAAATGTAGGAAATTTTGTCCTCTTTAACTTTGTATAGAACATCTTTTGTCGTGAAAGCCACCGTTTTTGAGTTATTATCAAAAAACCAAATTTTTGTACCTAAAATCCAAGATGGCGGCTCGAGCGCATGCGCCTCGAGGTCGAAAACTTGGATTTTTCATTAGGGCCCCAAACCTAACAACATACTAAAAAATCACTACTACCTCACCTTTTGCATTCAAACACCTCTTTTTGATACCCACGTACTGGACTATATCTGAACTTGTTTATGTTTTTGTTTAAAATATGAATATTAAGTTTGTTTTATATTGTTGCAATGTGATAGATATTCATTAAGGTAATATTATAGTTCTACAGTCGTGTGGTCAGGTTTTTTTTCCCTGCCGCATGTACTGTAATATATGGATACCGAATGCAAACGGTCAGAAATTGTCTACTAGATTTCTAGATTGATTAATTTTCTTTTTATTACAGGTTCGGTCAATGAGACGTCGCGGTAGAATTGCTCCATTCGTGTCGATTTATCCGAATCTATTGCACCGATGTGTTTACGTCTCATCGGATGAAGGACGACTATGCAGACCTTACATTATTGTTGAAAACGGAGAACCTCTTGTCAACGAAAGACACATAGATTTATTAAAACGTGGAATAATGAAATTCGATAATTTTTTGAAAGACGGACTTATTGAATACTTAGACGTAAACGAAGAAAACGATTCGCTCATCGCATCATCAGAAGCCGATATCAATTATAGTACGACGCATCTGGAAATCGCACAATTCACGCTACTTGGTATATGCGCTGGAGTTATTCCGTACCCCCATCACAATCAATCGCCGAGGAATACTTATCAATGCGCTATGGGAAAGCAAGCAATGGGTAATTATTATTGCGTTTTTTTTTTCAAGCTTGATACATTTCAGTGCTTGAAATGGACCTGTAACCGGAACGTGTTTCCTTTCAAAGCTTCCAATATTTTTTATTAAACGGCGAACAGACACGAGTTAAGAGTAGACGTCGTCACGAAAGATCCAATCAGATGCGCGCTTTTTAAAAACTGAAAAGCAGTGTCCGTCCGACGGTAGGTTTTTCGCCGAAGCCGATTATTCAGAAAAACGGGAGCCGTGCAATAAAAAATGATCTTTACGAACCAGAATGATATAGAGAAAACTTTTACGGAACCGTGTTCTGGTGCGTTTCAATTCATTTCGAGCACCAATACATTTAAAACGGCTGATCTTAATTTGTGAGATGTGTCTCTAAAGAGGATTTAAACGAGAGACGTGTATGCCTCCCAGACAATTTGTTACAGTTACTTTCTTACTAGTAAAAAATTAAGTTTCTATATTAATTAAACAGGGTGTCAGAAAAAAATTCCTGGGTTTTTCCCGCCTTCTTTTCTTAAAATTTTAAGTTCTCTCCGCAGAAACGAATAAATATATTTTAATAATACTGAAATTAATATTGTAGGTGTTGTGGGGTACAATCAAGATGTCCGAATGGATACGGTTATGTACAGTATGCTTTATCCACAAGCGCCAATGTGCAAAACCAAACCGATAGAGATAATGGGTTACGATCGTCTACCTGCCGGACAGAACGCTGTGGTGGCCGTCATGAGCTACAGTGGTTACGATATTGAGGACGCGTTGATAATAAACAAAGCATCTCTCGATCGTGGGTACGGAAGATGTACTGTTTATAGGACAGAAAAGTGTAATTTGAAAAAATATGGTATCATATCAGATATCATTAACGGACCGACTGTAAATGCTGATACAATGAAACCTATATTCCGACATGGTTGTTTGGATCAAGACGGTATGTATTCCGGGTACTTGATTTTATGTAGTTAATCTGTTGGTAGTTGAAAATAACTTTTTTATTTCATTTTTATCGTCAACCCCCATTTCATCCCCATAGGAGTTGAATTTTGTAAAAAAAAGTAGCCTATGGCCTTCCCCAGATTTCAAACTATCTCCGTATTATATTTCATCACAATCGGCCCAGCGGTTTGGACTTGAAAGCATAACATACAGACAGACTTACTTTCGCATTTATAATATTAGCATGGATTAGTGATGTGCCGGATATCCGTATCCATATCCGCGGATATCCAAGGGAAAAGAAAGATCCGTATCCGTTAGTTTTTGGCGGATCTTTTATGGATCTTTTACCTTATTAATTTTCAATTCATAGATACGCGAAATTTTATATATATAGGTGATTAGGCAATAATGAAAAACTGATAAATTCCATTCAGATTATTTTTTATTTTTTAAAATCGTATTTGGCACCTTTATAGAATAGAATAGAATAGAATAGCATATTTATTCTGTGATAGTTCAATCAACGAAGACCAAACACTGCCAAATAGGGGAAATAATTCGTGTAAAAGCGATTTTTGGCATAGTTGTAGGGGATGGTGTCTGAAGCAACATACTCAAAGTACTGATGGATGGGGGTGGAGCTAAGGGGTGGGGGGTGGTGTTAAGGTCCCCTTTTAAAGTTTTTCTTATATATCTCGTAAACGGTGGCTCATAACAAAAAAATTTTTTTACTCAAGCAATCTACATAAAATTCTCTACAAAAAAGGTCCTGAACACTTTTTCGCTGGGATCAATATTTAACGAAATATCAAAGAAGAAAAATACAAGAAGAAAAGTTAATTATGCTCAATTCTCGCGTTTTTACGTATTGGTTCAAACTTCTGGCGCACACGGCACGTTTCTGTAGCGTCGTTGGGCGCAAGGGACTGGCGCCAGAGGTGGTACAAACTGTTATTTTTTAATATCAGTTCCGTTCCGTTCCTGTTCCGCTTACGGAACAGTTCCAAAAACCTGTTACTTTTTAACAGTTCCAACGTTGGAACCTTGACATTCTCGGAATAGCTTGTAACATGCAACTTATAATAAATTCAAATTATGAAATGTGTATGATGTGTATTTTTTCGTGAATTAATTCTATTATTCAAGTTTAATAATTTAAGGTACCTAATTATTAAAAATATACTTTTACAGAATGTAAGTAACAGTTGTTCTGCAGAATGCATATACTATGACAAAATCAAATAATATTATTTCACCGCAGTTCAATATTATTCGCGTATGTAATACAAAATTAATAAGCCGTCCAGTTTTGTCTGACACTTTGCGACGCATGTTAATGTGATGGTGTGATACTAAAATCGACTTTACGTACAATGTACGCTAGACGTAGGTGAAGAGCATAACTATTGCAGTTTGCAAAGTAGGTACAATAATAATTGACAACGGGAACGGAGAATGTTTATTTTATGCAGAAGAACGCCCGTTATGTTATTCGGAACAGTCGAAGCATTGGAACAGCCCGGAACAGGTATTTTATTATACTGACAACTGTTCCAATCTGTTCCTCGTTCGAAACCGTTCCAAAATAACTGTTCCTAGTATTTTGTATCATCTCTCACTGGCGGCAAGGTCACCGCCAACCAATCACGACGCACATGTGGAGTATGAAATGGAACCCGTCCTCCAACGTTTCTACGATTTGCCATCAATACATTACCTACGTCCAGAAACATTACGGTCCAAACTGTATGGTGGTTTTTGATGGTTACAGTGATGTCAACAGCACTAAACGAGCAGAGAAGAAGCGACGAGGTCTGACTAAAACGTCGGTTGATATTAACTGTAACAAAAATACGATCATCACTGTTAAACAGGAGCATTTCCTCGCCAACGAAAAAAATAAAACGAGGCTGATTCAGTTCCTCACCGAGAAAATGACAGCAGCAGGGATTGAAACAACTGTTGCAACAGGAGATGCTGATGGTACTATTGTCAGATGCGGGTTGGATAAGGCTGCCATTCATCCAACTGTTGTAATAGTTGGGGAAAATGTCGACTTGATAGTCCTCCTCATGGGATTGGCTCCACCAAATATTAACGTGTTCTTTATGAAACCAGGGCGTGGAAAGGTGGAAACCAAATTGTTTTCAGTGCGACAACTTCAACAGTTTCCACTTGCCAAGACAATTCTCCTTCTCCACAGCTTCTCCGGATGCGACACCACCACTGCAATCCATGGAAAGAGCAAAGTGGGAATTGCTAAGTTGTTCACGGATAAACCAGACCTGACCCAAAAAATCTCAGACATTTTTAATGAGCCTTCAACATCACCTGAGAGTATTGAACAGGCCGGCGAGAAACTGTTTCTGGCAATTTACAAAGCGTCTAACCAGGAACAAAATCTAAATAAATTACGATACTCAGCTTTTTTGAGAGCATCAATGAATCCGAAATCAGATCAGGCCACTCTTCGTCCTACCAGAGAAGCTTCGAAGCAGCACTCGTTGAGAGTGTACCTACAGGTATCATTAACCACAGAAGTTGTCAAATATATATTAAATATATATTTGAGCTAAATACTTACGTTGATCTTATTACATCTTTTACAGATACAACAATGGCTCAGCAAGCCCCTACCACCTACTCAATGGGGCTGGGCCAGAGGAGACGATGGCATTAAAGTCGATGACAACAAACGATCCTGTGGCACCTGACTCCATACTCAACAGCATATTTTGCCGATGTAGGACTGGGTGTAGGGTGCGATGCGGCTGCCGGAAAGCAGGAATTGCCCGCTCCAGTGTTTGCGGGGTATGCTCCGGCTCATGAACTAATGGAGCCCCAATCGAAAACACCGTCGACGATGATGTTGATGATGATATTATGTTAGATTTAGAAGATAATTGGAATTTTTTTTAATACATGCCATACCTACTCAAAGAACTGTATCTTTATTTTATTATTGACCATCTTCTTTCCTTCACGTCTCATTCAATATTGATCCCAGCGAAAAAGTGTATAGGACCTTTTTTGTAGAGAATTTTATGTAGATTGCTTTAGTAAAAAATTTTTTTTGTTATGAGCCACCGTTTACGAGATATATAAGAAAAACTTTAAAAGGGGACCTTAACGCCACCCCCCACCCCTTAGCTCCACCCCCATCCATCAGTACTTTGAGTATGTTGCTTCAGACACCATCCCCTACAACTATGCCAAAAATCGCTTTTACACGAATTATTTCCCCTATTTTTGCTTCTTTGAGTGGGCTATGAGTTGCAATAACAACATAAAACATGTCAAATTTAAAATCACACAAAAACATCACATTTAAAATGAAACAAAAAAAATAGTGTACATATTATAATTTAGAACATGACGTTATTAAGTAGGTATTCATTAATATTATAAAAATTGTGAAAATTTAGAAATGTCACAAGCTTTTTTTTAAATATTTTTAACGGAAGAGTCTTTATATCAAATGGTAACTTGTTAAATATTTTTATAATGGAATTTAGTGGGCTCTTGAGCACACTGGATATATGTGTTAATGATACTATAAGGTTTTCTTTTCTTCTTGTATCATAAGCATGCTTAATTTGGTTATCAACAAAAAATTGCGGATATTTAATAGCGAATAAAGCACAATCCAATATATATAAATCATAGACTGTAAGTATATCTAAATCATGAAACAGCGGACGACAGTGCACTCGAGGACCTTTATCACAAATTGCACGAATACATCTTTTCTGGGCTTTAAATAGGGTATCCATAGACACAGAATTGCCCCAAATGACAATACCATATCGTAGTTTAGACTGCACATACGAATAGTATATATTTTTCAAAATGTCACGAGGAACAATTTTGTTTAGTGAACGTAGGAGGTAAGCATATTTATTTATAGTTTATATTGCAAAACATTTATCGTAGTGAGTACCGTACCAATAGTACATAACTCAAAGGTACTAAAAAACTATCTTTATAATGAGATATTGCACATCGAGCTTTGGAAAGAGACAATCTGTTATGAGAGTTAACTCTTAAAGAGGTCAATAACTTTTTCCCATAACAGATAGTCTCTTTCCAAAGGTCGATGTGCAATATTTACCGCCGCGTACTCTAAGAAAGTTAAGATCCATATCCGCGGAACTTGAAACCAAATATCCGTATTCAGATCCGTATCCGCGGATATACATTTTTAACGATCCGGCACATCACTAGTATGGATGGCATCATAAATTATGACAGACATTAAAAATGTTACATGAATATTATATCAAATGGTCTTAATTTTTATGTTTAGGTATTGTAATGCCAGGAGAGAAAATAGAATCGCATCAAGTGATCGTGAACAAATCAACGCCTGTCAATATATCGGCCCAAGTTTTAACAAATCAAGGTCAAGTTCTGATGAATCAAGGACAAGTTCCGTACAAGGACGCGCCATTAACGTACCGGAATAAGGATAGCAGTTACATTGATAATGTGATGATCACCGGAGACGAAAACGGAGGGTATTTGTATAAAGTACGCCTCAGACAGACTAGAATTCCGCAGGTCGGAGATAAGTTTAGTTCGAGGCATGGGCAAAAAGGTGTTGTAGGTAAGACTAATAAAACACATGAGTTCTACTGCTAAATGAAAAGTTTTGTAATAGTTTTGTCTTAGGTAAAAAACCATAATCAAAATTTTTACTACCAGAGGTATGTAGTAATTCGAATTGCCTGTCTTTGATTGCTAATTTCATTTAGTAATTTGCAAGTGAAATAGTTAAGACGAATTATCTGCCTCTAGTGGTAAGAATCATCATTAGATGTTTTACAAAGTTGTATTTTTTTATTGTTATTCGAAATACAATGACTATAAAGTTGTGTTTTAGAATCAGTGTTGAATTAAATATTTTTGTTTGCAGGTTTGGTTGTAGAACAGGAAGATATGCCTTTCGATGATAACGGAATATGTCCTGACATTATTATGAACCCGCATGGTTATCCGTCTCGGATGACAGTAGGAAAACTGATGGAACTTTTATCGGGGAAAGCTGGTATGTTTGAGATTTCGAAGCCTCTTAATATTGAAAATACAAGCGGCGATAATAAAATGTTTTTTTTTATTTGTGAAACAGGTGTTGCTGAGGGTAAATTTCATTACGGAACGGCGTTCGAAGGTTCATCGGTCGAAATGGTAGGCGAGGAATTAATGCAGCACGGTTTCAATTATCACGGCAAGGAAATGTATTATTCCGGAATAACGGGAGAACCTCTCGAAGCTTACATTTATTCGGGACCGATTTACTATCAACGACTCAAACACATGGTTATGGATAAGATGCACGCTAGAGGTCGGGGTCCGCGCGATGTGATGACAAGACAACCGACCGAGGGTAGAAGCAGAGACGGTGGGCTTAGACTTGGAGAGATGGAACGAGATTGCTTGATCGGTCATGGCGCCAGGTTTGTGTTCATTGCATTTTTGATTTACTGAAGTTGCAGTTTTTGTTTCTAGGTTGTGATGAAGTTTATTTTAGTGAGGGCTCTCCATCCTAGCTGTACTTATTACATGTCTCAATTTTTTTACAGTATGGTGTTGGTGGAACGTTTGATGACATCGAGTGACGAATGCACGGTGGACATTTGCAACGATTGCGGCCGATTCGGGTACGACGATTACTGCCACTTTTGCCGCAACTCGAACAGCCTTAGTCGAGTCAGTATGCCTTACGCATTTAAATTATTGTTGACCGAGCTACAAGCAATGAATATATCTCCAAAGTTAACGTTATCCAAACTTTCTAAACTTTCCGGATGATAAGTTTTTGTCATATTTGATTCTACTGTCAAATATATTAAGTTGGCCACCTCTATAATTTGACCGCTTGCCTTAGTCAGTCAATTTTTACCTGGACGATGTTCATTTTTTGTTACCCTCTGTAATATCGTCAATGGCCATATTTTGATGAAATCGTAGATGACTTATTTTAAGAACGTATTTGTAAAATGCAGCAATTGCGTTAATAATGACTGAATTTATTGTTTGTAATTTTTTAAACTAATAGATATCTTTATTTATATTTCGTTGTAAGGCATAAAAGTAATAAATTTTCGTTGATTATTCTGTAATTTATTTTATTTTTAATTAGCCGTTTTTATCAGGTATTGTCCAGGAATAACCAGTCTTGGTATGATTGCATAGCTTTGCGCTAATTTCAATGAGTATATGTAAACCAGGGCCGGATTTAGGGGAGGGCAACCAGGGCAACAGCCCCCGGGCTTCCACGAAAGAGGGGCCCCCACAATAGAGACTTCGGAAAAACAATTTCAAATTCAGACTAGTAAACAACTTTTCCTTTGATATTTCTTTTCGCGTTTTACCTTTACTTACAGTACTTTGTGCAAACATGATTATATTTAATATTAACAGAAATCATCGATCTATATTTGTTCACTCCAATCAGGCAATCAGTAAAATATTAAAATCTCAACTGGCCCTAATAAGCAATTTAGGTACTACCCATCTTGAGGGAGTATCCCAATGGCTGAGTGGGGTGGTAATCGCCCACAGCCTCAGAGAGAATCATACTTGGTTTCACAATAAATTATTTATTGGAAAACTCGACTGAAAAAAATGCCCATTTTATTTAGAAAATAATTTGGGGTCAGGGGGCCTTCACTCCATTGTTGCCCAGAGACCTCCAGACCTCTAAATCCGGCATTGATGTAAACGTCCATATCACATTTAGTTTAGAAGTCGAATAGTTTGAGCTCTGTTATCAAAAACGAAAACTATTTGTAACTATTTTCAAAAATACAGTTCTTTTGAAATTCTTTTCATCCTCAAGAAAATAGCTATCGAATGAAAAAAAAACCTCATTCAAATATGTTCGGAATAGTGAATTTAATCCAATCGTCACCCGAGAGAAGCCGGGCTAAAACGGTTATTATAGATCTATACCTTCCCGAAGAAATGGTAAAAACCGAAAGTTTCCTTTAAATACCTACCTATACAATGAAAAGATATAGACGTTTAGAATAGTTTGTCGAAATCTATACGTATTTTGTAATGAAACGTGGTCAAATAGTATAAATTCATATTCACACAATTTATGCAAAGAATAGGTACTGTTTATTTATCATATTACCTGTAACTATTAAGTTCGTTCCAAGCAGCCAGCAAACGGTTTGGAAACCGTCACCCGCATGCGCAATAGGTAACTGCGCATGCGGGTAACGGTTTCGAAACCGTTTGATGGCTGCTACGAACGAACCTACTATACACCATACAAATTTTATACCCCCAATATGAAGTAATTCATAATAATAATAATGCAATGATGTTGTAGGGCCGGCTTAAGCTAACTATGCGCCCTAGGCAAGATTGAATTTGCGCCCCCCTTTTCAGCAATTCATATCAAGGTGAAAAGGAATATTGCTAAATAATATAATTAACAGTTCAATGAACATATTTTATATTTTTTATCAAAAGGTATTATTATCGTCTACAAGTATAATAATTCAAAAAGCAACTGACACTCACAATACAGCCTTTCTGGCTTTCAGTTTAGAAAAAGACGCAATACATTCAAGTTTTGTGCAATTTCTTTTTCAATTGACAAAGTCGCTAATCCTACAAGCCTATCTTGAGTTCAAATATGAAGTACTCATATAAATAAATTATCAAAGATAATGTTTTGAATGTTGAAATAAAAAATTGGCAGTTTACAATTTTGTCGTCCCCCTGAAGATGCCGCCCTAGGCGGGCGCCTAGTTTACTTATAGCTTAAGCCGGCACTGACTATAATTATTTTTATTAACATACTCACATTCAAAGGCGACAGCACAAGCAGCTGACGCGTACAGGAATGCAATAGACACTGATTTAGCCCGTTTTAACACACAAAAAAAATATTTTCGCACAAAACACAGTCAAAATAATAACACACGCACGAATAATGAACGTTTAAGAGTACTTTCCAATAATAAAACCGTTAAAGTTTGTAATGTTTGTTGTTAAAATTGAAAAATTGTAACACAATAAGGGTACTATCACATACACGGACAAACGCCAGAAAGCCAGATTATCTTTTTTTTATAATGGTGGTAGGCCCGATTCTTGTCTTTTCTCGATCCATTGTAGGTAACGTTTTGTTTTGTTAGGACGTTGTTTGTGAAGAAATTATAAGTTACTTAATATTATTTTAATGTTTTATTTAAGATGCAAGGTAAGTAAGTATTATAAATTATTTAAATATTAAAACGTTTAGTTCTAGATGCCAGAAAGCTTTTATTATTGTGATGTATCTTGTGAAGCCATTTATATTGGAAATATATCAGAATAAATTAATAATTTAGTAATGAATTTCTGATATCCAAATAATGGTACAAATTGTTTTTAGTTTGAACTATGAGAAAGAACTACTCAAAGTATTTTAGTACAATTAAAAATTTGGAATTTTGTTAAGACCTTGACAAGGTCGCAAATGAAATCAGTTTACTAATAGTGCTAACACACGGTCGAACTTGGTCCGGTCCGACAACGGACATGGTACGGCGGATCTTGCAACAGACGACCGAATCTGTTCCCATCGAACCGGGCGGACACGCAGACTACTGTACAGACGAACAGATTTGGTACGGAGCGGACCAGATCCGCTGTCCGCTTCGAACCAAGTTCGACCGTCTGTTAGTACTATAATAATTAATTATTGAACGTTAAGTAATCACCAACGATGATTCTCGATTTTAATCTATTTTGACAAAAGTTTTATATTGAAATTTTAAATATTATATATGTTAACATAATACAAAAGTATATGGCTTTCTATCTTCTTTGATCCATGGAGTTATAGGTAAGGAGCTCGCAACGGATTCATTCAACGGAAGAACTTACAGCTAAGAACTATTTTAAATGATAGATAGTTCTCATCTAAATAAACAACTCCGATCAGTCGCTCGAAAGCCGTTGCTTTATATATGAAAATTTTATTTGAAATTGCAAAATTTGGAGTTCCATTTAACGAGAAAACTTACACTTGAAATTTTGGTAAGATGTTCAATATGTGTTCCAAAAAGAGGAATCACTTTAACTGACGGTGTACCTGGTTGCGTTTTCAAAACTGACGGCGTCAAAATCATCAAATTTTTGCGGCGCATTTAACGAAAAGACTTATGATTGAAACTATAGTTTCAAAACATAACATTCCACTCTGAAACAGAATTCGCATTAATCGACGATGTATAGGTGGTTGCAATTTGAAAACTGACCAAATTTTCAAACACTAAAATTTTTGTGGTGCATTTAACGAAGAGACTTACCTACAATTGAAATTAGGCTTAAAATGTGTAGCATTCTAACCTGAAACAGAATTCGCGTTAACTGACGGTGCAGGTGGTTGCAATTTGAAAACTGACCGAACTTTAAAATTTGGGTTGAAACCATTCAACGAAATAACTTATGACTGAAAGAAATTGCGTTCGATAGATCACAATAAAATGTACCAAAATAATTATACCATCATGTTTTTTATATGTTTTGAGATATTAGCGAAAAACTAAATGCCTTTTTTCGTTCATCTTAATTTGTTTATAACTTTTGCAATTTCTAATGTTTTTTTTACGAGCTATTTTAAGCCTTAGGTAACAATTTTTTGAACTTGTGAACCAGTGTATATCGCACCCGGATGAAACCGGGACGAACCACTAGTTATGAAATAGAATATATGCAATAAACTGAAAATAGGTGTGCCTAGATACTATTTTTTTAGATTAACGAATAATATTAAATTTTTGTTATAGACAGTGTAGTGAATTTTTTTCCAAAAAGACCAATCATAATTTGAAATCTAAGAAACAATAATTATAGTCACCCAGCCACAGTAATGTAATTTTTTCTAACCGCAAATTTTGTACTAATGACAACCATTTTAGAGACAATTAGAAGAGTTTACTAAAAATAAAAAAAAATTGACGGGAACACGGGGTCCAGATCAAGTCTATCATTGTCACACAAAACATTTCAGAATTTCTGACATTTTTTTTATTTTAAATGTAAATATAAATAAATTGTTTCAATTTATTCAATAAAGACATTTGTGTGAAATATAAATAAATTGTTTCAATTTATTCAATAAATAAATTTGTGTGAGAATATCGAGCGTTGGAAGTGAAACTTCTTAGGTTCTAGATTGAGGATTAGGAAGTGATTATGTAGAATTTGTTTCCGCGGCCAGAGAAAATGCTCCGCATACACACATTACTCACTGCGCATGCATATAGAGTGCGCATGACGCTTTGAAAAAGGGAGTAGAAACGATTCTCCCACTCATTCCTCTCAACTGCCGGTTGAAGTCGTGAAAGGGAAGCGTTTAACTTTTCGCGTGATCCAGGCCCATTTACCTCCCAGCGCGTTTAAAAAAATTCTATTAATTTTAAAATGTTCCACAATAATCCCAGCTCGATCATATTGATGTATACCAAATATTATAACTGACACCCAAATAACTTGATTATTCGCTTCCGACATTTCAGTTTGGTCTCGTTTAGTTTAAGGACATATAATATAAAATCACTGTTTATAAGAAGCGGCACATAAGTGTATCGTATACGTGTGTTCACGGTGTTCACACTATGCGCTGTTCTGTTCCGATTCGTTCAACTGAAAAATAAAACAGGTATCAACTGTTCAAAATTGACACTAGTTCTGATAGCGTCGCTTATGTATTCACTGAAAATTGCATTCCGTCGTCACTTACAAACCAGTGGTGTATGTATATTTATATTTCTATTAGTTATTGCACTTCTGATCATTATTTCCTATAGGAAAATGGGATATATTAAGACAAAAGAACAATTCAACTACTGAACGTGTTTCAATGGATTTTAATAGAGTTCGGCTTTAATAGTAAACAAAGCAAAAAACAAACTGGTCCGTTTAAAACTGCGACCTGTACAGCTTTGACGCACGTACATTGGCGTAGTAGGAGGGGGGAGCCAGGTGGGCCTGGCCCACCCTAGAATATTAATTATTGTTCACGAACAAAAACCAAGATAAATCTGCAATAATGTACATAATTATTTTCTTTGTGGTAAAATTTCTCCAGAAAGTTGTGCTGATCGATTTCGTTTTTATGAACAGTTTTCAAATTTTGTATAAATGGCAGCTGCGGTAATGGTAGATAGACTTGAAAATTTTCCCACCCCCTAGAATAAAATCGTTGTAACACCTTTGCGTACGTATGTACGAACAAATCAGCCAACAACTGTTGTTCGCGATTTTTAGTTACAAAGGAAGTTATTATGAATTCCTATCAATCTAAAAATGGTTTTATTTATAGAACAGAATATCCCCTTTTCAAAAAGCTGCAATTTTAGTCAAATTGAGATTTTAACTGGATGAGAAACTCATTTTAAAGTATTCAATATGGGTCTAAGGTTTTAACGCGAGCGACACTGCAGGTAAAGTGTCAGATATCAAGGTTAGTGTGTGATATACTCTTAGAAAAATAGTATATTGTGCGACTAGTGAGAGAAGGAGAAGATTCCATGAGCGTAAAACACACGCGAGTGGAATATTCTCCTTCGATCAATAGTCGCACATAATACTTTATTCAACTAGCAGGAGTAATATGTAATCGAGGCCCTGATAAAAGAGGGAAAAATAATAAATCACTTCATTGATTGACGTACCACCGTCAGTGTATACACAAGATTGCCATGATTTCGCTGAATTGCGATGCTGTTTTCATATAAGTATACAATACCGCCTACCACCTTCCTATTGGTCCAGAAGCTGCTTGCAGTTTTTTTTCATTATTTAGCGCTTGGGCTTGCTACTGAGTTTCTATTGGTCCAGAAAATTCATTATTACACTAGTGAAGTAATATATTATTTCTCCCACGCCAGAAAATTCATTATAGCCGGAGAGCTGATGACACAATTTTGGGTACGTATTTTAGGCAGGTTGAAATAATGAAAAAACAGTAATTTATCAATGGCTGAATCTGGAATGGTGAGTCTGCCTGAGCGTTTGCGGTTATTTCGCGCCTGCGCAGCATATGACATCTGCAAAAAAATTACCCCAAAAAACATGTTTTAGGCAACTTGCAACTTTTATAATCTTTGAGTTCAGCATTTATATAATCCAGAAATGAAAATGCCAGAACATTTTGTCGGTTATAAAGTAGGGGCAGAACGCCACGAAGATATTTTATTAATATACGCAATGAGCACGATACAGGTCAAACGGATGAACGGATTGAAACCAAATTTTGGGAGGATGTTTGGTATGCAGATATGAAAAGCTCTATTGTTTTTGGGGAAAATCGGCGCATGCGCAAAAGACATATATGCTATAACGTTGTTTTTTATATAATAATGATATACTTTTCATAACAGTTTATTATTCTATTTATTTTTTCAAGAAACTTTTGTGAAAAAAAAATCTAAACTTAATAATTTCGGAAATATTTTGAAAATAAGACAAGAACCAACTGCTGTTTTGTTTTGAAAATCTGCCAGAAAAAAAAATAGTTCACAAAACTTTCTTGAAAAAATAAATAGAATAATAAACTGTTATGAAAAGTATATCATTATTATATAAAAAACAACGTTATAGTATATATCTCTTTTGCGCATGCGCCGATTTTCCCCAAAAACAATAGAGCTTTTCATATCTGCATCCTCCCAAAATTTGGTTTCAATCCGTTCATCCGTTTGACCTGTATCGTGCTCATTGCGTATATTAATAAAATATCTTCGGGGGGTTCTGCCCCTACTTTATAACCGACAAAATGTTCTGGCATTTTCATTTCTGGATTATATAAATGCTGAACTCAAAGATTATAAAAGTTTCAAGTTGCCTAAAACATGTTTTTTGGGGATATTTTTTTGCAGATGTCATATGCTGCGCAGGCGCGAAATAACCGCAAACGCTCAGGCAGACTCGCCAATCCAGATTCACCCATTGATAAATTACTGTTTTTTCATTATTTCAACCTGCCTAAAACACGTACCCAAAATCGTGTCATCAGCTCTTGGGCTATTATTACACTAGTGAAGTAATATATTATTTCTCCCACGTTTAGCAGGGCCCCGAAATTACATATTACTCACGCGTGTTGAATAAAACTGTTTTTTATTTTATTTTTAACTCAACTTTATTCACTATTAAATTCTCAACATAAACTGATTATACTGATTCAAAAGATCAATTACAATAAGCATTACATAATATAATTTAAATGATAATTATTCAACATCTATGTACATAACAGCTGATTATCTAAACAACAGCCGTTACCATGCAACCAATTGACAAATCCGCCTGATAACGTCATTCTCTCACTACTATCCAACAGAACGAGGCAGCCTTCAATCTACTAACCTTGGTCGGATATGTGGTTTCTATATATACCTAGTATGTCTTTGATTACTGCCATAGATATATATTTAATATACTGCGGATACACTAGGGCCTCCTGTCCCGATTAGAAGCCATTTTAACTGTGGGAATTCCGTAAAAAGCGCGCGAGATTAAAAATATTAAATATTCTGTAATATGATTTTATTGAGAAAAACAACAAAACTTACAGTAAACAGTGATATTTCGCTCCAAAACCTATTTTTATACTTATGAGTTATGTTACAAAACTGAACACAAATATTCGACGTTTTTTCAAACTTTATGTAGTTTCTACTTTATTTTCATGGAAATTATTATTTGAAAATTATTTTTTGTGTAAAAAAATGCAGTTCAGAGCCAAAACGCTGCATATAACAAACTCGACAGTGGAATGAACAAATGTTTCACGATTTATCAATTGGTCATAATATGCTGTGTTTTTTTAATATTTTTAATTGATTATTTTTATTCAACTATAATACGAAAAAAAATATTGATATTCATTTAAAAATGTAATATTATCAAAAGAAAAAATTTAAATTTTCAAAACTACAGTTTAAACAATCGGCCATGTTAGCGGGCTTATGTGACGTCATGGTATATGATGCATGCCAACCTTGATGCCAAAATGTCAATATTCTAAGCTTTTTCATGATATTTATGCTCAGACGCTCAGTTTTCTAATTTTAGAACGTTTCAATATAAAAATAGATTTTGGAGCGAAATATCACTGTTTACTGCGAGTTTTATTGTTTTTCCAATAACATCATATTATAGAATATTTAATCTTTTTGAATTTCGCGCATTTTTACGGCGTTTCCCTCAGTTAAAATCAGTCAAAAAGGCTTCTAACTGGAACCATTCCGCACAATGCTCAAGGATACGCATCCGCTATCTATTAATATAATATATATCTATGATTACTGCATGCCTGAGATTTGTGCGTAATGCGTACATACACAACGCAGCGTAGTCTTTTCACGTTTTGCACACCGCTTGCATCTCTAATAATCTAACTCTACAGTAGCGTCACGTAGCGGACTCGGAACGAATTAAAATCTTATATTTAATATGCTAAATTGAGTGTCATTTTTGTCGATTCGTATTTCAACCATAGATATATATATATTTAATAGATTGCGGATACACTAGCGCCTCCTGTCCCTTTTAGAAGCCATTTTAAATGTGGAAAACGCCGTAAAAAGCGCGCGAGATTCAAAAATATTAATTATTCTAGAATATGATTTTATTGAGAAAAACAACAAAACTCACAGTAAACAGTTATATTTTGCTCCAAAACCTATTTTTATACTGTAACGTTTCAAAAATTACAAAACTGAACATAAATATCCGGCGTTTTTTCAAAAATGCGTTAATACTACTTCATGTAGCTTCCATTTTATTTTCATGGAAATTAATATTTGAAAATTATTTATTTGTGCCAAAAGCTGGGTACGCCCATATCAATGTCATAGAAAAAGACAAAGTTTTTGAAACAGAGTTACTTTATTCAGATTGAATGCAAGTACATCAACCAATCCTATCATCGGAGAAATCAGGGAATTACATCGAAGAAAGAGACGCAGATATATTTTCGATACGCTTTGTTGCGTTCACTCACCGCACATTGAGTAGATAGGCAATGATACATATAGTTAATTAATAGATATATGCTTGTATGTAATAACATTAAAGCAAACTTTTGTATGTACGCCATTGGTTGCGTTGTAGCCAACGATTTTTCTCCGTACGATATGTCGTCAATTTCCACAGGTTTTCTTGTATCAACTGTTAACGCATCAATAATTTTCATCTACATTTTTCTGCACGAATCTTTTGAAATATTGAAATTGTATTTTCAGCATATGATTTCTTTTATAAAAAACGTCAAATTTCTTATCAATTATTACGATTTTCTGAAGAAAGCTTATTCTTAGATATTTTCACATCTTTCTCAGAAAGAAAAGCCAGATACGAGCTCATTCTTAGATATTTTCACATCTTTCTCGGAAAGAAAAGCCAGATACGGAATCGATGTTCATATAACCCGCAAACCGAAAATAACAAATATTTACTTGGAAAAATTTTTGTATTTGTTTTTTCAATTCTATTCTTTGTACATATTTTGTTTGTTTTATAATTTTATAATTCATTATCGTAACTCTCTAGGTATTGTTTTGCTATTCTTTTTTAATTGAAACTCCCTATGGCGTGGTAGGGCAAATTGGCCTGAATCAGACGAAAAGTGAAACGCTTCCCCACCTTCAACCGGAAGTTGAAAGGAAAGCGTGCAGGGAGAATCGTTTCTACTCTCTCTGTCATGTTTGTCAGTAAGTTGTCACATGCACTCTATACCTACACTTGTAGCATTTTCTCACAAGCGTCTAATGAGCCTCGTCTATTGTCGTCAAACTTCGTCTTTTGTCGCGTTGCGTGTGTCGGCTGCAAATAACTATAACACATCTTTGAGTGGCTATTCTTCAAATTATGCAAGAAGCTTTTTATTAAGTACTTTGTTAGTTAATCTTGTATAATTCAACTCATGCTTGGTTTTTCTTATCAATATTTATATTTACAATATATTTAATAGCTTCTATATTGCTAGTAGCCGTAAGTGGAAGCGTGGCCCATGAAGTGAGACAGCAAATGACTGTTTTCTATCTCTTTCTTTTTACTTGACCCGTTGTGCGCAAGTGTCGAGTCTGTAGTGGAACAGAGCAAGCCATCTCCCTTTTACAGCTTAATTCCATGTGCAAACTAACGCTGCAACTGACGCGCATCCATTAATGGAAATGTGCCTGAGACTCAGAGTATAATAAGTGAGACAGACGTATAAATGTCTGCACCGTAGTGTTTAAGTCTTTCTCCCGATCTTTGCTAGCTCGAAGTATTATCAATGTTCTCATTTGAGTGCCGCACACATAAACACACATCCTACACACACAATTAACCACTAAGCGCGCACACACACGCACACACACACACCACAGATGCAAGCACACAAAACCAAACATTTAACACGCAAGCGCAATTTATAAAATATGTATTTAAAAATCCACCCTAGCACTGGCTATGCCAAGTTGGGTGGATCAATTTCATACATAATATAGCAATTATATATTATTTGTACTGTATTAATTATTGAAATAAATTTATTATTATTATTATTATTATAGTATAGAGGGTATTAAATATATGATATTTACGCAGTCCGACCCTGTCTTATTCTATTAAAATTGTTCACAGTAGAATGTAAACAATATTTGACCATCTGGGATTTTTCCGCGCTAAGATTATCGTTTGTAAAAATATTTGTTTTTTGAAAATGTGACATTTATATTACATTTTTTTAACAAGAAACAAACATTGGATCAATACACAGTAGCATGGAAATAGTTTTACGAATAAGGGGTAAATAAATAAATATTTCTATAGTTGTGTCTTTTTTATTCAACACTGATACCTTGAATTATCATCATAGTTTTGTTTTGTGTTTCCATTACCTACGCTTAAGAAACAATAATAATAATAATTAGAATTCAGACAACAAAATTAGTGTGTGTCCTGTATGGCAGACTTTCCTAATTTAATTCGCTGTTTGCGCTCCGAAGCAGTACATGAAACGTCATCATCAGATACTTTCGGTGTACACCGTGCAACTCCTGGCCCACAAGTTATCGCATGTTATTTAGATCGATTTTGAGCTGCATTTACCGTCAGCACATTAGTACAAATAAGCATCTATCACTGCCATATTATGCTAGAAGCGTTCACTGAACCTATCTCATTCAATCAACACCATTGATACACATTCATAGTACCTGCCACACGGCTTATGGCAGTAGTGATTAGTGCTACAGTGTGTATTGTACTTCGTTGTTAACAGTGTTAGAAAAAAGTAAATAAACAAAACATCATAAACATGGATGTGATTGATAATTTAATCCATCCTTCATTGCTTCATTGTAAAATTATAATACATGCTTATTATATATAGTATAATTTAACATAAATAAAAAAATAATTAAAAGGCAACCGCAACGCGGATTGTTACCTGAAAAAAAGCGCGTGGCAACGATCTCTGGACTGATCTCGACATCACGATGAACGCTCATCATGCTGTTTCTCAAAAATGATTTTAGCCTTCTCAACGAGGAAAAAGTACGCTCTGGTGTCGCTGTCGACACAGGTAGCGTCACGAGTATTGACAGCAGCTTGTGAATCATGGGAAACATACAGCTGTCCAGCGTTTCTAGTGGTGTAGTAGGCCATTCCGCATCAACTATTTTTGACCACTTCGTTCGCTGCACCAATAACTCCCCTTCAAAACATATTTGATTTGACAAGTTTACCAAACACTTTCATGAATCCGTATTATTTGTAAATGTAGGTATAGTTGTAGTTACGAAAAAACTTATTTAACCTTGTACTGACTTGAGATCAATGCCAAAGCGGCATATGGTATGAAATGTTACAATGAAAGATAAGTGAGAGAGATGGAGCATTTCTGTCACTCATCCTTCATTGTTACATTTCAGATGGATGCCGAAAAACGTGGAATCCACAGATCCGAAAAAAGAATCGAAAATATTTTAGTAGCATATGCATAAAACGATGGATTGGCTAAAGCATTTCGGAGGGAGGAGGTTTGAACCCCCAACCTGCCTACGGTCTTTTGGTACCGACACTGACATAAATACAAATCAGCTTTGAAGAGATGTCTGACCAAAAAAGGTCGGTCGCGTGCTCTCGGCCTATTCTATTGTTTATTGAGAAACTAAAGTAGATAGTATTACAATCAAAATCCGTAATAAATTATGATACACAAGAAGTGAGAGAATAAATTACTGCAGTCTTAATAATTTGACATTACTGTATTATTTTATAAAGAGTTTGCTTTTATGGTGAATGCAGAGAAGGGCAAAGGTAGATAATGTGATCGCCTCAGGGCTGAACGAAATTTCGTTTTGTATTTTGTACAATATCCTTCCCGACGCCATTCTTCGTTTAACAGTTTCGTTGTATTTTAAATCTGCGATTCTGTTGTATACCTATAGCAGATTTTTATTGAATCTTGATTCGCATTTTAAGTCTCCAATTCGAATCAATCTAGAAACGTAATTTTGACATTGCAATTCCAATTTAATTTAATTTAAAAAAAAACATAAGCAAGAAATTTTGAAGCTTCGATTCAGATTTCATCGAATTCGAACCCAGATTTGAAATCTTCAATACGAATCTATTATTAATTTTAACCTTTTTATTAGATTTCCAATTACTGTGAAAATCTACCTATATATATAAAATTCTCGTGTCACAGTTTTTGTTGCCATACTCCTCCGAAACGGCTTGACCGATTTTGATGAAATTTTTTGTGCTTATCCGGTATCTATGAGAATCGACCAACATCTATTTTTCATCCCCCTAAATGTTAGGGGTAGTCCACCCCTAAATTTTTTTTTTTATTTTTTAGACAAAATTTTTAATTTCTATTTTTTTATGATACAACATACAAAAATACATACAATCTTCAATTTTCACCCTTCTACGATCAACCCTTATTTTTTAATAGCCATTTTAGTAATTTAATCATTTTTCCTCTCCGGTCGAAAACTGATCAATCGTCATTTAATTAGTTATCCCCGCCAGATGTCTACAGGTGTCACTTCGCCAACATCTATTTTTCATCCCCCTAAATGTTAGGGGTAGTCCACCCCTAAATTTTTTTTCTTCCTTCCCCATTCGTTCTTTTGCACCGGGCACGATGGCGCAGCCGGAGTGCTCGACATACACACATATACGTCCATGTATATTTTAAAATAAATAAAATAGATAGATAGATGTTCCAATTAAATTGTTTTATTATTTCACTTTATACGTAGCGAAGCACGTACAGGGCTAGGGCTTCACACGAGACGAGAGTAGACGAGACTATCAAAAATCTCGTCTCGGTCTCGTCAATCCCTAGAAAATTCAGTCTCGTTCAAGTCTCGGTCTCGTCTCGTTACCAGATGTCTCGTCTCGTCTCGCGAAAAAAAAATCATTCAAACTTAAGATATAGAAATTTGCAAGGATAAATATTTATGATAAAAGATACGTTACAATAAGAAGTGTTAACAAGTTGAAGTAAGAATGTGAAAAAATCATACTCTGTTGAGTTTTTTTTAAATTTACTATAAAATATGTCACAGATGGTCACCAGATTTTATATTTTGTAAAATATATTGTTTTTTATTTCGACCTTTTCTAATTTTTCCAATAAAAACTTTATAAAAAAAAATTTAACGAGACCATAAACGAGACTCTCGGGTTGCACTGTATGTGGTCTCGGTATCGTCCAAAATATTTACCAAAACGTATCGTCTCGTCTCGTCTCGCTTTTCCGAGTTATATAAATAAAAAAGTTATGGATCGAATTCACTTTTTTATTTTAATCTGAATTCAGATTTTTAATACTGAATCCGAATCAGTATATTTTTATATATAGATTCAAAATGTGATCGACTTCAAATTTTTATGACAATAAAAAACTTGAATCTGAATTAATTTCGAATCTTAATGAGTATTTCAAATAAATATAGCTAAGTGAAAAGTAGTAAAGGGTTCGAATCCAGATTTTCAATCCTAAATCGGAATTTATTGCAAATCTTAATATTTATATATTTAAAATCAGTTTTACTTAGTGAACAGGATGGGTCGGTTCCCAATTTCGACGGTATCTGAATCTAGATTTTAAACCTCAAATTCGAATTTATTGCAAATCTTACTGTTTTGTATCAAATTTCGTGTTAAAAATTACGAGAAAAAAATAGCGTTGACTCGAATTCAATTTTTTCTCGACTCTAAATTCAGATTTAGAGCTATTAATAAAAAAATGTTACTGAACATTTCTCCTCAAATTCCCGTTGACTTTATAATATCTTACCAACCGTTTCAATACTGAAATTGCAACATTAGTGAAAATTACTGAGACATAAGGACTTTCATCTACAGGTACTAACATTATAAAGAGATGAAGTTTGAAAGTATGAGGTAATCTTCGAATCTACTCATCCGATTTCAAAATTTTTTTCACCAATATTTAGAACGGACCCTCAGGATGGACATAGGCCATATATTTTCGCGTTAAAATAAAAGCGCTTTTCGTGGGTACCAATTTTGTAACGTAAGTCGACGAAAAAAAACCGGAGATAATCTACAAATTCGGGCTAAGCCGAACCGGGTCGCTGGTTTCTAAATAAAAAAGGATATGAACATTTATAGATTGTATATAATTATTAATTAGTATACGGGTTATGGCACAAATTTTCTACATTTCGACATCGACTGTACGACTTTAGACAATATTTGTTGTGTTAGTCAATGATTATATTCAGATATTGTAAATTTTAAATAAACTTCCTTTGAACTTTGGCATAAAACTTCAATAACGATGTTCCTGTGTTTATGTTTCTGACACTATACCGCTAAACTGAAAACTCTTCCGACCTTCCCGGATATTAATAATTAGTAAAACATCACGCTTAGTCTGAGTCAGAAATCGTTAAACAAAATACAGTGGGGTCGCGGTAAACAGGCATTTGTCCTACGTGCCAGTGTCCAATTAGAAAAGTTAAACTGTTTGTCTAGTCGGCATCATATTGTGTCTGGGTTGAAGCCATCGGTAGGGGGCTAATAAACAAAAACATGAAAGGTGTCGTGGAACACCCGGTTGGAACGAAGTTTTTTTCGCTATTTATTATGCATCAAATAATTTTTTACAAATTTGTCTGATAAATTATTCGAAAATTTTATTTATAATATAATATAATTTTTAAACAAAAATTAATCGTGACTTTGCAACTCTAAAAAAATAAAAATAACATTTATTGTGCATCCATCGGGAATCGAACCCAGGACACCCGCATGACAAACGAGTATTCTTCCGCTGAACCATTTACCTTGCCTAAATATTGTTATTTATATAGGTTTAATAACAAATCATGAAGTTAGAAGGCGTTGCATTTAACAAAATATTAATGTCAAAAAACTGACTGATATTGAAAATGGCATTCGTTTTTGAACAAATGCGATCTTTTTATTTTAAGACAGAACATACGCAATCTTTAAATGTCTATAACATAGTATGCAACAGCCGAAGATAATCAATCCGCGTGCGCGATGTATTAGACAAAATTGAATTTATATAGTGTTTATTTCTGTTTTTTGTGTATAAGAAAACTATTTGCGCAAATTCTGTTATACGAAATCTATGTAAAATGTTCTCCTCTTTCGTTTAAGACATGTTTCGAACCGATCTGATTTAAATTGAGCGAATTATAAGCAAAAAACTTTTTTGTTTTTAATTTGCTCCCCATTGGGACCAAAATTCAAAAATTCGATTCCGTTAGGATTGTCCCATGCCCTATATTATATGTGTGCTAAATTTCAACTTTCTACTTTTACGGATAGACATACAATAGGTAATTAAATTAGATTAGCCTTTTCTTTACATTTTTTTTCTATCCCTCTCCATTCATATTTATTACGTCACATAAGGAACTTCGTTCAAAAAAAAAAAAAAACAATGAACATTGTGTTTTAAAGTTGTATTGCAGTCCATGGAAACCAAATGCTTCCCTACCGTTGAGAGGCGTTCAAAATTACGTAAGGCAAATTTGGCAATTTTCCCCCTTTGTGAGTTACCCTGATTTTTAATGTAAATTAGTTAACCTGTAGTTGATTGCATTGGATTTATTTAAAAAAAAACATACTTTTGTCACTATACATTCAACAGTGTTTTATCTCAATCTTTATCTATACTATAATATATAAATCTGAAGAGTTTGTTTGTTTGGTGAACGCGCTAATCACAGGAACTACTGGTTCGAATTGAAAAAAAGCTTTATAATATCACGCTACGACCAATAGAAGCGGAGCATCAATGCAAAATGTATCTCTAAATTTGTCCGTCCGACAAAAACTTTTGAACGGTAACTCCGATCATCATGAAATTTGGACACAACATTCATCTCGGTAAAATAAGATGAATGTGCGTAGTCATGTCCCTGCCCCCCATTCGCTCTTTTGCACCCGGGTGAAACCGGGCAGGACCGCTAGTGTATTATATAAAGAATGTCGGTTCTTATGAAGAGCTCATTTTAAAACGAAATTCACTCATTCTATAGTATGCCATGACAGTTACAAATGATAAACATGTTCAACAAAGTTCTTACTTTGTACAGCACTGGCTCAGTAGTTGAACATCTGAGCATCACGCGTTATCCTTCACTTGTTACAACGTTACCTTCTACCTTTTACCTATAGACATACCTGCCTGCCTGAAACCAGCAGCACACGTTCCTGGACTTTTATCTTTTTTCTGCAAGACGGAGTACCGAGTTAGGTGCGATTATTTCAGTTGTAAGAAAAGTTGAGCCTCGCAAAACAAACAGGTATGAATTATCTATATTCACCAGGGCTGGACTGAGAAGGAAAATCATGATACGAGGTCGAAATCATACGAAACCGCTCGTAAATATTTTCCATTTTACAGATATCTTCAAAGGTATGAGATTACTGGTTTTGGTTATTTTTGGGAGCTAATCTAGAACTTCTAAAAATGCGTTTTGCACATTGCCAGTAATTAAAGTATTATTAAGCAATATTTTATTATTAATACAATATATTAATACTTTAATCAATGCTATTGCACCTACAGACCAGAAAAATTTTGAAATAGAAAAAAATTCGACTAAGTTTGATTTTTGTGAAGACCTTTATTTCTTAATAGGCTAGACGGCGAGGAGTGGCGCAATTTGCAATAATAAGGAAACAAAAAAAAGTGATCGTTAATTACTCGAGAAGTAATTGACCGATGACGCTAAAATTATTCATTCATATTTGCGTCAACATAGACATCATTTTTGAGAATTTTCAGCCATCTATGTGCGGTCATTTTTTAGTAAAAAAATAGTGAAAAAAACGTGTTTTTTTTAACTTTCGGGGCTATTTGCAAGTTAACAATTGCACTTAGCGACCTCTGTCAGTGCTCATTTTTTAGGAAATTTCATAAGGAACAACTTTCTCAATGCATATGCTATACTAAAAGTCAAGAGGAACGGAGATATTAAAGGAAATAGAGATTAGAGAGAAAAAAACACTATTTTCGTCACTAATTGTTAATTTTAAAATCAAGCACACCAACAATTTGTAAGCAAACTTAGGGGGTTGAACTACACCCTAAAACGAAGCGATTCCAACAATAATCTCGCCTGTGCCCGAATAATACACTTTTTAATGTTTTTACCTGCCCGCCGTCTAGCCTATAATGTAACATACAAATTTTAAGGCTAAGTAAAAAATCACGAAGATTGGCAATTGAATGTAGATTGATCGAAAATTGTCAGGATTGAAAAATTATATTATGTCATAAACAATCAAATCGACACTATATTTCAAATTAATGAATGAACGTCAAACTGGTATATAGTAAAATCGAGCAATACGCTGGGTGAGAATGTATTTTTTTTATTTGCTCTTTATTGTATTAAATAAATCATCATGACTGAAAAATTTTAGTAAACAATTTAATTGTTTATTTCTCTATAATTGCAAAATCAAAATTTGACTATAGGACACACAAGTGAGATGGAGGGGGGGTGATGACACTAAATATTAATTGTGTAAGTATAGCTTGTATTTGACCGCTTTTTTTCCAATTGTAATTAACGGGTCAGCCTTTCCAATTACTACCCTGCGCACGTATACGCGGATATCCCGGGAACGCAGGTGATAAAGTTATTAAAGTAAAACAATAAAAGTTGTGGGGAATTAATTTAAATTGTGCAGCAGAGCTCTGTGTATCTACTGTGTACGGGGCTCCGCTATGGAATGAGCTGTGGGGTACGCGGGCGTCTTGCTCCACTCCGCTCGACTTGCACACGTTGGAGTCGCTTCACGTCGACGTCTTAATGCCGTCGACGCTTTCGTGGCTCGTGAGGTAGGGCTGACCCAAAGATAAATGCAATTCAGTTGCGCCACCCCCGATACACTCACTGTACTAGCGGTCCGTCCCGGCTTCACCCGGGTGCGATAGATATAATTCTGCAAAATGTATTTCGTTTGCGGCCCCGAGCCTGAACTTATAGCTTTGAGCAAATTCTAGCAGATTTGCTTCTGAACCAATAACTTTGAGCGAATTCTAACAGATGTCGCTACTTGGTACTAATACAGTTTTTTTTTGCTTCTGAACTAATAGCTTTGAGTAATCAGATGTCGTTTCATGTTACGAAAACAGTTTTTTTTGAGAAAACACCGTAATTTTGTACAAAATATTTAATAAAAACTATTCGGTAACGTAAGTTGCCCTAGCAAGACGCATTTACAAAATTTCATTAAAATCGGTCCAGTGGTTTCGAAGATTAGCGCGGCCGAATTTGTGACACGAGAATTTTATACCGGGTGTTTCAGAAGTCTCGGAATGGCTGAATATCTCAGAGTAATTAAGCTTTTTTGAAAAAATGTTGCGAATGAAAGTTGCTCAACTCGTTGTAAAATATTTTTCGGTCACAAAAATTCCTCCCAAGAGGGAGCTTTCGTGAGGGGTGGCAGGGGGTAACTCCGAAATTTTAAATGGCAACCGCAATTTTTTTTATTGGGTCGAGTTCTTCGGGCAAAAATGACATTTCTTGTCTAAAGTTTTTTTTTTGTTCCAGCTACAAAAATTTGTTCATTTTGTGCAAATTCCACTTTAAAAATTGTTGTCAAGATGAAGTAAAAGAGTACCGTTTCTTTACCTGTTACAAAATGAACACATTTTATTTGAGGGAGTGAGGATAACACGGTAAATTTTACCCCGCGTACTCGGTGATCTTTAGCTTGAACAAAAAAAGTTTAGTACAAAAGATGTCTTTTTTTGCCTGAAGAACGGGACCCAATAAAAAATTCCAGCCAATTGGGCGACGGGACCATTCCAACTTGAAAAATGTTGACATTTAATTATATTAAAGAAAATAAAATTTCTGATATCGCGTGAGGTGACGCGGGTAATGGCTAGTATTCAGTATGATATTAACTATTCGTTGCCATGGTTACCTACATAATAATATGTTCCACGTCATGTAAAAAAACAAAAGAGCGGCTGATTTTTTTTAATTTTCAAATTATTTCCGAAACTATAAAGTTTAGAAAAAATTTTTTTAACAAAACTTTCTTGAAAAAATAAATAAAATAATAAGCCGTTATGAAAAGTATACTATTATTATATAAAAAACACCGTTTTAGCATATATCTCTTGGGCGCATGCGCCGATTTTCCCCAAAAACAATAGGGTTTTTCATATTTGGATACCAAATATCCTCCCAAAATTTGGTTTCAATCCGCTCATTTGACCTGTATCGTGTTCACAGACAAACAGACTAACCAACAGACGCAAAAAATATGTTTTTAGTATTCAGGGGACCTCAAAACGGAAAGATATTGTAAAATTTTTGAAAAGTGATTTTTGACCTAAACTAATATGTACCACTTGTGGGTTGGAATGGTAAAAAAATTGGGGATGCTATTTAAAATTTTAGAAAACATTAATTTGAGAGGTCGTCCTGTATATACGTTGATATACTACGTACAACTACAGCGGCGACTTTAAGTAGTTCTGAACTACGGCATTTACTCTCCTGTAATATAAACATTATGTTCAGACTACTCTACTGTGATTTAGAAAAGAAACGATGTGCAACTTTGAGAAAATACTACGCGCTGTTTGTTAGAATTATTTAGTTTCTACAAAATGTGTCTAATAGTTTTTAGTTTTGCGCTGGCTTGCAGAAAGCAGCGTCAGAAAATTTGATTTGACAATGACCTTACTTACTATAAATATAGTTTTTATATCTACAGGAGTAGGGTAGTGTTGCTATGAAACTCTGTGTCATGTAGAACACAAAAACAATAATCATTAATCTACATAGAAAAATATCACGTTTCATCGTAAATTCCGATCAAAATGCGTAGCAAAAAGTTGTTTCGAAACGGAAATTGTACAAAAAACGATGTTAAGCCTAGCAGCTAAATCTAGCGGCAAAACCAGCCTTGTGTGCAGCGGTTTTTAGGAAACCTAGACTTAACTTTCCTGTAAAATCCCTTTAAACTGCGGTACCTGCAAACTGATTTTATTCTACAGTAAAATCTAGTTTATCCGTCCTTCGATCAACCGCATTAATCGAGGTGTATGCTCGGATAATACCGAAAAACTCGAGTAAAACGGATAAAGCCGCTATGCTTATACTGTACGCGCGTAATATTTTGCTTATTTGTACAACATTTCTACTTATACACTTTTGTGATAAAATTTCATTCTACCATGTCAAGTATGTAATTGAATTGTTCAAATTTTTCTTCCGTGTTGTCTAAGTTTTCGCTTTTCCAAGGTACTTCCTCCCCACATTACCTCGGATAAACGAAGTTTTACTATATAATTTTTTATCTTTTCCGTATTTATAAAAATATGCCTCGCGGTCACAATTCTTTCTCCTTTTACGAAATTTATTTGAAAAGGCTGCATATTTGATCACTGACAGATTTTTTAACAGTGTATAAAAGGGAAATCGCGTTAGTACGTACATTCAGCAAATTTTTAAATTATCTCTCTGATGGGGTCATATCGATTACGCTACAAGTAAATTCCTCCCACATGCCACAACCTAATATGCAGTAAGTGTTTTTCGTTTTTAATTTTTAATGTTGTTGGTACACAGAATGACATTTTTTTCCAGAAAATTGAGAATGATGTCGGTCGTCTAAAAGTGTCACACATTAAATATTTGAAGACGGTTAAAAGTCGAATTTTTTTACCGAATAAAATGCACAAACTGAGTTTATTCATACATTGAGTTTTTGATAGAAATGGACATTGACAGATATTCCATTTTTCACTCTAATGATTTAACCTTTAATGTAAAGTTTTTTTATAGATAGAAAAATTTATATTGAATTTTACCTATTAGTTCCTACTATTGCGACAATTATCCCGATTGCAGACTTGCTTCGAAATTCAAATTTCGTAAAAACTGGGATAGGTATGACGTTCGATTTTTGCGACGACGAATTAATTATTAACACGAAATAAATAAACTATTTTCGTGTTAATAATTCGTCGTCGAAAAAACAAAACCGCGCAGCTCATTTTTTGAGGTTCTTAAACCGAACGGTGCCCAACGGGACCCTATTACTATTAGGCCAGTCATTCTAAATTTTTCAGCTGTTTACCGTTATACAGTAAACCAAAATATGTAAAAAATCGGAAATTTTCCGTAGAATTCAATGCTGTATTTTTAAAACAACTGACAGTGATGGGTCTTACCGAAAATTGGGGCCAAAGTTGATTTAAAACTGTTTTTTGCGTTTTTTAAAAAAAATATTATTTTGATTGAGAAAAGTTTAATACAAAAGTTATAGAATTAATTAGTACGGATCGATCTAGCTTGGTCCGATGTTAAAAAATTCGAAAATGGAGTGGCAATTATTAAAAAACCGTTAAAAATCGCTGTTTTTTGAAACGCTTGTATGTCTTTAAAAAAAAAATCTTTAAGCGAAACTTGGTGAAAGTGTAGCCCTTTGCAATCCAAACAAAAACGTTTTTGAAAATTTGAAAAATAAAGTTTTTGCAAAAACCGATATTTTCGAAAAAAAGCATTTTTTTAAAATGCCAATAACTCATAAACCCGTGAGTTTTTATAAACGTTTTGGGGCTTAAAATTTTCTTTAATAGTTCCCGTAATGTTTGCAATTACTGCGCGCCTTTTGAATTGATCGGTAATGTGCGAAAAATCGGTCGAAAAATCGGTATTTTTTTCTATAAAAAAAATAAAAATTAAATATCTTCAAAAATTGAAATTTTCTACAATCGTCATTATTGCCATTTAATAGCTGGTATTTTTCTGTGAATTAAAAAAAAATCAACCCTCCGACTTTCTCGAGCCGAAATATTTTTTTTTCCTGTGGCGTCATTTTACAATATTAAGGGCTGAAATTTACATGAGTTACAGTTTAATACTTACAGATTAAATAAAAAATTACCAGATCCAAATCGGTCATCACTGAGCACTGCAAAGTTAGTAACATGAGCTGATCAGCACCGTGGCATGAGAACATTAGCACTATAGGTGGAGTGGATGAAAACAAACTCCCACTGATTTTCTCTTAATCATAATGCTTGTGTTTTTATCAGTTTTTCGTGAGTACTTCAGCGGCAAATTAATTGATAATAGTGCTTGGGTTATTCAGAATTGCAAAGAAAATAACAAAATATTTTTTTTTAATTCGTGTATTTATCGGCTAGACCTAGTATCAGCAACTAGGGTTTGGTTGGACTTAGTTCTAGCCGGAATGGCACCGGCTAGACCTAGTTTTACCCGAAAACAATCGACTAATACTAGATTTAACCAAGAGTAATTGGCTACACCTAGTTCTAACCGGCTAAAACTAGATGTAGCCGCACTTCAGGTTCTAGCCGTAACATAGGTACCTATACATAAACCGCAACAACGTGCTACGCACGTACACAGTTACAGTTCTAATTCAGAACAAATGCCCGAAAACGGTGCGTTTATACAGCAGAATACTTGAACATTTATTAAAATACAATTATGAGAACTCTCGCATACCGTTAGGCTATCAGATATAGCCACGATACACAGTACACTTCGGGTAGTCCATCTAAACGCATTGCAATTATACACTTAGTTGGTAAACTGACAGCGTCGACCTATATCGACGTATGGGGACAACAGTTTTCCGACGGCTAAGCGGGAAGAATATTCGAGACTTGATTCCCGTGATGAACGAACTATTTCCATACCTACAAGTTTGCACGGAACCCTCGGCGCGTGTGTTTATCATCTCGGCAGTCTATGGGTATGTTTAAGAATATTCCTTCAAGACAATGTTGCATCAAAACAAAATTGATCAAGTCTAAAAACTGGCTCTTAACCTAAATTAGTGTACTAAACTAGAATGTTCTGTTCGAACGTTTAGTATTTTTTAAAATCGCTCTCTTTTGAAGACCTGTCTTGAAACACTAACAACATTTATCCATTTATGTATATGTATGAAAACAAAACAAACACCGCACGATATCGGTACATAAAACAAAAGCAAAACGTCAGAAACAGTTGAACGTTGTTGAAAAAGGTTTTTAGGTATAAACACTTCACTTATGGCTTAAGGAAAAGGAACAACGTAAGTAATAGGTACAAGAGCGCTCCTGCTGGTTGACGTGGGAAACATCCACACCTGCTGCGATGTAAAACAAAAGCATACACGGGATAAAACATATGACGGACGACATGCGTGCCGACCTTTATTGTCTTATGTTTTTATAAAACATCAGTTATCAGTGATTGGTTGATCCTTTTGACATTGAAATGAACACAAACAAAAAACGATCATTCTGAAACATGCATGATCAAATAACGTATCTGATCGAAACAATCGTGATAAAATTTACTCTGCGTTACTTAAAAAAAATTTTTGTACTATATATTCCCTACAAAATAACTGATTTATATGCATGTAAAGTGACCCATTACGGACTAGTGCGGTAAAGTAAAATAAAATTGGTCGTTCGATACAAATACCATAGTAAATATCTATTTGTCTGTCAGTTGTTTTTTTTTTTTTTTTTTGTTATAACCTGTTAAAGATTTTGAAGTCGAAGTGAAAACCAGTATTTTATAAGAGGTACCTACGTGCAAAATATTTCATACATATCTCGTGCGTAATGGTATTACGATGACTCGTGTGACTGTTAAAACATAATGTCACAAATAGTCGTAATTTAAGCGTTTTAGTAGCATTAGTTTTATACAAAACAGACATGGTTGATGAATAACGTAAATTATTTTAAAATTGGACGATTCATAAAGTTTGATTAATAATAATAATAATGCGTTTAACGTCCGTTTCTCGACGTTATGTCATAACAGACGCCATTCGCACACTTACCATTTTCCATCTATTAAGCTTCCCGTTCTTTTCTATATTTTTTCAGTTTCAACTAATTAATAGCAATGGGCGCGAATGAAGGATTCAAATCTTTGATTAACGTCTAATTAGGACTCTTCAATAATTATCGACCAATTTTTCAGACAATATATTAACAAAATTAATTTTATATTTTTTGTTAATACATATACATATATTGTCTGAAAAATTGGTCGATAATTTTATTTATCGAATAAAGGATGTTTAGGACATTAGGATAAGGCAGGCAAATTTTGAGCATAGGAATTTGACAGGTAATCTTGAATAAGGAACCATCTCGATATTTATCTGGAAACCATAGAAAACCTCAACAAGATAGCCGGTACAGGAATTACCGTTTCTTGGCGAGAGAAAGAAAAATAAAGTCCCAGCCACATCTGCCTCCGCCGGGATTCGAACTCGGTACCTTCGGAATGCGAGTCTAGTGCTCTCTCTACTACGCCACCCCGCTCAGTCATAAAGTTTGATTATGTTGTGTAAATAATTTATAAATCGAATTAATATACATTATTGTCTTTATAGTTTGGTTTATTTGAAGTTTAACAATCAGCCTGTTTGTTAATTAATTTTGGATTTAACCATTGTGACTCATGTTAACTGGTAACTAAATGTGTAATTACGCCACGTAGGTGAGCTGGTTTATACTCTGGTCATATAAAAGTGCCAATTGAGCTACTTATCTAGAATTTTTGGTGGGATTCATGGGTAACGTGACCAGTTATTTTTTTCCTCAGAACGGGACACCCTTAAATTATAATTGTTAACTGAAATGACATATCAGCAGAGTGAACAAAACTGTTGCAGTTCGTGGTGGAAATTATTTATTTACAAAAATAGACGTTTACCAAAACAGTTAAACACACAACAAAAGCGTACTACTTTAACAAACAGTAATAATAACGTTAACAGAAACAAAATAACGACAGTTCCAAATAATAAAATAAAGGACTAAGTAACAGAGAATATAAAGTCAGTAAATAATGTACACAAAATAATGACAACACACAAACACAACAAAGTTTATCTATAGTAGGTACACTTATTCACACTATTATTTACAAAAAGTCATTTATGTAAAACTAGATTTATATAATTGCTGAGTCATTTAATGTTGAATGACACACTGTAAGTGTAATAGTACTAAGCTTACAGTGACTTAAACCATTCACATTGACGTCGTTGACATAGATATAATATTGGGTAATTATACACTTTCACGGTCACCTGGTTTTTTGGCTCTAGAAAATCGAAAAATACATGGATTTCAATGATCTCGGTCTCAAAAAGTTCCATTTTACGGCGGATTTATGAAAAAAATTAGTAGAAGTAGCTAAAATAAAAAATTTTTTTCTAAAAAATATTTATTTAATTGACTGTCAATTAAATATACATTTTTTAGAAAACGCAATTCTATTCAAACAATTAACTATCTAATTCGCATACCCCTTTATTGTTCACCCCGGAATTATAATTCGCATACCCCTTTATCGTTCACCCCGGAATTACAATTCGCATACCCGTTTATCGTTAACCCCGGAATTGTTTTTTTAAAAACTCCACATTTGCCCCTTCCCGTTTCACTGCGAGACAATTCGCATACCCCTTTATCGTTCACCCCGGAATTACAATTCGCATACCCGTTTATAGTTCACCCCGGAATTGTTTTTTTAAAAACTCCACATTTGCCCCTTCCCGTTTCACTGCGAGACAATTCGCATACCCCTTTATCGTTCACCCCGGAATTACAATTCGCATACCCGTTTATAGTTCACCCCGGAATTGTTTTTTTAAAAACTCCACATTTGCCCCTTCCCGTTTCACTGCGAGGCAATTCACATACCCCTTTATCGTTCACCCCGGAATTACAATTCGCATACCCGTTTATCGTTCACCCCGGAATTGTTTTTTTAAAAACTCCACATTTGCCCCTTCCCGTTTCATTTTTTTATGTAGATTGCGAAAAAAAATATACGAACTTGATTCCACGACGTCAGAAACAGTTATAAAGGATTATATGTAGAAAGTCATTTTTTTTTGCATTTAAAGTCATGAAACTGTGAGAAATATTGATTTTTTCAATTTTCGTATTTTTTTCCATAAATCCGCCATAAAAACGAAGATTTAAAAAAAAATCATCGAAATCGGATGATTTTTCGATTTTCTAGAGCCAAAAAACCAGGTGACCGCGAAAGTGTATAATTACCTAATATTGTAACAATAAACATTATTATTGTGAAGCTTTTATTATACTTTATAGTTTATCCGAAATGCGAAGAATCAGATCAGAATCATATTAAAATGAGCTCAGAGCTGAGTGTGTGTATTGTGCTGTGAAATGCTATGTGACTCCTGAGCATGCATGATGACAGTTCACACCTCTGCAGTCTGCAATCATGTGTAGTCCGTACTAGAGCTGTAAAAGTAACGAGAAATTGTGTACCCGTATGTATTCGTTACATACAATCGTGTACTAACAGCATCAAGCATGTACCATCGCATCGAGGCGCGTCGAATACGTGATACGGTATGATTTCGTTCGTATAAAGTATAACCGCATCAAACGAGTCGAACTGACATGGATACGACAGATGCGAGTAACGAAATGAATTTGTAAGTAACGATTCGTTACTTCGAGTCAGACGATGTAGGTACCCGTTACTCAGTAACGAATATATACGATTTGTTACAGCTCTAGTGCGTACTGTCTAGGGCCGCTCCTTTGAACGACTCTTTTTAGTGAGCCGAGCGCACGGGAGTCAGCATGTGGACACATTACTATTTAGGTGCCGCTTATTAAGATACCAGGTAACATAGACTATATGCACGTGCGGGCGACAAGACGCTTGCTACTACGTTTTTGTTTTGTCAAAGCGGGACATTTTTACGTATTTTGGGGACAGTAGGGACACTTAGCTTAAAATCGGTCACGTTATTCATGGGTGCTGCCCGATAGAAATGTCCTGTGAAAAGGAGGCAAAGGGAACGTCCCTTAATTACATCACCTCAAAATTGAGGAGGAGGGGTCTTGCGAAAGCGTACCAAATCTAATTTAAAATATTATAATTAAATATTTAAATTAAAAAAAATCTTTTCGAATTGAAGAAACTAAATTCTACTATCAACTCTTGATAAAAAATTGTTTATCTAATCATTTCAAAAACCGCACTGTATAAAAAACCCTACCCGGATGCTCCCCGGACGCCCTTAAAAAGAGGACAAATCCGAGGAAATCCGGATGGTAACCCTTCGGCCTGACAGCAACACCATTAGGTATGGCTTCACTTGTCGATTGGCTGGGTATAGATCTAACAGTCCCATTATACGAATGGGGACCCCATTATGCAACTGTTAAACGCAAAAGGACAAGCGTGTGCATATAAACACTGCTATTTAATTAACCGGTCAGGTGCCCGTTTCTCTGTCGGCGTTTTATATGCGGACCTAACTTATACAAGCTGTCTCAAGTCAATGAGTAAACCAGTTTAATAGCGCATTCACGATATGCGTTAAACGTGACCCTATCCGATGAACAATACTGGCCTGAAGAAAGCTTTGTCAGAAAATGTGAGACGTCCATAGATGTTTATTTAAAACAGCTAAAACATTACTAACAAAATTTGAAAATACATAACAAGCAATCATTACCGGCCATCTGGAGACAATGTTTTAATCAAAAATTGATCAGTATCAAATATCAGTCCACAAAAAGTGCTTTTTGGCTATATATTGTCAAGACAAATATTTCAATAAAAATTTTTACTGCGTGACATTTTTTTAAAAATTTAATAATTTTAATAGTTTTTTTATAAAAAGATGTTCATATTAATTTTTTTAACCTATAAGAATATGATCATGTATGTTGTTTTAACAATTTACCACCTTTCGACCAGCTTGAGGTATGTAATAGATTTATATAGTAGTTCTAATGAAAAAACTTATTGTAACTGTTAGATATAATATTATGATCTAAATTATAAACATATATACATGTTCATAGGCCCTGAAGATGAAAATAAATTTTTCGAAACGTTGGCCACTAGCGAAACATTGGTAAAGCTTATTTATTTATTTTTTATGATCCTCAACTAAAACCATCCTTCATCGTAATATTACTATAAACGTGTGAGCTTAAGTCATAAACTAAAATACAAATATATAAAATGTTCAAACATACAATTTATAAAATTCTAATTTATTCTTCAACAGCTTTATTTTAATGCGATTTTTAAAAACATTTCCCGGTAGGTAAGGCATCATTCATTTTAAGTGCCACGTAATCTGGGTTCGTTTGCGGGACAGTCAGCCTACACGGGGAAGGTAAACACTGTCTTTATTTCTGGTGTTATGATTGTGGCAGTCAGCATGACTAGTTGAGGTATAATTAATACCCTCTATATTGCTAGCAATGTCAAATAATCGTTGGACAAAAAGGATAACAGAATGGTGCCCGTTAGAAGAGAAAAGAAAAATAGGAAGACAAAAGAGAAGATGGTAGAACGAAAGAGACGAATTTACCGGAAAAATTTGGCACCGATTAGCTCAAGACCGGGATATGTGGAATGCCAAGGGGGAGGCCTTTGCCCTATAGTGGGATTTTTACGGGCTTATTATTATTATTATTATTATTATTATTATTATTATTATTATTATTATTATTATTATTATTATTATTATTATTATTATTATTATTATTATTATATTGCTAGCAAAGATCGGGAGAAAGACTTAAACACTACGACTGTCTCACTTAGTGCTTAGTGCTTTTCATAGACTATTCAGTTACCCCTTGAATAAACAAAATTTTTTTAATAGAATTGAAAACCATCATCCAGATAGGCACCACCAATGAATTTCCAATTGATTTCATTAAAAATATTTACAACAGATTTCTTTTTAAAAATCACTTAAGTTCCAACAGTACACTAATGTTTTCAGAGATTTCTCCGCATTCCAAATTTTGTTCCTTACCTTTTTTCAACAGTAATTGTTATAGTCTAAAGAATACCTATATTTAAACGTTACAATATTAACATTTCTTTCAAAAATTCTCAGAATTTACAAAAATATTTAGTGAAAATTAAAGATAAGGACGATATTTTAGATAATTGCGGTGTTTATCGGTTATTTTGTGAATGTGGAGCGAGCTACATAGGCCAAACCGGTCGAAATTTCCGTACTAGGTTTAAAGAACATATTACCGATTTAAAAAACATTTACAACCATAAATCTAGCTTTGCTTCTCATTTAAATAATGAAAACCATAATTACAATTCGAAGAACTATTTCCAAATTTTAGAATTCAAACAAAAATCCACTGTTCTGAATTAAATGGAAAAATTTAATATATTGTTAGACGTCATCAAATCAGAACCACAAAAAAATCTTAACATAATTATAGACGATTTAGATAATAATTTTTATTATAATAGCATTATTCATTACAAATTTTAAAAATTCAATTTTTTCAAGGACACACAGAGGTTATATTTAACATCTATTTTATCAATCAATTCGTTATGGGCAGCCAGTCTTGAATTCCTTTTTAGTGATAGTTTTTAAGTTTTGATAATTTTAATGATTTTTATAAAAAAACTTTTCTGAAGATGGACTAAAATTGTCCGAAAGCGCTTAATTAATTAATTGAAAATAAACATTTTTGGAAAGGATTTGTCATTTTCATCTAAATTTTTCCAAATTTATGTGCGTATTGAATAATTATGTCTCACTTATTATACTCTGAGTCTCATGCGCATGTCTGTGAATGGATGCGCGTCAGTTGCAGCGTCAGTTTGCACAAGCTGTAAAAAGGAGGTGGCTTGCTTTATTCGCTCTATTCCACTTACTAATTGTCCCACTACTAACGCGACACTTGCGCACAACGGGTCAAGTAAAAAGAAAAAGATAGAAAACTGTCATTTGCTGTCTCATTTCATGGGTCACGCTTCCACTTACGGTCACTAGCAATATAGAAGTTATTAAATAATAAGGCTGCTGCACACGAGATCAGTTTTGCCGCTACATTCCTTGGAGGGTATTCACAAAGTGCGTGAGGCAAATTTTTCGACCCCCCCCCCCCCTTGGTGAGAGGCCGTGAGATTTTGCTCGACGACCCACTCACGTGAGATTTTTCAAAATGCGTATTTTTATACGTAGATCTGTGCTTGATTGCGATCGATTTGTTAAAAATATTTTGCTTAATTCATTTTTAGTTAATTTAACCCAGTTTTCTCGAAATTTTACACTTTTTCTTGCGGAAAAAAAATTACGTGATATTTCTCAGTTGTCCCGATTTCTATACCAAAATATCGATTTTTTAACCTTCAGTTCCAAAACTTGGCCTACTGGACCTGACAAATCTAATTATAAGTCTCAATGTACCTTTCTACTTCACAAACAAGTAAAACGAACATCATATTCACTTACGTGCATATAAAATTTATTTTATGTTAATATATACATTCTTATAAGTTTAAACTATACTGGAACACCCTGTGTACATCTAGTTTTGTGAACGCAAATAATTAAGAAGCTAAGTGTACAGCTACAATTAAGGTTTCGCTGTATGGCTGCACAGGATGTGGTCAAACATTTATTCTGCCAAAATCTGAAATTCGCAAAGCCTAAAACGATTGAATTTCAATATCCATAATGTAATTCTCGACAATTTTTCTTTGTTTACTGGCACCTCGCGCAATGCGCAGAAGAAAGAGACGAATATATTTAAGAGCTACTCTTGGCGGCTTGCTTTAAATACGCGAGAGTGCTTCAGAGAAGAGCATTCGATTTTAATACCGTATTGTTACGCACGCCACTGACAGTGCGCGCAGTTAGAAGAATTTTTGTGGAAGCAGGTGTAGAAGGGTTTCGAACATTCGAGGAAAAGCTAGAATGGGTACCCCACGCATATAAATACAGCCTCGCGACAGTGCACAGGTCAGACACAGTTAAGAGTTAAGACGGTACAGTGTTCGGTCGCCCGACATAAACCATTGAGTTCGGATATAAATTTCTATAGAGCGCTTATATAAATATTTCTTGTATATATATTTCTGTGTACCAGTGTACCTAGTGACTTTGTATTATTTTATTACTTAGAAGTTGTTTTGTTTGTTACAATATTTCTATTTCATTTCCATTATATAAGAGAAGTACTTTTAGTTTGTTTGTTTATTTGTTTTGTCAACATTTTATTGTTGTAAATACATATTTAGGTACCACCACATCAAAGAGCGATTTTGTTACAGTATCCAGCGTCATATGGTTGCATAAAAGTGTTATATATCCCTTTACAGCGGATTCTGTACGGGCGTGACTATCGACAAACTTTTTTTGCCGCGAAACAGATTATTTTTTGAGAACGTTGTCGGCTTCGCACGGTTATTTCGAGCGGGTTATTTTCATAGTTGAGCAGCGGTACACATTTTCTTTTATTAGTGTATTTGCCATAAGGCACTTACACTATTGGCGTCGGTCGGATGGCGGGACCTAGGGGTCGGACCAAAATTTCTCGACGTTTCATAAGTTTCTAAGAAGTTTGGCACCATTTTTGGAAATGTTTATATATATATGTATATATATATATATATTTATATATATATATATATATATATTTATATATATATATATATATATATATATATATATATATATATATATATATATATATATATATATATATATATATATATGTGTTAGCACGATAACTCTCGACAGACTTAATCGATTTAAACGAAATTTGGTCCACACGTTGGAATCCATCACCGCACGAAGCCTATTTAAAATGGGCCTAATCGGGCCATGTTAAGGGTGGTATTTAGGGGTTGAAAAAAGTTTTCGGGCCCAAAAATACCGAAAAAATTCTCAGAATCGTTTCAAAATTGAAATTTAACCCTTTAGTAATTATTAAAATGTGCCGCTAAAATTTAAAAAAAATCGGCCCCACAGGACCGGACTTACAAATTTTATGAAAACACAAGTTTACTGATATAGATTTACATACAGAAGGGTGTATATAATTTGGTACAGATGTTGAATTGATATGTAGTATTAAAATTAACTAAAAAAATGTTGTTTTAAGGGGTGTATTAAGGGGTAATTTTTTTATTTTGTTCAAAAACAAAGTTAAGCTCATACAATAGAGCCACACTGCCTATAAAAGCAAATACACTATATTGTCGGCAGGGTTTCGCACTGCGACCCGAGTTTTTTATTTTATAATTGTTATTAATGTGTAATAACATTGTTTAAAAATTATTTTCCCCTTTTCCAGTGAAAGGCATATTTTTCAAGAAGAGTTTTCATTTGAATATTGTATTTAAATTTTAACGTAAATATGTCATTTCGTCTACAACTGCGGTAGACATTATCAAAGGCGATGTGGTAGCGAGCGAAGTGTCCTTCTAGGCTGCTCACAGGTAAGTGTGTACGCGATAAATACCGGGTGTTGCAAGTGGGTCTCTGGTATCCTTGGCAGATCTTAGGCACTCCTGAATCTTTTTTGTTGGCTTGTATATAGTTTTTATGTTATATTTCTCCAGGAGTGTGCCGATGCAATCATTTGTTTTTGTAATATACGGTAGATACGCTCTTTCTATTTGGTCTTCTAAAAAAACACAACGGATCACTTCGGCAAACTCCTGAAGAAATATAACATAAAAACTACCTATATACAAGTCAACAAAAAAAATTCATGAGTGGCTAAGATCTGCGAAGGATACCAGAGACCCACTGGCAACACCCGGTATTTATCGCGTTCCCTGCACATGTGGATCAACAAAATGAAGCGTAAAGACACGCATAACAGAACACAAGAGAAGTTGTAGACTGGGACACATTGAAAAATCTGCCATAGCCGAGCACACGTTGACTCTAGACAACCATAAGATCCTTTTTGAAGAAACCAAAGTTATAGACATCGAGTTACTACCCGCGCATATACAGAGAGGTCATAGAAATACACAAACACACAAATAATTTCAACCGGAAATATGAAGATTTTAATCTAAATAAAACCTGGACACCAGCACTGTGCAATACCAACCCACTGAATGGAACGACCAATCACAGAAGAGCATACTACGACCGAGCAGAGAACACGAGCACGCTGACCATAAAAGAAGGAAGTACTGCACTTGTCGAGACACACTTACCTGGGAGCAGCCTAGAAGGACACTTCGTCAGCTACCGCATCGCCTTTTATAATGTTTACCGCAGTTGTAGTCGAAACGTCAGGTAGAAATACCAATGGATCACGGCATACAAGCCCGGAAACCAAGAAGATTTGGATCAACACCGGTCGTGAAAGCATACACATTTGGATATAACGTAAATAGTTTGACAAAACCTGCATCCGGTTATCATTTGATATAGTTGATGTCGAGTTGTAAGTAGGTAAATGTGTAACCAAATACGTTTATATTAACTTCTACACTTTAAACGAAAGCTAATTCTGTCTCTGTTATCAAATTATATGTATAATATTGCACAGAGAATAGAAAACTCACAAACAAACAATTAAATATCCTGGTCCCTATAGTTTCACAGATTAAAACAAAACACAAACTTTACCTTTGTTGTATAACATTCACTTGTTATCCCGTTTAGTCGATAGAATCTTTTGGCATTTAATTAATTAATATACTACGTATCTATCAGACTTGTAAAGTATTTGAGTAAAAATATTTCAAAATACAAATACTTTTCTAGAATTCGTATTTGTATTTCAAATACTATTTTATGAAAGTATTTATTATTTGTATTTAAATACTTAAAATAAAGTATTTTTTACAAGTATATACTTACTTCAGAATAATTTATTAGTAAGGTTAAATAATAATTAAGTATTTTTTTACAAGTTTATACTTGCTTCAGAATAATTTTTTAATTAGTTGAGCTTGTGTACATGCTGGTAGATCAAGTAATTGCTTGAGAATATTTTTATAAACATACTAAACCCAAAAGTATTTGTATTTATATTTCAAATACTTCAGTATTTGTATTTCAAATACTTTATGCAGCAAAAGTATATATATTTAAATACTCAATGAAGCTAGAGTATTTGTATTTAAATACTTTTAAAAAGTATTTTTACAAGCCTGCTATCTATCTATCCAATAGTAATATTTCTGTTGCCATTTAAATCCATATGAGCAACAGAGACACCAAAGGAGGCGCTGCACATCGCATACAATCCACATATAATTCCAATATGATCGAACTGTACTGTCAAAAATATTACACATATACTTATGATGTGAAAATCAGCTATTTTATGTAGGAGGTACGTTCAAAAAATGTAGTACGCAACTCCATTGTAATGCTTTTATTTTATTACTCGTGTGACTATTTAAGCATGCTAATACCTCGTTTTTAACATAATACCACAACTCGTAATAAAATAATGGATTATAAATATTAAAGACATAAACTACTATGCATTCTTTCGTAAGATCGATAATTTGACATCGCTAATTTTATCCATATCGATCTGGAATAGTGCCGGGTACCTATATTGTTAATTAAACTTTAGTGGTTGGTCATAAGTAGGTTTTTAATATCATGTTTAAAGTACAAATGAGTTCATTTAAATATACAGACGTGTACAAAAATGTTCACTTCGAATTGTTATTTCATAATTTTATTTTTTTGTTAAACTGTTTAAATTTTTATACATTTTAAACCATGGGTATTTATATATTTCATGCGTTTTGCAAATCTGCAACTTTTAAAGACTACACGATTTTTGGCCGGTTTTATATTAACCGAACTTATAGAAAAAGTCAAACTAAACTGACTCCGACAACCCGCTACCCTGTATTACTTTTAGCTTCAGAGATACAAGCATTTATTTATATTATTTGAGAATAACTTTAAAACGCCATAACTTATAAACGACTAATAATACGGAGGTGGGAATGATCGGAATCGATTCAGCGCGCTTTTTTCTATAAGAATCACCTCGGTTATAAGGCGTATGTAAACAATATCTCATAGATTTCTCGGTTTTTTTAAAAACAGAAAAACTAAGAAGTAAGAATCATTCTTTTAAAATTGAAAATTTTTTGAAAAATAAGTTCGCTCCGTTTCGTTTGATATTATGCATACTTATAGAAAAAGTCATTGAATCGATTCCGACCATCTGCAACCCTGTATCTCTTTTAGCTTAGGAGATATAGCTGTGGAATGATAAAGTGTAAAAAAAATTGGTTGTCTGTAAAGTCGGTTTACGGACGATAGTTTTACGTGATAACGTATTCCGTAATACATAACCTAAATTTATATAATAATTATAATAATTCGAATCTATGATATTGCATCTTTCGCTTCAAATTTAGGTAAATTTTATTAAGTAGAATAATAAAACACTATAAAAAGTACACTATTATTATATAAAAAACAACTATGGCATGTATCTCTTTTGCGCATGCGCCGATTTTCCCCAAAAAATTTACAAAAATTTCTAGTAAAAATAGATAGAGTAAAAACCGTTTTAAAAACTATATTATTATTATATAAAACATCATTATAAGAGATATATTCTTTTACGCATGCGCCGATGTTCCCCAAAAACAATAGGCCACTTCATATTTGCATATCAAACATCCTCCCAAAATTTGGTTTCAATCCGCTTATCCTTGGTGTCGGAATGATAAGAAATGTCAAAAGTGACGTTTGCAACTGTCAAAGTATTATGTTCTAATAATAATTAGTTATTCCAATAGTTAACTTAGAAGGCGTTGCATTTCACAAAATACTAATGTCAAAAAATTGAATTAAACATTAGAAATGCAGCCGTTTTCATGTTAAGACAAGACATACGTTATTTTCTAATTTCCATGTACGGCAAACAAAGACGACCGACCGCGTCGCGTCATGCATTATACAACATTGCATTTATACAGCTATTTTTCTATATAAATTTGTATAAAAAAACTGTTCAGGCAAATTCTGTTATACGAAATCTATGTAAAATGTTCTCCTCTTTCGTTTAAGACTGGTTTCAAACCGATCTGATTTAAATTGAGCGAGAAATTAGCAAAAAGCACGCACAGGGTCAGGCGGAACGTTACGCGTTAGGAACGTTACGTTACACTTTTTCGTGCATGCAGTCGGTGTTTTATCAATTTATAAGATTGGTGATTCATCAATTTATAAGACGTTATCACGTCAAAAAGCGCTAGGAGAGTATTTGTTGCGATTTTTCTTAATATTATTACTTCTCATTAAACGGTATACTAACATTTTTTGTAAATGTAAAATCAAAAATGTTTCAAATATTCTAACCACATACCAATTAAAAACTCTCAGAAAATCATTCGAATATATGCCTGGGTTCCCGGAATGTCATAATGTGACAGGAGCTGAGGAGCATTTTGTATAACTTAACGCATAATAGCTACAAATCGTTTGTTTTCATGCCATTTTCCCTAAATAAGAGACCCTATGCACATTCTTTTAGTAGACTTTCTTTGGTTTGTCGGATAATACAGTCTCCGTTTAGGAATTGCCGCTTTAAATGTAAGATTATTTTTTTAGTGAAATTTTATTTACCTTTTTAGAAAGAAATAAACATAAATATAAAACAATAAATACATTTTTATAAGCAATCTGTACTGTTTGGTATTTGCTTGAGCGGTTTTACAATACTAAGAAAATATAATACATCAATAATCCCCAAGGCAAAATAAAACAGACAAGGGACCATTGAAAATAAAATATGGGCAGAAAGAATCAGAACGAAAATGCGTATACACCACACACGATTCGCAGGATTGTTGAGATAAGATGTAGGGGTGATCAAACTTTCTTGACAGGCAGTGGCGGATTTGCAGTCTTGGCCGCCCTAGGCCCCAAGTCATGTGGTAAGTACCAGCCGCCCCTTTCTCAGCTTCACCCATCATATAGACTAAAATATAATGAATTTACTTTATTGCCAACTTTTATCGAAATTTAGTTAACTATAATCGCTGCTAGTTTGTAATATTTTCCGAGGTTTCAGGGATAATTGCGTGCACATTTAAATAAAACATTATTAATACACTATATATACACTCCAAGAACTTCTTTTTGAACTTAGACGTTGCGGACTATCAACAACAGGCACCTTCGAATTAGTATTTTGCAGTTATAGAGTTTTCTATATTGTCATAATAAATTGTATTACGAACACGTGGAACATATTAATATTATCAATTAAATAAAATTGTCGACCAATTTTTCTCAGACCAAACGATATATTGACAAAAAATGATAAAATTACAAATCAATATAACACAAGATGACGTTTCGATCCGGATTTGGATCTTTTTCAGAAATATCTAAAAAATATAAAAATTAATTAGTATTAAATAATAGATTTCATGCAGGACTGAAACTTTGAATGATTCAAAAATAATGAGAAATTAATATGAATCATTCAAAGTTTCAGTCCTGCATGAAATCTATTATTTAATACTAATTAATTTTTATATTTTTTAGATATTTCTGAAGAAGATCCAAATCCGGATCGAAACGTCATCTTGTGTTATATTGATTTGTAATTTTATCATTTTTTGTCAATATATCGTTTGGTCTGAGAAAAATTGGTCGACAATTTTATTTAATTGAAGAGTTCTATTCAGACGTTAATCAAAGATTTGCATATTAATATTATATATATAGGTAACCGTGGCAACGAATAACAAATATCTACGCCAAGAAATTAAATCGAAACCAAATCAATTTTTCGTTATTAATACATTGTATTATCAAAATTCAAATTTTCATTAGAAAACTCGATGGATGAAGATCTAGCCAAATCGGGATCTAGACTATAAGTAAAAAGGCAAAACAATGAAAGTTTTCACGTGGACACCCGGTATATCTGCCTCTGTTGGTACGTTTAGTTATTGAAGTCATATCTAATATGTATTATGCAAATAAATAAATGGGTTTGGGATATGAGCCTTGATCTTATTTAAACTTATTTAAATGCCTTTGTTGGTTTGTGAAAAATACTGAAAGTAAATTAATTGAATGTGATTTCCGAACTGGTCATCCCTGAAAATAGGATAACAAATAAATTATTCAGAATGAATCAGACAAAGAAGAGCGTACGTGTGAGAGAAACAAGACATAATATTTAGATATACACTATACTTGTATTGCCATAATTCACTCTACAGTAAAATTAGTTCTTTTCAAGAAGTACAATACGTTGTGCGTTTATATTAGCAATCCCGAGACGTTACTAAAGAATAGAAAAACTCGGATCGCAGTGCCAAACCCTGACGAAAATTAGTGTGTTAATATAGGCAGCGCTGGATTTACACTAGGGGCAGTAGGGGCTAGTGCCCAGGGCGGCAAAATTTGGAACGTGAGAAAGAAATGTTTCACGTTACAGAAAATTCTTCGGAAATTGTGATGTGTTGAAATAATAAATAATTTTTTTTCAGTCAGACGCGTTTGCCTCTGAAAATATCTCGCAATCGTTTTGTTTGTCAATTTATGCTTTTTAATACGAAAAAGAATGTTTTTTGTCTAATTATCCCATTAGTAAAAAAACGACTTTTGACATAAATGAATCATTTTATTTATTTGAAAATTGTATACCGAACCTTTACTCCATTTTATTGAAGGATTGCAGGTCCGCAGTATGACGTCATCTCATCACTAGTATCCAGCGCTCTACTAACCTTATATATAATAATTACTATATCAAGCATTGTCTATTTACTTAATGTGCGGTGTGTGAGGGAAAAAAAGCGTATCGAAAATGTATCTGCGTCTTTTTTTTCGAAGTAATTGCTTGGTTATATCGACAATATATTAGCATCTCTCTTTATCAAAAGTTTTAAGTGTTTATCCATGGCAGCGATGGCGAACCTTTTTGAGAAGTGGGTCAAATTGTGTTAATTACTTTGTTAGTACTAGCTCGTGGTCACCTAAGTTGATGATTGTTCCAAAGTTCTGAAAGATTTCGATTTTCGATGCTTACAGAATAAATTACGTTGAATTCAATGAGCGTAAGTAAACGTCTGTATGTCTTTTAGTTTTAAATGATGTTCTTTAAACTATAAACGTAAATAACTTCTAAACCAAAAGACATACAGACGTTTGTTTGTGTTCATTGGATTCAGCTTGTTTTTTTCTAAATCATGATCATTTTGCCAAAGTTCCGAAAGATTTCGGTTTTCGTCAAAAATCGCATTTTTTTTAAGGGGTTTGCCTTGAAAAAGTTGCACAAATCGAATTCTTTAATATACCTTTGAAATTTAGAAAGCTTACAGAAAAACAGTAACAGCTCTTAGTAATACAGTGTAAGCAGCAAGTCTTTAAGAGCGACGATGGTTCAGTGGTAGATTCCTCGTCTGCCAAGCGGGCGCCCTGTGATCGATTACTGACCGACGCAATATCTTTTTTGTTTTTATATTTGCAAATAACTTGATTTTTTTTTTCATTTTTAGAATTGCAAATCACTTGATTATTTTTTTTATACTGACTCACTTATCAAAACTTTTAATGCTTCCAATTAACGTAGAATCTTGTTTGAGGCGAAAGAAGGTTGCATAGCACAAGTAAAGAAAAAATCTGAAAATCATACATTTCTGATTTTATATATAGAATTATTACATGACAAATTTAATATGTATGCAATAACGGTACGGAACATTCAGGGCCCGAGTTCTACTCGCACTTGTCCGTCTTTTCTTAGTATTATGGTTTATGACCAAAAAAATGAGTTTATAGAAATAAACACGTTGGTCATTTAAAAAGCCTGCGGGGGTCAGTGTCTGACCCGCGGGTCATAGGTTCGCCATCATTGAGCTATGGCGTTAGCCAATCAGAACCAACGAGCTCTTACGACTTAAAAAAAGACAGAAGTATATCTTTGCACCCTAATGATTCGATTGCGATTTTATTCCTATGCTCGGTATATAATAAAAGTATATAGATATGCTTGCGCGTTGTTTTTGAAATCTTATTTAACGATGTGTCGCCAACTTGAACATTAAACAAACGAAGATCATCATTACCAACAGGAAATGTACAATATCCCTGCTATAGAGCAGAGACGAGTTCATAGTGCACATGGTTGTACATCGCATCAGATATGCTACGTTATTAACCCAATTCCCGGATAAAAGGAAGTACGCACTACATTGCTGAATTGTAGTTACGTCTTGAATATTTTACAAGTTCATATTTTTCGATGGCGAGTCATTTTAAAAATCAAATATAGTAGAAAAATGTACAGCTGCCATTCGAGACTTTGTGCGCTCACATAACTGGAAAATTGGTTTTGACTTATCTGGTTTTGTGACAAACCGTACCGATAAATTGACTGAGATAAGAATAACTGACAGGTGGGAGCCATCTTGCCTACGAGAGCTCTGATGCTGGTTTTGACACGCTGTTATTTATAGCAATTCACAATTAACTTACAAGGAATTTTTAATCGGATTTTTATCATACAGAAAGAAAAGTTACCTCAATTTAAATACAACTCAAAACTCAGAAAAAACGTTGAGGTACAATAATTTATTCAAAGAAACGTTGAGTGCTTCTTACGTTTTGGGGTATATTTTTGGTCTGCATAAAGAACAGTACCGTAAAATGGGGTGACTTTGACCAATTTTTAGGTTTGAACTAAAATTTCTATGTGAAGACTACAAAAATTCAGGGATATTGTTTTTTGACAATATGGGTATTAGGTAGTACTAGCGTTAAGGGAAAGTAGTATCTTTAGTTTGTTTACCATTATCAAGAAAAAAATAAAATGGCGTTGTTTAGTGTGAATCCGCCTTAATTTTGATTTATTGATTTATAGATTTATTATATTATGAAATTACTTTTGTTATATAAAATGCGTAAGCAATTTTGTTAATTTTTGTTAAAATATTTTCAGTTATTATTCATCTTTTTGCATTAAAATAAAAAGCTATTTTGTTCTGTTATCAAAATTAAATTTATTTTTCTTTACACAAAAAACATTGGTCCTTCGCAGCCGCATAAATTGAATCGCAAAATGAAAAACTACGTCAAGAAGCAAACACATCTCACAAATCTTATAAGCAACGCTGTTATTAATATGAAAAAATCTGGAAAAATCACGGACGGAACAATAACTGCGCGTATATCATTATTAGAAACGTATTTCACACAATTTCAAACAAATCACGACGCTATATTATCTATCGCTACAGGAATTGAGTTGGAATCAGACGACTACTTTACTGAAGATATTTACGGTATTACTGAAAACAAATATGTGGAAAATTTGGGCACTTTGAATGACATGCTGAGTGAATTAACTTCAAAAGATATTCCCACAATAAGTCAACCTGCTGTACAGACTCAAGTTTTCCTACCAAAAATCGATATTCCGCATTTCGCCGGAGATCACTTGGAGTGGCCCGCGTTCAGAGATCTCTTTACAACGCTCATTTATGAGAATAAGCAACTATCCGATATACAAAAACTACATTATCTCAAGACGAACTTAACGAACGAAGCAGCCAACCTACTGAAGAATATCACAATTACATCCGCAAATTTTGCTACGGCCTGGTCGGTGTTGAAAGAACGCTATGAAAATACTAAAGTATTAGTTTCTGCTAACTTACAAGCTTTGATGTCAATACCGAAAATCAGTGAAGAATCGGCTTCTAATTTGAAGAATCTCATCGACAATACAACTCAAGCTGTCAAAGCTCTTGAAAATTTGGGACGACCTGTATCACAATGGGATGACTGGATTATTTATATTACTACTCAAAAACTTGATGCTGTAACACGAAAGGATTGGGAGACGTCCATTTGTACTAAAACTGACCTTCCGACCCTCAAAGAACTGGAAGAATTTCTCATTGGTCGAGTCCGAACACTTGAAATAGTTGGGCCTTCAACGCAAAATAAATCTTCAAGCACAATGTCAAATCGAAGAAATGCACATTTTGCTGGGAACTCCAACGCGGAAGAAAAGACGTGCCAGTTATGTAAAGACAAGCATACACTGTATTTGTGTCCTGAATTCCGAAGTAAAAATGTATCTGAAAAACGACAAATAGTACTTAAAGAAAATTTATGCTTCAACTGTCTCCGCAAGGGACATTCACGCAACAATTGTCGATCTACAAATCGGTGCCGTGAATGTAACAAACCGCATCATAGTCTGCTACATTCTTCACAGACTGACTCTTCAACTGCAAACAGATCACCTAATTCACCTCCGAAGAATACAGAAACCACAACTGTACAAACTCTACATACTAGCAACGAACGTTGCAATCGTAAAGTATTACTAGCTACTGCAAGAGTAAACTTAAAATCAAGAAATGGGTCATTAGTGCAATTTCGCGCTTTGATTGATCAGGGCTCTGAAGCATGCTTTATAACTGAAAATGCACTACAACGTCTACGACTTCCAAGAAGAAATCTACAAATGAAGATATCAGGTATTGGAGCTAACCATACCACTACTCAAGGCTTAGTGGAACTCGATCTACACTCTTGTACAGAGAAAATGTTCTCCCTGCAAATTCAGGCACTCGTGCTTTCGAAATTAACAAACCCGTTACCGTCAAGTTACATAAAACTACAAGAATGGCCTGCTTTGTCAAATCTGGAATTAGCCGATCCATACTATTATAATACATCGCACATTGATCTCATCATCGGACCTGAAGCTTTTCCAATTATTCTTCGTGACGGTATTTATAAAGCACCATTCGACAACTTGGTAGCTCAGAAAACATCGCTAGGCTGGATTATTTCTGGAACAACTACAGAAAACGAATGTAACAAAACACTCCAAAACAACAATTCAATACGCGTGCTTTGCGCTACTCATGTTCAATTAGAAGATCAGCTTCGAAGATTCTGGGAAGTTGAAGAAATTCATAATAAAGCACAATTGACCACCGAAGAACAAATATGCGAACAAATCTTTGAGAGTTCTCACTCTAGAAGCTCAGATGGACGTTTTATAGTTAAATTACCAACGATTTCTGGAAAAGATGGAAAATTGGGGCTAGGAAAATCAGTCGATATAGCTATTCACCGCCTTAAACAACAAGAGAAGCGCTTTTCCGTTGATCCAGAATTGAAGAGTCTTTATATAGATTTCATGAATCAGTATGAAAATCTTGGTCACATGCAGCAGATTTCAAAATATGAACATTCATCAAGTAATGTTTGTTATTTACCGCATCATGGTGTTTTCAAACCATCAAGCTCTACGACAAAATTAAGAGTTGTATTTAATGCTTCTCAACCTACATCTTCTGGTGTATCACTTAACGATAAACTCTACGTTGGACCTAAATTACAGAGCGACCTGACTTCTATTATAATGAGATGGCGACAACATATCTTCGTGTTTAGCGCGGACATTGAGAAAATGTACCGTCAAATATGGATAAAAACAGAAGATAGAGACCTTCAACGAATAGTATGGCGCAAATCACCTGACGATGAAATTAAACATTATCAGCTAGCTACAGTTACATATGGAACCTCCAGCGCGCCATATTTAGCAATTAAATGTTTAAACAAACTAGCCGAATATGAAGAAGCTCGATATCCACGAGGATCTGCTATTCTGAAACGTGAAACGTATGTAGACGACATCCTTTCAGGAGCTTCTGATCTTACTCAACTTTATGAAGCAAAGAAACAGTTAATTGATTTGTTAAAGAAAGGAGGATTCACATTGAAAAAATGGGCATCGAATTCTTCTGAGTTCTTAGCTACTATACCACTGATGGATCAAGAGAGAGGTTCAACATTACCTGTGGATATAGATAACGTTGTAAAAACTCTAGGTATCTATTGGACTCCAACAACAGATTCATTTGGGTTTAAAATTGATATCCCTATTCGAAATTCACCACACACCAAACGCAGTATGCTGTCAGATATCGCAAGATTATATGATCCATTAGGATGGGTAACACCTGTTATTATATCAGCAAAAATCATGTTTCAACAACTTTGGCTAGAATCATCAAATTGGGACGATCATCTACCGGAAACGCTAGAAATTCGATGGAAGAATCTTCGCGATGAATTAGCTGTACTGGGAAATATTAAAATTCCTCGTTGGATTGGAACAGCTTCATCTGAGAGTAATCTTGAGCTTCATGGATTCTCGGATGCTTCTGAGGCAGCTTACGCTGCAGTTGTTTATATCCGAGTACGTCACTGTGATGGTTCGTATCGAGTTTATTTGATATCAGCTAAAAGTAAAGTTGCTCCGTTAAAAACAATATCAATCCCACGACTGGAACTTTGTGGTGCTTTATTGTTAGCTCGACTGCTGCAAAAAATTAAAGAATCCATGGTTTCTGAGAATACTGTGATCTATGCTTGGACGGATTCTAGCATAGTTTTGGCATGGCTCAAATCGCATCCATCAAAGTGGAAACCATTTATTGCAAACCGGGTGACGGAAATCCAAAGTCTGTTAAACAATGCTAACTGGAATTATGTATCATCGAAATTGAATCCTGCTGACTGTGCTAGTCGAGGACTAACACCGGTGCAACTATTAAATCACAATCTTTGGTTTAATGGGCCTGATTGGCTTTCTGAAGATTTCAAACTTCAACTTCCACCAACAATACCAACGGATGCGATGCACGTAGAAGAAAAGAAAACTTTAACTGCTGTTGTAGCTCAAACCGCACGACCGTGGAATCTTTTAGAAAAATATTCATCACTGACACGATTAATTCGTATTACGGCCTATTGTCAACGTTTTATAATTAATTGTCGACATAAAATCAAACATAGACTACACGCATCTCAAACAAATCATCTATTGAATAATTTAAGCCTCGTTCTTACTGTACCTGAACTAAAAAGGGCACAACGTTTTTGGATAAATACAGTACAACATAATTCATTCAGTCAAGAAATCCAGAGACTTTCGAAAGGACATCACATTAAGTTAAGTAGTCGACTTATAAAATTGAGCCCATTCATAGATGAAGATGGCCTGCTACGCGTTGGTGGACGTATCGAAAACTCACTACTCAGCTATGATGAAAAACATCCAATTATACTGCCTCAAGATAGCGCCTTCACGCGTTTATTAATCGAAAGATCTCATCTTGTAACGTGTCATGGTGGAGTACAACTCACTATGAGTCATTTAAGAAGAAAATATTGGATCTTAAATGAAAGAAAAATTGTTCGATCGTTTATTTTTAAATGTATAATATGTTTCAGATACGCAAAACACCAGAATGAACAATTAATGGGTCAACTACCTGCCGCACGTGTCAGGATGTCTAGACCCTTTCTTCATACCGGTGTTGATTATGCCGGCCCAATAAAAGTAAGAACAAGTAAAGGGCGTGGATACAAAAGTACTAAAGGAGATATTGCTATTTTTGTTTGCCTGGGAATTAAAGCCGTACACCTTGAATTAGCTGGAGATCTTACTACTCAATCATATATCGCTGCGTTTCGTCGATTTATTTCACGTCGTGGCAAATGCAGCGACTTATACAGCGATCAAGGAACAAATTTTATTGGAGCTGATTCTGAATTTAAATCAAATTTAACCCAAGCAATGCATGATTATAATTTTCAGGAAATGTTAGCTGATGACGGCACAACTTGGCATTTCATCCCCCCAGCTTCTCCACATTTTGGAGGTTTATGGGAAGCCGCAGTTAAATCTGTGAAGCATCACCTCCGCAGAGTAATTGGAGACCTGACATTAACCTATGAAGAATTATATACCGTTTTAACCCAAGTCGAAGCATGTCTCAACTCTCGGCCAATTCATCCTATGAGTTCGGATCCTGACGATTTAAGTATACTTACTCCAGGTCACTTTCTTGTTGGTGGTTCGTTAATTTCGACTCCTGAGCCTAACCTCTTGGAAGAAAATCCCAATTTACTCAACCGTTGGCAAATTGTTCAAAAGATTTATCAAGATTTTTGGAAAACCTGGTCACGAGATTATTTTAATCAGCTTCAAAAAAGACACAAATGGCATTGTGTTCGACCTGGAATAAACGTCGATGATCTTGTACTGATCAAAGAAGATCAACTTCCACCTACAAAATGGTCACTAGGTCGTGTGGTTAAAATTCATCCCGGCAAAGACAATTTATCAAGAGTTGCTACTATTTGGTGTAAAGGGACAACATTAAAGCGTCCTATCACGAAAATTGCAGTTCTTCCGATAAATAAAGAATTATTCACTACCGATTGTGACAAAGCAATACCAGGCGTCACGGCGGGCGGAAACTGAAGATAATTATTCGTCGACTTCGACGAGGCGGGCGGAATGTTTAGTGTGAATCCGCCTTAATTTTGATTTATTGATTTATAGATTTATTATATTATGAAATTACTTTTGTTATATAAAATGCGTAAGCAATTTTGTTAATTTTTGTTAAAATATTTTCAGTTATTATTCATCTTTTTGCATTAAAATAAAAAGCTATTTTGTTCTGTTATCAAAATTAAATTTATTTTTCTTTACACAAAAAACAGGCGTAATAGTCAACTTCACCCCAAATGGGGTGAAGTTGACCACAGCTTTAATTTTCATTCTAATTGTTTATTTTCGCTAGTTGGGGTTAGTTTGTCCACAGGAATATGAAAAGAACATTTTATGAAACATTTATTTAAAAAAAAAACGAACATTAAAGTCCGAACAACCTAAATAATGCAAAAAAGTAGAAATTAAACAGTTTACTTTAAATCAGATTGAAATTAAGCAGTTTACGTCAACAAAAATGTATATAAATATCACTAAAACTACTTTCAAATATAAAAAAACATTTTAGCTAAAATTAAACGCCGAAAGGTCCAAATTAAACAAAAATTCCCCTCTGCGACCGGTTTTGGGTTCGTACAATTAATATTAATTAATATGTATTTATTAATATTTTTTTAGAAGCCTGAGTTGCACTTATCTTTCCTTCTAAAACCTCTTCTAAGCATTTTTCTAATGTTTCTTCACTATAATCTTTAAAAACTCGAGCACCTAAATATATTCTCGGCATATCGTCAAATTACACTTTTAAATAATTAAGAACTCAATTTTACAACCACTCACATTCATTCATCAGAACAAACCGCGTTGCTAGAACAGTACAGACACACAAGACTGCAAGTTTTTGCAAGACTCTGCAAGCTAGTCAACTTCACCCAGGCGGTCAAGTTAACCCCAAAATCGTAAAAATATTGTCAAAGTTGAATATTTAGAATACTGCGATCCAGTTATTAAAGTTATGTAAAATATGATAATAAAGTGTTGACACAGAAAAATCACGTTATTAAAATAACGAAACATATTAGTCGTAAAGTTTCTGGTTTTGCAAATATTAATGATAGTTTGAGCACTACGAATTTTCATTAACTTTCATATATGACTTTGGCTTCGTATGTATCATGTATAGATAAAAATTAAAACATTTTGTTTACATGAAAACTTTTGACAATATATTAGCTTAATATTTAAGCAATAAAACTTCCGAATAATTATATCAATACGGAAAGTATTTAGCACTGAAACATTTTTTTAGTTTTTGGTCAACTTCACCCCAGTGGTCAAAGTCACCCCATTTTACGGTATAGTGTGTGTAAACATTTTGTGATTTTTAGGAATTGAAATTGGTTTTTGAGCCTACAAATTTTGAAAAAATTGTCAGAATCGTTTCAAGATTGAAATTAAATCCATCAGTAAAGATTAAAATTTGCTGTTAAAATTTTAATGTAGGTAATCGGCCCGACAGTATCGAATTTACAAATGATCCCGCGCAATCCTTATGGGATTTGATTTTCGGTTAAATTGATCGAAAATGGTTTTATTTTATAGTTTAAGGGTGACTAAGAAAAAGTGTCCATAGGCCTAAAAATCTTAACTACAGATATGTTTAGCGAGATTTTAGATATAGAGATACCCATTGAATTCACAATCTTAAATATAGACTTCTTTAACTAAATGGAGATCTTCATTTAGTTGAAAACAAATAACATTTTTAAAGGCCCCGCACAAACCTTACAGGATATGGTTCTCGGTTAAATTTATAGAAAATGGTTTTATTTTATAGTTTAAAGAAAAAACCTCCATGGGCGCATAGCCTAAAAAGTAAAAACCAATAGATTTTTAGCTAGAAATGAATAGCGAGATTTTAAATATAGAGATAGCTATTGAATTTACAATCTTAAAAAATCCGAATATGAGATTATTATTTTATACACGGTGACACCTTCCAACATTACCTAGTTTTCGACGATTTTTCTATTTCGAAAAAAAAGCACAAAGTTGAACATGGATAACATGTTTTCTCTAAAATCTCGCTAAACATATCTGTAGCTAAAAATCTATTGGTTTTTAGGCTATGCGTCCATGAACACTTTTTCTTAGTGACCTTTATACTATAAAATAAAACCATTTTCGATCAGTTTAACCGAGAACCAAATCCAATAAGGTTTGTGCGGAGTCCTTTTATGAAAACACTAGTTTGCGGATAATATGGATTTACTTACTGTAGGATGTATTTATTTTGGTGCAGATGTTGGATTGACAATACTAAATTACTAAGAAAAAAGACAAGAGGTGTCGTGGAATACCCGGTTGGAACGAAGTTCTTTTTGTTAATTATTTATTATTTTCAATATCACAAATTTAGCATAGTCAAATAGAGTAAACTGTAGTTATGTACATATAGTTAAACTTTGAATGCCATTCGGAAAAGAAGATTAAATTTTCTTTTGTCTGGAAACTGGAAAAGCACAGTAGAGATGGGATAGAAAGAGCGAAACTAACAATGAGGACAAGAAAAAGTCGAGATATCGAAAATAAGTAGGCGCGTAAACATACATATCTGCAAACAAACGAACATCGTTCTGCTTGCCTGCATGGTATACGCTAACACTGGAAACAAACGATCGTCGCCGGAATGAAATAAATGAACGTCGCACTGGTCGCGAACCATCTAATTTATAATGTTCTTTATTGCGCAAGTCTCTATACTAGGGCACTTACAGTCGGTCTGAAAAACGGGGACGAATGCCGAATTAAATTAAATAAACAACTATGTTAATAATTTTGTCGAGGGGTGCGCTAGACTTCATTAAAATCTGTCAAAAATTATAAAGCATAAGAAAGGAATTTAATTTCTAACCAACATATACGTCGAATATTTACGTCATTGAAATGATAATAAGTTTGTTCCAAGCAGCCGCAGTAAACGGTAACGAAACCGTCCCCCGTATGCGCAGTAGCTAAGACGATGCTGTTTATGGCGATGTTGGAACACGTTTTAGCTACCACGCATGCGGGTGACGGTTTCGTTACCGTTTGCTGGCTGCTTGGAACAAACGTAATAACACACGCCATGACAGCTTGCACGTTTCTGTCGAATGCTGTTTTATATACTCACTCGTTGATAAAATGATTCACAGATGGTATGGTAGACTTGATTGAAATTCATCACTAATTACTATTCTCTTTAATGCAAACTTTCGTTCTTGTTTTTTTAAAGAAACCATACCTACACTCAAACTCTCTCCATAATTCAAGAAATAAATACAGTGTGAAATCCATTTAACGTCACTCGATATAACGACAAACTCCTTAAAACGTCGAAATTACTGATCTCTAGTTGGTTTACCTTGTTACTCATACAATGATATACACTCTAAATAACGACAACAATACGTCATCATTAAACAATAAACAGTACTTGTTTGTTATTTTGTTGCTTTGTTGTCGGCATCATGCGTACCGACGATTCTAAGAAATTCGTTCTTTTGTTTATTGGGATTATCTTTCATATGTTTAGCTCAGCTGTTTACCGATAAGTTATCATACTCTTAGTTGCCCACAAACTTACAAACTGTGAACATAGCGAGTAAAAGAAAATCTTTGTGTATACTGACGATTATTTCCTCTCTCTGTTTAATGACAACTCTCAACAACGCCACAAAGTGCACAGTCCCTTGAGTGTCGCTATATAGAGTTTACACTGTAATGGAAATCATCATATTGCTCCCTTTTTTCGTTGACAGAGTGAGCCTAAACCTTCTTTTTTCGTGGCTTCTTCCTCTTCACACAATATAATTAAAATAAAAATTCTTTCCACCGAACTATACGCGTCCATGTTGCACACTCATTACTTGCAAAAACTGCAATAAGTTTGCCGCGTACGGAACCCGCGCTAAAAGTTGCTGGTCCGTGCAGATATAGTGTACAAAATCATGCAGACTGCAGGTTCGTGCTGGCCTGTACAGGTATAGTTTACATCAGGGGCGGGCAAATCTTTTGATCGTCAGGCCAAATTGCAGATGAAAATTTGACCGTGGGCCAAAAATTTAGAGAGCAAAAAAAAGAAACTTGAAAAACTTTGTCGCGACACATTTGGAAAGCAAAAAAAAGGTCCTTTCATTTCCGCAACAAAAAAAAGGTCTTTTTTCGTCTGTTGTGGCCCTTGCTATTTACTATTTTTCTAAATTTTTTTTTATGTGTCAAATTATATTGCCAAACTATTTTCTCTCTTAATAATCAATAATCATTTATAAAATGCTTCGCGGGCCGGACAAAATTCTATTGCGGGCCGCCATTTGCCCAAGTCTGGTTTACATGCTCTTTTAGGGGATCAATTTTCCCACATTTTGCTATATCTGTCTCGAGGTGTGACCGTCCTGATGCCCAATTTGAGCAGAATAAATTTGCTTAAAAATATTGTATAAAGACCGCTTTTAACAAATTTCTGTTTTTGTAAAAAATGATCCTAAGATCTTAAGAATGTAAATGATTTGCGCAATTTTTCACCAAAGGATTTATGTAATAAAACACACACCCCTGTCTTTGGATCAAAACTTTATTCTATAAATAGAATTCAGTTGTTTTTAGTCTCACAACTGAATGAATATTTTAAACTACAAAATTATCGTCGTACAATTCATCTGTGATAAATTGCTCGAAACTGTTAATCGTGATGGTTTTATTATTTAATAATCTAATATTAAACGCTTTGATTCACTCAACTCCAAATTAAGTTGTATTCTGCACCGATTGATATTGGTGACATCTTTATCTACCTGTGATGATAGGGTAAATTACACAGCTTCAAAACTAATTTCAAACGACTGATTTCGTATCTCTCCCCTACTCCTCCACCCTTCCTTGTTTAAATCAATCAATCTACATACAAATTGAGGAACTCCTCCAGCGAGCTAGCTCGTTCGTACTCAAGACGTCAAGATTAACAGTACAGTGAAACCATTCTTGAATAATAGTAGACCAAGAGCCAGTCACAGATTTCGAGTAATTTCAAAATAATAAACAAAGTGAATAAAATATCGGAATAAAATTGCGATCTGTAGAGCTCGGACGAACGTACAGACCAACCAACAATTGCTGTTCTAGATTTTCAATTACAATTTTAGGGGTAACTATTTTTAATAAACTGCCCGTACATATAAAATTAGCTACAGATGTAAAACATTTCAGAAATTCTCTGAAAATTTATTTGCTGGAAAACGCTTTTTATAATTTAAATGAATATTGATTGTAATGTTCATTCACCTGACATTTTAAATGCTGTACTTTACGGTTTCTTAAAATAAAAGCTTCTTGTTATTGTTATTATAGATATCGTGTTCATCGAGATAATAATAATCAATAAGAAAAATCGATTGAAGGATTGTGGACAAAAAGTTAGTTTTATTTAATGTACGACGTTTCGTCTATTATAGATATAGACTTTTTCAAATACATAGGTACTTGGAAAAATCTAAATCTATAGACGAAATATCATACACTAAATAAAACTTTTTGTCCACAGTCTTGCAATTTTTCTTATTAAAAGTCAATATTTTTTTTAAATTTTATTAATATCTCACAAGAATACTCACGAAGGAAGGTGTCAAGCAAAATATTAATTCCCAAACTAATTTTACAAATTCCGTTTCAAAAAGTATTTCTAAATTTTATTTTTTAGCCAGGTGGCAGGTATTCGTATTATTTTCAGTTTTATTTTTTATTATTATGATCTTTGGGGGGTAATTACCCCCATATCTACGCCTTTGCTTAAGTGGCGTTGATAGAAACTTTAAGTTACAGTGTCCATAGAACTTCAAGGAAGTGTTCGTATAGAGCAGGCCTGGGCAAATGGCGGCCCGCAGGCCAAATCCGGCCCGTAGTAGAATTTTCTCCGGCCCGCGAAGCATTTAAATAAATAAATAAATGATTATTAAAAGCAAAAATATTACTGTTTGCCAATATAAATTGACGTATAAAATTAATTTTAGAAAAATAGTAAATAGTGCTAAAAACACCAAATTGTTGTTTCAAAAAAACTGTAGGTAGGTACATAAAATTAGAAAAAGAAATTGTTTGGCCCACGGTCAAATTTTCATCCGCAATGTGGCTCGACGATCAAAAGATTTGCCCACCCCTGGTATAGAGTGTCCATAGGCTTTGTAACTTAAAGTTGCATTTGGCAAGTTCAAAATTATGTGTCACGTCTGCGAGGCGTCCCATGACGGCTCCCAATTTTTTTAAATATTCAGTGTCTTCATACCAAAATATGTTCCCATCCCTTTTCAAGAGAATCGTTGAAACTTTCAGTCGATGATATATCCGAGAATTTCCAGATGCAAATTTTCAGACTAGATACTCTAAATAAATTACTATTTAGTGCAGATTCAATATTTGATTCGACTAAAGTTTTCTAGTCGAGTAAATCTGAAATAAAAGGACGGGTAGCATTTTAATCGTGCTGACATCGTACGGCGTTAATCCGATGCATCTACTAGTAGCGTTTCTCAATCGGGTTGGTTGACTCCAATATTTATACAAAAGGGAAGTCCCTTTATCTTGTATCGTTGAATAACTTAACTACTTATACTTGTGTAACTCTTCTGTACGCCTTGTTGTTGAAAATCGAACGTTTGTATAAGTTTGATTGGAAAACTTACTCCGCGAGTATATCTATTTGATTTGGGTGAATGTGTAAACATAGAGTTATCTGTTGTATCAATCTTAATGTCATTTGCTGTGGTTTTGCAAAATAGCAGCCTTTTTGTTTGCGTGGTGGCCATTTTGATTCTTCCAAACTTGAAATCAAATCTTTTTTTGATGGCATATTCGGCATTATATTATTAATTACAGTGAAACCTGGTTAATTGGGATCTCAAGGGACTAAGACATATGTACCAATTATTGAGGGTTTCCAATAATCCAGTTTTCCAATTAAGCAGGTTTAAAATTATAGTTGTCTCATTTACAGAGGCCCCCGCTTACAGAGGTCGAAATGTATGTAAACAAACATGTCAATACGTGTTAAAACCTGATTAATTTGTCTCACTTATACAGGTAATTGAGCTACAGAGTCCAAATTATAGAGGTAAACATCGAAAAAGTCTTAGAATTCAAATCTCATTTAACCAGGTTCAAAAAGTCCCATCAACAGAGGTAATTTAATGAAAAAGAACCGGGACCTCATTGCAACTCTCAATAATAGAGGTTTCTCACTTATCCAGGTCCCACTTAACGAGGTTTCACTGTATATTTTTGCTCGCCCCCTATAAAATAGTTGCATTTTAGGCCTGTATAGCGGTAGTAAAATGACCCAAACAAAAGTAAAACAAAAGAAATGCGAAACGCAGTCGCGTTACCATTTTCATACTAAAAGTATGAAAATTGAACGCAATCTACAGTTGGAAGTGAAGTTGTTCAAAACTGAACTGTCAATTTTTTTTAAATCATGCGAAAATCAGCTGTTTTAAAGGAGGATATGTGCAAATTATACTATGTATCTCTCGTGCGTGATGATATTATGGCTCATGAGACTGTTCAAACTCGCTGTTCCTCGTTTTGAACATACTGTCACGCTCGCCATAATATATGCCATTACGCACTAGAAACATAACCTACTATTACGTAACACTTAAGGCTTTTGCTTTTAATACGCTGCCATTTTCTCTTTATTGATTAATTATTGATGAACATTATGAATATTCTAACCTCAAAATTTAATATTATAATAGGATTAAAAACAAATTTACGATGCATATTCAAGATACATATATTACTTATATTTATTTATTACTGTATTACTTTATTTTTATTGTAACAAGTGATTGTCAATTTGTTATGGTTTTATAAAAACAAGCTTTTGTTTTTAGTACGTAGCCATATTCTTTATGCCGCTGGACATTTTAAATAGGTATAACCACAAAATAAAACATTTTAATAACGCTACACAAATTCTACGATACATATTCGAGATTATACATATTGTACTTGCAAAATATATTCTGTGAGCTGTATAGATAAGTAAATCAAGGGCACATTTTTTTATTAAACGTTTCATACAAAGGAGATAATCAAATAAATGGTATATAATTGGTACTTCCTTCCAAACAGTTCACATAAACATCTATGACATAAGTACAAGCATTCTTAGAAGTGTTTATGTACACTCTGATGCATAAACGTACAATAAAAGAATTACCGAAATCCTGTTTTAACCTTGTTTAGCCATGAAACAATTTTTTTAGAAATTAGTTCAACTTTGAATATTTCAAAGAGAACAGTAATATTGAACAGCCGTTGAAATTTCAGAGTGATAGCACGTGTCAAATTTGATTTTTTTTAAATTAAAGTTTACACATTTTACACACATTTCCTGTGTCGAATATCGAGAAACGCCACATTTTGACGTGAAAATGCTTATTAACACGTTAAGTACAGTGATAGTCGGTCGATCTTTCTTGTGGTATAAAATATCCTTAGATTTCAGTCGTTAATAACTACGAGACTAATAACGGTTGAGCCCACTACGGGTGGAGCATCTCTTTACGAGTTCGTCGCGCATGTTTTGTTTTGCCTGTGACGTCACTGTACGAGTGTAGGCGCACGCGCGTGATTTAGTCATGCGTTAGCTTAGTTTTAAGTTTTAATGTAGCGTGGAAACGCGTTTAGTTAGCACGCTGATTCGGGTGTCATTTTAAAGAGCTCGTTGAGCACTACTCGGAGTTAAAGTGAAAATAAAAATAGTCACCGGAATGTTAAGGCTCAATTACATTGAGCGAGTTTACAAGCTGCTTGTTGGCGAGTTTAGAAGCGGGCGAGTTGGCTAGTGAGATACGGATGATGGCACACAAACTTCTCACTCGCTCACTAGCCAACTAGCTAACGAACCACGTATTGTGAATTTGTTGTTGTTTTTCTTTTATTTCCGTCGACATTTTGTAGACACTGAAACCAGAAACTACCAAGACGCATCTAGTTCACTAGCAACTATGAAGACACGCGGCTAGTTTACTAGCTAACAATCCCAAACGCCAGCGAGTAGCGATTAAAGTTGACCGGCTTTCAACTTTACTCGCAGATAGTTTAAAACCTGCTACTTGGCTAGTAAACTGATTACACTGAGCGAGTTTACTAGCAACTAGCGAATTCGCCAACAAGCAGCTTGTAAACTCGCTCAATGTAATTGAGCCTTAAGTGAAAATTGGTATTAAATTGAAAAACATATTATACTATAGCATTTCAAATTTTTGTTACCCTGAAATAAAAAATTAATTACGAGCCTATGTGAACTTTTAAGGCTCCTCTACACTAGTGGCCATCACCGCCACTTACAGGCACTCACGATTGTGTAGAGGGCATATTCGTCGGTGCGTGGACATAATCGCCTGTAATCGGCAGTAATCGGTTGATTGTCGGTACATCAAAGGAATGCGTGGCCAGCATTGTGCGCCCGTACTTATAATCGGACCGGCACGATTGTGTGGAGGGCTAGGCAATCATCGCGGCGATGATAGGCACTTATTTGAGTGGCGGTGCTGGCCAGTGCTGGCCACTTGTGTAGAGGCTCCTTTATATATAAATGTGTTTTAAGATTGTCATTTCGAAAAACAAGTACGAGACAGGATTTTTTTGGCGTGTAGTTTGGCCGACGAAGAGGCAGCTATTGTGACCGGTCTGTGTACGAGAGAGTAAACGTTTGACAGCGTGTTTGACTAGGCTCGTGATTTTGAAATTGATCTGATAATGACAGACGGCACGGGGACATAGAACAAGACGGATAAGAGATAGATGTGATGTTTTTTTTTTGGATGCGACGATCAAGGCGATTGTTTTTGGGAACTATTTGGATTTTTTTTTTGTCTAGGTTGTTGTCGGATTATATTCTTTTGGTTCTATTTCCTTTTGTTTTTTTATTATTAGCTTTTTTGGTGTTGGTGACTGCTACAGTATTGGCACACCTTGTTGGACCTAGAGGCTGATCTTTGATCAGAGCGTTAAGTGGTCCTGGCGTCCAAAATTTATTCGTTTAGTCGGTTTACGCTCTGATCATTTTTATTAACGACTGCAGTGATCCCATTATTGTTTTTTCTTTCACTTTTTATTGTTCGTGTGGTAGGTGGTTGGGTTTTTTAGCTGGTCTCTGACCGTATTACAATCATTAATTTTGGGATGAAGTATTTTTTTGTTTGGCCTTTTATGTCGGATTTATTATTAGTCATTTTATATGAGTCGGATTATAATATTTCGAACCACGACCTAGCGCCGTTGAGTTAGTTAGCCGGCTGATTCTTTTTATCTAAAGTGTTCGTGACAATACCTATCACAACAGTCCCGTTTTCGGGAACTACAAAACTCAGAAGTATAGTGCCCGCGGTGAGAGTTGAAGCCAGGCACATCATCAATAATATGGTAGTGAACGCCTACTTGCCCGCAGACAGTGGCGTGTGGAAAAAATTCGACATATCCATTTATAGCGGTAGAATAAAAATAAACACTCGATGCACATGGATCTCCGAAACAGCCTGCAATAGCAAGCTAGAAGGCGGGCGCAATGCGTTCATGTCACTATGACGCGGTGGCTTCATCTTTTGCCGTAGCTATTCTAACAAAATTGTGGTTTTATCGAGTTTCCAATCACAATGTTACGTAAATGTTAATTAAAATTGGGGAATTATAAAACGGTCGAATAAAAAAAAATTTGGTGACTGATGAACTTGAGATATTAAAATAATAGTTGGGTGACTAAATTACTAAGTGAGCGACTAAATTACTAAGTGAACGACTAGAATGCCTTCGGTAATTTTGAAGCAGATATCTTCTTTTGTTTTTACTTTTTATTTTTTTTTCACTTTGAGACTACAACTTAAAACTCACATTTTCATGAAGATTGAAAACCACAGCTTTTTTTGATAAAGGGGTATGCGAATTGTCTCGCAGTGAAACGCGATGAGGCAAAGGTGGAGTTTTTAAAAAAATAATTCCGGGGTGAACAATAAACGGGTATGCGAATTGTAATTCCGGGGTGAACGATAAAGGGGTATGCGAATTGTCTCGCAGTGAAATGGGAAGGGGCAAATGTGGAGTTTTTAAAAAAACAATTCCGGGGTGAACGATAACGGGGTATGCGAATTAAATAGTTAATTGTTTGAATAGAACTGCGTTTTCTAAAAAATGTATATTTAATTGACAGTCAATTAAATATATATTTTTTAGAAAACGCAGTTCTATTCAAACAATTAACTATTAACAACACTGTAATTTAGTCGCTCACTTAGTAATTTAGTCACCCAACTATTATTTTCTCGTCACGCGCAGTTAGTCGCTCACTTAGTAATACAGTAAACCAAATTGATTATTTTTGTCACCCAAAATTGTAATTTACAGTCACTCGTTTAAATACTACCCATTAAAATTTCAGTGCCTTTTTAAATCAAAGGAATAATTGTATTGGCGTAGCAAGAGGAGGGGCCAGGTGGGCCTGGCCTACCTTAGAATATTAATTGTTCACGTACAAATAACAAGATAAATCTACATATTTTCTTTGTCGTGAAATTTCTTTAGAAAATCGTGTTGATCAATTGCGCTTCTATGAACATTTTTCAAATTATATGGCAGCTGATAATGGTAGGTAGAGCTGAAAATTTGCCCTCTCCACCCCAGGATAAAATTGCTGCTACGCCTATGAATAATTTTTTACGAGGCTTTTAAAATTGCTTCAAGGAATCTTTGTGTTTCGCGGAGAAGATGTTGAAGACTGCTGTATTTTACTATTGTAGAGTGGTATCCTAAGTACAGTTGTCAATGATGCATTCCTTTTTTAATGCTTTGTCGATAGCATATTGCACTCTTAAAAAGAATAATTTTACAGTTTTGTCACGTTATCGATTACATTGTAATGGATAATTGAATTTTAATCCATCATCCATCGCACTTTTAATGGATAATGGAAGTTTAATTTTAAACCATTTTTTATTTAATGAAAATTTAAATTGAACTTAATAATTGTATGTATATTATCGAAATAAAAATAGCCTTAATTAAAATGTGAGCCGTCGCGGGACGCCTGGCAGATGTGAAACATAATTTTAATTAGAATAAAATTAAAATTAATAATAAATTAAATAAACATTATATACCTACAATGAAATTTATGTGAATTTTAATCTACCAAGAGAGTAGATTTTACATTTACTGGCGCTTCAAACACACCAAATATACGCGTGATTAATGCACAGATGAATGCACACTTTAATTATAATAGTAAACAACACTGTATACCCTGTGGAGTATACACTATAGGTATCCGATCTCAGTGTGGCGAGAGAGATGGCAACAACAGTGTATACTCTGTGGAGTACCTATACACTATAGGTATCCGACTCAGTGTGGCGAGAGAGATGGCTTAACGCCGGATCGAGTGGGAAGAGAATCGCACAGTCGATTGCGCATGGCGACGTATCGCCACACCGTACACACTACTGCATATAGACTGTATATACATATATACCATCATAGAGCGTCAGAAATCTGTTTTACGTGCGGCTATAGATGTTTCACATCAAAAATACAGTGTAGGTAAACTCTATATAGCGAACTTCTATTTAACGAAAAACTTCTTAAAACGTAGAAATTGCTAAGGTTAGTTTGGTTTAAATTGTTATAGGCGAGACGGCGAGGAGTTTTGAGTGTATTTTTCAGGCACAGGCGAGATTATTGTTGGAATCGGTTCGTTTTAGGGTATAGTTCAACCCCCTAAGTTTGCTTACAAATTGTTGGTGTGCTTGATTTTATAATTAACAATTAGTGACGAAAATAGTGTTTTTTTTCTCTATTTCCTTTAATATCTCCGTTCCTCTTGACTTTTAGTATAGCATATGCATTGAGAAAGTTGTTCCTTATGAAAATTCCTAAAAAAGGAGCACTGACAGAGGTCGCTAAGTGCAATTGTTAACTTGCAAATAGCCCCGAAAGTTAAAAAAACACGTTTTTTTCACTATTTTTTTATTAAAAAATGACCGCACATAGATGGCTGAAAATTCTCAAAAATGATGTCTATGTTGACCCAAACATGCATGAATAATTTTAGCGTCATCGGTCAATTACTTCTCGAGTAATTAACGATCACTTTTTTTTGTTTCCTTAATTGCAAATTGCGCCATTTTTTTCACAAACGGGTTTCGCTGGTCGGACCAAGCCAGAAAAATCACACATCTATTCAACTTTAGTATCCCGTTGGAATTTTTGGAAAAAATTAATCCTAACCGATTTTATAACGATTGAATATTGGAAAAGTTATATGGTTTTATACGTTTGCCTAAATTGCTATCGCTAAAGAAATCGTTATAAAATCGACAGGGTTTGGCACTGTGACCCGAGTTTTTCTTTTACTTTTTCTTAACTATAATTTTGTTGAACCAACAAAATGTGAAGGCCGCGAAATCAGAATCTTGCCATGGGCGTCGATGAATCCAGTTACGGCACCGTGTGGAGATGTCGAAGTAGAAATAACCTATAACAGTTATTTGGAAAAATTAGTCCGAGTTGTTTCGGGTGGTTTACTATCACTTATAATTTTCGCAACGCAGTCTTCAAGATAAAATTGATTCTTTCTTCGTACGCTTATGAAATGATGTAGGTACTTTTGTACTTACACGCATATTCGAGAATCCTGCTGGAAACTTCTGTCACGTATAATATTGTGTGTTGCGGAAAATCCTGCTGTCTTTTGAGATACTGGTAATATTTATACATTACAATGCATTCGATTTTTATGTTTGTATTGTGGTTGAAACTTGTATAAGATTACTACCTGGTAGTATTTTCTGCTACAGTAGGGTCTCGGAAATTTAGACATACAGTGTAAACTCCATTTCACTCTCGATATAACGACAAACTCCTTAAAACGTCGAAATTACTTAACTCTAGTTGATTTACCTAGTTGCTCATACAATGATACACTCTAAATAACGACACACCCAGTCTAAATAACAACAATACGTCATCATTAAGCAATAAACAGTATTTGTTTGTTATTTTGTTGCTTTGTTGTCGGCATTGCGCGTACCGAAGATTCTAAAAAATTCGTTTTTTTGTTTGTTGGGGCGAAAAATGTCAGACAAAGATAACAGACTATACGCAATAAGCGTTGTAATTTCTGATACTATGAATGTTTGTTGGTCAGTTGTAAATTTTATATATTATGAGTACATAGATAGTACAGTAAAAAAAAATATTAATGGATTATTTCCTCTCTCTGTTTAACGACAACTCTTGACAACGTCACAAAGTGCACAGTCCATTGAGTGTCGCTATATATAAAGTTTCTTGCATTAGTGATGTGTCCACACGACTCTTTATTGGGAGCTGGCTCCGTGCGCTCCACTCACTAAAAAGAGTCGCTCAGAGCGAGTTGTTCAAAAGAGCGACACTAGACATTACGCACTACACAAGAGTGCAGACTGCAGAGGTGTGAACTGTCATCATACATGCTCAGGAGTCACGTAGCATTGCACAATGCACAGCACAATACACACACTCAGCTCTGAGATCATTTTAATATGATTCTGATCTTATATTATTCGCATTTCGGATAAACTATAAAGTATAATAAAAGCTTAATAATAATAATGTTTATTGTTACAATATTATATCTTTGTCAACGACGTCAATGTGAATGGTTTAAGTCACTGTACACAGTGTGTCATCAACATTAAACAACTCAGCAAAGATAACTCCGTACGTGCAAAGGTCACTAGTCCCTCTGTGGCTTGTGCTGTGTGCGCTCTGTAAATGTGCGAATGCAACAGTACAGAACAGCTCAGCATAGAGGAATGGCGCTCGGAGTGAGTCATTCACAAAAAAAAAGATCGCTCGCTCCGCTCCGAGAAGGGAGTCGTTAATTTTGAACGACTCGCTCAGGAGCGACACATTACTATCTTGCACGCTGTTGTCCAACAGTCGAAGTTACCCGATTAAAGAGTGCTGTGGTTAAACTTCATGCTGTTGGGCTATTCGCTGCGTGCGTGACGACAGCACCGCCTACCGTGCCTCAATTTTTAATGCTCTATGACATTGTGTCAAATGAGCATTTTACAAATCACTCTAATAATAACTAAGCGAAACCCTTAATTATCGTAATTTTTGTACCCAGTTAAGGAGATATAGTCAAAGGCGTATATATGGGGGGTACAGAGGGTAATTAATAATACAAAATAAAACTGAAAATATTACGAATAGGTACCTAACTAAAACATAAAATTTAGATAAGACTGTAACATTAAATTTTGAAAAATAATTTGTAAAATTAGTTTGGGAATTAAAATTTCGATTGACACCTTCCTTCGTGAGTATTCTTATGTTATATTTATAAAACTTCTGGGCTTTAAAATCGAATTAGGAGCGTGATAGTTCCTGGTTTCCGAACACCCGTATTCTGAATAGGATATTCGTCCAGGACGATAGATAAAATAGATGGATATCGTTAGTAAGAAGAGGACAGACATAATAGAAACAAAGGAATGCGGCGACACTCGCATAAATCGTATTTAATAGTCGTGATTCGTGTCATGGTGTCAGTCCGTCGGTCGTTAAGTGTCGGGCGGCGTTATTTACGTCGGTGTTTTATTAAAGAAATGAATGAATTCATTAATTACTTACAAACACAAACACACATACATATACATAATTTTTGTCTGCATCCCTGTATAGTTTATTCGCATTTGATTTAAACTGTTCACCAAAAACAGTCATTCATTCACAGCAAAATCGCCAAAAAAAGTCATTGTCGATAAAATAATATTCATGCCTAGTCTCCATGGTAATTTGGCTGCTACAGATTGACAAATCGCAACGTTATCAACTGTCGGTTCAGAGAAAACGGAAAGTATTAAAGTGTCGGGTACTGATCATTTCAAGTTTTTTTTTTATCTATTAGAGCTGTAAAAGTAACGAGAAATTGTGTACCCGTATGTATTCGTTACTTAAAGAACCAGTACCCGTTACTTTCGTATCGTTACGTTACTCGTTACTTTCCATACGACATACAATCGTGTACTAGCAGCATCAAGCATGTACCATCGCATCGAGGCGCGTCGCATACGTGATACGGTATGACTTCGTTCGTATAACGTATAACCGCATCAAACGAGTCGAACTGACATGGATACGACAAATGCGAGTAACGAAATGAATTTGTAAGTAACGATTCGTTACTTCGAGTCAGACGATGTATCCGTTACTCAGTAACGAATACATACGGTTTGTTACAGCTCTATTATCTATATTATTGATAACATCAATTACAACTGACTTGAATGCGTCACTTCTATTAAATGTTTTATCAATTACATCATTCAATGATCGATTGCTGTTTGATATCTAGATTTGTTTTCACCGAGTTCGTTTAGATTAGTTGCGGGCAGCAAAAATGTGAGCAAAGCTATATCCCCTTCAATAATTATTTATCTAAGGTCCATACTTTTTCGAGGAAATACAGATTGAAAAGACCGTAATTGTAACCGTTACTGGTGAACGTTACCTGCTATCCAGGTGTTTTTATAGTAACTTGATCAAAACAATTATAATCGACATAATATTTTTACTATATAATGTGTGTACTGTAAATGTATAATGTACATAGATGTTTTAAAGAGTTTTGCATCTTTCGCGTGACTTACTGTATCCTGTTTTTTTTTTTTTTTTGCTATATAAACTAGCGACCCGTCCCGATTTAACCCGGGTGCGATAGATATACAATTCTGTAAAATGTATTTCGTTTGCTTTAGCTGTTTGACTGTTTGGCTGTTTGGCTTGATGAATTTCATGGCAAACACAAATAGTTTTGCAGTGACTATTGGAATTTTGCCTAGAGACGAAGCCCATTTTATAAACTGAATATTCAATATGGTCGTCCTATTTGGCTGTTTTCCTGTTGGCTGTTTGACTGTTAGGCTGTTGGCTGTTTGACTGTTTGTCTGTTGGCTGTTTGGCTATTGGCAGTTGGCTGTTTGGCTCGATGAATTTCATGGCAACTTACAAGAGTTTTGCAGTGACTATTGAAATTTTGCCTAGAGGCGGAGCACATTTCAAAATGAATATTCAATATGGTCGTCCTATTTGATGTTTCATTTAATATGTATATTTTCGAGCAAGAAATCAGTCGTGGGGATGTTACTATTCTTTCAAAACGTAGTTATATCGAAAAAGTCGCAATTTGCGGCCCGGCGTCTGAACTAACAGCTGTGAGTAAATTCTACTAGATTTGCTTCTGAACTAATGGCTTCGAGCGAATTCTATCAAATGTCATTACTTGGTACTAAAACAGTTTTTTATTTTGCATCTGAACTAATAGCTTTAAGATGTCGCTGCGTGTTGCTAAAACAATTTTTTTCACAAAACACTGTAATTTTGTTCAAAATATTTAATGAAAACTATCCTGTAGCGTAAGTGGGACCAAGCAAGACACATTTACAAAATTTCAATGAAATGGGTTCAGTGGTTTCGGACATCGTGACACGAGTTTTTTACATACATATAGATTGATTTATTGTTATTAATATGGTTAGAGTTTAATCGTGGTTAAATAAGGTAAAACGGGCAGGTGCAAGCGGATGTGTATAAGATGTATAATTAAAATTTGGCTAATTAACTTTAATTGATGGTCTTTTTAAATTTGCTATATATACGCGAATGTTTATGTGTCGGAGAGAGACAGAGAGAGATTGGAAGAGATAAAGGAGTTCGTTTGAGGGGTAAGGGATTCATTGTCGTCGTCAGAGCTTATAACAAAAGCCTGCAAAGAACTTTAACTGTACTACTGAAGAGAGAGAATGCTTTTGTGCTTTCACGTACATCGAATGAAACTTGCAGCTTTGTAAGTTGAGAGGAGTTGACGAAAAGCTCTGGCTACCAGCGACATTGATATCCGGACAGGAACTTTGTTTTTGAGGTCATTTGATTGTTTAGATCCAGGATCTATTCTAATCAATTTAAAAGTACCACTATTAACTTTGGTGCAGGTTTCCGAGCCAAAACGTCCGAGACATAAGATCCAAGAACAAAATAAATTTCGCCATAACATCCAAGTAAATCTTTGTTATTAATATTGAAAACTGGAAAATTTTATTTTAATTTTCGAATTTTTTTCGCATGGTGCAAGGTGACATGATGTTTGCAAGCGATGACTTTGTCGCGTTTATTTTGTGCCTGGTGATCTTTTGAGGGATTTTTGACCATGGATATTATATGTCCCGGGCGTTTTGTCTTAGGCGTTTAGACATGGAACTACTAATTGTAATTTCTCATATTATGTCAAGTTATTTTAGGGTAAGTATTATGATTAGGTTTTAAAGTTTTGATAAAAAACCTAAAAACCTTGAGCCAACGTGGTATTTTTATTATGTAAAATGTATGCGCAAAACATATCGTATTTTTCCAAATTTGAAAATTTTTGAGCCATTTTAGGGTGTAAATTAACTCCAACTAACTAGTAAAACCGTAGCGATCGCTTGACAGATTATTAAACTGTCGGTATTTATTTGTTTCAACAAATTTTGTTTTACACGGAACACTGATCAGTATGGATAACGTCAAAAAGCTATTTTGATCATTTTTGTAACTTTGTTTTCGTTCAGATATAGGATATAATACATGAAATTAATTAGAAAAATAAGCAAAATCCGAATATCTAAAAATCCAAAATGGTGTCCATAAGTAAAACCAAAGTTCATGTCAATATCTCATTATGTAGTGGATATAAAAAAATAAACCTACGCCACTGAAAGGACCTTAAAATGGTTAAATAAATTTTCAGATATTTTCATAAATAAAAAAGTTATGACCTGTTTTCAAAAACGGCAATTTTCACTATTTTCTAAATAACTCATAGGGTGTCAAAATTCAATAGTTTTTTTGACGTGACGTTAATAAGCACAATTTTCTGCACTACATTGCCCATTTAACCGACTTTCTATCTCCACTAATAACAAAATTATCCATGTTAGCCAACGTCAACTTGTATAACAACTGTAATAATTACATATTAAAATTATACAAGGCTAAAATATTAAAACAATTTTTATTCACCAGAAGATTATTTTTTAGTTAACGTTTCGGCAATATTTCTTGGCTTCTTCAGGACCTTAAAAATCTTTAGTGAAAAGTTACAAACTTAAAAACATAAGATAATTTAAAATCATTGTTGTCAAACTAAACTTCATTAATAATAAAAAATAATAAAAACTTTAAAAGAGTTTTTTTCAACAATTATAAAATTATCCTTTTTTTGTAAAAAATGATTTAAGATTGAAGATCTTAAAGATTTAAAGTTTTAAATCATTTATTACAAAGAAAGAATAATTTTATAATCTTTGAGGAAAGGTCTTTTAAAGTTTTTATTTTTTTTATTATTAATGAAGTTTAGATTTAAAAAAAAAGTTTTATATGTTTGACAACAATGATTTTAATTATTTTGTTTTTATTATTTTTTATTATTAATGAAGTTTAGTTTAAAAACAAAGTTTTATATGTTGACTACAATGATTTTAAATTATTTTATGTTTTTGAGTTTGTAACTTTTCACTAAAGATTTTTAAGGTCCTGAAGAAGCCAAAAAATATTGCCGAAACTTTGACCAATAAATAATGTTCTATGAATAAAAATTGTTTTAATATTTTAGCCTTGTATCCCGTATAATTTAACATATCATAATATCAAGGTGTCTTATTTTATTTTGTAATAATTAAAAATTGTTAATTGATAATTATTATATTATCACAATTTAAGATCATTGTCAAATCAAATTTTTTTTTGCAGCCCAGTGTTAGTCTCAGCTATGTCGGACCATTTAGTTGCATTTGTGATAAGGCGGATTCATTTCATTGTTCAATCAAATTGAATATATTAAGGTGAAGCTTTATTGAAACATGAAAATAAATTGCATTGAAATTTATCAATCAATTCTCACTTACACGTTTCAATAATCTTCAATTGGACTGATCTAATTTGAAGGATCAATGAAATGGATTTATATCGAAACCTGCCTGTAGGTACAGCGTTTCTCTATGCGAATTGCAGAACAACTAAAATCTTAGGTACTGTAACGGTTTACAATTGGTGGCCCCCGGAAAAAAAATATATCCAGCCTATGAGAAAAAAATCAAATTTTGGCTTTGAATACTGTAGAAGTGTGACATTACGAGCGCCATACGACAATTTTAATCAGGTTTGAAAAGGAATAGGCGCTATGAATGAATGAGTGCAAGCGAGAAGGCCAGTCGACTGCGATGCGTGTAAGTGAGTACGTTGTTGTCAGATTCTGTCACGATCTGGTCTGGAGGGCAGACAGCAATCGGTTGGCGATACAGCTAGGAGAGGCCGACGAGCCGTGACAGCGGCCACATGTATGCTAGATACGCAATTTTAATTTGAGTTGAGAAAAGATTTTTGTGGATTGCGCTTGAATTGGACGTTTTTGGTTGGCGATTTGATATTTTGGCATTTTGGTTTGGCGTGTTTGATTTGGACAGGTCGTTTTGAATGACGATTTGTCTATTTTGGATTTGATATTTGATTTTTTTTGGTTGTCGGATTTCGTTGGAGTTTGGTTTGGCCGATGGTTGTAATTTTTGACTTCTTAGTCGAAATTTAAGATAAGAATAATTAGTCCACGGATCTTTAAATAATTATTAAAAAGATCTCGCGGTGCTGCCAGTGGCGGGCCTGTCTTTTGGCGTGGATGACACCAGTGATTTTAATGTGTTATTGTGAGCGTACTTTATTGTAGGAATTGTCGTACGATATTTTCTTGGATGGTTCGATTCGTCGTTATTTTGTGAACGTTGTGTTAGTTTTTAGGGTTATTTTCTTTCTAGAATCTTTTTCTCGCACACAATCTTGAACCGGTTGTGTTGCCTCGTATGGTCCAGGTCCTTAGTCCTGGCGCCCTTTTCTGATATCAGTCGGTACGACACATACGATATTTAATATTCTTGAGATTGACAATCCCTTGTTTATTAAATAAAATTTTTTGAAAAATACTAAAAACGGTTTTCGTTGTGTTTGTCTTTATTTGTCGAGTGGTAGGATTTTTATTCCAGACATTCGCCTGTGTCAGTTTTGAGTGTTTTTTTTTTAGTTAAATTTTTTTAAGCCCTTTTAAACACGTTTGCCCAAATTAAAAAAAAATTGGTTGTCTGTAAAGTCGGTTTACGGACGATAGTTTTACGTGATAACGTATTCCGCTCGAATATCATAATACATAATACATAATACATAACCTAAATTTGAGTAGCTGTCAAACTATATTTTTACCGACTAATAATTTGATCAACCAAAGCAAAATACATATTTTTAAGCAATTATAAAAGACATTTAAAAGAATGTATATATATTATATATTTGTTAACAAACCGTATAATTTATCTGCTGTTATGAAATGCAGATATCTCCCAAGATTTGTTTTTGATACAAAATGTAGCTGCGTTTGTGTACAAACTATCAATTGATCAATACATTTCCATTCGTTGTGAATAATATCATATTTTATCTATAATGACGGCGATCAGTTATTTTTAACAAAATAAAATGATATTTATTAATTATTATTAGCGCTATATTGCCATTATCGTGCGTTCAGTTATACTTTGGCTTGGATGAATCGGTAATAATTATATGACACAAAAAATATCCGTGCAAAAACGAACAAATAACGATGTATTATCTGAAAAATTGCTTTAAAAATTCGATAATTTATGACATTTTTTTTAGATATCTTGATTTTAAGTCTTAATTTCCACGGTTTATAAAACAGATGGCAGATGTAGCTTTCGCTGGAACAGCCGAAAAAAATGTTGAACGCACACTACTCTCTGACGTCACGCGAGAAGAGTGAGAAATGCGTACAAGCCGACGCCGATCGTGCTTCTCTATCGCTTATACTGCGCTCTCGCTTGCACGCACAGGGTCAGGCGGAACGTTACGGCGTTACACTTTTTCGTGCGTGCAGCTGGTGTTTCATCAATTTATAAGACGTTATCACGTCAAAAAAAAAACGGAACCTACGTCCTTTGCACCGCTGAGCTTGCTAGCCGGACTTTTCGTTATAGTACCTATACTTCATAATTTTAAAATGACATATTTTCTATATTAATTTAATCTTTCTATTTTGAATTAAGCGCAAAAACGCTCGGTATCATGACTTCCGCTTGTGACGTCATGCCTATGTGACAACTGACATTAGATGTTGTATTTAGGGGTGTAGAGTTGTGGTGCAGAAGTATTTCGTAGATACGTATGTAAATTTACTTAATGATATGGATTTATATTAAATCTTTTCTTAAAACTATTAAAAATAGTATGATTTTCTTTAGCTGCGAGTTAACTAACCTCAAAAATAACCTATGACATGAGTATTATAAAATATCACAAAACCACGAATAAACAACAAATCAACTAATTAAATGATGCAGAGGTGAATAATCGACATTCAAGCGACACGGTGATCATTTATTTCAAGTGTTTATATTCTCTTTCGATGTTTCAGTTAAAATGGACGATTGCAGCATATTTATATACCTTTATTTTATTAAAAATCTTTTTTTAAAATCCTCTCAACATATATTTTTCTCTAAAACCATTTATTCTTTTATACTTCCATCATGCCTAGGGCCAAATGAACAGAAACCGTTGTTTGCGCAGTTCTATTTGTAATCGTTTAAGTTCTAAATTAAAACAAAAAAAAAAAAACTTACAGACTACAAACGCATTCTGCATACACAAAATGCGAGATAAAATTAGTAATAATCGTGCAAATTAGTTGAAACAATGTAAACTCTAATATAGGCTAAAAAAGTGTGCACACCTCATTAATGCATATACGTGCGGAGAAAACGGCGAGAGTTAGAACAAATAGTTAGTGTGAAAAAGGGTCCTGGGATCTCGGCTACTAGGAACTAAGGCAAGCTGCCGCTAGTGCCAGGATAGCAGCCATCAGCTCAGCTATTTCATTAAGGCGACATACACAAGACATACAGAAGGCAATGTGTTAAATACCTTCTCCCAGCTCGCTTAGCACCAATCTCACTAACTGGCCTGCTACACTGACAAACCGAAAAAATGAAGACGTTATTCTTCTAAAATTGAATAATCTACTTTATCGGCCGAAAAGTAACCCTACCGATTTTGCACTACTTCGTAACTTTTAGAATTTTAAATTACTAATACGAGCTTTGACGTGAAAACGTCTACTCGCTCGTTAAATACAGTGATAGCCGGTCGAGGTCAGTTTTCCACTAATAAGTCGAAAATTAGAAGAACTATTCCATAGTTACAATATAGAATTTTGACAAGATAGAAGCAAATAACTGATGAAACATAGTTTTATAACAAGTTTCAGTCATCGCACGAAGGTGCAATTCAGACTTATATAAATGTTCCCTCAAACATGCACCCTTTTGCGATTTCGTAGAAATGTTTCGTGTCAAATCATCTTCATTTTACTAGCCTATAGAATTAAATAGCTAATAACTACGGGACTTATAACGCGTTAACAACCGTTGAGTCCACAGCGGGTATAGCATGTCTTTACGAGTTCGTCGCGCGCGATTTGATTGGCCTGTGTAGTCATCGTATGAGTGTGTGCGCATGCGCGTGATAGAATTATCTTTGTGTAAAGTTTAAAATTAATGTAGTTTGGAAACGCGTCTAGCTATGGACGTTGATTCGGGTGTTGTTTTAAAGAGCTCGCAAAGCACTACTAAAAACTAAAACGTGTCAATTTTTCTTTTGGAAATGATGTCCAGAATTACTTACATACTTGATCTTTTTTTGAAGTAAAACTTCTTTTGGCACGGCAGAGTAAAACTCATTTGTGAAATTGAAATTTGTATAAAAAACAGGCTTTGGAATGGAACATTAAGCTAAGGTGAAGATAGGGTAGAATGCTTTCCTCGTAACTTAAATGTCGTAGATTCGATCCCGGCAGTCGGTACCATTATTTTTTTTCTTTTACCATTCTAACCCACAAGTGGGGAATGGTACCTACTAGTTTTGGTCAAAAATCACTTTTCAAAAATTTTACAATATCTTTCCGTTTTGAGGTCCCCCGAATCCAAAAAACATATGTTTTAAAAAACTCTGTGCGTCTGTTAGTCTGTCTGTGAACTCGATACAGGTCAAACGGATGAGCGGATTGAAACCAAATGGCAGGATGTTTGGTATGCAAATATGAAGAGCCCTATTGTTTTTGGGGAAAATCGTCGCATGCGTAGAAGAAATATAATTATGCTATAACGGTGTTTTTTATATAATAATGGTATACTTTTCATAACGGCTTATTATTCTATTTATTGTTTTAAGAAAGTTTAGTTAAAATTTTTTTTGACGTGATAACGTCTTATAAATTGATGAAACACCAATCTTATAAATTGATGAAACACCGGCTGCATGCACGAAAAAGTGTCACGTTCCGAAATGTGTCACGTTCCGAAATGTGTCACGTTCCGAAAAACTATCGTCCGTAAACCGACTTTACAGACAACCAATTTTTTTTCTAAACTTTATAGTTTCGGAAATATTTTGAAAATAAAAATAATCAGCCGCTCTTTTGTTTTACGGATCTGTCAGAAATAAACTAGTTTGGCATGCTTTGATTATTTTTACATGACGTGGAACATATTATGTAGATAACCATGGCAACGAATAGCAAATATCATATTGTATACTAGCCATTACCCGAGTCACCTCTCACGATATCAGAAATTTTATTTTCTTTATTATAATCAAATGTCAAGATTTTTGAAGTTGGAATGGTCCCGTCGCCCTATTGGCTGGAATTTTTTTTATATACCTACCAGTTTTACTTTTGTAGTGTGTAGTGTAAGACACACAGTCTCTTATTTTCTAATAAACGTTTGTAACACGTCTATAATTGGTATCAATGTAATTTTTAGAAAACGTGAATTAATATAGGTACGTGTTATAAATTGGCGCCCGATGTGGGGCGCCAATTAGTAACACGTCTATTAATTGATATCAATGTTATTTTTTGAAAACGTGAATTAATAAGGTCGTTACAAAAAATAAAAAAAACAATTTATAAAGAATATATGAATATTGAATCATTTCGTAAACAGGTTAAGACTGCACGTTCCGTCGAAGACAGTTGTCTGACTTACATCCAACGCCTCATGTATCCCCTCTTCTCTGTTGGAACGCCAGTGATGGCGTGCATTTTAGGATGTGTTGTTACATGTTGTATTTTGACAATTCCGTTCGGGTCTCGTATTGTCTCACCCCATCATTCACTCGGTCTGAGCTACTACTATTACATACGGCAGAGAGCAACCCTTACTAAATGCCGGAGTGTCGTTGCTCCTCAGTCACATGCAACCCTTTCTTGTTCATGTCTGTGTGGTTTCATTACACATCGTCTCCCCTCCTCCGTCGTCTGGTTCCAACGACACTCCGTGTCTTCAGCTCTGCCGGAATTGTAATATATTCGGCCGAAGCGACGCGTTAATGAATTGTGAAAAGTCGAATGAAAAGGATCATGCTAATTAATATTAATGACGACTGATAAATTATCACCCACTTGATCCAACTTCCCCAATTTGCTATTAAAATTGATATTGATTGAAACACTTTACAGCAGCGGTTGTCAACCTTTTAGCGGACAAGGAACACATAGTGGCAAAATGAAATAAAGGCGGGCCTCGTTCATAATTTTGTTACTAGTGATGTAACGAATATTTGCATTCACATTTTTTTTCTTTTTTTGATATTCACTTTCGCGAAATTTATGCAAATATTTTGCGAAAAAATCATATTTCTTAAAAAAATGTAGCCAATTAGGCGGCAGGATCAGTCCAACTTTACAAATATTGACATTTGACATCTATATGTTACGGTCAATGTCCGGAATCCGGGCAATGTCCGAAATCGGACAAGGTTCAAAAAATAGATTTTTTATAAACATGAAACGCTGACATTTGATTTTATCTTTATCATGATAAGTTATCATTAACGCTTTATGAAATTTTTATCACTGATATCAACTATTGAAGAATATATTTTTCAGCTTTCTATTACAATTAATGATGATAGCGGTCCCGTCCGGTTTCACCCGGGTGCAAAAGAACGAATGGGGAGGGTGGTACATGAGTACGCTCATTCATCTTAGTTTACCGAGATGAATGTTGTGTCCAAATGTCATGATGATCGGAGTTACCGTTTAAAAGTTTTTGTCCTTCAAAAATTACTGTAATTAATAAAATAAAATATAATAAATATTTAATTTATAAATTTTAAGAAATTAAAATGTAAGCCTAAGAAATCAGTGTAGAAAATAAAAAAAAATAAAAATATATCCACCGACGTGGGGTTTGAACCCACGATCCTGACACCTCATGCTCTATCGACTGAGCTACCCGGGCTTGTGATGTGAAGCGCTAATAATGCAATCTTTAGTTAAGGCATTTCACTTGATAATATTTGTCGGACGGACAAATTTTGAGATACATTTTGCAACATTTTTCATTCATGCTCCACTCCAATTGGTCGTAGCGTGATATTATATAGCCTATGCCCTATAGCCTTCCTCGATAAAGGGGCTATCCAACAAAAATTTTTTTTTCAATGCGAACCAGTAGTTTCTGAGATTAGCGCGTTCAAACAAACAAACAAACAAACTCTTCAGCTTTATATATTAGTATAGATTGAAAACATATATAATTTATTAATTATTATATTAGTAATGCCTTTTTGTATTTTTTTTATTCATTAAAATAAATAAAATGTGTGGAAATAAATTATACGTGTTTTCAATTATCAATAATAATTGTAATAGGAAGCTGAAAAATATATTCTTCAATAGTTGATATCAGTGATAAAAATTTCATAAAGCGTTAATGATAACTTATCATGATAAAGATAAAATCAAATGTCAGCATTTCGTGTCTATAAAAAATCTTTTTTTTTAATTGAACCTTGTCCGATTTCGGACATTGCTCGATGTGGCTTGGGCATTGTCTACATTGCCCGGATTCCGGACATTGACCGTAACATATACTAATATATAAAACTGAAGAGTTTGTTTGTTTGTTTGGTAGGTTGTTTGGTTGGTTGAACCAGAGAAATATCTCTGGGCTGAACGCGCTAATCTCAGGAACTACTGGTTCGAATCGAAAAGTTGTTTTTTTTTGTTGGATGGTCCATTTATCGAGAAAGGCTATAGGCTATATAATATCACGCTACAACCAATAGGAGCGGAGTATCAACGAAAAATGTTGCAAAATGTAACTCAAAATTTGTCCGTCCGACAAAAACTTTTGAACGGTACGTTTCGAGCAATGTACAAACGAACCTTTATAGACCGTTGCATTTGAAACATACATAATTTCAGCGATGTCGTTAAGACCCACTGGTCCCTGGACGCATATTAAAGAGGCAACAACAACATTGTTTTGTTCGCATTTAAAGTGTAACCTTACACTACAATGTGTACACCCTTATTGTTCAATAGCTACGTACTTCGACTTAGGTAGGGCTGTTTACAGAGACGTGTGTTATGCATGTAGCTGTGAATCAAATCATTTGCTTATTTGTATTCCTGTTGCGGATCAAACGTAAAACTGCTCTACATAGAATTTTCACTAACCTTTGCCACATCGCGCCAACAAAACTATACGCTTTTCCATCATCACTACATCGAAAAAATTGAGCACACACTTGACACTGGACAACCCACAAGAGAAAAATATTTTTTTTAATTTTAAAATAGTGTGTTTTCAGTATGTATTTAATTTTAGAAAAATACAGAAATATATTGCGGACAATTCTTAGGAAAATTCTGATTATTAATATTAAATTAAAGAATTCATTGAACTGTTTATTTTTCATTTTCTCTAAAAGCGATAAATTTGGAAAATGTATACAGTCAAACCTGAGTGAGTGAGAACTAGATAAGCGAGAAAACTCTCTAAGTGCAGAGAGCAATTGCCAGTTACCGTCTTCGTAACCCTCTAAAAGCCTAGTCAAGAACTGAAATATATGAGAAAAATAGACCCCAGTCTCCAAAAAATATGAGCAATAGCTTATTCGACTTGGAAAAATATTTTTAAATTATTTTATGTTTTTAATTTTATGTGTTTTACTAGACATTTTTAAGGTTAGCCGAATAAGTATTTATTTGATATACCTACAAATTAAAAATTTTTTTTTTAATTTTAAATGTATGGTTTAGATGTGTAGAGTTTTATTTATTTATTATAGGTCCTGAAGAAGGCATGAATTTCTGCCCCGAAACGTTGACGATTAAAAGATGTTCTAGTGAATAAAAAATGTTTTTATATTTAGTCTTGTATCCCGTATAATTTTATCATACCATAATATCAAGGTGTCTTATTTTATTTTGTTAACAAAATATTCGGAATAAGAGTTTTTTTTTATTTTTTTCGCCAACAAAAACGAAAAGACAAAAAAGCCCCTCAGATTTTTGGCTATTACTCAAAAACTACAAGCGATAGCGAAAATTGGAGAAAATATTCTTAAAGAAAGAAAATTTTCAATAAAAAAGTCCTACTTCCGGAACTCTATCTGTATTATTTATTTATAGTTTTAATTTAACGTTGAAAATAGGGTTCCGCGCGGCATTTGCAGCTCGAGTGCTCCGCCTGTTTTGAGAGTACAACACATAAAATAATTTTTTTATAGTATTAAATAACAATTTAAAAGTTTGAAATAATTATGGTGCCATCTTAACACTTGAAAGAATAAAGTTCCGTAGATTTTTTTAAAATTCTTTTTTATGAAATTGAGGCTATTGTATAACTATTTTTTTTTTTTCTAAAAACCGTTTCCATTGAAAACAACAAAAAATGTTTAAATAATTGGCCTATTTTTTGCCTCATAGAGCTCTTTTTACATATACCTATATACTTAACAAGTTTTTGCATCATTCGTTTTTTTTTGTTATCTTTTTTAGCATTTATGTCGAATTATATATAGATATATGTTTATCCCTACATATATGCTGTATTTTTATTGACCTTTATAAGTGAGAAAGGCCACTCCTGTACCTCTATAAATTAGAAACTCGGGTTAGTGAAAAACCCCCATAAGCGAAAAAGAGATCGCGGTCCCTTGAACTCTTGCCTATTCAGGTTCGACTGTATTATGTCGAACACGTAAATATTTTGTCTATATTTCTCTGGCAATTTAAATTCCAGCGACATAATTTTTACTTCTTTAATATAAGTATAACAAAAATAATGAATGCCTTCAGAAAATTATATAATTCAATTACTGAACCCAGGAACAGCTTCGGGCTTTGACCTTGCTTTTAAAATGTCGATGTATAGAAACAGTATTTTAGTCGAGCGGCAAACTTCAGTTGCTCGACGCGGTCATAAGGTCGCCTCGTGCTTCTATAAAACACAATAATGAAACTTATGAGGCGAAAAATATAATTTAAATGCAAATTTTCGTCGACGAAAACTCTCACCTCATACATTACATTGTTATACGTGTATGCATGGTAAACATCGCTTTACTATTATAGTCGTTCCGTTTAAAGTTTTTGAAAATTTCAGAGCTGCACAAAATACTTAAATAAAAAGGCCAAGTGCGAGTCTGACTCGCGCACCGAGGGTTTCGTAAAAAGCTTGTAGGTATGTGAATAGTTCGTCCATCACGGGAATCGAGTCTCGAAGATTTTTCCAACTTTGCCGTTGGAAAACTGTTGTCTCCCATACATCGACATAGCTCGCGGACAGTTTACCAACTAAGCGTGTAATGGCAATGAGTTCAGATGGATTACTAAACTGTATTGTATCGTGGCTATACCTGATAGGCTTATTGTCGTACCGTGTTGTATTCGAGAGTTGTCATATTGTGCTGTATAAACGCACCGGTAGCGGACGCTTGTTTTATATTTGAAGTGTTATTGTGTACGTGCGTAGCGCATGTTGTTGCGGTTTAAAAACATTATTTTTTTTTGTGATATAACTACAAATTTACGGTTTTCGGATATTTTATTTTACTTGTGCTATAAGACATTCACATTACTTTTTGCCAAATTGCATGATTTTTGTAAAAAATAAAATAGTTCATAGTTTGGATTAAACATTTTTGTAAAAAGAAAAATAGAAAAGACCAAATCCAAAATATTATAATATATATAATAATAAATAAATTATAATATATACTATAATAATTTTTTGGATTTTTCTTTTTACAAAAATGTTGTACCCTATAGGTTTTGATTCCCAAGAGTCTTGACGGACAGACGGAATCCTAAAAAGTAGGAATGATTTTAGATAAATGATCTATGAGTGGACAAACTATAGCAACGGAAGTTTGTTCTTGTGTAGGTACATATATAAATAGTCCTCCAAACATAACAAGATGAGGTCCAGTTAATTTATAACGTGCCTGTTAGGACAATATTTTGCATAATTTTTATTTGTTTAACCTATTGGGTTCTCCGATTATACAAAAACCTTGCTTATTACTTTAGCGTACCATTGAACTTTATTTTTTTGTAGAAAATTGACATTTTTGATAAATTTCGTAAAAAAAGATCAAGGAATTGTTTAATGTTTCAATAAAATCTTCATATTTTTTTAATTATTAATTTTTTATTATTCATAGTAAAATTATTCTTATTCTTATTATTTTTATTTGTTGTAACACAGTTTAGTCGCATTAGTGAATTAAGGACAAACGCACACAGGCATCGTGACATATTTCATTGAAATACCAAACGGGTCAGTGCATCTTACACTTTTGTATAACAAACGCAATAGTGTCGAATGAGTCAACACTTTTTACATTGGAGCACGATAACAAACACACATAATTTATTATTACATTCGCTGTAGTGATGTGTCGCTCTTGAGCGTGTCCTTCATAATGAACGACTCCTTTCTCGGAGCGAGTCGCTCTTTTTTTGTGAATGACTCACTCCGATCGTCATTGCTCTGTGCTTAGCTGTTCTGTACTTGTTGCATTCGCACATTTGCAGAGCGCACACAGCACAGGCCACAGAGGCACTAGTGAATTTTGCACGTACGGAATTATCTTTGCTAAATCATTTAATGTTGAATGAAACACTGTAAGTATAATAGTACTGAGCTTAACAGTGACTTAAACCATTCACATTGACGTCGTTGACAAAAATATAATATTATAACAATAAACAATATTATTGTTGTTAATCTTTTATTATACTTTATAGTTTATCCGAAATGCGAATACAAGATCAGTATCATATTAAAATGAGCTCAGAGCTGAGTGTGTATTGCGCTGTGCAATGCTTCGTGACTCCTGAGCAATGAGCATGCATGATGACAGTAAGTTCACACCTCTGCTGTCTGCATTCTTGTGTAGTGCGTACTGTCTAGTGTCGCTCCTTTGAACGACTCTTTTCAGTGAGCGGAGCGCACGGAGCCAGCTCCCAATAAAGTCATGTGGACATATCACTAATTCGTTTGGTTTGTGACAGCAGCACCGCCTCCGTCCGCGATTTTTCATGGTCTTGTAACGTTGTGTCAAATGAGCATTTTTCAAAAAACTGTAATAAAAATTAAACGAAATCTTTAATTATTAAAATTTGTATACTTATCCAGTTATGGAGATACAATGTTTGTGTAATGGCATTGGAAAAAACATATTGAGTATGATTATTATTTGGAAAAATAAAAAAAAAAGTATAACAAAAAAATGTATGGTGGAATTGTTCCTCTTTTATAGATCTACAAATTCGAGCGAAGCCGGACTGAGCCGCTGGTATGTATAAAGGAGTAGAAATAAGTAAGTTTAAACAGATCATTGTATTTTAATTTATCTTACAATAAGGTAACCGCGATTCATCTATAACATTACATTATTTTACAATAAATATTATAAAAAAAAAAACTATCTTAAAACTATATAAATTATACCTATATTATATACAACTAAAAACATACATTAAACATATTATATACAACTAAAAACATACATTAAACATATTATATACAACTAAAAACATACATTAAACATATTATATACACTAAGTTTATATCAATTTGATTTAAAAAAACATGGTGGATTGACTCTCGAATCTACTTAAAGAGAGTCCAAGGGAAAGGCTGATTTACAACAACGTCGCTGAGTATTCTTATACCTTTGTCGGCGAGTCTAGTCATTTCGTGATCCTTTTTATGTTTAAATAAATCGCAAGATTTTTTAAACTCTGCGTGACAATATTTGCATTCAAGACTTTTAAGCAATTCATTTTTATGGCTTTCCATGCTGCGTTTGGATCTAAAATTTTCACCACAATTTTCACACATTGTGTAAGCCATAAAGACTTTTTTTTTAGAAACGGTGCCTTTCTTTCTATAGTTTTGCGTTCTTGTTTTGTTTATTATTCTGCCAACCTTGACAATATCCATATTTTCAAAGGTCACAGCCGAATTTGTAATATTGACAAGAGCATTGTGTGGAGCCGGCGTTTCTTCATCGATTCCATAATTTTCCTGAAGATTGTACTCTTTGTAACTCGATAAATCACTACTTATTTCAGAAAGTTCACTGGGATCTCTTGTAATGGCAGGCGAGGGCGTTTCTTCAGAGTAATTATTTTTTTCATGAAAAATAATGTACTCAGTTAATTCGTCGTACAAAGATAAATCAGTTCTTATTTCAGGAAGAATGTGATCTGCCGAAATGACTTGCCTGGGAGTTACTTCAATGGCTTCAGTTTCTTCACTGGGATCTCTTGTAATGGCAGGTTCAGGCGTTTCTTCAGTGTAATTATTTTTTTCATTAAAAATAAGGTACTCACTTAATTCGTCGTACAAAAATATTTCAGGAAGAATGTGATCTGCTGAATTGACTTGCCTGGGAGTTACTTCAATGGCTTCAATTTCTTGAAAATTGTTGTTTTCGTCTTGAATGATTTCCATGGACTCTTCCGATTCGTGGTATTTCGTAGCGTCAGTAAGATTCGCTGACACTTCTTCATTGACTCCGTTATTTGAATCAGGTACTCGCTCACCCAATCTCTCGCATAGATGCATTACAAATGCGATAGTGTCGAATTTCCGCATGCAAAAATAACATATGTGAGAAGTTCCGCTCGTCAAGTTTTCACATACACTCGAAACGTTTTCCATCATATTAATATTATATCATTACAATAAACAGTAATTATTTCACAAATTCACAATAGCTTGTCTGTTTACGAATGTTTAATTTCAATACACTTCCCGTCTCTAAGAAGGATTCTAACATACTGACTATATTTTAGATATCAACTTCAGGTCAACTCTGATCTAATAAAAGTAATTGATTATCTGCTAGTTTTATTCCGCAATTCTTATTGGATGAAAAGTGCAGAGGTAAGAAATTTATTGCTGAAAACGATCGGATCGAATTATTTAAAATTAAAACTTGATAGGAGTAGGTACACGTGACCGATCTTATTTATTTAACCCCTTCGGACCTGAATTTGATATTTTTGAAAACTATAACCTGATCCTTTTGCAGTGAAAGGAAGGTGCAGGTTATAGATTTTATAGAAGTTACTTTAAATTTAACTCATGTATTTACGTATTATATTAAAATATATTCTAGCAGTAATTATGATTTCTTTATTTTAAAATTTATTGAAATTATGTCTATATATTTAATCTAATAGTTAATTGATTAGGTAGCCTCAGTCCACCCGGTTGATACTGACTTATTTTTAAAAACTGATTTGATTAATGAAATTTAACAGAAGAAGTAGATTTAAACTCCGAGCCAATTTTACTCTTTAAATGCTAAAACCAGAATGCTCTTTTTGAATTTTTAAATATTTTAAAAATATCTTTGAAGGTAATTGTGCAATTAATGATAAAATGTTATTCAATTGATATTAAAACAGGGGTATACTGAGGCTAATAAAGTTATGATTTATGATATTATAATTTTAAAAATGAGACGTGTCTAATAATTGGACCCGTTACAAAATCCAATTTTTTTAGGGTGTCTTATTTAGAAAGGGATTGTGAATTATAGACGCTCAACCGCTGACATTATTTAGAATGTAATTAAGGTAGATATATTCAGTGAAAAAATAAATTTAACATTTACAAATGGAAAATCCTATGTCCATTGAAATAGATAACAGGTCAAAAAAAAATTTTTTTTACGCACAATAAAAATAAATTACATCATGAAAATGCGTAAGTTATACTAAGTAATACGCAATCAGAATGTACACGTTTAGCAGCTTTGCGTGAATCGATTATTGCGGTCAACACTTGACTCGATATTTCAACTACCCACATAGTATTTCTGTGTTTTGTTTGGAATGCCTGCATCTCAGATAAGCCACGAGCACAATGAAATGTTTATATTTGGTGTTTAATTACGCTGACTGAAATTACACACGCGTTAGAATAGTTTGCCCATTGTGAATGTCGAGTTATTGAAATTGTTTCTATTTATTATTCAACAAAATCTTTTCAGTCCGAAGGCCATTAAAAACAATATATTTATTTACTAAACATACTGGTTAAATTTTCGTTAATTATTTTTGCCTTCCTCAGGACCTGAAAAAAATAGTAAATCGTCTCCCGTACCTACTAGGTATTATAAAATTAAAACTAAGGTGTCTTATTTTATTATATCAAAATCTTTTCAGTCAGTTATTTTTGAAAATCGAAAAACAAAACTATAATAAAACAAAACTTAGCGAAAACATGTTTTATTAAAACTGATCCAGAGCTGACAAATATTAATTGCCGTCAGTAAAGTCATCACAGATAATTACACAAATTTAAGTTTTCATAACCTCATGCTATAAGTTATAAAATTTTATGAACATACTGTTTGTAAATGAAGTTTTTGATCGTCGAATATGCTACATCTGCTAATAAATTAACAGGTAATTTTTTTGAAATACATTTTTTCAGTCCTGGGTATTATTGATCCGGGTAATAATTACTTATGCTAATTTGAATCATCTCTATATATTTCCAGAATGTTTTATTATCTTTATTTCTGATTATTGAATTTATTTCATAACTTTTTACCATTTCAACCCACAAGTGGGGAATAGTAATAGTTTAGGTCAAAAATCACTTTTCAAAAATTTTAAAATATCTTTCCGTTTTGAGGTCCCCCGAATCCAAAAAAACATATTTTTGGAAAAACTCTGTGCGTCTGTTTGTCTGTGAACACGATACAGGTCAAACGGATGAGCGGATTGAATCCAAATTTTGGGAGGATGTTTGGTATGTAAATATGAAGAGCCCTATTGTTTTTGGGGGAAATCGGCGCATGCGCAGAAGAGATATATGCTATAACGATGTTTTTTTATGTAATAATGGTATACTTTTCATAACGGCTTATTATTCTATTCATTTTTTTATTTTTTTTCTAAACTTTATAGTTTTGGAAATATTTTGAAAATAAAAAAAAAATCAGCCGCTCTTTTATTTTATGGATCTGTTACAAATAAACTAGTTCGGCATGCTTTGGTTAATTTTCACATGACGTGGAACATATTATGTAAGTAGCCATGGCAACGAATAGCAAATATCATATTGAATACTAGCCATTACCCGCGTCATCTCACGCGACAGAATAGATTTATACATGCAGTAAACATAATTATGTTTGGTGAATTGAATTATCGCTATATATTTGGAGAAATAATTACCTGAAGAACAAATGAACCGAATAAATAACTACTTACGTTCGGTGAATATGGCCAGAAAATAACCGAATATAAACCTATAAGAGCATCGCTTAATTATAATTGGGTCAAAAGTACACTACAAATAATATCCATGAGTACAGGTGGTTGAATTCGAGTTCACGACAATCTGGTTCAGAGTTTAGCACGCTATTCGCTTTACCAGTACGTCCTCCATCCCAGAAACATACCCAATCAACATCGCCGAGATGATAGCAGATTTATTTATAAGCTACCTGCGAGAAGCCTACTTCACACCAGAAGCTTGTAATAGGGGAAGACAGGAGAAAAAGGCACTACATATTATACGTGTAGAGCGGCGGTGTTTTTTTTAAACTTGACAATAAATTGTATGAGCCAGTCCGTCGTCTCTTCTCATGTACACGAATTTGTACTCCAATTAAAGCCGCTTTGTATCAGTCGGAGCTATATAATAGCAAACGCACCGGAGCTGTCTTGTAATCAATTATGTCATCCGTAAAAATGATTTGCGAACGGATTTATAATCTCTGACTTATTTACTATGATGCTTTTATTGCAAGTTGAAGTACCATAAAGTACTAGTGATGTGTCCACATGACTCTTTATTGGGAGTTAGCTCCGTGCGCTCCGCTCACTAAAAAGAGTCGCTCAGAGCGAGTCGTTCAAAGGAGCGACTCTAGACAGTACGCACTGCACAAGAGTGCAGACTGCAGAAGTGTGAACTGTCATCATGCATGCTCAGGAGTCACATAGCATTGCACAGCACAATACACACACTCAACTCTGAGCTCATTTTAATATGATTCTGATCTTATATTATTCGCATTTCAGGTATACTATAAAGTATAATTAAAGCTTAACAATAATAATGTTTATTGTTACAATATTATATCTTTGTCAACGACGTCAATGTGAATGGTTTAAGTCACTGTAAGCTTAGTACTGTTGCACTTACAATGTGTCATTCATTAAATGACTCAGAAAAGATAACTCCGTACGTGCAAAATTCACTAGTGCCTCTGTGGCCTGTGCTGTGTGCGCTCTGTAAATTTGCGAATGCAACAGTACAGCACAGCTCAGCAGTCAGCACAGAGCAATGGCGCTCGGAGTGAGTCATTCACAAAAAAAGAGCGACTCGCTCCGCTTCGTGAAAGGAGTCGTTCATTATGAACGACTCGCTCAGGTGACACATCACTATATAAAGTACGCTACAATTATCTGAGGAAAATCAATAGATCGAAACAGAGTTTTTAAGTAATAAGAAAAATCGCAGGTTTGTGGACAAAAGTTATATTTATAAATGTACGACGTTTAGTCTATAAATTTAGACTTTTTCAAGTACAATATGAGAATTATTTAAGTGTCTGTTCTATAATTAATAGAATTGTTTTTTCTAATAAAACACATTTCACTGATATTACGTTTCTTCCAATTTGACTCTTTATCTAATATTTGAACTTCGTTAAATAGAAAATGTCCAGTGTCGAAATGATGAAATGACAACGCGGTCTTATTATCACTTAATAAATTTATGTTTCTACAGTCCATTCTGTGTTGGTAAATTCTATGTTTCAGTAACTGTCTTGTTTGCCCCACATAACACTTACTACATTCACAAGGTATTTTATAAATATATAACTTTTGTCTACAAACCTGCGATTTTTCTTATTAATTATTACCGATGGACACGATATCTAATATAGAGATTTTAAGATTCAAAACAGAACACTAAGATTAATATTCAACTTAAAATATGCTGAATCTTGTCGCCCGACATTCAAAAATAACAAAATATTAACGTATTACGGGATTTTTGGTTGTGAACTGTTAACTGTAATGTATACCTAGGTCCTAGACTAAAACATTTCAATGCCAGATACAACTACAATAAAATGCTACAATACTCGGCCCAATAGCGACGTTGCCATGAAGCATAAAACGGCATTTTATGAAAAATCACCTATATATGTCACCGTAAAATTGTAAATACCGTTAGGTTGTAATCTGTCTCGCGAGATTGTGAACTGTCGATAGATTGTGAACCTTAACGTACTGCTTACAATTTAACGTATTATTATTCGGTAGATTGCAATTTATCGAAGTGAAACTGTCAAATTGTGAAACGGAACGCATCTCGCGCGCTGATTGGTTGAACGGCATATGCCCCGCGCCACCATATTTGTTTGTTAATTCGTTTGTTATCTAATAGATAATTTTGTTACGTTTTCATATGTTTTTTTCATATGATTTGTTTTTTTTTAATTTTGATTGATCGTTTTTTTCTTAAAGAAAATTTCATTACTTTTTCAATTTTAATTTGTGTTTGAGGAGAAAATATTGTTACGTTTCTGATTTTTTTATTTTGATAAAAAAAATTCTTACCATGTGATGTCAGAATTATTGATTACCTACCAAGTAAAGAATAAATACTTGATGTCACAATTCTTGAAGTGCATTCATTTTATTTGACTGATACCCGTGTTTCATCCTAACTCTATGGACACAGAACGGTCTACTATAAAGCCGACCAATCAGGGACAGCCTTCGGACAGTTGACAATATGACAATTTTAAGATTGTAATTTGACGGTTTCACTTCGATAGATTGCAATCTATCGAATAATAATACGTTAAATTGTAAGCAGTACGTTAAGGTTCACAATCTTTCGACAGTTCACAATCTCGCGAGACAGATTACAACCTAACGGTATTTACAATTTTACGGTGACATATACATAGGATATAAAATATATGCAAGGTTACCTGAAGTGGTAAAAAATGCAAATAATGAATTTCAATTTAAAAGAAATCTAATGCAGTATTTTTTATAATCTATGCTATATGATCTAAATGATTTGATGTCACTGTAATGACCATGTTTTTTTGTATTGACGTTTTGTATCAACTTTATAATAGCTCGGCAAATAAATGTATATCTATCTATCTATCCGTGGTCTTGTGTGTCGCAACGGAACGTTACATGGACAGCGGCGATCTTGATTTTATCAGATGCTAGCATCTTAATTTTTTTATCCGATATAAAAATCATAGTTTTTACCATTCCAACCCACAAGTGGGGAATGGTACTAGTTTAGGTCAAAAATCACTTTTCAAAAATTTTACAATATCTTTCCGTTTTGAGGTCCCCCAAATCGAAAAAACATATTTTTGGAAAAACTCTGTGCGTCTGTTAGTCTGTTGTCTGCTAGTCTGTGAACACGATACAGGTCAAACGGATGAGCGGATCGAAACCAAATTTTGGGAGGATGTTTGGTATGCAAATATGAAGAGCGCTATTGTTTTTGGGGAAAGTCGGCGCATGCGCAGAAGAGATATTTGCTATAACGGTGTTTTTTATATAATAATGGTATACTTTTCAAAACGGCTTATTATTTTCTTTATTTTTTCAAGAAAGTTTTGTTAAAAATTTTTTTTTCTAAACTTTATAGTTTCGGAAATATTTTGAAAATAAAAAGAAATCAGCCGCTCTTTTGTTTTATTGATCTGTCAGAAATAAACTAGTTCGGCACGCTTTGATTAATGTTTACATGACGTGGAACATATTATGTAGGTAACCATAGTAACGAATAGCAAATATCATCTTGAATACTAGCAATTACCCGCGTCACCTCACCCGATATCAGAAATTTTATTTTCTTTATTATAATCAACTGTCAACATTTTTGAAGTTGGAATGGTCCCGTCGCTCAATTGGCTGAAATTTTTTATCAGAAAACATCCATTTGAAAATGATTAACACGCGAAATGTACACGATAGGGATGTGAAAAAATAATCGATTTTTATTTTAATCGATTATTTTTTTCTTATATCGATTTTTTGTAATCGATTTTATTTATGACAATAATCGATTTTTAATTAATCGATTATAAAAAGTACACATTTTAATCGATTTTTGTAAATGGCGCAATCTGGGCGACAGACGATTCTTTTTAGTTTTTTGATTCTTTAAATTCAAAGTTTAAAGCATGATTTATTTTGTATTTTAGTTTTCATACCAAAAACTTGTAGGTTTATTTTTGATTCTTATTGTTTGATTTTATTTTTATTGTAAATTACAATTTGTAATAAAATGTCAAATTGTACTAGAAATTGTTTCAACAATTCTAATCTGTATCAATAACCATAAGGTTGTCATTTTGGTTATTATTATTATACTTACCATTTTAATGATTTTCTATCTAATAAATTGTTAATATTATTCTCTTAATTTTGTTATACATATAGAAATAATCGATTTTTCTACAAAAATCGATTATTTCTTTTAAAATCGATTTTTTAAAAATCGATTTATATTCAAACGAAAAAAATCGATTATTAATTAATCGATTTTTTTCATTCAATGTCACATCCCTAGTACACGACGTAATAAACAAAATCAATAATTGTTGAGTTTCCCTTTTTACCGATCGTTAAAGTCTCCATTTGGACATAATTTTTCTATTGCTTTCAAGCATCGCTATTTAGATAAAAACAGAAAATTAGTGAATTATACAAATTGCAAATATTTATCAGGGATCGTATTTTAGCAGTGCTATAACAGTTTTTTTGCTGTGAAACATCTATTAGCTCGCCTTGGCAGTAAACCATGCCAAACGGCATGACGCTCTCTTATACCTTACGCCACAGCAATCGACTCCTTTGTGTGTGTGCGCGCGCGTATACTATAAACTTTGTTGCTTCTCTGTGTGAGATGTGTACTGCGTGTGCCTTTCTATCCGACTATAGTATATACTTGACACGTTCACCGCTTGTTTCACATCCGCCAGGCGTTCCACGACAGCTTGCATTTTTTAAAAATATAATGTGGATATTACACGATGTTATTTAAATTGCGTCTGTTCTTCATTTTTGGCAGTTTGACGAAGTTTTCAGTCGTTAGTTGATTACTTGATTTAATCAAACATATTGTAATAAAGACCCCCCAGCAGGCGACGATAATGAATTCCGCGAGACAACAATCGGCTCGTCATTCTAACAACGACACACATATTGTTGTGGAACAGCAATCGGCTTGTTGTTCTAATAATGATACACATATTGTTATGGGGCAACAATCGGCTTGTTATTCTAACAATGACACTCGAAATGTTGTGGGACAACATTCGGCTTGATAGTTCAAACAATAACAATATGCGTAGGTAAAAAGGCTTTGTTGCCAAATTCCAGACAACAATGAATGCAAGAAAAAGAAAGAACTATCCAGCGCATATATATACCCACCGCGATAGCTCAGTAGACAGACCAGTCATACATTGTGCATCATCAAGTTAACAATCGACAAATAGTTGTGACATAAATTGACAGTCAGTACCGTGAACAGTACTGAGGTAACTGCTGAGATAAATAAATAAATGAACTGTGTAAATAATAGTGTACGAAATAAATACAAGTACAGTGTGGTTAATAAACCGTTGATTTCAATTATATTAAACTGGACCAATATAAATAATCTTGTGTATATAGTGTACAAAAATAGTGACTTTGTATTCTTCATTACTTATTCTTTTATTTTATTAGTTAGAATTGTTGCTTTGTTTTCGTTACGTTGTAGAGAAGTACTTTTAGTTTTTTGTTTATTTGTTTTGTCAACGTTTCACTATTGTAAATAAATATTTTCCACCAAATACAAGAACAGTTCTGTTACAATATTTAAAAATTGAAATAAATGTATCTAGAACCTTATTTTCTTTTTAAAATAAATTACGCAGGAAATAACATTAGAGATGATGACGTAGCTTTATACTTGCAATTTAATGTGCAGGAGCTTCCCGAGTTATATATCTAACTTTTTATAGCTCCAGGCATGGTTTGACTATAGGCATTCAGTATACTTGGACGGAGTTACATAGCTCACGCGATACTAAATTAGTGAACCACCAGTGAGACAGTTACTATTTATACAGTAGCGGCACCTATTTAATGACATTTGCAGTGATTATGATGATTTTTTTTTATTTGATAATTCACAACTTGAGATTTCTACACTATTTTAAAAATTTGATTTATTTCCTTCTAGTTGAAAATATATATTATGATAATTTTATTAATAATAAAAATAATATAGTGAAGCTTGATAACAAACGATTACATGTAGAGCGCAGTTAGATTTGATCTTACATAGATAAAATATTTACTCACATCATTTTTTCAGAACTCGTGAAAAGAAGTGGGTTATTCCATGCAAATCGACCGATAGTTGAAATCGACCCCTTCCGATTTGGATGAAATTTGGTCAAAAGTTCTCTTCCATCCTATAACTAAGTTTTACCAGCAGACAAACATTGAAAACACTTTTTCAGAAGTTATTCAAATTTCAATTTAATATTTTTCAAATCTTCGAAGATTATTTTTTTAATATCTCGAAAACTATTATAGTTAAAAAAATTGACTTTGGTTCATTTTAAAAAGATTATTTGGACTAAATCAAAAACTTATATTTTAGTTGACTCAATTTTGCTTATAGACTACCTCTATCTGTTTTTAAAAGACCCTCAAATTTTTAGAGAGCCGTTTTTTTTCTTTCGAAATTATCAATTTTTGAATTTTGAAAAAAATAATAACATATTTTGTTTCGCAAACTTTTAATAAGATAATCTTAAAATCCTCTCTGAAAATTTTTGAGAGAGGTTGTCTACAAAAAAATTTGAGCCAAAAAATAAGTTTTTGATTTATTATATTTTGAAAAATTTAAATTTGCAATTTTTTGGTTTTTAAATATATTTTTATATAGTCTCAAAGTAGTATATCCTCTTTAAAATGAACCAAGGTCGATTTTTGTAACTATAATAGTTTTCGAAATATTAAACAATAAAATTGGAAGATTTGAGAAATGATATTTTTTTTAATTTTGCGTAACTTTAGAAAAAAAAATTTAATTTTCCGTTGATAAAACTTTGTTTTAGGATGAAACAAAACTTTTTGCCAAATTTTATCCAAATCGGAAGGGACTGATTCCAACTATCGGTCGATTTGACATGGAACAACCCTAGTATTTCTTCAAAAAGCAATAAAAGTGTAATAAATCAAAAACTGAAGCGTAAAGAATAATAGACAATTTAAATAAGGACTTAAAATATTGTTTGTTTAATACAACAATGTAGTTATTAATTGTTTGTAGGCACGCCATTGGCTGCGTACTTAGTGATGTGCGAGTTGATTTTGTTAAAGTGGTTTTACGTGTATAGAATTGTTTTGTTGAATGTAAAAATATTTTTTTTATATTAAAAAAAATTGAATTAACAATTTAATTGGACAATTTCAGATATACAATGTGCAATTGTACTTCACCTATTTCCTGGCAGACGAATGAAAAATGCGAGAAAATCTGCATAAATTGAAATTATAATTTTTTCAGTAAAATATTTCAGTATGGTGAAATATGCAAGTATAAATTAAAAACCTTGTTTTTTTAAAAGAGACTTGTTTGAGTCAGTTACATAAAAAATAGAAATAAATAATGTATTTTTGGTGTACTATAGCGGCTCTGTCCGGCTTCGCCCGAATTTGTACTTTGTCACCGTTTTTTCGTCGACTTACGTTGCAAAAGTGGTCTCCATGAGAAACGCTTTTATTTTAATAATAATAATAATTTATTTCATATATGACTACAGAGCCGTGAAATAAGTCAAAAATTGGTACAAATTTCTATATATATTTTTTCAGATCATAATTTGTCTGGGCTATTAAAAATGTTTTTAATTCTTTTTTAAAATTTCCTGTATTCCGAATAGATTTTATACTTTGGGGGATAGTATTGTGTACCCGTATTATAGCGTTGCGTACACCCCTGTACGCTACAGCATGAGTCGTGTTTTCAGTCTTGAAATCATTTCTGTGTCTTGTCTCATACTTGTGGTCAATTATATGATTCGCAAATAAATGCGGATGAGATCGAAAGAACTTCATACATTCTAATATATATAAATCGTAGACTGTAAGTAGATTTAAATGTTTAAAAATGTTGCGACAGCTAGTACGGGGAGGTACGCCCGCCATAATACGGATACACCGCTTTTGAATAATAAAAATTTTTTTGGTATGGGAGGAATTGAGAATTCCCCCAGAACATCAAACCGAACTGTAGAATTGACTGGAAATGGGCAGTATAAACCGACTTTAAGATATCTGTGCCAACATAATTTTTTAACGCATATAAATTAGATATGTGGCTTTGTTTAATTTAGGAATAATGGAGTCTATCTGAGGTTTCCAATTCAGATCCTTATCTATTGTAATTCCCAGAAATTTTATTATATTCTTCAAATCCAGATCAGTGCTTAGCAATTTTACTGTTTGAGGAAAGTAAAAATATTTTCCAAATGTTATAATTTCAGTTTTGGAAATATTGACATTTATAGTTTTTATAGAACCAGGTCTTTAGTGAATTTATATACAACTGTATACTTTAGCTTGTATTTAAAATCAAGTATTTGTTATTTGTATTTAAATACTCAAAATTGGGTATTTTTTACAAGTATACATGTTTCAAAATATTTTTTTAATTAGTTAAGCAAGTATTTGTAGTTAAATATTTAAAATTAAGGATTTTTTACAGGTACCTATATACTTACTTCAGAATATTTTTTTTAATTAGTTGAGCTTGTGTACTTGCTGATAGATCAAGCAATTGTTTGAGAATATTTTTATAAATATAACCCAAAAATATTTGTATTTTTATTTCAAATACTCTATGCAGCAAAAGTATTTGTATTTAAATACTTTTAGAAAGTCTGTCTATGTTCATCCTGATTCCTGAAGGTTCATTTTAAATAGTGGTGAAGGAATTTTTCAAATAGGTACAGTGGTTCCGTAGATTACCCTCACATACACTCACAAAATTCGCACTCTCTCTTTATAATATTAGTATAGCGTTCAAAGTTTTAGCTATATTTTTTTACTTTTACTAGTTTGAATTTCAATGGCTAGAAAAATGTTTTAGGTATACTTATTATTATTTTTCGCTTATAAAATGGTATTGTAGAACGCGTTTCTAAAATTTTGTTTTATTACGTCGATCGGTGCTCTAAGCCTTTGTAAGAGTGTCCTCATCGTTTCTTTGTATTTAATTTATTGTGACATTTTGTCATATTCCGCAAATAATATACCTACCGTATTTTTCAGACTATAGGGCGCATATTTTTATATAGAAGAATGGACTCAAATTTTGGACTAGTCTTATGGTCCGAAGGGAACATTAAAATATTTTTTTCAATAAATCGCGGCTCTAAATTTATGTTAACAATAAATAAAAATTATGATCCAAAATATATTTTTTTAAAAATCATCTTATAAATAATGCGTCTTGTCGTCTTATAGTCCGAAAAATACGGTAAACAATTATTTATTTAGTGACAGCAGTTAGTATTGGCATATATCGTTTCGTAACACTTAAATGCAAGAAATCTTATAGATCACGTACTTATAAAAATGATCTGTTTCAGTAAATCTGTTATTTGTGACAAAAAAGACGGCACGCGAGAAAATGTCCTCCGTTAATTAAAAAATCACTATTTATATTAATTAAATAATCACAACTTTGACCGACATTTTAAAACTGCCGTCAATCTTTAAGACATTATCAATCAGCGGGTTCATAATATTGCTGTTCTTGTACCTCCGTTTCTATTTTATTCATTTTTTTTAAACTGCACGCAGCAGGAGTACGATCGGCTCGTTTCGTGCACGTTCGGCTTAGCTTCCGAACCGTACACCGTTCCTGCAACGCGTAGCAATCGTTCGTTCCTCTGTGCAGTGTTAAAGGTATATCGGTTAGCGTTGGAACGATAACACCGGCGCTCTTCGTCACTTTTGCGATTGGTCGATCGTGTTTTGTTCTCTCGCTTTTCAACGGTTTCCTCTGGCGCACCGCAGGAGGTATTAAATAAATATTGGTTTTGTTTTTATACCCTTTTAATGAACTCTCTTTTAATCTATAAACAATTGAAAGAACGATATTAAGCGACAATTGAAAGTGTTTTTGTTTTGAGAGAGTGTTTTTTTTCCCTCTCGTTCCGACTGTCGTCTGTTTTTCCGTTCGTCGCAACTTGTGCGTTAAACGTTAGGTAAATGGTGTTTTGATACGTATTTCTTTCGGCGAGGTGATTTGTGTGAGTGAATGAATTTTTTTGAGTGATTTTTTTTTATTTTTGATTAATGGAAATATGATCTGTTCCTGAAAGTTGCGCTGAAGAAACCGACACTTCTTTTAAGGTAAACTTTTTATAAGTATTTTAATTAATTTATTTATTTGTAAATCAAAATCTAAAAAAAGGAAAATTAGTATTTATGAGTGTATATTTAATATTAAAAATATAACTGATTTTTTTGTTTTTTATTAAAGAACAAGTATCTACATTTAAAATACTCAATTCTTGGAAAAGAAACGTTTTTCAGCGTTTCGGTTCTTTCATCCACTTTGTGTATTAATATTATAAAAGTTTTATATTTTGGCATGGGTACTTAAACATTTAATTAAATGCGCAGGATAATAATAAGAAAGCCGATTAGTTAAATTAAGCTTTAGAATTTTCTTTCTTAGAGTTTGATTAATGTGCTCTAGATGTTAGTTTAAAAAAAATTCAGAAAAGTTACCGTTTTTTTATGCATTTTCGTCTTGTACAAGTATCACTTTTTAACATTTTAAAGCTTTGCAGGATTTTTGTGTTTTATAATCATTTGCAGGATTAAAAATGTAAAGTAGAATACATTGTCCAATATTGCGGCAAGCAGGATTAGTCTGCACAAAAATATTGCATTATTTAAATAAATTTCAATTAGTGAATATAAACAAGTTTTACTCAGTGGTTTTTCAATGTTTTAAATTTGGAGGACACTAATGTCCAGCTTTGCTAAAGCTGGAGTGGAATATTGCAGATAGACTTAAGTAAGGCTTAGGAATTAATCTGTTTGGTAACTGTATTAATATACAGGCTGTCCTGATTTTCCATCCAATTTTTTTTCGTAAAAAAGAAATTGATACGAACTTCTACTCACACTTTTTATTTCGACCTCTTAAAAAATTTTTAAACATGCTGGAATCATAAATCAGTTGAATCTCTACTGATACATAAAATTGAAGTGTCTGTTTGTAATGTTAAAATAACAGCTTCTTATACTAAATGCATATGAAAGTATATAATATTATATGGTACTTATAACAAAAACAATTTTTAAAGTTTTTATCTGTCTGTGTGTTTGTTCCGGCTAATTTCCGAAACGACTGAACCGATTTTGACGGGACTTTCACTGGCAGATAGGTGATGTTATTAGGAGTAACTTTGGCTATAAAAAAATAGGAAACTCTTTTCGTAAATCCTGCGAACTGAACGAACATAAGTTCCACGCGGCTACGAAGTCGCGGGTTACAGCAAGTTAAAAATAAATCACGTTTTGCTTTATTTTCGGTAAAAATCTGACATTAAAAAAATCCATTATTAAAAAAAACTGCTAATATTTGCACTGCCTTGTTATTTCGATGCCATTTCAATGTTGAAAAATTTGGTAGGGAGTCAAAAATAAAATGCTTTTGATCGGAATAACATCAGTCAGTTTAACCTAATTTGTATTTAAGGAATGAATTTAATCATAAAACAATATTTTTGAGCAGCTCGCTATAAAATAGCTGCCTTTCATGCCAATATAGCGGTCGTGAAATACATATTTAACACTAGCGCTGCAAAGTTCCATAGTAAATCATAGAGAATAAAACGCAGCCTACAATCAGAGGTAATCGTGCTCAAAAGTCAAAATTGAACTATATCAAAACTTTTAAAAATTTGGTGAAAATCAGCTATTTTATATGAGGTTCGTGCAAAAAATGTAGTATTTATCTTGTTCGTAATGATATAACTATACAGTCACTCATTTTAATGTAATATCACCTCTCATCAAAATACCTTTATTTACGGACAAGATACGTAAACTTCTATTATGCTTGTGTATTTACGTAGAAAATGAATTCATTTAATTATTAAAGTTCCAAATCTTTCACAAAACTCAAAGCCGTAAGTTAATTTTAAAGCCCAGTAGAGAGCCACTACTTTGTAATTTAGTAGGGTAATCCGCGTTAAACACAATTCTGGTTCAACAGTGACGTGTGTCACTTAATATTTAAACTTGGAGGATATAGGGTGAATTGTGTCGTTAATACACTGCTTTTTAGAGTTCATTGTTAGAGAGATCCGGTAGATTACAGGCGCTCGACAATTATTAAAATTATTTGCTACTAGCGGGCCGGGCCACCTTCGCCCGATTTTATACATCGCTACCGTTTTTTTCGTCGACTTACGTTGCAAAATTGGTCTCCACGAATAGCGATTTTAATTTTAAATAAATAAAATTATCGACCAATTTTTCAGACAATTGTATTAACAAAAAAATATATAATTAATACATTAACGTTTCGATGCGAATTTGGACCTTCTTCAGAACTGATCTAAAAAATATAAAAAATAATTAATATCTTGTTTCTAATTATTTCTTATATTTTTTGGATCAATTCTGAAGAAGGTCCAAATCCGGATCGAAACGTTAATGTATTAATTATATGTATATATTTTTTTTGTTAATATATTGTCTGAAAAATTGGTCGATAATTTTATTTACTGAAGAGTTCTAATCAGACGTTAATCAAAGATTTGATTTTAATTTTAGCCTATGTCAATCCTGAAAGTCCGTTCTAAATACTGGTGAAAATATTTTATTAAAAATCGGAGATTACCTTCATATCCAAACTTACTAACTTTACCTCTTTATATAATATTAGTATAGATATTAGAGAACGAACAAGAGAGAGAGATAGACTTTATAAAATGGTTAACATGAATTGAACGCTTTCATCAAAATTTTGAAATATTCACTACAATGTTTTAAAAATATTATTTTATTAATTCACTTTTTTCTGGTCGATATTCAAGAAAAAAAGAAGAATTTTGAACACTTCTCGGGAGTGAATAATATCCGATACCAAATATTCTTGTGTGCCGTTGTTCATTAGTATTTCTACCTCACGTCTACAACTGCCGTAGACATTATCAAAGGTGATGGTGTAGCGGATGAAGTGTTCTTCTACAGGTAAGTGTGTCGATGACTGCTGTTCTTCCTTCTTTTATGCTCAACGCGCTAGTGTTCTCTGCTCGGTCGTAGTTTGGTCTTCTGTGATCGGTCGTTCTATTTAGTAGGTTAGTATTTCACAGTGCTTGTGTCCAGGCAATAGCAACCCACTGAATGGAACGACCGATCACTGAAGAGCAAACTACGACCGAGCAGAGAACACTAGCGCGTTGAGCATAAAAGAAGGAAGAACAGCAGTAGACGTGTGTCGATCGATCATTTCCTGCGACCTACAGGTTAGGTGATCGTATCACAATGATTCGATCGTTTGATCGATCGGCTGCCTGAGTACCTGTTTCATTTCTATACGAGTTACCATTGACCTGTTAATGTATTTTTCTGCGCTAGCCTAGCACTAACCTAGGTATTGTTTACGCAAGCGAATGTATCGAAATCGAAAGCGATCGTTTAAACAAACCGCGTATTCACACACGACTAGGCTAGACTAAGGAAAGATTCATTCAAGTGATTGTTGTATGTTATTATGACTCACGAGACACGACTCCACCATAGAAAGCTCTGTCTTGTGAGATTCAGTGATTCATCATTCTGTAATGGTAGCGGGTCTTTTGATTGACCTTGGACCGAGTTTTGCAAGGAGGCGGGTTGATATTTGATCATAGAAGGATTGTTACTCTGAAATAGATAAACATAATAATAGAATAAATTGGTGAAGTTTGCTTACCAGTAATATTTATTCATAAACATTATTTATAGAACTTAAAGAACAATCACTTTATAACAATGACACAATTTTTAGAATAATTAACACTAACTTCAAACTATTAACTTCTTTTACTATCTAGCTAACTGACTGACCGACGAACTGTCTACCATCATCGTCTCACTATCACCGACTAACTTTGAATCACTGACTTTCTACTAACTGAATGACTGACTGAATGACTATCAACTAACTCGCGAGCGATCGATCTTTCTCCTTTTATCAGGCGTGGCTGGAGCCTGGAACCGCAGAAAGTTCTATGTCAGATTTGGACTTCCGCCGGTCTGAACTTCAGATCCACGCGCTATGTCGTCTTCACATCCGCCGTAATAACATTGTAAAATTGGCATATTTACTGCACAGGGACGTAGGTACTATTACAATTCAATCACTCGGTCACTCTCTGTCATCTGTGCCCTGCGGCCCATTGGTTGCTATTGAGCTGACGATCGACTCGAGATCGAACGATCGGATCTTGTGAGATTCAGTGATTCAATCACTCAGTCACGGGTGGTGATCGAATCAAAACGATTTGATCACTCGCGATCGACACACGTCTAAACAGCAGTCGTCGACAAACTTACCTATGAGCAGTCTAGAAGGACACTTCATACGCTACCAAATCGCCTTTGATATAATGTCTACCGCAGTTAGATACCAATGGACCATGGCGTAAAAGCCCGGAAACCAAGAATATTTGGAACAACTCCGGCCGCACACTTGAATACCCGAGAAATTCCCGAGGCTTCGGAAATATTTCCCAACAAAATATCTGGGAGACTCTATCGCATTCTTACAAACTTTCGATATCAGTGGTCCATTCTGTATATAAATTACGTACCAAAATGTAGTGTACATGACCCCTAGTATTCCAGGTGTCCCCTGTAATGTACAGTACGTTGTATAGTCTACCTGACACATGGATAACATGCACGACGCACTTGGGACGACTCCATTACACTGACCCCCCCCTCCTCCCTTTTTGTCCCGTCTTTGTCCGGGCTAGCCATGTATAGACGCCACACGCAAAGCACGCCCTCGTATACTTTTAAAAAGCGTATAATATATTATGTCTGACATCAATAAAGGTTTTTTAAAAAAATAGGTTTTACCTATAATTATGCTGTATCGTTGAAATAAACTTTCAGCTGTTTTAGAATTTATGTGTTTTCATTTAAACAATTTTATCATACCTATTGTATTGTTTTAACCTGTGTTTTCTACCAATTTGTTTTAACTTTTTTTTTAGAAAAACTATCACAATAATATAAAACAGTTGTGCAGCTTTTTTTATGGCACACTTTTATTAATCTATTTATGAATAGAACACGTTTTGTATAAGACTTATATTTTGAATATTGTGTTACTTATTATGCTTGATTTTTGTCCATTAAGTTTTAACAATTTTTGTTTTCGGAAAACTGAAATTGAAAATCAAATGCAGTGATTAGAAAAGTCAATTTTTGATAATAAGTAATTTAGTTTGATTAAAGTGACTGGAAAAATGAGGCAATCTGAATAATACAAAATCTTATTTAATCTGGTTTTAATTTCTTGTCTTATTTAATATTTGGCACTCTAAAAATATTGACAATATATAAAATTATTGCCAACATCAAATATAAAAAGTAATATTAAAAAACTTAAATAAAAAAATAAATCTCTTTCTGAACGGGTCGCTAAAAAGCGTAAAATAACAAAGTTTTGAGGTCGATGCCTATTTGAATTGCTATCACGTTTTATGTACTTATAGATAATTGAATTGGTGCCGACATCAAACCTTTTTTATTTTACGTGTTTTAGTAACCCGTTTTGGAGATGCAATTTTCCTTAAGTTTTTGATTTTTTATTTTTTGGAGGCTTTGCGATATGTAGTTGGCACGCTATTAATCGCATAGAACTAAATTGATGCTGCTTTTTATGTTACGGTGGTGCTGCCGCTACCGACCAAACCACATCCATTTATTTCTGTGTACACGTTTTTGAAGTAAAACTTCTTTACGCACGCTTGACTTAGGGAGTACCTAAGCTGGTGAATGCCTGACGAGAGATTTAACGAAAGTTGAGAGGGAGATATAAATTAGTAAAGATAGAAAGAGGATGACAAATACTTCACTGGCTAGTGGCGCCATCAGGTGGCCGAAAATATAAGCATTACTAACAATAGAATGACACATATTTTACTTGCCAGTGGCGCTATCGGGTGACAGAAAAAAGTTTTGTAAACCTACTTAACTTGCAGAGCTAAACAATTTTTCATAAAGATTTACGCTTAAAATCCAACGAGAGCTAAGTAATTGCAATGTATTACTTTTGTTTTCATTTATTTATATTTATATTTCTTTCTTCTTACATTAGACTGTTTATTTCGTTCTTGAACAATTTTATAAATTAATATTTTGTTCAATACATTAAATATTTACGTTTAAAGTGAATAAAATTGTAAAATCATTTTAAAGTTCATATTTTGTCAATTTTCGGGTGAATAACAACTAATTATGGCAGGAAGAAGTTTTACTTCAGTCGTGTGGTCTAAAGTACACTCGTTTTTTTTTGTTACGTCATTCACAGTCGTATTACGGTATCGTTATCTTAGAAAAGCAAAGCTTTACAAAAAAATTGATCCGCAAAAACATTATAAACATAGTACTATACATAATATAAAATGAGGACATGTAGTAATCAAAGCTACAGTATATTAGACACCCCCTATCGCGTGCAGAGAGACATTCGATCAGGTATTCCCCCTATCCGAATAACAATATACATATTATGTAGTTGACAGTCCTGTGAAGCAACAACATACGTTCTGACCCATTATATTGATTAGATTTGGCTGACTGGATGATGATAGCTTTGTGTGTATATATGACTTGAGATTAATACTTAAGTGCTATCTAAATCACTGCAGGGTTTGCTCTGTTCAACTGTTGGCCATATTCACCGAAGGTAAGTAAGTTATTTATTAGGTTCATTTGTTCTTCAGGTAGATATTCCTCCGAATAAATAGTGATAATTCAATTCACCAACCATAATTATGTTTACTGCAGGTATAAATCTATTCTGTCCAAATTCTCGAGTATAAATATTTATTCGCCAGAGAAAATAGTAATGACCGCCACATGTAGATCATATTACCTAACCTATAAACGAAGAGTAGGTATTATATTTATAGTTTGCTTTTGTGAATTTCTTTATGTGTTGTTTCTTAACCTTTTGTGAAGTGTGTAGTTGTAAAACATTGAAGTTAGTGGGAATTATGTGTGCAACACATACTAAAAAAACACACATACCATAAAAAATATGTATCACATACCACAAAAACCCACATACCACAAAAACCCACATAATATCACAAAAAACAGATACCACATAACACATAATGTATCACACATACCAAAAAAACCCACATACCACAAAAACACATCACAAAAACACATAAACCACAAAATTACACACACCGGAAAAACCCACATACCAGAAAAACACACATACCACGTCATAATACATAAAAATCGCTCATACCACAAAAACAGGAATGCCACAAATACCCCACACCACAAAAACCATCATACCACAAACCCGCATACTATAAAAACAAATACCACAAAACATACAAGTATCGCACATACCATAAACACGCATACCTACCACAAAAAAAAAAAAATAAATGTTAAAAATTTCAGGTCCCTATTAACTGCGACGGTGAACTGGCGCAAGCATCGCGCACATAGCGATTAGTGCAGTGTATATTTATTCTTTAACTAACTTTTCTACTTGATATTTTGCTTGGTGAATTGAAAGTAAATTTTATTCTAACGAACAAATTTGTTTCCAGATTAGTGACTTCAATCTTTAATAATGTTCGGTGAATATTGGCATGAGAAGATTAACGTTGATAATACAATCTGTCACCGATTAAGTATAGGAATTAGTATCAAAGTACTTTTACCACACAATTACCATAGTAAAATGCGGTGCTAAAGAAGAACTAGTCATTTCATATTATAGTGGTACCAATTTCTTTCCTGTTGTAACCTGATCTTAGCGGTTATGATTTCGGCTCAAGATGCAAAATTTGAGTCAAATCAGTCCACACTGACTTGGACTCTAGATATGGCATTAAAAATTGTTTATTTTGGATTTATTTAAAAATGTGTAGATTCACTAAAAGTTCAGTACCTATTGAATTTTAGTATGATCTGAAAACTTCGAGACCAATTTTGCAACGTGTCTACGAAAAAACGGTGAAAATCTACAAATTCAAGATTAGCCGGATCGGGCCGCTAGTTCTTCATATAGAGGAAGGTAACAAACATAGATACGTTTATGGGTCCTAAGACCATAGTTTTCGATGTCTTCGCTCAAGTTCGGCCCTGCTTATTATGAAGTTTCGTGTGGGTTGCGATGGATTAGTGCTAATTAACAGGCGATGAAGTAATCAACGCTAGGCCTGTGTGCTCACAGCGATTGAATATTTATGACTTAATTAACGACACAGGTGTGACAATGTATCGGCGATGATTCGATTGATGCAAGGGCCGCGATGCGTGAAGACAATACAGAAACTATTGTGTTTATTTGAGAAATAACGGTGCAGTTATGAAACTGCAATGTTGCAGAAGAAACAGACTTTTGATGCCAAGTGTTTTTAGAATGGCGACATCTGTTTAAAAGGATACTTATGAAACATGTATAAAATTGATTATAAAGTGAATGAATAGAAGAGGTTTTTGAAGTACAAGTTCTTTTCGCACGGTAGGGTAAAAATCATTTCATGATATTGAAAGGCTACAAAGAAAATGGGTCAAGATATTAAGCCATGAGGAACTCCGACAATGCTTGTATATCATTATACTACAAGAACGGTCTGTATAGCATTGAAGGCTGCTGCACACGAGGCTGGGTTTGCTGCCGGATTCCTTGCTAGATTTAGCTGCTATATTTCAAGCGTGCTGCGGTGCTGGTTTTGGCGATGACTTTTATATGTTCGCTTCGCACGATGCATGTATTGAAGTTTGCTTTGTAGATAAGTTTGGTGCGCGTGCAATAGTAGTTCCAATGTTAACAATAGTGGACGATTATTATGTCTGAAGACGCCGTGCTTGTATGTGGACGTTACCCACGTGACAAGATACTGTTTCCTGATTGGTTTTTGCTCAAGATAAGCAAGAATAATAACTAATAAATAAAATTATCGACCAATTTTTCAGACAATATATTAACAAAAAAATATAATTAATACATTAACGTTTCAATCCGGATTTGGACCTTCTTTAGAACTGATCTAAAAAATATAAAAAATAATTACTTCGCCGTAGTCGGATAAACATAGCTCCGATTCTAATTTTGAACTCCATCTTGTGACTTCGTACGCGAGCCCGCAGTGACGTCATCTCCGTCCTCGTAGCCAGTACGGTAGCCAGCACAAGTCCCAGCAGTGATGCTAGCGGCAAAACCAGCCTCGATTGCAGCGGCCTTAACAAATGCGTGTTAAAACATCCAGCCAATTGGGCGACGGGACCATTTCAGTTCAAAAACGTTGACATTTGATTATAATAAAGAAAATAAAATTTCTGATATCGCGTGAGGTGACGCGGGTAATGACTAGTATTCAATATGATATTAACTATTCGTTGCCATGGTTACCTACATAATATGTTCCACGTCAAGTAAAAATTAATCAAAGCATGCCTAACTAGTTTATTTCTGACAGAGCGGCTGATTTTTTTTTATTTTCAAAATATTTCCGAAACTATAAAGTTTAGAAAAAAAAATTGGTTGTCTGTAAAGTCGGTTTACGGACGATAGTTTTACGTGATAACGTATTCCGTAATACATAACCTAAACCTCCCAAAATTTGGTTTCAATCCGCTTATCCTTGGTGTCGGAATGATAAGAAATGTCAAAAGTGACGTTTGCAACTTACAAAGTATTATGTTCTAATAATAATTAGTTATTCCAATACTTAACTTAGAAGGCGTTGCATTTCACAATATACTAATGTCAAAAAACTGAATTAAACATTAGAAATGCAGCCGTTTTCATGTTAAGACAAGACATACGTTTGCTTCTAATTTCCATGTACGGCAAACAAAGACAACCGACCGCGTCGCGCCATGCATTAGACAACATTGCATTTATACAGCTATTTTTCTATATAAATTTGTATAAAATATTTTTCTATATAAATTTGTATAAAAAAACTGTTTAGGCAAATTCTGTTATACGAAATCTATGTAAAATGTTCTCCTCTTTCGTTTAAGACTGGTTTCAAACCGATCTGATTTAAATTGAGCGAGAAATTAGCAAAAAGCACGCACAGGGTCAGGCGGAACGTTACGCGTTATGCGTCATGCGTTATGCGTTACGCGTTACACTTTTTCGTACATGCAGCCGGTGTTTTATCAATTTATAATATTGGTGATTCATCAATTTATAAGACGTTATCACGTCAAAAAACACCGTTTTAGCATAATTCTCTTCTGCGCATGCGCCGATTTTCCCCAAAAACAATAGAGCTCTTCATATTTGCATACCAAACTTCCTCCCAAAATTTGGTTTCAATCCGCTCATCCGTTTGACCGGTATCATGTTCACAGACTAACAGACGCACAGAGTTTTTATCAAAAATATGTTTTTTTGATTCAGGGGACCTCAAAACGGAAAGATATTGAAAAATTTTTGAAAAGTGATTTTTGACCTAAACTAGTACCATTCCCCACTTGTGGGTTGGAATGGTAAAAATTATTACAACCCTAGTGATAGCAGGTGAAGCGAGAAAAATGTATTTTAACATTACAAGCATTACAAACAATAATCAAATGTGCTCCCCCGTGTCGTTACCGTATTATCGAGTACGTTTATAGCATTGTCTGAATAGGACGTCGGTGTCGGGGGCGTCGGGTCGTTATCTCGGTGCAATGATAATACAACAGATATACGGTATACGTACATATAGGCACCAGTAAAAGCAACCCCTGTGGAAACAACAACATGCCATTTATAACAAGGGGCTGGTCTCATGTATAAAGTCAGTAACCCTTGAGTACGTGAAGTATTGTTTTTGGTTAGTGTCGTTGGACAATGGACATCATTGGTAAGCCTGCTATGGCAGTGTTCACACCATAGAGATATAAGTAACTAAAGTTCGCTAGTTCGTATGCTTGCCATTTAAGTGAAAAAGTCCTCAGTTGAGAGAAAAAACGCTGCAGCGGGTCCAGAAAACCTGATATTATGTTTACTCAAATCCGCATTGTTTTGTATCATTAGTTACCACAGAGATAAAGAACTTTTCTCTCTCTGAATTGCAGACACTTTCACGGCTCACTCGCGTACTCTATTCTAATATCTCTATGGTTCACACAGAGTACAGACAATATGGTACCGATTTGAGTGTGTTAATTCGCACTCATTGTGATGAAACATACAACGATTTATGTTCGTTTTAATGAGGGGAAGTGCACGATGTGTGTTTCATCATGATGTGTACATAATTAACACAGATAAAATCGATTCAGGGGAAAATCCATATAATGACAAAAAAACCTCAATAACGTTCAAACTTAAAAGTTTTATGAATTACGGACTACGGTCGAATTTCGACCACTGGGTTTAAGAAAATGACCTGTCAGTTATCAATAAAAAATTAAAAGTGTGTTACGAGAACGCATTACAGAAGTGAAACTTCTAGTTGCAAATCATACGATTGCATTTGGACAAGTGGAAAAAATGTGTTACGAGATAGTTTCCCGTTCTGATATTTCGTCTGTACAAGTTAATCTGAACGTGAAACTATCTCGTAACACATTTTTTCCACTTGTCCAAATGCAATCGTATATTTGCAACTAGAAGTTTACTTCTGTTATGCGTTCTCGTAACACATATTTAATTTTTTTTAAGTTCATCATTCTCATTGGATAGTTTACTTTAGGTTTTAAATACAGAATATCTAAAATACTAGTCTGGACGTGCTAAATATGAGTCTGGATGTTTTTTTTAAAAAGTATTCACTTCAAAAAATATAATATGACAATTCATACTACACATAAACGCTAAATAGAAGAAATTTTTATACGAGTGATTTTGTATAGAGTATAAAATTGCCTACACGTTGTAGTGTTAGTGATAATAAGTCAAAACATCCCCTTTTTTCCGTAAAAAATAAATTTCCTTAAAGAAAGTCCTTGACGTCATATGTCTCAAGGCAATAATTTAGAAATGCGGAACGCTCGAAATAAGTAAAATAGAAAAAATGAACATTTTTATTACTATATTATACCTAACATATTTTTTTGATTGAGTGAAAATGCTTTTGTTTCAGTTATGTACTTTTAATTTTGTGAAAAAGCGCAACCTAGTTTTACCTAACATCTCGTATAAAATCTGTGTATGTTGTTAGCTTGACAAAACTGTAATATCGTTGTTTTACTAGAAGTCTAGCAAAGATTATAACACTCGTATTCGACAAAGGGGAGACCGGAAATAGTATAGAGGCAGGGGTAAAAGTGAATCTTGACGACTGGACTTTTAACAGCCTATGTTATGAGCACTTTAGTAGGGGAAAATTGCTTCTCAGTCTATAATTTACTTACGTATTTACGTTCATAAAGACGAATATTGATTAAATTTTGACTTGATGTACTTAATAAATCCTCAGTAAACTCTAAACATCTTGGCCACCTAATGAGACCACAGCATTTTTGTGAGTTTATTTAAATTTAAAATGTACGTTTATAAAAAAAACATTTTTTCGATTCATCATTAATTGCGACGCTGTTATTATTATAACTTGATTATTTTATATTTCCCAAACACAGTAGGGCTCTTCATATTTGCATATCAAACGTCCTCCCAAAATCTGATTTCAATCCGCTCATCCACTTGACCTGTATCGTGCTCACAGACAAACAGACTAACAGACGCACAGAGTTTTTTCCGAAAATATGTTTTTTTGGATTTGGGGAACTTAAAATAAAAAAATACTGTAAAATTTTGAAAAGTGATTTTTGACCTAAACTAGGACCATTCCCAACTAGTGGGTTGGAATAGTAAAATTAAATTTTGAAAAGTTTTTGTCATGTGCAACCACCGGTAGTAAATTTAGGGCAACACCAATCTGGCCTGTTTTTACACTATCAGCTGAATTTAAGTCGACTTTCCTCTGTGAGGGATGTTTTGAGAGCGAATGAACAAGCACGTGCTGACGGAGAACAAGGGGCGTTGTGTGTCGTGTAGTGTTTTATGACGACAGGCGTTTATTGACAGCCGTCAACGACAATAAGCGTTTTCGTTTTCATCCGTCTCAACAAACAAACAAACCTGCTCGTTGCTACAGCTGACGAAAAAATCGCGACCCGTTAAAACCATCCGCCGTAATTCAGTGGCAAAGCTCTTATTTAAAGCTGTTGGATGGAATTCATTCATGTCAGCTATAAACGGATCATGATGGCGATAAAGATAGCGTAACAACAAAATAGTACTTTCAAGCTATAGATTCTTAAGTTGATTCTTTTTTTAATAGCGTGTAGAAATCAAATAGACGAACAAATATTTCAATTAACTTTTCTATCAAAACTTCAAAAATGAAAGAAAAATTGGCTTTCAGGGTTTTATTAAATTTTATCAAATATTGAGGTCGGTCCTGGCGTTATGTTGTGTCACTATTGAAATATGTTATGTCATTATCAAGTATCCACAGAAATTGTTCGAAGTTGTCCCCGTTTTGTTGGACACTTGCGTGCGTCGTAGCCACATGCTTGTAGTAGCGATAAGTGCCTTCCGCGAATTATTTGACCGATTCGTGCTATCCTTTCTTTGCTTATGTTAACCGGGCTTTTGAATTAATTAAATAAAATTTAATTAAATATTGAACGGCTGTTCTCTCTTATTTTTGAGTTTTGATAAAAAAAGTTACTTAAAATATATGTTCGTCTATTTGATTTCTGCACGCTTTTAAAAAAGAAGAATCAACTTAAAAATCATCCTATAGGTATATACCGACATTAGTCCCTGTTCTAATTTTAAAATTTATCTTGTGAGCTAGCAGGCGAGCCCGAAGTGACGTCATTTCAAGCCACGTAGCCTGCCTGCCGGTCAGCAGAAGTTCCAGCAGTGTTTCCTGTCTCGTGTACAGCGGCCTTTTAACAATCGGAACTCCACTGTAGTTTAAAATTTAGTAGGAAGAATTAGTTTAAATAATTAAACATTTGGTTTCTTATTTGTTCTGCATTTGTATAATATATTACACATACATAAAATAGGTACCTACGTTATAATATTGTATAGAAGCTTATTAATATTCATTATTATTTATTAATTCCCCAGTCATATCGAACAGAATTATATCATTCTAATTATGCAAATGTATTGTTTACATAATATACATTTATATATGTAAGCTTTGCTACGTGTGAGTCAGTAATAATAATAATAATAGTCAAACTGATGCTATAAAATCAAAGGGGAAAGCTGCTCAAAGAAGTCCTGTTTTGTCTGTTTGGTGCATATCGTGATTAAAACAGTTTAGTTTTAGATAATTGTCAAAGACTATGGCCGATATCTTCTCCAAATCCTGTGCTTACTGTGTTACTGGTGTTTATGACGTATAGTGAGAAAGCTAAAATATACAATACTAGCGGCCCGGTCCGGCTTTGCTCGAATTTGAAGATTGCCACAGTTTTTTCGTCGACGTACGTTACAAAGTTGGTCTCGACAAAAAGCGCTTTTATTTTAACGCGATAATATTTAGCCTATGTCCCAAGTAAAGGTTCGTTCTAAATATTGGTGAAAAAGATTTGAAATCGGATAAGTAGATCGAAGATTACATCCTACATCCAAACTTACAAGCTTAACCTCTTTATAAAGGTGGCACTTCACATGGCTATTTGTGTTCGCTATTGGGTGTTTGTTGTATTTGGCAAAATATATGACGTTCAAGACAAACATGTAAATAGAGGCAAATACGACCATCCACACATGGCAGTCAAATAGCAAACACACAAACATTTGGCAGCAGAACGCAAGGTTCAAAATTCCAGGAATTTTAACACCGTTTCATTGTCTCAATTCATTTTCAATTGTAATTGTTCCAGTTCTCGCTCACAGCACAGACACAAAAATACTGCACGTCCGTATAGGTTCACGGCGAGTACGCTTCTGAATATGGTCATTGTGTGGACGGTTTATTTGCCGTATTTGCCTATTTGACTCCTTTGATGTGCCTCGAAAAACCTACAAGCGCACGGTAACGCGTATTTGGTATTGGCCTTATTTGTCAAATAGGCAAATAAGGCCAACACTTTGTCCAATAGACCCTCCACACTTGGTAATTGTTTGCCAATTAATATGCCAAATACACAAATACAAATAGCCATGTGAAGTGCCGGCATAATATTAGTATAGAAGAAAAAGAAATATCCATGCTTTTTGCCTACACAAAATTATTTAAGACATATAACATAAAGAGAGAAAGAATACAATTTTACGTGTTGGCATTGTTACATAAGAAAGGCAATTTGACATTCAATTAGGTCAAAATAATTAAATGACTGTTTTTGTCACAGTTTGTTCTTAAATCAGATAGTAGATTTTCGGAGGACAGCGTGCTGGCTTTTGGATCGTACTGTCGTGGGTTCGAATCCTACCTCTGCCCATGGATATTTAGTGTTTGTCGTTTAGACCCAGCTTTGATAATTAAATATACTGGCCAGATACCAAGCCGTAGTGCCATCCCCAAGTGATATTCTCTTGTATATGTGCATATATGCTCTATATATTATGTGGATATAATATGCAATTGGATATACCTTTAAAAAAAAGTAGATTTTTGTGTATCAGTGCGGTATAAATAATAAAGAATTGTTGTGCATCTCCTATAGGCTAATTCTATACAGTATACACCATTCTCTTTGTATGCGCCTATCTTGTACGTGCAAGAGTGAACAGTTTTCGACCTCGCGTTTCTTGAATATACAATTTTGCTTTTTTAAACCTTGTAAAATTTATTAATTGTGTATGTTTAACTTTAATTTAGATACTAATGATCTTAGTTGTCGAGCATTTATAAATAACTAATTCAACTTCATTGTGACTTGTGATTAGTGGGTGCTGAAGTGTCGTTTTGAGTTTTCGACGCTAACATAAACTGTCGAACATGAATAATCTGCAATTTCTTTCTCTCTCTGTCTCTTTTTAGTTGGAATGGAAGGCTAGGTAAGCAAAACTTGCATAATCTTTTGTCGTTTTATTCATGGTTCGTGCTACAATGTTGTTTTTGATAGTACAGAAAACATTTTAAGTTTAAATAAAATTAGCACGAAGAAACTTTAGTTCAGTTTTTGATACGTTTGTCCCAAAAACGTGAGTAAAAATTGAACCTGTGACTTGACACTGTTGGTCGGTCATTAAGATGCTATAAACTTTCCGAATTTATAATCGACCATAGCTTTCTAGTATCATGGTTGAGATGCCAAACCATTGCATTGGCTCATTTTTAATACTTTTCTATTAACGTCACCTGTAGGTACGAATTTTTTCGACTTAGTTGATAAATATCGTCATAATTTGCACACACATACATAGCTAGCAGTCCCGCCCGGTTTCACCCGTGTGCAAGAGAACGAATATGGGAGGGAGGAACATGAGTACGCACATTCATTCATCTTAGTTTACCGAGATGAATGTTGTGTTCAAATTTCACGATGATCGGAGTTACCGTTCAAAAGTTTTTGTCGGACGGACAAATTTTGAGTTACATTTTTCATTGATGCTCCGCTTCTATTGGTCGTAGCGTGATATTATATAGCCCTTAGCGTTCCTCGATAAATGGACTATCCAACATTTTTTTTTTCAATTGGAACCAGTAGCGCGTTCAACCAACCATATAAACTTTTCAGCTTTATGTATTAGTATAGATATATAGCCAGCCTATGTTGATCTGGAGCAATGCACCTTTCAAATGTTGAAAGAATATTTCAAATAGGTGCAGTGGTTCCGAAGTTTACCCTCTGCACGAAATTCGCACTCTCTCTTTATAATATTAGTACCTATAGATTATTATAATATATTAATACGCTAAGGTTAAAGATGTTTGCCTCCCTTTTTAGAAAAAAACACACAATTTCTCCACATTTTACAGATAATTGCTTGCTCTACTGACATCGACAACTAAAAAAATTATTATTGCTTTTGTTTTTGTAAATTAATTAAAATACAGCAACGCTGAACAACGTCTGCCATCTAACGGCTTTAATTTTGAAACAGCGAGCAACGCTGAATAACGTCACAGCAATGCTGCATGATGCCATCTAGCTTAGCTCAACGCTTTTGCTACTTGCGCCTCTATATGACAATTTTAGTAAAATATTTTTTCGATCTGTCATCTGAGCTTCATATTGTAATACAACAAAAAGAAGAACGTTATAAGCAGTGTGCAAAATTAGAAACGAATTGAATACCTGTAATCATATTTCAAAAATAATTTTGTAAAGTGATAATTATTATACTTATTTAGTGCGAATAATTCGCACAGGTCACTCTAGTTGTATTGATTAATTCATTTGTTTCTTGCCGAATTCAAAATGACTGGATCTGAATCCTCCATTGTAAACAATTACCCGCCATTATTTTCTCGATCGCGCCGCTTATACAAACAGATTTTCTATGTTGAATTTAGTTTAATGTCTTTTCATGATGATGAAGCATTAAGTCGACAAAAGCAGCTTTCCTCTGAAATAGCGAGTAAGCGAATGTAAGATTAAGATTATAATATTTATAAAACCTTCAATGTCGCGGCGTTCACCTCACTAACCGAAGGTCGCCATCATTTGTTTTAAACTGCGTCACAGTCTGTTCTAGAGTCCGTCAAATTGTAATGATGATATTTACTTAGACGCTTGCACAGTACCGCTCGAGCACAGTGATTATTGTTCAGTGGGACATGTATAAAGAGTATATTGATGCTGGAAAACTGGCCTCGCACAACAAAAAAAATCAAAGACCTGGTTTAAGATTAATAATACTTGATGACTCTCTTGGCATGTTGACAACATTTAAAAAAAAAACTTATGAATGAGTTCTATAATATTAAATATTGATATCAAATGGTCGCATGGTATAGTATTAATAGAGTTATGGCCATATTCATCGAACGTAAGTAGTTATTTATTCGGTTCATTTGTTCTTCAGGTAGCTATTCCTCCGAATAAATAGCGATAATTCAAATAACCATATACCATAATTATGTTTACAGCAGGTGTAAATCTATTGCCTTACTTCCAGGATATAAATATTTATTCGCCTGATAAAATAATAATGGCTGCCACATAGATCATAATACCTAACCTATAAACGTGGAGTATTATATCTACAGTTTGCTCCTGTGAATTTATTTATGTGTTGTTTATTTAACCTTTTGTGAAGTGTATAGTTGTAAATTATTAGTTATTGGACGTTTTGTGTGCAGTTGGGTTAGGATAAAACATTATTATTTTTTTGACGTTTACACTAACGCCATCGGTCGGATTTTTAGGTGAATGTTAAAATATTCAACAAAAAGAGCAAGAAGTATAGTACAGTATATATTTATTCTTTAATTAACTTTTCTATCTGATATTTTGTTTGGTGAAACGTAGTAAATTTTATTCTAACAAATAAATTTATTCCAAGATTAGTGACTTCTATCTTTAACAGTTTTCGGTGAATATGGACAATAGATAGCTATAATTGTTAAGAAACAGTAAACACTCTGTAGAAAATTGGCAGTAACGAAGAAACATTTCTATATGCTTCAGGAAGAAACGTATTGAATTTATATTAACAAATGATATATTTCATTCAATTCATCGCGGAAATGGCATTATCTTATATGTTGAATGGTTGAATGATAATTAACCCGTTGGTTTATATCATAGCGCGCGAAGTGCGCCCACCAAGTTCTGTATTTATTTGTAGCATTTCGAGTGCTTTTTGAGCTCTCTCTATTACCTAGGCTAGTTACGTTACAGAACTGATTTTTTTCAGAGGGGTTAAGGTTACCATAAAGAAGTAGTATACCAATTTGTATAAACCTAGATGGAATAGTTTCTCAGATATATTTATCGGATAATCACTGACTGGCAGATTGACTGACTTAAAGATCATCATAAAGTAACTTTTGCAGCCTTCTCCCTCTTCAAGAAAAATTGTCAAGCCTGAAATTCTATGGTTGAAGATTAGTGGTCGGAGCAAGAGTTGAAGGCTAGGGTTGAAGCTAGCGGTTGGAGCTTGAGGGAGTCATTTAGGAGATGGTTTAGACAAGGTATAGGCAAGAAACTTGGCATAATTTCTACATTCCACTTATTGTTTTAAGATAACAAAACAGTTTTGGCAAGAACTTGGTCCCTTTTTTTCACATTTATCTTTCTGGTGGGATTGAATCTACGAGCTTCTTGGGTGCCGTTGAAATTTATTTTTATATTGAAAGCTGCTCCTTGTTTCGCCGTTGATACAATATTGTTATTTCATCGACGCCTGCGGCAAAATCGATCAATTTCAATTAGTGCGTTAGTGTTTATAAGGTTCGTAGTATATCGACAAGGTTTGAAGGGCGGGTAAGGGGTAAGTGGGTAGGTAAGAATCGAACAAAACTTCGCTCTTAAATAAATCACTTCGTGGCGATGGCAAATTAATAAAAACGTCAACTTCAGTGGCGGCGCACACGCACGGGGGATTAATCGGTTTTTTGCTCAGCTGGGCTGTGATTACGTGCATGAACTGAATTTTCTGGCTCGTATTATCGGAATCGCCATTTTCTCAGTCGATAAACTGCAGTAACTTATACATTGTAATTTAGTGTTTATTTGAATTTTGATTTTTTATTAAGGACATTTAACGTAGTACGAGCACCAAGGCAATTTTAAATAAAAGGCTTGATTTTTTTATATGAAGTTGGACTAAGTCTAAACCAATTCTGAAAAGTTTAGAGGAGGTTGCCCGATGATTTAAATAAACAAATGACTTCAAAAGTAGGCATATTTAACATTGGCTTTATGGTAAAACGGTAGATGGATGATGCTTTCATTGATTTCTCCAAAACTAGTCGGTGGAAATTAAAACAAAAAACTATTTAAATTAAAGTTAAAACCTTAATAAATTATTAAAATAAAAAAAACCCGTTGTGCCCGACTAATTAAGAAGATATTTAATCTTTTCTAATTTTCAATAATTTATTAAGGTTTTAACTTTAATTTAAAAAAAACTATTTAATAGTTTTTTTTTAATTTCCACCGACTAGTTTTGGAGAAATCAATGAAAGCATATCATCCATCTATTGAAATATAAAAAAAATCAAGCCTTTTATTTAAAGTTGCCTTGGTGCTCGTACTACCTTAAGACAATGATCTGTTTGTTGTAATTGCACATAACGTTAACCTACAAAAAATAAAAAAAGTCTCGTTGGATACATTTTTTTTGAAAATGCAAATTTGTCAAGTTACCGAGCTGTCAAAATCAAATTTTTCAAAGTTCAATGGGAAGGTAATTGAGAAAATTACAGGCGAAAAAATTTTTTTTTGAGTATTTCATGGATAGGACGGGATTTTCGAGATTTGAGGTCAACTGTCAAATTTTCATTGACAGAATTATTGACAACGAGAATAAACCCTTGCGGAAATACTCGACGATATGATGACCTAGATGATCCAGAAATATTAATAGATATTATTGATAACTGTCAAAGCTCAAAAATCCCGTCCTGTCCATGAAATACTTAAAAAAAATATTTTCACCTGTAATTTTCTCAATTACCTTCCTATTGAACTTTGAAAAATTTGATTTTGACAAATTCGACTTACCCTCACCCCCCGAGGAGGGTTGGGGGTAAGGAGGATGATTGTGCTCCCGAACGATGTCCCCCTATCAACCGTACAACTTTTGTTAGTTTTTTTTTCAACCCCACTGTTTTCAAATACCTATCTGCCTGGTATAAGATTAAAATTGATCACTCTGTTTATTTCTCATATATTTTATTATTTCTTTCAATTAATTTTGAATTTTTTCTTTATTTTTTTAAGTGTTTTGTTGTACCTAAATCTATTTTTCAATTTTCATTATACATTGGAAAACTTGCGGGATGTGCACTTTTAGTTTTGACAAATATTTTAATTAATATTGTGTGACTTGGGAAAATAATAATAATAATAATAATAATAATAATAATAATAATAATAATAATAATAATGCGTTTAACGTCCGTTTCTCGACATTATGCCATAACAGACGCCATTCGCATCATTACTATTTTATTCTACCACACTTCCTGTTATTTTCTGCAATTTTTAAACTTCAACTTAATTAATAGCAATGGGCGAATGAAGGAATTTTAGGAAATTATATGATAAGGTAGGCAAATTTTGTACACAAGAGTTTGACAGGTAATCGGCCATGGCCTTGAATAAGGAACCATCTCGATATTTATCTGGAATTATTGAGGAAAACCATGGAAAACCTCAACAAGATGGCCGGTACAGGAATTACCTTTCCTCGGCGAGAGGCAGTAGGAAAAAGTACCAGTCACATCTGCCCCCGCCGAAATTCGAACCCGGTACCTCCCGACATGTGACATGGGAAGATGAAATTTATAGTTTCGGCCACAGGGCAGAATTTAATGAAATCGGATTTTCATTTTTTACGAGGACAGAAATCGGAAGGTTTTTCGAAAACTTCCATATTATATGTAATTAAAGCTGGTGCACACGAGGCCTCGTTTTGTCGTATTGTCGTTCGATAACTTTCCAGTTAACATGAGCCGTTTTTGTGTCTACGACACTGACAGTGAAATGTAACTAACAAAGTAATATTGACTGACTGACAGTGTGACAATTAACTGCTCCATTAATAATTGACAGACTCTGGAGTGGTCGGTGAATTGTAACATGTTCCATTTTGCGGTCGCTTGTGAACACTTAATTCCTAATTCCGGTTGAGGAGAGACTGTCTGATTAAATAATGAAAACTAAAGATTAGTTTCACAAATTTCCGTCTAACATTGTAAACAATTTATTACAACCTCACACGGAAAACATTATCTGCCACTTTTCTTGGCATATCAAGTGTCTACTTATAAGTTTGTGACATTCGAATCTTATACATTTATTAGTGTTAAATTTGGTAATATAATACGCGCCACGAATCTAAAAGGCTCGGAAGTTAGATGCGAGTGTGGGCTTTCGCTTGTACAGTCTGTTGAAAAACTACAAACTCGCAACTCAACAAAACTAAAATAACAATAACCACTTGACAATAGCGTACTCACTGTTTTAAAGCAGGAAAACGACAAGTGACAAAGGCAACGAGCGATCACGGCCAACCACCGACGAGCGCACATTCCGTACAGGTAGCTGGGAGGTGGTGGGAATCTCAACGGCTCTAAAATGTGCCTTTGCGACGCTGTTTGTGACTTACTTCCGAACCTTTTAGATCCGTGGCGCATATTATATAGTGTAAACTCTATATAGCGACATTGAAGGGGCCGGGTATTTTATTGCGCTATAAAGAGTTTTCGTTAAACGGAGAGTAAAAGAAATGTAATTTTACGAATAAATGGATTTAATTTTGACTAAATTAAGTGAAAAAAATTTCCATAACTAAATTATATTCTTTATAAATAAAATTATCGACCAATTTTGCAGACAATAATAGGCATTAACAAATAATTCAGTTACAAATCAATTAACGTTTCGAACCGGATTTGGATTTTCTTCACAATAAGAATTAAGCTTAAAAATAAAAAATATAAAAATGGTTAGCAATTAGTTTACATAATAATAAATAAAAATATGTAAGTTTTTTCTGTCATCATTTTTTTTTATAATTTGAAAATTATAATCTGTTAACTTCGTTTGTTGTTTTTTACTATGCCAGGATTTTAAATCTATCTTTTTACAAAATGATAGGTGCTTCATATTTTTTTTTCAGACTAGTGGCCATATTCACCGAACGTAAGTAGTTATTTATTCGGTTCATTTGATCTTTAGATAACTATTCCTCCGAATAAATATAACGATAATTCAATTCATCAACCATAATTATGTTTACTGAAGGTATAAATCTATTCTGTCTTACTTCTAGGGTATAAATCGCTTGATAAAATAATAATGGCCGCTACATAATACGTAACCTATAAACGTGGAGTATTATATCTGCAATTTGCTCTTATGAATTTATTTATGTGTAGTTTATGAACCTTTTGTGTAGTGTATAGCTGTAAACATTAAAGTTAGTGAAGTTTTGTGTGCAATTGGGTTAGGATAAAACATTCTTATTTTGTGAAACTTTTTTTGACGTTTACACTAACGCCATCGGTCGGATTTTTGGGTGAACGTCAAAATATTCAACAAAATAAGCAAGGAGTATAGTGCAGTGTATATTTATTCTTTAACTAACTTTTCTACCTGCTAATTTGCTTGGTGAATTAAAAGTACCTAAATTTTATTCTAACGAATAAATTTGTTCCAAGATTAGTAACTTCTATCTTTAATAGTGTTCGGTGAATATGGGCATAGCATAAACATATAGCTGTTAAGTACTTTAACCTTGCTATCTTCCTGATAATGAAATTTCGCTGGCGAAAAACGGACGAATGAAACGCAAAGCTAATAGTTCTATATCTCTTAAGTTACCTCATTAAGTTTTCACTATTGTAACGGACAGTTTTTGCAAATCTACAAAAAACGAGGAACTGAATATTTCAAATAAATGATGTCATCAACCGGCTAAAACGTTCTCCTGTTCGCATTAAACATCTTTTTGCTCCTTCTGCAAGTACAGTTAAATAGGTGGTTGCTATTGGAACTGTTTAACACTATATTATAGTTAATGCCAGTGTTGCCAAATGTAATGTTTTGTCGCGTAGGTTTGAGACTATTTGTCAAACGCGACAGGGAAACTTTTTTCGTAAAGGAATAAATCAACTTGTATTTTACTCTGTCCCTATATTATTAAACGAGCTAATCTTGTATCCACCTATGTACCTAGTACCTACTACCTATGTACCTACCTATGTCCCTAAATATTTTCTCGAAAACGGCCCTAACGATTTGGATGAAATTTACTTAAAAGGGATTTTTGGGGCAAAAAATCATTTTAGCTAGGTTTCATCTTTCGAAAAAATCGTTTTCTTACAAATTTTATCATTATAAAAATCAATTTTTTGACGTATGAAAATACTTAAAAGTATTCGTCCCTGCAAACACCCCCTGCACCCTTCATCTCAAATCTTTTCCCCTCGCCTAAAAACGGTTCGCGCTCTCCCGACGCTATTTTTAAAGCTAGAGGGTTCTGATAAACGCCAAATGAAAGACAAAGAATCAGACTACAGATCCTTCAGGCGAATTTTTTGAAAAACAGTTTCGCCTACGTGTGAAATATTACGTAACTTATTATTTTTTTTCAAAAGGTTGTAAGTTTTTTCAGGAATTTTTTTTTCAAAAAATTCGCCTGAAGGATCTGTAGTCTGATTCTTTGTCTTTCATTAGGCGTTTACCAGAACCCTCTAGCTTTAAAAATAGCGTCGGGAGAGCGCGAACCGTTTTTAGGCGAGGGGAAAAAATTTGAGATGAAGGGTGCAGGGGGTGTTTGCAGATACGAATACTCTTAAACGAGCTAATGTTGTATCCACCTATGTACCTAGTACCTACTACCTATGTACCTACCTATGTCCCTATAAATATTTTCTCGAAAACGGCCCTAACGATTTGGATGAAATTTACTGAAAAGGGATTTTGGGGGGCAAAAAATCGTTTTAGCTAGGTCTCATCTCTCGAAAAAATCGTTTTCTTACAAATTTTATCATTATAAAAATCAATTTTTTGACGTATGAAAATACTTAAATATTGTAAGTAGGTTTTGGAATTTTATACAAACAATGAGCATATCAGTATTTTATTTAACTTTCCGAGCAAAGCCCGGTCACCCAGGTACTGTTAATTAAGACCGCTGCACACGAGGCTGGTTTTGCAACTGGAATCGTTGTGCCGGCTCGCGTTGGCTGCGAAAATGCAAATGACGTCAATGCGGGCTCGCGTTGGCTGAAACCTTCAGATAGAGAAACAAAAATTTGACTACGGAGTCAGTTCAGTCACAAAACTGAACATTTTCTCGACGAAAAATCTCTTTTCATAATCTTAAATTAATATGAAAAATATTATTTGTTTATTGATCTACTAACGACTAAGTAAAATCGTAAGCATCTTGATTTTTTTTTTTTTTTTTGTTGCGAGGAGGGGAAATCTTGCATAAGACACCTGACCTAGTCAGGTAGTGTCAGATTCTTACTGACTAAAACCCCTCCCCGTGAGGAGAAAACTTTGCCCTTGGAATCGCATACGCATGACATCAAGAGAAAGCTCGTCTTACTCAGTTCATACCCCTTGTTTGTCCATCACGTTCTTTTCTTTCAACTTCATGATGGTATAGAAGAAGTTCATGACTGTCTCCCAGTTCTTTGCATCTTTTAACATGACATCAGTAATGTTGTCAGGGTTTACGTAAGTCTGAACTTGTCTCTCCATTTCATTGCGCTGTTCCTGCCATTGGTTACAAACAAATGCGGTATGTTCAGCATCATCCACTTCCTCACAATACCAACACACATCACTGTCTGTTAGTCGGAATCGCTTCAGATATGCTCTGAAATTACCATGTCCTGTCATAACTTGGGTGGCATAATAATTCATGTCCCCAAACTTCCTGTTTACCCACACTCCTATGTTAGGGATCGATCTCTTCGTCCATTGTGCATTTTCGGTGTTACTATTCCATCGCCGTTGCCATTCGTCTAGAGCATCATCTCTATAATTTCTTCCTGCTCCATCTTTGTCATGGTATCTCTTTACCCTTTCTTCTACAAGCAGATCTATGGGTGGCGTTCCAGCAACTACTAACAAGGAATTTGTTGATGCTGTTCTATAGGCACTACACATTCTAATGACTGCCCTTCTTTGTAGTTTTTGTATCATTGCTCTGTACTTCTCTGTTTTAATTGCCACCTGCCATATAGGTGCTCCGTACAAAATTACAGAGTACATAGCCAACATCTGAGTTCTTCTTTTATTTGCCTTTGCCCCGCCTATGTTGGGCATAATCCATTCTAATGACTTTATCATATTTTCAGCTTTAATAATAACTTTTCTAATATGTTCTTTCATGGACATATTCCTATCAAAGTATATCCCTAGGTATTTCAGTATTCTGCCCGTAGTGACGCTCTTATCTTCAATATGAAAGGTTAATTCATCGATTGATCTTTTCGCAACAAGTAAGACTGCTTCTGTTTTAAGAGGAGCTAATTGTAGCTTCTTCTCCCGTAGCCAAGTGTTGATACGATGTTAACTATAATTTCTAACATTATGCCTGTTTCAGCAGTCGCTGTTATTGCCAAATCATCAGCATAGCCTATGAGGGTGATTCCTTCTGGCATTTCAAGTCTCAGAACTCCGTCGTAGTAGATATTCCACAATACTGGTCCAATCACTGATCCCTGAGGGACTCCACAAGTCATAGATATCTCTGAGTTGTCACCTATCTTAATTTGTCTATCACTAAAGTAGTTCATGATCATTCTTAAAAGATATGGCGCAATATTACGTCTCTTTAGTTCCTCAATAATTCCTTCCCATGGGGCACTATTAAATGCATTTTTGATGTCTAGTGTAATTAATGCACAGCAATTTTTGTTTTTTGCCTCCTTAGCTATCGACACAACCTTCTCCATGGCGCTGACTGTGAATCGTCCCTTTCTGAACCCAAATTGTGACTCAGCTAGGCCTCCATTTTTTTCTATTTCTTCATCCAAGCATCTTGATTAGGCGGCTAAAAAAATGCTAGGTATACACAAAAAAAAAGGATATGCAACGACAATTTAAAATTTAACATTTTCTAAAAAAAAATTGGCAACGTTGCAGTTGATATCATAGTAACAGGTATGTGACAGTGAATGTGTAGGTCATCTACTGTGCCGCTCCAACCGGCTCACCCACGCTATTAACATAATTTACCTTGTAATTCAACTTGCGCTCTGATGTGTCACAGCTGATCAATGAAAAATCATTAACCGAAAGTCAGTTATTTCAGTGCCGAATTGAGAATTGTGAACTATGTCTCTGGGCACTCAGTTCAGTTTTCAACATGAACATGGAAGCCCCTGGTCCCTGGACAGCTACTCAGTTCTAAATCTAGCGCTAGTTTTCTAAGAAAACATGTACGGTATAGATTTTCATAAGTTGTAAGATCTACCGAGGAAGAAAGCGCTGATATTGTTATATAATGAGATTGGCCTCAGTTATACACGGTGTTCCATTTTCAACTTTATTCTAAACTAGCGGTCCCGCCCGGTTTCACCCGCGTGCAAAAGAACGAATGGGGAAGGAAGAGACATGAATACGCACATTCATCTTAGTTTACCGAGATGGATGTTGTGTCCAAACTTCGTAATTATCGGAGTTACCGTTCAAAAGTTTTTGTCGTTAAAAAGCAGTATTTATACTTTTTTTAAGTAATAAATTTCTTTTAATATAATAAATATTTAATTTAAAACACTGTAGGAAAATTATTTTTATATAGGTACCTACCTATAGTTGTAATATTTTCAAATGAGCTATTAATTAGATTTATTTAATTTTAATTAGTCGTAATAAAATTTAAAAAAATTGAAATGCAAGCCTTAGAAGAAAGCAATGTAGAAAATAAAAAAAATAAAAACATATTCGCCGAGGTCGGGTTTGAACCCAACACCCTGGTATTAAGAGTCTTACGCTCTACCGAGTGAGCTATCCCGACTTGTGATCGTCATGCGCTAATATTGCAATGTTTAGTTAAGGCATTTCACCTGATAATAATATGTCGGACGGACTAATTTTGAGAATTGAGATACATCTTGCAACATTTTTCATTGATGTTCCGCTCCAATTGGTTGTAGCGTGATTTTATATAGCCTATAGCCTTCCTCGATAAATGGGCTATCCAACAAAAAAATTTTTTTTCAATTCGAACCAGTAGTTTCTGAGATTAGCGCGTTCAAACAAACAAACTCTTCAGCTTTATATATTAGTATAGATTCTCTCGCAATTAAATATCAAGCTGTTTGAAAAGTTACCTACATGAATTTTCGATAGTTGGCGCCATCTTCGAGTTACGAACTGCAACTTTGTTTTTTAAATGAAAACCCAAATTTTTTATTCATCACAAAAGAGGAGAGGAACTGTTATTCAGAACGTTCGAACTATTTTTTCCAGTCCATTTTTTCAGGATTGGTCATTTTTAGGGTTTCGTATCCGATTTCAGTGTGTGTATTTCTATTGCCGCTATAACAACAAATAATGAAAATTCCCCCAAAGGGAAGCAAATTAGAAAAAAAATAGTTTTTTTGCTTATAATTCGCTCGATTCAAAGATCGTTTCGAGACCTGTTTTAAACGAAAGATGAGAAATTTTTGCATAGTTTTCTTACAACAGAATTTGCCCAGTTTTTTTATACATTTTTATTTAAGGAAAACAAGCTGTATAAATACAATTTGATATAATAACTGATGGCAAATATCTTCCCGGTTATATTTGTCTGTTGCACAGTATATGATATGGAAATTAGAAGATTGCATATGTCCAGTCTTAAAATAAAAACGGCTGCTATTTCTAATTTCGAACAATTTCTCTAGTTTCAAATACGGGTTAAAATATGACCAATACTGAAAAAATGAGCTGGGAAAAAATAGTCCGAACGTTATTGATAACATTTCCTCTTACTCATGAATAAAAAACATGGGTTTTTATTTAAAAAACGAATTTGTCATTCGTGTTTCGAAGGTGGCGCCATCTATCAAAACTTCATGTCGATCCCTTGAACAAAAAACTTTAATCTGAGAAATATTTTTCTATAGGTAGATACCTCATCCCTCGTGAAAAAATTTAAAATAACGTGCTTCGAGAAAAAAGTGTGAATGTTTTGTGATTACTCTTTTAGTATTGCTGCGCATTCCTTAGTTTACCTTTACTCTGTGCGGAATTTCGCTTTCAATGGCACAGATTCTTGCAACGGTTTAGATAAAACGGAACCACACAATAATGACATAACACGAAGTGCCGAGTACTGGACACTGAATACAGATACAACTGATGCAATGGGCAGGTTGTTATTGTTGTTGTTGCATATTTGTGGCCAAGTTTAATCTCTACATTCTATCATTGAAAGTAAAAGTCATAATAGAGCGTGCTGTTAGTTCATTCAACACGTTTCTTTCTTGGCGGCTGCTGTCGCACTTACGTGAATGGATTTAAATCGACACAAAGAAATCAGAGTTCAAAATTTTAATAATCGAAAGGTTGCTATTCGAACGATTTTGATAATTAAATGATGATTATTTGAATTTTTCCTTTATATTTCTTTTGTCTCATACTTAGAGAATACAATCCCGAGAATGTTTTTCAATCCCGGGATCCCGGGGCTATCCCGGGATTAACTATGTGGTTTCTAATTGGGCTCAAATGAAAAAAACTTGAGTAAATTCTTAAAAAATGATTTTGAAATCGTTGCACAACACAAATCCCAATATAGTAAGAAAAGAAAATCGACAAAAAAAAAACTTTACTTTTGCAAGAAATCAAAAGACAACACGAAAAACTATATAGAATTTAGAAAATACAATCGCAGAAATATCAAAGCATCCAATGTTTGACTTCCAAGCCTGCTTCGTAGTTTATTACCAACATAAGCTGAAAACGCTCGATCAGGTTATGCGCTCGTTGGAGGAATAGACAATAGATACTTATATGCTGTTTCTAAGTGATATCCACGAACTCCTCCATTTTCGAACAGGCTTATATCACGTCTAATATAATTAGCCAACCCCGATTCATTTTGTCTTGTACTTCAGGATCTGGAGATTTCTTACATATCATATCACGTATTTAAGGATTGTTTTTTGTCGTTATGTAATAAATAATATTAATATAATCTAGGCAAGGTAATTGTCAAGGCGCAACGGATTACAGAATGCAAACTAGATCTGTTTTTGGCAATCGCGAAAATCCCGAGATTAGCCAAGTACGGTCCCGGGATTTTCGGGGCCAGAAAACGGCCGGGATCCCGAGATTCGGGATCCCGGGATTGTATTTTCTACTCATACTCCCCAAAAATACAAAATTAATGGCCATATAATATTTATATCTCGAAAAACAATAATGTTATGCTACTTGAAAATTTGAATGTGTTAGCCAAAATTTTGAGTGCTATTTTATCAAAGATTACATATGGAATGTCCATATTCACCGAAGACTATTAAAGATAGAAGTTACTAATCTTGGATAAATTTATTCTTTATAAATATTTACTTACAATTCACCAAGCAAAATATCAGGTAGAAAAGTTAGTTAAAGAATAAATATACACTGCACTGTACTCTTTGCTCTTTTTGTTGAATATTTTGACGTTCACTCAAAAATCCGATCGATGGCGTTAGTGTAAACGTCAAAAAAAGTTTCATAAAATAATAATGTTTTATCCTAACCCAATTGCATACAAAACTTCCACTAACTTTAATGTTTTACAACTATTCACTTTACAAAAGTTTAATAAACAATTATAAATAAATTCACAAGAGCAAACTGCAGATATAATAGTCCATTTTTATAGGTTAGATATTAGGATCTATGTGGCGGCCATTATTATTTTATCAGACAAATTAATATTTATACCCTGCAGGAAGTAAGACAGAATAGATTTACACCTGCATTAAACATGGTTGATGAATTGAATTATCGCTATTTATTCGGAGCAATAATTACCTGAAGAACAAATTAAGGCAAAGGCACATGATATTCAGCCATTAGAATATTATGTAGGTTGCATCTTCAATATGAATTTAAGGGTTAAAAATAATAGCCTAACATATAGATTATTGGTAATATGTAAACTTGTTTGAACTGTTTTTTTTTTAATTGAAAACGGGTTGCATAACAATAATTCTCGAAAGAGGAAACCTACACAATAATATTTATTATCTCCATACACAATGCAACAGACATTTTCTTTGTAGTATATAGTATAGAAACAAATACGTTGGTCGAATTTCATTAGTGTCCGATGGGATTTCGTTCATTATTTGGGATTAAAGCTAGTATTTTATTTAAACCAAGCGTTGATGAACAGTCGGTGCACGTTGCTCGCCAACAAAACATCAGGTTCAGTGGCGGCTCGTAACAGGTTGGTTTTTTATTCTTTTTTGTAAATGCCTTGTAAAATCATTTCGATGTCCGTCCGTCCGTCCTGCACGAAACTAACGAAAAAATTTGATAATATTGGTCAGCTATAAATAACAATGCGTTTAACGTCCGTTTCTCGACTTTGTCATAACAGACACCATTCGCGCCATTACTATTTTACATCTATCACACTTCCCGTTATTTTCTACATTTTTAAACTTCAACTGATTCAATAACAATTGACAAATGATGGAATTTTAGGACACTAGGATAAGCTATGCAAATCTGAGCATAGGAGTTTGACAGGTAAAATCGGTCATGGCCTTGAATAAGGAAACCATCTCGATATTTATCTGGAATTATTGAGCGAAACCATGGGAAACCTGAACAAGGGGGCCGTTCACAAATTACGTAAGGCAAATTTGACAATTTTTCGACACTCCCTCCTCCCTTGGTGAGATGCCGTGAGATTTTTCTCACCCCCCCCCCTTTCTAATCTCACGTGCGATTTTGAAAAATGCGTATTTTTAATGTAAATACGTAAATTTTGATTGCGTTTGATTTATTTTAAGCAATTTTCTTAATTCTTTTTGATGTGAAACATCTATAGGCGCACGTAAAACAGATTTCTGGCGTGGCGACGCGTGTATATGTATATACAGTTAGTGTATACTCCACAGGATATACAGTGTTGTTTACTATAAATATTTCAGTACCCAACAATCATCACAGGGGTCACAAAATATTATTATTGAAACTGGTACTTTTACAAAATAATGTCAATGTTTCACATCTGCCAGGCGTCCCGCGACGGCTCATTTTTTTTTATTTACTACGACTAGTATTTTTAAGATTTTTTAAAGAACGTAGTCTAGAATTATTCATCTCGATAAATATTATTGCATATGATTTAGCAATATTTTAGTGTAGAACCATTTTTTATTTAACTTAACCCAGTTTCCTCGCAATTTTACACTGTTTCTTGCGGGGGGAAAAAAACGTGATATTTGCCGAGACTCCCACTCTCTCCCACGTGAGTTTGGTTGAGGTTCGGCTCGACCCCCTCCCCTCCCCCCCAAACACCTCACGTAATTTGTGGACGCCTCCCAAGATGGCCGGTACAGGAATTACCGTTTCTCGGCGAGAGGCAGTAGGAAAAAGTCTCAGCCACATCTGCTCCCGCCGGGTTTCAAATCCAGTACCTCCCGAATGCTCTCACCACTACGCGACACCGCTCGGTAAGTCATCCAAAAATATGCTCCGCATGTCGAGCTCAAGAAGCTGTGAGATCGCAGATCCGGTCCTGTCGGTGTGCAGTTTGAAAGCTTCGATTGTATTATTGTCAGAGAGAGGCTATTGCCTTTGTTGAATAATTGCGTGCATTGCAAGTCGAACCAGATGGAGCTTTCGTTCATTATTCCATTGACCGCGTGTATATTTGCTGATATGCATGTATATTTGTAGGTTCGGTTCAAAACCACCGTTAATGAACGACCGGCATCGAGCGGTGTTGGTAGCACTGCGCGGTTGTCGGAACTGGTAGCCGAGCATGGTTTGAGGTGCCCACCACGGCCAGGTGAATGCGTGTAATGTGTAAACAATTAGAACCGGAATAAGGATTGTTTTTTTATGCGAATGTTTATTTTGAATCGAGTTGTTGAAATCGTTCCGAATTGCAAAATCTACGCCTGCTTATAGTCCAGGAGGCAGTGAATTTTTTTTGTACTTATTTTCCTAGTCGGTGAATATGAAATAGTCTGTTGGAATGGTGACACAAAACGACAATTTGTCAGTCTGGCTAAAATTTTCGGATGGGTTCACTAGATAAAAAAAATAGGAAAAAAAAAACTAAAAAACGCGCTTTATATCGAACAAAAAAGTAAAAAATATTTTTTTAAATAAGCTTGAAACAATAATGAATAAAAAATGCAAGTATTATTGTGAAAAAAGCGTGGGGCGCTCAATGTACGAAAATGTGGAACAAAGCGCCCCACGCTTTTTTCACAATAATACTTGTATTTTTTATTCATTATTGTTTTAAGCTTATTTTAAAAAAAATATTTTTTACTTTTTAGTTCGATATAAAGCGTGTTTTTTAGTTTTTTTTAAACTATATTTATTTTTCACTTTTTAGTTTGATATAAAGCGTGTTTTTTAGTTTTTTTTTTAACTATATTTATTTTCTACTTTTTAGATAGATTTATTGTCAAAAATTTGCCAAAATAAAAAATTTTTTTTTCGGCGTAGACGGGATTAGAACCCACAACCCGTGATTCCGAGAGTTAACGTCAGCGAAGACCCGTGCCTTAGACCGCACGGCTAACCAGTGTAGTTACAGTGCTGGCATATTATACTACAGTAATAAACCACTTGCTGTAGTCCAAACGAAGGTTACAAACAAACATACATACATACTTACAAACTTACAAGTTAAGTTAATATAAAGCGTGTAAAAAAAGACAAGTCCACGTATTTTCCCAGTTATAAATATTTGACATTAATTAAAGTGAATCATTTTATTAATGGAAATAACAGTCTGGCACAATCCAAGTGGAGGAAAGTCAGTCTTGCTGCAAATTTGCGGATGCAAAAATTTGACCAATTTTTGAAATCCGTAACCCTTATTTTCCCATGCTTGAAATTTAACTATCATTTGGTACTATATCATAAATTATAATCAAAAGTAAGTCTGGCTGATTTACGAAATTGGCAAATGAGTCTGGCGGCATGTTGAAAATCGTAAAAATTACAAAATTTTTACTCTTATTTTCCCGGATTTGAAAATTTGTCACATGATAAATAATACTATAATTTCATAGAAAATACACGTCCGGCTGTCATTTACAATCACGAAAGCCCCGCCAGACTCACAAGTCAGATAGTTAAATGAGCGCGCCTGACGAGCGTTGGACGAGTCTGGCAAGGCTTTCGGGGTGTTCCACATTAGCCAGACTAAATTTGCAGCTGTAATTATAATATAAATTATCATCTGACAAATTTTTAGGACTGCGAAAATAAAGGCAATGGTTTTGATGTTTTTTTTTCCAATTTTTTACCTGCCAGACATATTTCCCATACTCACAGATTAGCCAGACTATTTTTTTTCTTAACTTCACTATATCTCTCACTAATAGAACTATTTTTATCCGCGGAAAAAAGTGCAGTATATTTGTACTTTCTAACGCATTTTCTGCCTCAACCCATCGGAATCCCCCCCCTCACATATTTATGAATTTTTCTTAGAATAACAAACCGAATAATTATATCGGTGTTTGCTGACTAGGAAAATAAGCACCGAAAATCTTCATTGCCTCCTGGACTATTATAAAAAGGAAAAGAAAGCCTATTTCCGAGGGTTATAATCTACATCGGGACTAATAGGGCTTAAGACCTGGCCCTCAAGTGTCGAAAACCAATAAAAATTGAAATATTATCATACATTTATACTTTTTCATTAACAATGAGCAATAATTAATTATTGATTAATTAAAATGATGAGTCTTTACATTTTTTTGGAAGAATTTCGATAATGTTTTGAGTAATTTTTGACAATTTTTTGTGTGAATGTTGTCAAATTTTTGGGTGATTGTGACATTTTTTCGGGTGAATTTTGACAATTTTTTTATGAATTTTGACAAAATGAAGCTCCATTGGACTTCAATAAACCCTAGGCACCGAATAACCTAGATCTGCCACTGCCTACTTTTTTCAGAGTGCCTAACAATTTTTACGACACAGTTAAATTAATGAGCTCAAGTATAATAATAAACATATTTATTGCATTTATTTTACAAAAATCTACAAAAGGGTACGGAATTCAGTCTAAAATACTGGTTTCAATTCTGCCCATGTAAGCTAGCAAATACATTAATAAACTCGAAAACGATCAGAGCTGTATTGAATACTGAAAACTGTTTTAATTAATTTAGGTATAAATTATTACGTTAAATTTAAATTAATTCCGAGATCCGCACGCAATTTCTGACCTAAAAACCAGTAAAACAGGAAAGTGTTTAAAAAATATAGCTGGTCAGCCATTAAATCGAAAAGTCATGCTTCATTGACCCTTCAATAATAGACTACAACATATTCGGTCTCAGATATATAAATAAAAGTTCGAATTGGATTGAAAATAGACTCCAAAGTTACACAGTAGTGAATTATTTAAAAAAAGTTTATATATGTTTGTCTTTATATCGCAAGTAATAGATCGTAAATCGGCAGATTTGAAAATTCGGGCCTGCAAGCAATATCAGAGAGAGCCCAACCGGCCCCAGAGCGGGTGACGATTGCTCTCTCAAGTGATCAAATATTTGCTTGTTCATTTAAACCTATCCGACCTCTAAATCCGCACGAGTCCGGATTTATACAGGATGTAACCCAATGTCAACGCGTGCATTAGTTTAGAGCAGAAGTTTTCATTTTCTCATCTATTTTACCCGGCTACGGCCAAGCCAAAAGGAAGAGATGTTATTTTAATAATCGATTATTCAGTAATCAGTTTCATACCATGATATTTGCTATTCGTTGCTATGGTTATACCTACATGATATGTTCACGTCATGTAAAAATTAATCAAAGCATGCTTAACTAGTTTATTTCTGACAGATCTTCAAAGCAAAAAAAACAAGTGGGGAATGGCACTAGTTTAGGTCAAAAATCACTTTAAAAAAATTTTACAATATCTTTCCGTTTTGAGGTCCCCCGAATCCAAAACACATATTTTTGGTAAAACTCTGTGCGTCTGTTAGTCTATTTGTCTGTGAACACGATACAGGTCAAACGGATGAGCGGATTGAAACCAAATTTTGGGAGGATGTTTGGTATGCAAATATGAAGAGCCCTATTGTTTTTGGGGAAAATCGGTGCATGCGCAGAAGTGATATATGCTAAAACGGTGTTTTTTATATAATAATGGTATGCTTTTCATAACGGATTATTATTATGTTTATTTTTTCAAGAAAGTTTTGTTAAAAAAAATGTTTTCTAAACTTTATAATTTCGGAAATATTTTGAAAATAAAAAAAATAAGCCGCTCTTTTGTTTTATGGATCTGTCAGAAATAAACTAGTTCAGCATGCTTTGATTAATTTTTACATGTCGTGGAACATATTATGTAGGTAACCATGGCAACGAATAACAAATATCACATTGAATACTAGCCATTACCCGCGTCACCTCACACGATATCAGAAATTTTATTTTCTTTATAGTAATCAAATGTCAACATTTTTGAAGTTGGAATGGTCCCGTCGCCCAATTGGCTGGAATTTTTTTTATTATAATCAAATGTCAATATTTTGGAAGTTAGAATGGTCCCGTCGCCCAATTGGCTGGAATTTTTTTTTTATTTTCAAAATATTTGTGAAACTATAAAGTTTAGGAAAAAAAAGTTTAACGAAACTTTATGTATTTATTTATTTATTTATTTATTTATTTATTTATCCACTCAACAGACCTAAGGTCCACTTACAGAGTGTATAATCGCATAACAATATGAAGAAAAAAAATACAAACAAAAGACAATTCAGATAGAATAAAGCTTATTCATAAACTGCTGTAATGAGTCAGCAAAGAAATCCTTGGTTGGATTATTTGCCATTATTGTGTTGGTTATTACAGACATACTGTGTATAGGTGACATTTCAGCGTTACGTGTAGAGTGAGTTATATCAGTCTGAAAAACTACATTTCTATTTTTGGTTGTTAGACATGGAACTTTAATGTTAAAAAAAGATATTAGTGCACTGCTGTCGATACAATTGTGGAATAACTTGATAGCAAAAATGAAGACTGAAATGTCACGCCTCAATTTTAAAGATTTAATATTAAATAGGATAAGTAATTCTTGAAAAAACAAATAGAATAATAAGCCATTGTGAAAAGTATGCTATTGTTTTATAAAAAATCACTGTTATAGCATATATCTCTTCTGCGCATGAGCCGATTTTTCCCAAAAACAATAGGGATCTTCATATCTGCATACCAAATATGCTCCCAAGATTTGGTTTCAATCCGCTCATCCGTTTGACGTGTATCGTGCTCACAGACAAACAGACTAACACACACAGAGTTTTTCCAAAAATATGTTTTTTGGTTTCGGGGGACATCAAATCGAAAAGATATTGTAACATTTTTTATCTAAACTAGTACCATTCCCCACTTGTGGGTTCGAATGGTAATTAAAGGTTGTTTGTATCAAAATGAAGGCGTTAGAGGTTTCTTTCTTCTCTTTTATTAATTCTTCACTTCATTCCTTGAAACGACAGAGCTTTTTTCAGAGTTACATAATTAATATCACTTCTATGAATGTTGCACGTGTTAACAACATTAACAATACGTTATTTGATATTTATTTGACATAAAATAGAAACTTGAAAGGTATTGGTAAGCGGGATCGATAAAAAGGAAGCCATCCAAGTAAATTTAGTTCCGACCGTTACACATAATATAGGTCGTGTAAAGCAAGCAGTATAGGTCGATTCCCATTGAAGCTTTGATGCAGAGTAGCAAGAATTGTTACATTAACTCTCTCTCTCTCTCTCGAATGTAATGTCGAAATTACTTTTCCTTAGCTATGCAGGAAAATTGAAGGTTGTTATTTATTCTGAAAAAAATAATTAATCTTTCGATTACATCCAAAGAAAACGATTTATTATACAAATTCATTATAATTTAATTTTAAAGCTTTTTATTTTTTTATGCTGGCACTTCACATGGCTATTTGTATTTGTGTATTTGACATATTTGGCAAACAATTACCAAGTGTGGAAAGTCTATTTGACAAAGTGTTGGCCTTATTTGCCTATTTGACAAATAAGGCCAATACAAAATACGCGTTACCGTGCGCTTGTCGGGTTTTCGAGGCACATCAAAGGAGTCAAATAGGCAAATACGCAAATAAACCGTCCACACAATGGCCATATTCAGAAGCGCACGCGCCGTGAACCTGTGCGGACGTGTGGTATTTTTGTGTCTGTGCTGTGAGCGAGAACTGGAACAATTACTATTGAAAATGAATTGGAACAATGAAACAGTGCTAAAATTCCTGGAATTTTGAACCTTGCGTTCTGCTGCCAAATGTTTGTATGTTTGCTATTTGACTGCCATGTGTGGATGGTCGTATTTGCCTCTATTTGCATGTTTATCTTATGCGTCATATATTTTGCCAAATACAACAAACACCCAATAGCGAACACAAATAGCCATGTGAAGTGCCACCTTTAAAGTGAGAAATTATTTTAGTAACCTGACAGCTGATTGAATACGATTCTTATTTCTTAAGATAAGTAATTTTTTATTATCAATTATCACTTATTATGTCAAACAAAAATATTGTTCAGAACTTCCAGAATTCAGTGTTACTGATCCTGATTTCATTCAATTTCAGGGACTTTTTCTCCCAATAATATTATAATTCCATAAAAAGTATGACCTTTCAGTGTTTTCTTTACTAATTTCAATTGTTTCTCTCGTAAGTAATCTAATTTTTATATCCCAGATAACGATCATTATGAAATAAAAAAAATTATTTGAAAAAGGAGATTTTTGGGGTTGATACACACGAGTATCAAACAAACGAGCTCGTTATGAGACATACAAATATATTATTTTTATAAAATAAGTATACGAAAATCGAGAATCCTCCCGCCTTATCTCCGAAGTCTTAAATTTCTCACCGAAAACGGAATGGTACGGAACCTTCCCCACGCGAGTTCGGTTCGCACTTGGCCGTTTTTGAAGTGAATACTTCTTTAAAAACGGGGGTAAACTCGTTTCCCTATGTAACGAAATTGATTTCCCTATGTAACGGATTTTGTCACGAAATTGTACTATTAATAACCCTTTTTAAAAACAATGATTCTTTGTGATAGAATGCTGGCATACCACGCGGCCGGCCAGAGTTCGGTTACCGTCAGGTGCGCGCAAAAATTTGTTTATTTTATTATTTTTAAGTATATCTATTATATATAAAATATTCGACTAATTTATCAGAATAATACTTGAGCTAAAAAAAACAATATTTGCAGTAAACCTGCTTGTGTTTTCTTATTTATTATTGCGAAAAAATTAAAAATGTGTTACGAGAACGCATTACAGAAGTGAAACTTCTAGTTGCAAATATACGATTGCATTTGGACAAGTGGAAAAAATGTGTTATGTGATATAGTTTCATGTTCAGATATTTCGTCTGTACAAGTTAATCTGAACGTGAAACTATCTCGTAACACATTGTTTCCACTTGTACAAATGCAATCGTATATTTGCAACTAGAAGTTTCACTTCTGTAATGCGTTCACCTATCACATTTTAATTTTTTCTTAAGTTTATCATTCCCATTGGATAGTTCCCTTTAGGTTTTGAATACAGAATATTTCAAATACTATAGTCTGGACGTGCTAAATATGAGTCTGGATGTTTCAATACTAAAATCTGTTGAATTACTTTGAACTAAATGCTGTATAGATAATAATATGTAACATGTTATACTCAAAATTACATACCTACATACCCATGTACATTAATGAATAGGTACGTTTATCTTTTTGGGTTGTGAAACATATTTGGCTTAACATTTCTAACGACAAGATAAGGATTCATAAATTTAGGATTGAAACAGGGCGTTGTAGTTTCCATACTAGAATAAAATTGAATCATTTTGTCTGTGAACAAATTACAAAATCGTCAGACAAAAAAAATTATACTATCAACAAATTACTATAGTTAATAGCACATGCCTTCAAAGCAATAATATATAGTAATAATAATGCGTTTAAGGTCCATTTTTCGACTTTATGCCATTCGCACCATTACTATTTTCCATCTTTACTTACCGTTATTTTTTACATTTTTTCAACTTCAATTTAATTAATAGCAATAGTCGAATGAAGGAATTTTAAAACATTAGGATAATGTAGACAAATTTTAAGCATACGAGTTTGACAGGTAAACGGCCATGGCCTTGAATAAGGAACCATCTCGATATTTATCTGGAATTATTGACGGAAATCGTGGAAAACCTCAAGAAGATGGCCGGTACAAGAATTACCGTTTCTCGGCGAGAGACTGCAGGAAAAAGTTCCAGCCACATCTGCCCCCGTCGGGATTCGATCCCGGTATCTCCCGAATGCGATTCTAGTGCTCTCACCACTACGCTACACCGCTTGGTTTAAAGCAATAATACATTAGCTGTTCACTTTTTCGTGCAAGCGAAGTTCAAAATGCCAGCGCTTTGTTCATTTTAAATAGGAAAAAATCATCCTTTGGACGTTCCGCTCGAGAGAATTCTTTCCCACGTTTTCATTTTTTGAGACGCAAATATCGAACATTCGTTGAACACGCGTCTCTTAAATAAATTCGAAACGAACGAAACTTGTGGTGCGACCTGTTATTTTAAAATTGGTAACTTTAATTAAGATAAGAAAGTCCGCATCCCTGTAGTCTTCGTCCTTCTTCGTATCTTCATTCTTCTTCGCCTCCGCGCCTGTACTGTCGAGACCGGATGAAGGTACCTGTGTTCAGGAATTCGACACGCGACTGCCTCAACTTACGTAGCTATGTGTATTATAACATAACCTCATCAGAATTAAATAAATTATTCGTTAATTAACACACAGCAGCAGTCGAGAACAGAGCAGCCTTTGGAATTGTTCTCTCTTCTATACACACAATTCCGTCACAGAAAATGACATACAGATAGTTAGGAGCTGATGCGCAAAGAAAAAATGTCGTCCCAACCTTCTGCCGCTTGGTACTAGTGATGTGTCCACATGACTCTTTATTAGGAGCTGGCTCCGTGCTCTCTGCTCACTAAAAAGAGTCGCGCAGAGGGAATTGTTCAAAGGAGTGACACTAGACCTACACAAGAGTGCAGACTGCAGAGGTAAGAACTGTCATCATGCATGCTCAGGAGTCACGTAGCATTGCACAGCACAATACACACACTCAGCTTTGAGTTCATTTTAAAATTATTCTGATCTTATGTTATTCGCATTTCGGACAAACTATACATAAAAAATATAATAAAAGCTTAACAATAACAATGTTTATTGTTACAATATTATATCTTTGTCAACGACGTCAATGCCACTGGAAGCTTAGTACTATTACACTTACAGTGTGTCATTCAACATTAAATGACTCAGCAAAGATAACTCCGTACGTGCAAAATTCACTAGTTTCTCTGTAGCCTGTGCTGTGTGCGCTCTGTAAATGTGCGAATGCAACAGTACAGAATAGCGCAGCACAGAGCAATGGCGCTCAGAGTGAGTCATTCACAAAAAAAAGAGCGACTCGCTCCGCTTCGAGAAAGGAGTAGTTCATTATGAACGACTCGCTCAGGAGCGACACATCACTACTTGGTACAGAAGCTATAGAGCATTTTTTTTTTATATGATATAGGTACCTATACGTGGAATCTGGACCCATTTTAAGATAAGGGGGATGGATTTTAAACCTAACGCCACAGCAAACAAAGTTACCACCGGTTTCAAGGTTACGAAATTATTACCTAAGTAAGTTTCTTTTTATCGTCAATATATCGGGAAATTGCAGGTTCAATTTCAATTTGTTTTTTACGATTGAAAAGAGCATTATCTTGAGAGTCCTTATACGACTCTCTAATAAGAATTTCAAAATTGCGGGAGTTAAAAACTAAATAATAATTAAAATGGAAAATTAGGTAAAAAAAAATAAAACAAATTCACAATTTTTTTTATTCATTCAAAAATTTTAAAAAAGACTGTAGATTAAGAAAACAAATGGTAGAGCAAGAGAAATAGTAAGGAAAAACGGTAATTCCACCGCTTAAATGGGAGATCTGGCAACACTGACTATTTACCTGTACCTAGGTATAGTATATGCAGGCGCGGTCCGAAGGGGGGGGTCACAGGGGACATGACCCCCCCCAAAATCTAAGGTCAAATTGAAAAATCTAAAAAATTTGCCAAATAATAAAAAGAAAATTTTAGCTACAATACAAAAAGACGACTTCCATTTGAAAATTGTCTTGTGCAATAATAAAAAATAGGTATCTGGAATAAAATATTCCAGATACCTATTTTTTATTAGTGTAGTGAGTGACCCCCCCCAAAATTTCAGGCTGCGACCGCGCCTGAGTATATGCAAGATCAACTAAATATACTTATGTGTTGCTTCTGAAATCATGTTCTGTGATTTTGTTCTTATTGTACATTAAGTTACAATGTACACTGCATTCCTAATTATCGTTATCATGGTATGCCTTTTGCGATAACAATATTACTGTTTGTTTTAATAATTACCATACACTGACTAAATATACTTGTAATAATAAAGCCAGGACTGGTTAAGATGTCACTATTTGGTTTTGAAAATCTTGACTTTTTAAGTGTGTATAATATTATACTGCAGGAGTTTTCTACGACTCGTCTATTACAAACCTCTTCAATTTCCACCTTTAAATTTGAGAACTGTTGAATTTGTTGCTTGAAGCTTCAAGGTATTATTAAGTCCCTGGAATTTTTTATATTGCTGTAAAATATTCTCCTCTGAAATTTTCACTGAGAAACATAAAACACAACTAGTGTAATGTTTTTTTTTATCTTCTTATATACCGAGCGGGGTGGCGTAGTGGTGAGATCACTAGACTCGCATTCGGGAGGTACCGGGTTCGAATCCCGGCGGGAGCAGATGTGGCTGGGACTTTTTCCTGCTGCCTCTCGCCGAGAAACGGTAATTCCTGTATCGGCCGTCTTGTTGAGGTTTTCCATGGTTTCTAACAATAATTCCAGATAAATATTGAGATGGTTCCTTATTCAAGGCCATGGCCGTTTGCCTATCAAACTCCCATGCTCAAAAATTGCCTATCTTATCATAATTTCCTAAAATTCCTTCATTCGCCCATTGTTATTAAGTGAAAGTTTAAAAATGTAGAAAATAACGGGAAGTGTAATATGTAGATGGAAAATAGTCATGGTGCGAATGGCGTCTGTTATGACATAAAATCGAGAAACGGACGTTAAACGCATTATTATTATTATCTTCTTATGTGAAAAATTTCGGAAAATATCAACATTTGTATTTGATGTGCTGTTTTTTTTTTATTACGTTGCTATTTATCTGATCTTTCCTAACTTATTTTTACTTTGTTCTGTTTTTCATGTTTGACTTGTTTTATTTGTTTGTTGTTTTATCTTTTCTGTGTGTGTTGTGTACAGAACAAATTATTGAAAAAACACAAAGATAAAAACCTTAATGTGCTGTCCAAAAATTTCCGTAACAATTTCGAGTAAAAGACCGCGCACATTTGTCAAGCATGGACCAGCACAGTACGGAGGGAAAATTTAGCCTGTTCGTGAGGGTACCTTCACGAATAGGCTTTTTAACGGAGTAGGATACATTAGACCAGGGGTTCCCAACCCCGTGCCCGCGGGCACCATGGCGCCCGCGGAACGATTCGTATGTACCCGCCACTATTCGACAACAGAATTTTTCATAAATATTAATCATTTTTGTTTATTATTTATTAATAAATTATGAATATAAGAAAATAAATTATGGGAAAATGAGAAGTTAGGGAAGGAGTTTGTCGATTAAAAATAGGTGGTGCCCGCCACCCTACCGATATTTTAGAATGTGCTCTAGAGTACAAAAAGGTTGGGAACCCCTGCATTAGACCAGCAGCCAGCCACGACCGGCAGTCGGTCGCTTGCAATTTCTGTCTAGCCGTGCTGGACCATACTAGTGTTTTCATGAATTAATTTGCGTTATTAAATCTACATGAAACGTTGGCGTTCATAACAAAATTTGTCAATTCAATAATTGTTTATGATATTGGTCATAATTAAGTCATTGTTTATTGGCTACATAACATATCAAACTTATGAGATTATTTATTATATATTAAGTAAAGTTAATTTTAAAGTTTCAAGTGTATCAACTAGGCCAAAACATCAACTTTTGTCACGTCCTCAAGCTTCAACACAACATTTTGACAATTCAGTATTGTGTAGGATGGTGACACTAGTGAATAGTCTGCAAGCTAACAAACCATTTTTAGACTTTTTACAGATTAGCTATAAGGCTTTAAGAAAATTAATAAGATCATGAATTTATGATTTAGATATTAGAAATATTTTTATAACGTGTTTTTCTTTTTTTTTGTTAACATGTATTCATTTCTGTAATTTGTAATTTCCCTGTTATTGGAGTTATATCTGTTGGGAAATAAATATTTATTATTATTATTATTATTTTAATCAACGTAATGCTTAATAAGAAAATGACACGTATACATTTTTATGCCATATCTACGAATGAATTACATTTCGATACATTTTTATATTCATTAACTCACGAGACAGCAAGCGAATAAGAATAAATAAAATAATTCTAAATTTAAAATGACTTGTATTATTTCAATTCCCTTAATCCTTCTAACGGGTTATGGGCCCAGGTCACGTAAATAATAGTATAGTGTAATATTATAGTATTATAGTGTTAACTAATAAAACTTGCTGAATTAAACACGATTTTAAATAATGAGAACTTACTCACCTAAACGTATTAAACGTAAGAGAAGAAGAAATTACTTTTAAGTAATTAGTGAAAATATAAGATTTAAATTCTAAACGCATATATTAATTGAATATTTAAATTATTCGTTTTTGGAAAACGTACAAGACATTAAAGAATTCGTACAGGAATTAAAGAAATAATTAATATTTTAAACAAAATATAAGAAAGACGTTTTGCTACTCAACAAGAATTTTAAGGAAAAGGATTACTATCAGCTGAACCTTCAATACATTGAATGGACCTAGCTGGAAATTTGAATATTTCATGCCATGTGTTAAAACTCGACTTTTGAATAATGAAGTCAAATTGAAACAAGATAAGTATTACAACATTTATAGCTAGTAGTTAATTAAAAACTAGCACATTAAACAATTATATATCATAATATAAATCACCAAATCAAAATTGTGAAATATGTGATCGAAGCAATCATTTCAAAAGATTGTTATTTACAAATAAATATCTGAAGAAAAATATAATACGATTCAAATTTAAAATAACAAAAATTGAAAGCAATAAAGAAATATCATTTATAGTCGAATATGGTGAAATAAATTACTAGCATTACTAATCAATCAAAATATTTTTTCAGAATTCTTCAATAGGACAACCCTCATACAAATATATAAAATAATACAACTGTAACTGTAACAATCAAAGGAAAACTGAAAAGTCAAGTATCTATACTTATATCAGATGAGTCGAACTATCAATCATCAGTTTATTCAAGAAATATGGAGCAATAACTATTTTAACAAAAATGGGTAAATATAAAGAACCTAAAGGAAATCATAGTGCAACAGGTAAGCACTTAAATGGCAATAACCATAGAAACAAAATAACATGATTAATGCCAATAGCCACCAAATATGGTACGAATGTTCAGGGAACGTTAATGCCCAAATATTTTTAAGATTACAAAATTATTAAATGGTAGAAAGAATAAAACATATCAATGATATAAAATGTTATAATATTATTACAAATATAAAATCTATAAAACAGACAAGATTGCCATTTTCAAAATCAAGATCTAAAAACCATGTATATTGAATGTTACTAAATTTCCCACTACACCTCCTATCGATAATAATATTAGTTTGTGAAGTTTATCGATACGTACAGATAATATACAGTTGATTGTTTAGTCCAGTTTAAATAGTTTTAAAAAAAAAAAAAATAATGTGCTAAAAAGAATTTTCGAAAAATATGAAACACATCGAAACTGTCAAAATATAATGTATTTTATATTGCGATAATGGAGGTGAATATTTATTAAAATATGACATTAAACAATTTGTGTCAGAAATGAGAAAAGCAATATGTACCTATACCTATTTGCATTTAAAATTAACACATAATTCAAAACAAAATGGTGTAAAACAGATGAACCGTACAAAACTATAAAAGTGCGATAGTTTAACATCTGAATTAAAAAATTAATATAAACAAAAACACCATCATATAAACTGAGGCATAATAAAAAGCCCAGATAGCAAAACTTTAAAAGTTTTGAACTCGCCTGTTTATAAGTTCATAATAAAGTCAATAAAAGAAAACTGACCAAATTCTAATTGAATTTGATTCAAATGAACACACAGGGCGATAGATAGAAATATTAAAACTCGTGGTGTAATTAATTAATGACGAAACTAATTTCAAACATACTGCGTCAATTGAAAGTATTAAAGAATTAGTTACAAAATAAAAACTAATAAAAACTGACTGAAAATCAGATAAATTAGCTAGTCATGGATAGAAATAATAATTTGTACAGACAAATCTAGAAATGAATGAAACTTTAGAAACGTACTGTATCTTCCTAAGGCGTCATACAACTTACTTTCCGTGCGTCGAGTTCTGAAGGCCGGAAGAGTAGTAATTTTCAATGAAACTGGTATAAAATAAATAAAGGGAGACAAATCATTTTGACAGGTATGCCCTCAAATAATTTATATATCGTAAAATTCAAAATATTAAATAAATACCAGAAATGCTATGATCAAGTAAATGTGTAAATGCAGTCAGTAGGACAAATAATTATAAAATTTGGTATGAATGATTGAGTCACATTGAAAAAGAAAATTTTCAAAATTAAAATCATATAATATGATTAGGTGAAGATGAACATTTAAGTTCACAAATTTTCATCAGATGACTTATGTGAAGCAAACAAGAAAATTTGCCGTTTGCAAAAAATTAACAGATAATTAAGTCATACCTATCAAAGGCCCTTATACATAGTTCATACCGATGTTAGCAAGCATTCTTTCTGCAATAAGCAATAAAAATTATTTTGTCACTTTTATTGATGATTATATACACTACAGTTAATCCAAAAGTGTTTGTTAATGTATTTTTAAAATTTATGTGGCAAAATTTGAGACAAAATTTGATTTAAAAATAATTTATATTTATAGCGAAAATAGTCATGAATATTTATCAAACTAATTTAAAGAGCTTTGCGTACAAAAGGAAACAGGTATAATCTATCATTTAAATGTACCTCATACACCTGATCAAAACGGAGTTTCCGAACGCATGATGCGAACAAAAGCTGAAAAAGCTAAATCAATTCAAATTTAGATGAAATATTTTGGGATAAGCTGTATTAGCAGCCACCTAATTAATAAACATAACACCAACTAAAGCGTTAAAATAAATAATACGCTATTCTAAATGTGGAATAATAATATTGTAAACCACATATTGAGCACCTAAAAATTGGCTCGTTTGTAACAAAACTAGAAAAACAAAATTTGATTAATAAAATTAAATAAACGAATTCTAGTCGGTTGTGAATAAAATGATTATAAAATATAAAATATGGAAGCAGAGAAATTTATTATTGCACGTGACTTTCTAGTTGACAAACTAAACTTTCAAGGTTTACTACCGTTAAAATCACAACACAAAATGAGGATAATAATCACACTCAATTCAAATTTCAAAATCTAATGTTTTAAATTAGATAATAGAATTAACAGAATAAAAACTGAGGTAATAAAATCAGTGCAATTCTGATGTAACAGAATCAAATATATCTGATGCAACAAAATCAGATAAAACATACAATGTCCAAAATGTCCAAACAATAACAATGTCCAAAAATCAATTATAACAAGGATGATATGTAAAATAATAATATTTTAAAATAACGCACAACTATTAATGTGAAAAGCTCCACTCTCTTTAAATAAAATAAAAGACAGGGATGCTAAAATTCAGTGGGAGTAAACGAAGGACTTAAATCTATCTCTGTAAATAATATAAAATTGAAATTAGTACCAAAGTTCACAAATAAAAATAATATAGATTATAAGTGCAATATAAATATATAGAAATAAAATAAAAACGGTAAAAATAATAAGGTTCATAAATATCGACAATATTCTAATAAACTCATTATTTATTAATAATTATTATCATGCGCAAGAACTTTTGTATTTAGACTTAGATTTCTTTATTTATTTTAATTTATTTCACAAAACAGTTTAAAAGATATGAAATGGTCCAAGATAAGTTATTTAATTAATATTACCTTTACCTTATACAGGGTGCCAGCTTGCCTAGTATTCCGACTACAAAATTGTTATGACGGAATTAAGCAAGAAATGTAAAAGTGAGTGGGAGCATTTTGCACAGAATGAAATAAGTTATACTTTATTATTGAACAATAATTGTTAACTGAATTTAAACCTTCCAACAAGTTATTGTTTATTTCAAGTGGGTATTTATATATATGGAAATATATATAAAGAATATAAATGCAGATACCTTCAAATAAAGTATGCAAACTGCATAAATCAAAATTAAAATAATAAAGTTTGATTTTTGAAAGACTACAATGGTTCATCACAATGAGATTTAAAATAGGAATTAAAATTCATTAATATGAAAAAAAAAAAATAAAATGTAGAGTTTTAATAATATATAGGTAGTTAAAAATATATAAATAGGTAAATTATACTTAGAAAATTATTAATTTAGTTATAAGTACAATAGAGCATTTAATCGAGATTTTTGAAAATTCTAAGATTCATTAAAATAAAAAAGGAAAACACTAACCGAGTTTGAATACTCGTATATGTTTTACTTGAAAGTATATTTATTGGCTGTATTTTTTAAAAATTTAAGAGGTATAGCTGTAGATATTTCAAGTGCAATAATCTAATAAGACAATAGCTGTAATTTTATGTTTTTAACACATAGTTTATAATATTGTATAATATTGTATAAAATGTTTAACAAATTGTAATGATCTGATTGGGTTTTTGCTGGGTTTTTCCCCAGTCCTTGCAACAAATGTTGGATCATTAAAAGTATTTATCATATTCCCAGCTAATGAGCTAAAAATTAAAAGGCTGAAGAATATTTAGAACATGGTATATTATAACAGAAACCAATTAACAAATTCTATTCTTAAATAATAAAATCTGTATCATATCAGTAGCTGAATTGACCAAATTTATGAGTGGGAGCGTTGGCGTTCATAACAAAATTTGTCAATTCAATAATTGTTTATGATATTGGTCATAATTAAGTCATTGTTTATTGGCTACATAACATATCAAACTTATGAGATTATTTTAATCAACGTAATGCTTAATAAGAAAATGACACGTATACATTTTTATGCCATATCTACGAATGAATTACATTTCGATACATTTTTATATTCATTAACTCACGAGACAGCAAGCGAATAAGAATAAATAAAATAATTCTAAATTTAAAATGACTTGTATTATTTCAATTCCCTTAATCCTTCTAACGTGAAAACTACAAAATGTCTGTCCCCACATTACGAAACCCGGTTTGTGCTGATCTAGCGTGCGATATCGTGCAGGTTGCAGTTTTGTGCCGATCCATGCTTGACAAGTGTGCGCGGTCTTTTAAACAACAAAAAAATACGAAAGGTGTCGTGAAACACCCGGTTGGAACGAAGTTCTTTTTGCTATTTATTATGTATTTTTTACTAATTTGTCTGATAAATTATTCGAAAATTTTATTTATACTATAATATGATTATTATTAAACAAAAATTAATCGTGTGATTTGCAATTCTAAAAATATAAATATAACAATTGTTGCGCATCTGTCGGGAATCGAACCCGGCCCACCCGCATGGCAGATGAGTATTCTACCACTGAACCATTGACATCGCTTAGATATTGCTACTTATATAGGTTTAATAACAAATCGTGAAGTTAGGAGGCGTTGCATTTCACAAAATATTAATGCCAAAAAAATAAGTAATATTTGAAATGGCATCCGTTTTAGAACAAATGCAATCTTTTTATTTTAAGACAAAACATACGAAATCTTTAAATGTCCATAACACAGTGTGTAAGAGAAAAGGATAATCGATCCAAGTGCGCGATGTATTAGGCAAAATCGAATTTATACAGGGTTTATTTCTGATTTTTTTATGTATAAAAAAACTATTTGCGCGAATTCTGTTATACGAAAAACTTTTTTGTTTTTAATTTGTTCCCCTCTGGGACCAAAATTCACAAATCCGACTCCGTTGAGGTCTGTCCCATCCCCTATATTATAAGTGTGCCAAATTTCAACTTTCTATGCTGCGGACAGACATACAATTATAGGTAATTAGATTAGATTTTCGTTACAGATTTTCTTTGCGCTTTTTTCTTACGTTTTTTTTTCTAGCCCTCTCCATTCATATCTATAACGTCCCGTAAGGAACTTCGTTCCAAAAATTAGATCAGGCTACTCCGTGTTTTATAAAGGAGGTTTTTAGTTTTTTTTTTGAAAAACAATTAAATAATTCCATCTATAAGATAGAGGGAGAATACAATAAATACAGTTAATTGTGCCTTATTAATTTCCATACAAGCTGCATGAATCTGGTTGAAAATATGTTAATTTCAGCGCTCTAAAATAGCGTTTTGTTTTGACAAATGGCGTTAAATTATCGTAATATTTATTCTTTGATGCGCCATGAATGTGTGTGGTTGAAAATTGTTAAATATAATGACTCTAATTTTTAATTGCGTATCACGCTGGCGCCACCAACGACATACGGACAGTTGGGAAATGGAATGGGGGGGGGGACTGAACGGACATTGCGTATATTGACCCCAGTACGCTCCAGCAGTTAGGGGTGGTGACAAGGATAAATTGTATATTATATCGTTTATCACTGCTGTACTTGTATATGTGTCAGATATGTTGGACATCCCTTGATACAATATATTATGGTTGGAAAAATAATATTATAAACTGAAACATCATTTATCGTTTATGTCAAGGAACTAAAATGTCACGCTTTTGTATAGGGAATTACGTCGTAAAATATATAAACACTGTAAACCGGACATCTAGAAATTCCGTACGGTTTGTTAAGAATATTGATTTTTAAAATCAACTCAAAGAATGAACAATTTGGGTAAATTCGGAGTCATACTATGTATTCAGTATTCAGCGTTGGCTCTAAAGCTGACAGTATTCTTCTCAGTTGGCCAATTGTGCGTTTGCAATGATTTTCGAGTCATTCTTGGACTGCCCTTCTATTGTAGACCTATCTAAAAGATTTCTACTTTCAAACTGCTAGTTTATGTTTGTTTTTTAATAGACATAAAAATATCACCTCTCTATGATATAATGGCTCCATTTGTGCAGATTTTGTTTTTTAGGAAAGCTCCTCAATTTGGGTGCTTCCGAGGGAATTTTCGATTACCAAGCATTCTTACGTTCTTTTGGGTTAAGAACTACCTAGGTTTTCTGGGGTTCCAGATGTTTTTCTATTGAACAGACGAGAAAGTCTTTGTCATAATATTTTTAAACACCAGGTGAACAGATAATATAGGCTTTTTAAATGACCCAAGTGTTTATTTCTAACAACTCATCTTTTATATCATAAAAGAGAGAACAGTCAATAATACTAAAAAAAGATGGACAAGTGCGAATAGAAAACGCGCTCTGAGTGTTCTATACTGTTAATTCAAAAACATTAAATTACTCAGGTAATAATTCTATATATAAAATCAGAAATTTATGATTTTCGGATTTTTTTCTTTACTTGTGCTATGCAATCTTCCTCCCGCCAAACAAGATTCTACGTTAAAGGGATACATTAAAAGTTTGGATAAGTGAGTCAGTATAAAAAAAAATTAATCTTGCAATTCTTAAAACGAAAAAGATAATTAATAAAATTGTCGACCAATTTTTCTCAGACCATATTTGACAAAAAATAATAAAAATACAAATCAATATAACAAACTTTCAATCTTGCGTGCAATCGATTAGTTAATAAATAACTTAATACTAATTAATTTTTATATTTTTTAGATATTTCTGAAGAAGGTCCAAATCCGGAACGAAACGTCATCCTTTGTTATATTGATTTGTATTTTTATTATTTTTTGTCAATATATGGTCTGAGAAAAATTGGTCGACAATTTTATTTATTTGAAGAGTTCTATTCAGACGTTAATCAAAGATTTGAAAAAGATAATTGGATCGGCCAGTAATCGATCACAGGGCGCCAGCGTGGCAGACGAGCATTCTACCACTGAACCACCGTCGCTCTTAAAGACTTGCTGCTTACACTGCATTACTAAGAGCTGTTAGTGTTTTTTTGTAAGATTGTGAAAAATAACTCTAAAATAATTTAGAGTGATGATGATCCTGTTTAAATGTTGGAAGATTAAAGGATGAATCCTGGTGGCATAGGATCGATGAACTAAGCAAATACTGAAGGTTTTTTTATTGCATTTTATTGGACAATAAAATGCAACAGAAAAACCTTCAGTATTTGCTTAGTTCATCGATCCTATGCCACCAGGAGTCATCCTTTAATCTTCTAGTTTTTCTGTAAGCTTTCTAAATTCCAAAAGTATATTAAAGAATTCAATTTTTGCAATTTTTTCAAGGCACACCCCTTTAAAAATGCGATTTTTGACGAAAACCGAAATCTTTCGGAACTTTGGCAACATCATATAGCATGGTTGTAAAACGTCGTGTGTCGTCCAAAAAAGTTTTGAACTAAAAAAAAATAGTATTTAACCATCCCCTCTCTCCCTTTTTAAGTAACGCCAATGACTTAGTGGCCCACGAGTTAGTACTAAAAAATTAATAAGTTAAATTTGACCTACTTCCTAAAAAGGTTGCCATCACTGATATACAGGAAGTTAGCTAAATGTTTAAAATTTCAAAACATTATATAGTTTTTACTGAAATTACATTCATTTTTGTAATAATTAAAAAATTACCGATGTATTAATTAATACTTTTAAACGAACTGAAATTAAACGGAAGTTCAAAAAACACCAAAAAGTTATAGAAGAAAATAATTATTAGGTAAGGTATAAGACAAAAAAATCACAACTTTTACTTTTTGAATCAGCGCAAACAAGTTATTGCGATTATTTAATATATAAAAAAATAATGCGTTCGTTCGTCTGTCTGTTCGGGACTTATGCGTTTCAGTACCATTCATCCGATTGCAATGCAACTTTAGTGAGTTGTGCACGCGCCTGTGAAGGTATCTGACAAAAAAATCAAAGTTTATAAAACTGTGTTTTAAAGCGGTACTACAATATGGTAGAACTGACAGCTTAACTATTACTATCGCTACCGAGCGGAAGCGTGTGACAAGACTGTCATACGGTGGAGCCGAATGCTCCACTACTGTTGTCGCTGCCGTGTTTTATCTCAATCGAGTGCGAAACTGCAAGGAGCGGCTAATAATTGATAAAATATTTTTCAGAGTAACATTTCATCTAAATATATAAAAGGAAACCGTGACTGACTGACTGATCTTTTAACGCACAGCTTAAACAACTAAACGGATTGGGCTGAAATTTGGCACACATATAGTTATTATGGCGTAGACATCCGCTAAAAACATATCTTTGAAATTTCTACCCCTAAAAGGGTGTAACGGGGGTTCAAAATTGGCATGGAGAAATCATATAAGATAGATGTATCAATTCGGAAATACGCAGGATTAGTCCTGTCGACAAACACGTGTTTCAAAAACAACCCGTTCAGAGGGTGAAAAGAGATAAATAGTCTATAAAAATCAACATGAGTGTCATTTTCAAGATTTGTCGGGACGTTGATTACGTGAATGTCATCAATTTTGAAATTTATTAGGGGGGTCTACGTCGAGAAAGGAGTAACTATGCCAACTAATGAGAATGCATCCGTGTTTCGTCTCAATCGCGTGCGAAGCTGCGGGTAACAGCTAGTATGTGTATAACATTGAAGTACATAGATAACGTATTTTTATGAGCCGTATTTAATCTGCATCAACATTTTAATTAATCTTCTAAAAACCGGTCAGAGGCATAAATACAGGTATTCATGACTGTGATTACATCGATATGATTCTTGCATGACTGTTAAGCCAAGGTCAAGTGTTATTTATTTTTATACTACACGGTGTTAAAGTGAGTACAAACTTGAGCGCACTAACGGTGAGTCTTGAATGCGCGCGCACAATTTAGACGAAACGGTGCTTTGTAACTTTTCGCTTCCGAGAAACTGAAACGTATCAATCAGTGTTTTCAGGGTTCAGTATACATCTAATGAAAAACGGAACCCAGAATCACAGCTTATTTTGTTCGAACCTATCGGTCGAAAAAAGTTGAAATTTGGTACATATATAAAGTTAGATGAGCCAATTTATGACGTATCTATAACGTTAATAAATGAATTCCGATTTTGGGGGGCGACTTTTTTTTCAAGTCCTTCATGTGACGTATCAAATAAAAGGGCTCATTATGAGAAATATGAGTATACCTATATTATTTTAAAAATTTTAAAATACATAGTTTAAAAGATATTAAAGAAAATATACGAAACTCGAGCATCCCCTCCCCTCCTTGTCTTCGAATCTACTGAGACTAAAATTTTGGAAAAAATGGAGAATATAGGGTCTCACCCATAGTTTACAGGAAAACCTTACTATGTCAGACCTTATACTAAAACAGTTTTTTTTTTTTGAGAAAATACCGTAATATTGCACATAATATTTAATAAAAACTATCCTATAGCGTAAGTTGCACCAAGCAAGGCATGTCATTTACAAAATTTCATAAAAATCGGTTCAGTGGTTTCGGAGATCAGCGCTGCCAAAATTGTGAGTCGAGAATTTTATATAGGTATACAGATATAGATTAACGGTGCACAACACTTAATACTTTACAGCTTATAGATTATAAAGTAGTTAATTTAATTTTATAGTTTAATTTTTATTTATACTTGTTTTTGTTTTGTTTCAGGTAATTGGGAATTTTTGTACGTGTCGATGAAGCAATTATGAAATAGTACAGGTATTATAACAGCAGCTTAGTAATAATTTTGATAAAACTACTTATTGGGATGAAACAAGGTTTTTATATAACTGTCTTCCAGTATTATTTATTGGTATGGAGGGTAGAGGTTAAGGAGAACCATCTCTGTGTACGAAAAAGTGTCCATCAAAAAGCGTTAAATTAAGGGACCGTTACTGTTGCAAAAGGGTAAATTTTAAAGCAAGCGTATGGAGGGCAAAACTTATTAGAGTAGGATAGAAAAGTAAACGAGGAAAGAAGAATTTCTGCTTTTTTATGGCGCACTTTTCGAAACTAAAGCAATATGATATAAAATCAATTTTTGATTTAAATGTAATTTTTAAACGTGCTATTATGCATTTAGTAGTAAATAAACGATTATACTGATATGTATAAACTATAAAAAAGACTAAAAAATATTAGTAAAAGCTGACAAAAATTAAATCACTCTCGATACTATCTCACAGCAGGTTTTTAGGTTATATTTAAAAAATTATTTTGGACTACGCGTAAACAGTTTAGATATTATGTACTGCAGTGTTATTAACGACTCTAATCATTAAAAACACTAAATTTTCCAGCGCAGCGCACTTCAATTCGTTTATAATTGCTATGGAGGGTAAACAGCTGCTAAATTCATTTTATACTCGGATGCAACGCTAGCGCCATTCCGGACGAATTTTGAACTGTTATTTACAACATTTAGATGGACACTTTTTTAACTTATCTCCCACTAGCGGTTCCGCCCGGTTTCACCCGGGTGAAAAAGAACGAATGGGGAAGGAAGGGACATAAGTAAGCACATTCATCTTAGTTTACCGAGATGAATGTTGTGTCCAAACTTCATAATGATCCGTGTTACCGTTCAAAAGTTTTTGTCGTTAAAAAGCAGTATTTATACTTTTTTAAGTAATAAATTTCTTTTAATATAATAAGTATTTAATTTAAAACACTGTAGGAAAATTATTTTTATATAGGTACCTACCTATAGTTGTAACAGTTTTCAAATGAGCTATTAATTAGATTTATTTAATTTTAATTAGTCGTAATAAAATTTTAAAAAATTGAAATGTAAGCCTTAGAAGAAAGCAATGTAGAAAATAAAAAAAATAAAAACATATTCGCCGACGTAGGGTTTGAACCCAAGATCCTGGCATTAAGAGTCTTACGCTCTACTGAGTGAGCTATTCGGGCTTGTGATCGTCACGCGCTAATATCGCAATATTTAGTTAAGGTATTTCAACTGATAATATTTGTCGGACGGACTAATTTTGAGATACATCTTGCAACATTTTTCATTAATGTTTCGCTCCAATTAGTCGAAGCGTGATATTATATAGCCTATAGTCTTCCTCGATAAATGGGCTATTCAACAAAAACATTTTTTTTTAATTCGAACCAGTAGTTTCTGAGATTAGCGCGTTCAACCAAACAAACAACCAAACAAACTCTTCAGCTTTATATATTAGTATAGATATAAGATAGTAGGTACTCCTTACCTCTACCCTCCATATTTATAGGCTATTTATCGAAGGTCCGCAATTTTACCGCACTGGTGTGTAATGAGTCACTTTCCAAGCGTACATACATGCATGTATAGAAGTTATTTTATAGGAGAGAGGACAAAAAATCGTTATTGTTTCATAAATTAAACCTATGTCAATTACCATACCAACATCTGTAAGCAATTTGCGTTAAAACAAATGAATAATCGCTAGTCGAATCAACTGACAGAGTAGATGATTAACAAACAATAAACTAAAGTTATTTGTGTTAAGAGGTGAATTAATAATTAACTGACTTATCTCGAGACCTTGCGCGTACAAAATTTAATCAAACATGGAAAGTAAATCAGCATTTCGCACTTGTTTTGTTTACCTTTTTTGAACAGTTTTACCAACTGCCATAACCTGATATGTTCTGATAACATAGTTATTTTTTTTAATTCTTTTTTTTGCTCTGGTCTAGAGCGATCTGTTTATTAGTGTATTTTCCTTGTACATAGTATATCTATACTGATATATAAAGCTGAAGAGTTTGTTGGTATGTTTGGTTGAACGCACTAATCTCAGGTAATACTGGTTCGAATTGAAAATTTTTTTTTGTTGGATAGCCCATTTATCGAGGAAGGCTATAGGTTATAAAATATCACGCTACGACCAATAGGAGCGGAGCTCTGAACTAATTAACATTGTTTTTGTATAGTTTGTACAGACCTCTATAAGTGAGAAAGGCCACTCCTGTACCCTCTATAAGCTAGAAACTTGGGTTAGTGAAAAACCTCCATAGCGAAGAAGAGATCGCGGTCCCTTGAACTTCTGCTTATCCAGGTTCGACTGTATAACGTGTGACTGCGATAACTCTCGAAATAATCAATCGATTGAAACGAAATTTGGTACGTATAATCGATGCAGTCGAACTTTGCTAAGGATTGTTGTTAGAGCTTGAAAATTGTTTTTGGTCCCAAAAACACTGAAAACTTTGAAAATCGAAATTTACGCGTTTTAGTGAGGACTCAATTTTATGAAAACACTATATTTTACGAATTGTGCATTATTTACTGAATGATGTATATGTCGTCGGGATATTGTCAAATCCGTGATATTGTAATTTCACTAGTGAAATTACAATATCACGATTGACAAAGATTCGTGATATTATAATTTCACTAAGTGAAATTATAATATCACGGGTTTGACAATATCCCGGCGACATATATAATGCAGGGCAGATGTAGATTGATAAAATGCTAGACGAGTGTTGACGATGAAAAGGATATATTGAGAGATTACTTTTTTTTATTTTGCTCCCAAAAACAAATTTAAGTTCACATAATAAAACATTTGAATGTCGCAACGTACACAACACACATAATATTAATTGTCGGCAGGGTTTGGCGTTGCGACCTCAGTTTTTTATATTGTTGAAAACTTGTTTTTCGACGTTAGTTCGAACTATTTGTATTTTATAATTTTATATTTGTGTTGTTAAAACAAACAATAAATAATGGGGAACAAATTTGTGTATCAATTGTAGGTGCTATTGCTATTAGTGCCGCCTAGTTGGCATTCACACTGCATTGAACGTATGATGCATTTAATATCGCACCTCCGATAAAATAGAGTTGTAACTTGAAAAAGTCATTTTTTCAGGAGAGCTAAATTTGTGAATTAAAAATTTATATAATTTGTATTTTGGTTTATAATTGTAGTAACTTCAATGTATTATACATTTTGGAATCGTTATAAAATAAGTTATCCATTGTCATAAAAATTAACGTCTATTAATTCTCCTGAAAATTTTTAATTGTGTCTGTTTTTTAGATAAGGATTTGGGATATTATAAGTAAATAAATAAATGTCTTTATTTGATGATATTTCTGAGAATATATAAATAGTGTCAAAATAATATCATAGTAGATTATACAAAAAATTCCTCCATTTTATAGTGTGTTCTCTTCTTGAGAAAATTTTTGATCTTAACTCTAAATATTTTTATGTTATCGGTGTAATTTCCAATGGTAGCTTATTGTATACCTATACGTATCATTGCATTGCGCAGAAGAGATATACTTATGCTATAATGGTGTTTTTTATGTAATAATGGTATACTTTTCATAACGGCTTATTATTCAATTTATTTTTTCAAGAAAGTTTCGTTAAATTTTTTTTTCTAAACTTTATAGTTTCGGAAATATTTTGAAAATAAAAAAAATCAGCTGTTGTGTTATTTTGTAGATCTGTCAGAAATAAACTAGTTGAGCATGCTTTAATTAATTTTTACATGACGTGAAACATATTATGTAGGTAACCATGGCTACGAACAGCAAATACTTATATTTAAAACTAGCCATTACCTCACGGAATTTCAGAAATTTTATTTTCTTTATAATACTATATCAGTTGGAATGGTCCCGTCGCCCAATTGGCTGGAATTTTTTTAGCTTTTATGGACCTGACTATTCAAAAAATAGTTTTATGTCGGTAAATGTTCACTGATGTTTATTAGAAAACATCCAAAAACAAATTTAGGATATTACTGTCACAATTACAACATTAAGATAAAAAAACTAAGTATGTTAATTGTTTGTTTTAACATACTAATGACTGATAATATGTTGATGATATTCTCTTCAAATTACAAGTAAAAACTTTAAGTTTAAAAGTGAAAACAATTAAATAATAATTATTCGGTCCATGACCTTTAATCAGTCAGCTAAATAGTTAAGCAGGTGCGACCTCGCGCTCTTCAAATATACCTACAGGTTGCATTGTTAACAGGTAACTTGTTCTGATACTGTGTCGCCAGTGGCGTACGTTTTATATTTTTATAGCTATTAAACCTGGCGTAGTTCGCACTCTTTTGACCATTAACGGCGAAACGTTTTTTTTTTGGGTCTACTATTTTTTTTTTAATTTTGTAGAGAATTAAATTTTCCATAAAAAAGTCCTTAGTTCTAAATCTGTGAATTTATAATTTTCAAAGATATGTTCGTTTAAACATTAATTAATTAACTGAAATCCGGTTTTTATGAGAATGTTTAAACGAACATATCTTTAAAAATAATGCATTAACGGATCTAGTATTAAGGACCCTTTTAGTGAGAAATTTAATTGTATACAAAATGCTGGTATAAAAAATTAAAAAAGAAAGTTCTACCAGCTATTCATGTTTGAGTAAAAAGATCGTTTTTCCCATGTTAATTAAATGGAAAACAAACTCGGTTTGCACTGTTAACAGGTTTGATATAGGAAGCTGAAATTTTGGGAGAATTTTTTTAGGTCCAATGCTAAAACATTGTTTGTTTGAACGCGCTAATCTCAGGAACTACTGGTTCAAATTGAAAAAAAAAATTAGTTGGATAGCCCATTTATCGAGGAAGGCTACAGGCTATATAAAATCACGCCATGACTATTAGGAGCGGAGCATTAATGAAAAATGTTGCAAAATGTATCTCAAAAATAAGATTCTATTCAGGTGAAATACACTAACTAAATATACTCATATTGGCGTGTGAGTACACAACCCCAGATGGCTTAATCGGTAAAGCATGCGAATGTCAATATCAGGGTCGTGGGTTCGAGCCCTACGTTGGGCGGATATATTTTTTTTTTTTCTACATTGCTTTCATCTAAGGCTTACATTTAAATTTATTTAAATTTTATTTAATTTATTAAAAAAATTATTAAAAAAAGTATAAATACTGCTTTTTATCGACAAAATTTTTTGAACGGTAACTCCGATCATCATGAAATTTGGACACAACATTCATCTCGGTAAACTAAGATGAATGTGTGTACTCATATTCCCTTCCCCATTCGTTCTTTTACACCCAGGCGAAACCGGACGGGACCGCTAGTTTAAAAATAAATCATTGTTTCTATTGATTGATTTAAAATTCTACTATGCTTTTCTTATGAATAAATTAATGTGTGGTCACAATCTAACGCCATTGTCAAATCAGATTTTTTGACAATACTTTGTGAAACCCAGGAATAGTCTAAACTCTAAGTAACGTCCGGAATGATGCTCGTATACAACCCTAAAATCGATTTGAAATCGGTTTATTGGTTTTCAAGTAAATCGCAAAAGTTTTCTTTGTCTCCATTGACTGATTCTTTGATGCCAAAAGCCTGCCTAATATTCGGTGTTTGATTTGACGACGAATTAGTATATTACACCACAAGGGCCGAAAGCGTAAGATTTTTGCCCTGCACGCCATGATGCCTGAGGCGAATTCGAGGACATCATGAAGCGCAGGGCAAGGTATCACACATTCGGCCAGTGTGGTGTACCTTTACCTATACTATTTTTCTTCATATACTTCGGTCGTAAGTACGCTTATTAAATACATTAATTAATTACGTATTAATTACATAAAAACACAGATAAATTCCCAAGCAAGCTTTGAATTTATACGTAAATACACAGATGATAGCTGTTCGCGATTATTAGCTAAAATGTGATATGGTTGCTATGGAAAGGACATTTAAACAACAGTTGATTGGTTGTTTTTGCTTTACGACCGCCCGAACGTACGAACTTTCCGCATTTGGGCGTGTAATCCCACCAAGGAGTAAATGTTAGACTTTCTGCCTTACAATAAAGTAGGTATATGCACAATTTTTGAAAATATTTAAAATCAATTATTTTCATATTAAAAGTTATCAAACACATGAAATCATTCATTAAAACATTCTTATTGAATTAAAAGATAATTATTCTTTTTGGGTAAGCTATTTTGATTATTTAAACGCGCCATTTTTGCGCGGGAGATCTGTGACGTTCATATAACATGTCAACAATTTTGTTTAAATAAATTTGTATTGAAAAAGAGGCAATAATTCTATGGCAACAATATGTTTACGTATTTTTTGACGTCACACTACGGTCAAATCAATAGCATTGCGTTTCAATATTGTATATTTCGCGCGTATTTATTTCATTTTTGTTTAATTCATATTTATTATGCAGCAAAAATTTAAAAAGAAAAAACTATTTAGAGTTTAATCAATTGCAGTAAAGATTACAAAAAATAACATTTAAACTAAATATAAGTTACATGCATATACCCTATTGGTACCAAAAGTAGACGCTTTCTATCGAGGTATGAAGAAAATAATACTAATCGTTGTAACTCTATTTATTATACTACTAATTGATCCCCATGCAAATATATTCTACGCTACTGGTTACCCCACTAATTATATATTTCTGCAGATATTCAACCAGTAACAACTAATGTAATAATGCAGTAACCAACAGCACCAATATAGACGCCCGATGTTTGAATATATTTGCATGTCATACATATTGTGATGTTACCAACGTATAATATTGCACGTATTACCAGCAGATAAACAACAACATACCTATACTACCTGTGTACCAACCATAGATCTGGTGCAATATGTAAACAAACTTGTTCTTGACTCATATAGTAAGCATTATATTTTGCTGCACTCAACACTGAATATTTTTCGTTTTTTAAAATCATTACTTGCTAGAACAATCTTTTCTAAACCATAAATTGAATTGTTTTAGACTAGTATCAATTCATATTTTTAATTTAGTATTTTTGAAAATATGCTTCTTAAATCGGGTCTCGGTACTGACAGAGAACTGCGAAAAAACGAGCGAGCGAGCATCAAGAGACAAAGGCACACATACGTATTTGTGTTCAGTTCATAGCTTAGACAAAGCACCGTAGAAACAAAGCGCGATAACTGCGCCGTTGATATTATAAACTCGATGCATTTAGACTGGTCTATTTTAAATGTGAAAGGATGCATTTAGTATATTTGTTTTAAAGGTGTGCAATTTTTATTTAAATATTTTTAAAAATCGTGAACAATTTTAAATTCACCAATCTTATCCATTCACAGCAAAATCGCAAAAAAATGTCACTTTCGAAAAAATAATACCTACTCAAGTGGTGGGAATTTGGCTGCTACAAAATATAGATGCTAGAAAATATCGATTCAGAGCAAAAAGAAAATAATAAGGTGTTGGGTGTAAACTGCCTTTGCTCATTTCAAATTTTATTTTATTGTATCTGTTACGGTCTATACCCAAATTCGGTCAATGACCGAAATAAATGCGCAAAACTAGTTTTGACCAACGAATATTGCCCAAACCCGAAATCTTACATTTAAACGGGTATTGAGTGTTATCAAATGAGCGAAACTAGTTTTGCACATTTTCAAATGGTCAAAACTGTTTCTGTCCATTTCTGAACGGACAATAAGTAGGTACTAGTATGACATCGGGATCTTCTTTGCGTTTTTTAATTAACTTTTCCACATCAACGATACTTACTATATCAAAGTGATTTATTCTTCTGTATTGTTTAGCAGACAGAGGTTTTAATTCAGCTTTCAACAAATTTGCTTACCTAACCTCACTTAGTGTAGTAAGGTAATTATGTTTTGTCATAAAATTATGTTTCAGAAGCCTCTAATAGCCGAACTAGTTGAGACTCGAATTCACCTTGCATTTTTACTTAATTATTACACTGAATATCCCACCATTATATTAATTATAACATTCAGGAAAACAATTCAATAAGTAAACAAGAACATAACCCTCCTTTTATTCGGGTTCGGACGTTGATTGAATAAAACAAGCAGAACTAGTATTGTCCGTTCAGAAATAGACAGAACTAGTTTTGTCCAACTGAAAATGCGCAAAACTAGTATTGCTCATTTTATAACACTCAATACCCGTTTAAATGCAGGATTTCGGGTTTGAGCAATATTCAAATCTTTGATTAACGTCTGAATAGAACTCTTCAAATAAATAAAATTGTCGACCAATTTTTTTCAGACCATATATTGACAAAAATTTTGTCAAAATACGGTCTGAAAAAAATTGGTCGACAATTTTATTTATTTGGGCAATAATCGTTGGTCAAAACTAGTTTTGCGCACTGACCGAATTCGGGTATAGACCGTAACATATCTATATCGTTGATAACATCAATATTATTCCAACTAACTGTCATTTGTATTAGTCTATGATTTATCAATTACATCATTCAATGATCAGTTGTAGTTTGACATCATTGATATAGATTTGTTTTCACCGAATTCGTTTAGACTGTGATTAGTTGCGAGCTGCAAAAAATGTGAGCTAAGCTGTATCCCTTTCATTTATTTATCCTCAGATATCTTCTTCTGTTAGGAATAAGTCAGATAAACCATTCAGTTTTATTATAGTAACATTATGATGTACATTAATCGGTACCAACTGTATAACGTAAACAATAACATAATGTTTCATACACGTGAGATCTTTATCTTTTAGTTTCAAGGGGATTCGTGATTCGCGATGATTACGTTTATAATTAATATTAATTAATAATAGTCACATTTCACACGACTTTAATTTCGTATTTTAAGCGCCTGCCATTAATGAAATGATTATAATTTTTATGCATGGAATTTCTTCCATCGAAGGACAGAAACATGATTTATGTTTAATGGCCTAAACCGAATTTAAATATGGCTTAGCGATGATCTTCGTGAAATTTTTAATTTAAATTTCAAATCTTTACTTCGACCTTATATTTATAAAAATTAAATGTGAGTGATTGAAGTCAAGGGATTGTGAACATAGTTATGTCCACGGTGGGTACAGTTATGTCTACAGTGGACACAGTTTTGTCCACAGTGAACACAGTTTGTTCCCGGACCGCAATAGTTGAGTTCATTCGCCCCTGACCAAAGGCATACGGAAATCGCTAAATTACGAATCAAAAAGCTGACCCACGCAACCTAACCTGGGCTGTTCCACATTGCCTCTGAATTTTTTCTGGAAAAAAATTGGACAGATAAAGTTTAGAAGTTGGTACACTGGTTAGATGACAGCAAGTTGACCAATCAGCTATTGCAGGACACAAATCACTCACTAATTTGAATTTAATTGACAGGAGGGAATAATGAATATTGAAAGATCAATAGGTTATTACACCGTTTTTTTAAAAGTGTTTTAAATTAATCCTAAAGTGATAAAGAAGCGCTACAATTTTTATAATAAAATTTTATAACCCAATAACCCATAAAAACGACTTTTAATTTATCATTATGAATTTTCGCGCGAGACCGACTCGCGAGGTCACCATGATTGTAAAATATAATGACGATAGCGCACAGTAACCATAGTAACACTATGTACAATTAAACATTTTTAAGATTGCCATGATTATTACGTTACCATATTATGTAAGTATTAGTATATGTACAAATTAGTAAAACTTTATTTATTTATTAAACGTATTTTATTCTAGCTAAAGTACTTTCTGCTTTTACGGAACTGTCTTCCATGATGCAAACCCATTAAAATACGGGATAGAAATCTATAAACGTAATAATAACTTGAAATAACTTCAAAATGACACACAGCACAACATAAACGTAGCTAGTTTACAGACGAAATGACGTCACGCCGGAATCCAACATGGCGAACAACGTTTTAGACTTTTGAAGAACACATTAAAAAATACAATTCGTAAAATTGAATCATAATAGTGCTTTTTTATGAATAGAAATCAACATTTCTCGTTTGCTTTTTACAAAATATATCAAGGATATGTGTTATTAAAGCCGTCATGCAAAATTTTCTGAAATCTCACAACGTGCTGAATTTCGAATGATCGGTGTTATTTTTTGTACTTATTTATTTTCTAACTAAAGGATATAATTTTTTATTCTCTGAGAATCTGCCGCCCCTAAAAAAATTCCGCCCTGGACAGTAGCCAATGCGTAAATCCGCCACTGCGTATATTAATATATTGATGGTATGTTTTGAAACAGCAATAGTTGGGGACATCATAAAACTGCATAATGGCGTTAATTCTGTTGAAATAAACATGCAATTGTGACACAAATACATATAAATCACATCGCGATTGCCGGAGCGCGGTGACACAAAGGGCGAATATAGGCGAACGGATCAAATGAAACAATATGTGAACAGAAATTACATTTGAATAGATCAAATATCAATTACTGAACAATTGCATCACGTTTATCAACTGCTGTTTACATGCAACCGAATCCATCGAAATGTTGCAGCTGATTTTAAATTGTAGATACTTTTTAATTACAACGCATTAGTCAACACCATAGAGATATTATACTAGAGTACGCGAGTGAGCCATGATGACGTTTACAATCTCCCATAATTATTTCTTTAAGACTACAAAAATACCAAGAGTTTATAATATGTTTCCTCGATTTGGAAACTATGGAAATATGCGGTGATGTCAGATTTCCAGACAAAATAATATGTCATAGTGTGTGTGTATTCATATAGAGGATATAGTAGTGTAGGAGTACACTCACTTTAAAAAACATCGTCTGCTGTCTTAGTAACGATCATGTCAATAGTGGGGGTATTAAGCGTAAACTTTTTAACTGGACAGTCGTGGAGGTACTACCTTAAGTAGAATTATATATTTAAAATATCTTAAAACATTTAAAAATCTTTAATAAAATCATTCACTCTATACGGAGCCTTGTCAATAAGAACTTTTTTAAGTTCTTTTTTAAATTTTGGTGTCGGTAGTTCTCTTATTTTTTTTGGAATATTAATTATTATATATTTTTGTTATCATGCTATATACACTTTTATTTATGAATGTTTTTTATTGAAAATGGTTGTTGAGTATCTTGATACTGTCTTGTATTGTAATTTGGCAAATGATTTATTTATTCTGAGCGGCATTTTGTTAATAGTTAATTGTTTGAATAGAACTGCTTTTTCTGAAAAATATATATTTAATTGACTGTCAATTAAATATACATTTTTTAGAAAACGCAGTTCTATTCAAACAATTAATTATTTAATTCGCATACCCTGTTATCGTTCACCCAGGAATTGTTTTTTAAAAACTGCATATTTGCCCCTTCGTTTCACTGCGAGACAATTCGCATGCCCCTTTATCGTTCACCCCGGAATTACAATTCGCATACCCGTTTATCGTTCACCCCGGAATTATCTTTTTTAAAAACTCTTCCTTTGCCCCATCGCGTTTCACTGCGAGACAATTCGCATAGGCACCCCTTTATCAAAAAAAGCGGTGGTTTTCAATCTTCATGAAAATGTGAGTTTTAAGTTGTAGTCTCAAAGTGAAAAAAATAAAAAATAAAAACAAAAGAAGATATCTGCTTCAAAATTACTGAAGGCATTCTAGTCGCTCACTTAGTAATTTAGTCGCTCAAGTTATTAAAACAGTATCTCATCTTCAGTCATAAAGTTTTTTTTTTATTCGACCGTTTTATAATTCCCCTTTTTTATATATTATATACAGTTTAGATTTCAGAATCGATGAAACAATTTGAAATCTAAACTCAAAGGTGATTTTCACAGCCCTGTTACTGTTGATAGTGTATAAAGCTAACAAGCAAGGCCTCAGTTGTTGACAAAATTTATTATTGGTTAGGTGACAAGGTTACACCAGCAACGAGCGCCAGTTACGCTTTGTGTAATTCATTAGTAGAGTAAAGTAAATGAGTCAATATTGCGTATTGTTTCACAAGAGAACAATCCTGCGGCCCGACCTTTGAGGTACCAACGCCACACTTTGAAGCCATTTGACGGCGAATGGAGCGGCTGTGATTTATTTGTTCGCCTTCTTTGTTATTTGGTCAACACATTTCTAATCAAATTTAAGGCCAATAATTCGTTTCGGTCTTACAAGTTAATGGAGACATTTAATAATAAACAAAATATTAGAACGACTGCTAGGAAAAGATATTGAAAGTCAATCTAAGATATTAATTATTTATGCACCCTAAATAAATGACGATTTGTCTTCAGAAATTAATAGACCAAGATACCAGATTTCAGTACTTTTAAAGGTGGCACTTCACATGGCTATTTGTGTTCGCTATTGGGTGTTTGTTGTCTTTGGTAAAATATATGACGTTCAAGGCAAACATGCAAATAGAGGCAAATACGACCATCCACACATGGCAGTCAAATAGCAAACACACAAGCATTTGGCAGCAGAACGCAGGTTCAAAATTTCAGGAATTTCAATTCCCAATTCATTTTCAATAGTAATAGTTCCAGTTCTCGCTCACAGCACAGACACAAAAATACTGCACGTCCGTACAGGTTCACGGCGCGTGCGCTTCTGAATATAGCCATTGTGTGGACGATTTATTTGCCGTATTTGCCTATTTGACTCCTTTGATGTGCCTCGAAAAACCCGACAAGCGCACGGTAACGCGTATTTGGTATTGGCCTTATTTGTCAAATAGGCAAATAGGGCCAACACTTTGTCAAATAGACCCTCCACACTTGGTAATTGTTTGCCAAATATGTCAAATACACAAATACAAATAGCCATGTGAAGTGCCGGCATAAGATTTTATCAGTAAATTTACCATATTTAGTTAATAACATATGTCAATTTGCTAGCTTGAAATCGGGGGCCTTTTAGAAGCGGACCGCTTCTAAAGGTACATAAAACACGTGCTTACCTACGTACGCATTTGCATTATGCATGCATATGAGTACGAGTGAGCTGATTTTTTTTGTTTGACAGCTTCATGAAATGTAGGTTTTTCATTTGTTTCTATGGAATTTTTCTCTCTAAAATCATCTAATGCTCTCACTCGCACTCATACGCGTGCATAATTCCGTTGGGTACGTAGGTAAGCACGTGTTTTATGTACTTTAAGAACCTGTTATCTCCAAAACGCGCCCGCTTTCAAGCTAGCAAATTGGAATACGTTTTTAACTAAATATTGTACATTTACTGATAAAATCTTAGCAGTACTGAAATAACGTAGGTCTGGCGGGTCTGGGATCTTGGTATATAATGAATGAACCGCAAAATAGCGCCAAATTTCATTGAGATGTATTTGTGAATGAAACGTTGACGTCGTTTACTCATTAGTGTAGACTGATAGTGAAAGCTAGACTGCGATATTAAAAATTAATTATTGATTTCCTTAGTGGAAGTGTGTCCTGCATTACAATTTTAATTTCACACATGTTATAGTTTATTTAATTTAATGCGGCAATAGTTCAGTATGTTTGTAGAGATATCTATTTAATGAATAATTATATTGGTAATTTTGATTATTACAACCATAGTATCATTCAATTCAGTTAAATAATCGATGAATTATGAAAATATTATGAATTATAAATAGCATCTTCAATGTTAGTTAAAATATTAAATTATTTGTTGAGTCCATAAGATTACATCAACCACCCAGTCCACGGACTGTATAAGCTAGTACAAGGAACGAGGACACTGGATCGGGTGATTATAAGAGATTATACAATAAGCCCTAGGGGCTGCGGTGACAATCGACTCCCATTAATTAAGGAGATTGAGGCGTTAAACGAAGATAATGAAAAAAATCTGAAATAAAGTTTTTTTAATAGATTTTTTATGACAAAATTTTCTGTAAAAAATCCAAAATCATTAGGAGATTTATAAAGTTAAAAATTAAAAAAACTTTAACATCTAATCTTATGGAAAATATGTCAACCTAGCATGCAAACTGTAGGTACATTTTAATTTTTTGCAAATAACCAAATAATGTCAGCAGTTCCGAAAACTAACTGAGAAAAGCATCGATGTCTTACAAATAATTTAAATTTTTTTCCAATTTAATTAGGAGACTTTTAATCAATAAAAAAATTATTAAACCTTAGCAATTTTTGATTATGGACTTTTATTCTTGACAATTTTAACAATTTTAATTGAAGTTTCAACTTTTTAATGATTTAATTTGAATTTTCATTACTTATAATTTACCTTTTTTTTTATTTACTGCAAAAAATTGTAAAATACAGATATTTTCATAAATTTATTTTTCCTCTCCTAACTTTGTACAAAAAATTCAAAAGTTAGTCTATAAGTAAAATACTAAAATAATGAATTAATAATAATAAAAAATGATTTATTTATGCCTTTATGACAATAATTTATTTGTATCATCCGCTTATAACCTTTTGTAAAAATTTATTCTGAAAAAGTTCCGATTTAGAATTCGACTTTTGATTGAGACTGTAAGAATAAAAATATTTCTATTTTCTCGATGTTTCAGACAGAAAAAAATTCAATGCTTGTAATTACTATATTTGTCTTTTTTAAAATGTCAGTTGCAATTCTCTTAATTTTAATAACTTAAAAAAATAGTACCTCCTTCAAAAAAGCCGCTGAGAAAGCAAAATAATGAAATTCTGACATATCGACTTTTGTTAAATTGACGCCGATCTAAAAATTTTATTATCTTCTTCTTTTTGAAGGCTAGGTTCAATTTTTTTACGTTTTAATGGATTTGCAATAGGTACGTAGTTCGCACGTTATTAAATATTTACCGACGTCTTTTTCTAAACGACTTAATTTGATATTTGATTACTAAACTTAAAACTAGAAATATATAAAAAGCCTTATCACGCGATTGAAGTAAAACTTCCTTTAATTTTTGGGAAATATTCACTCACAAATAAAATTTAGGTGGCTATGATTATTGGTTTGCGTACGTAGCTATGTTTCAACTTTCGTTCCAGATGGTTTCTACAGATGCGTTTTGTGTCGCCATCTGTGACATATCCTTATTACTACGGTAACGGAAACTGCGGACTCGGTCTAGCGCTTCGGCTGCTCACAAAATTGGTTTGCGTCCGTGGTTATGTTTCAGCTTTCGTTCAAGATGGTTTCTACAGATGCGATTTGATGCCGTCATCTGTCAGTCGATACCTTTAAATAGCGGAAACTGCGTAAACACGTTATTTCCGTCCGAAAAAAGTTACACTTAAGTCGCTTTAAAAATTACTAAACGGATTTAAGTAAAATTTATGTAGATCCACCTTGATGGTGTGTTATATTAAATGAAACAAGAATTATAAAAATCGGTTCACAACTGGCGGAGATATTGCTGGACATACACAAAAACTCGGGTCGAATTGAGAACCTCTTCCTTATTTGAAGTCGGTTGCCCACAGAATTGTATATTATGTCACGTGTAAACAGGGGCGGATCTAGGTTTATAGGCCCTTGGGCTTATTAAATTTCAACAGGACTCCATTTTTTGTTAGATTAAGAAATTATTGTTGTTGGGTTTTAAAATATTTTTTTAATATCATCAAAATCATAGTTGAAATTTTTTGAGCTGACTAAATAAATAATTATAATTTCAACCAAAAAATTGTCAAAATTCACTGAAAAAAATAGCAAAATTCACCCAAAAAATCATAAAATTTCATGCGAAAAATATCAAAGTTCACCGAAAAATTCCCAAAATTCACCCGAATATGTTGAAATTCAGCCAAAATAATTTTAAAATTCACTCAAAAAATTGTCAATTCACCCATGATAATGATATTCATTAAAAATAAGTATTTTTTTTACTGTACGGTAAGTGTTCATTGTTAATAAAAAAGTATTAAAAATGTATGATGATAATTTAATTTTTGTGGGCCCTTGACACTTGGGAGTCCTGGGGCTTAAGCCCTATTAGTCCTAATGTGGATCCGCCCCTGTGTGTAAAGTTCTGTAAGTAGAATACGGTGTAATGTCGCCTACACGTCCTAATCAATGAACTGCTCCAACAAATAATAATACTTCATTTTATATAATACAGGGTTTCCTGTCGTTAATTGGTGCCCGTTTGTTTTACGCTCGAGTACACCGCGACTGCGCTGATCTTAACAGTCGTATGCGACAATCAGACCATTCATAATGATAATAAAAAGTGTATTTCAACTGTGCAAAAAGAAAACGAATCTTGCACGATGCATTATAATAATAATTCCAATATTTTTGAAGCTACGTATAGACGCAGACGGCCAACAAGCGAACGAATTGTCACGTCGCGTGACGTTTTATTATTTTAGTATATAATACTCAAAATAACATATTGTAACAAAACTGTTCTATTTCGTAGTGGAAAATATTTATTTACAATAGTGAAACCTTAACAAAACAGTTAAACACACAAACAAAAGTACTTCTCTATAACGTAACAGAAACAAAACAATTCTTACTAATAAAATAAAAGAATAAGTAATAATTAATACAAAGTCACTATTTATGTACATAAAATATTTACAACACGAAAGACACCAAAGTTTATTTAGCACACTTATTTATTCACTATATACAATAGATTATTTATTTCTCGCACTGTTTATTTACACAGTTCATTTATCTCAGCAGTTACCTCAGTACTGTGCACGATAGTGACTGTCACTTTATGTCACAACTCTTTGTCGATAGTTAACTCGATGAAGCAAAATATATGACTGTCCCTCCACTGAGCTATTCCGTGGTATATATGCGCTAGATAGTTCTTTCTTTTTCTTGCATTCATTGTTGTCTGGAATTTGGCAGCAAAGCTTTTTTTTACCTACGCATATTGTTATTGTTTGAAGAGTCACGCCAATTGTTGTTCGACAACAATCCGTGTGTCATTGTTAGATTGACGAGCCGATTGTTGTCTCACGAAATTCTTTGTCGTCCCAACGGGGAGCGTGTAACAATATCTAAACGGAGCGCGTTATGTGGCCGAGCGCTTGAGTGCGCCTACCTTCCAAATACTAATGACATTTTTTTTAAATTTCTTAATAAATAAAAAAAATATTATTTTATTATTTTTATGTGCATACGTAAATTTTAATTTAAAATACGTAAGAAGCATAACTTTCGTCGTGTGTCCACGATCTGACGCACCTCTTTTTTTTTTATTTGCACGCTCCCTTATAAAATAGTTGCTTATCATGCTTGTATAGCAGTAGTAAAATGGCCAATTTTACACTTGTGAACTAAAATAAATTGATAATATTGATAGAAGAAAAACTTTGGGTTAAGATTCGTCGAGAAAAACATTATTGTATAGAAAGAAAATGTTACAGTCTTCTAAGAAATAGACTAGAGTGAAGGGAGTTTGGTTTGTGTGGGATATATATTCTTTAAGATGAAGTCCAAAGGAAAACGTTTAAGCCATTAATTTTCTGTTGCCAAATAAAAACATTATTAGCAATAGTGGTAATAACCCAAATCAAAATCCTATAAATTAATCTTATGGTGGTAGTGGTATTATTTCAACTTCACTGTATTGCAACATCTAAGGCAGTGCCGGTTCGTGCAGGTTGTTTATGTAAAAAAACATCGATATTTAATTATTTTCTATATTCAATAATAACAAACAATAAGTTCACACTTCAATAGGTCCATCTTTTGGGGCTGGCTCATAGGATAGATGAGGTAAAACTCGATACAAAAAAAGAGTTAATAAAAAATACCAGAAACCTGAAACTTTAGATGCGCGCTATTAGTTAATCAGTTGGTTTATAGCGGTCTAAAGCCACCGTGTAATATAAAAGCCGATTGTACGTGTACAGCATTAGGCCTAGCACACATGAAGAGCGTTCAACGCGCGTTGGCCCAACGCGCGTTTACAACTTCTATACAATTGTATATAACTGTTTACATGATAACGCGCGTTCAACGCGCCACCAATGCGCGTTATCATGTAAACAGTTATATACAATTGTATATAACTGTTTACATGATAACGCTCGTTCAACGCGCCACTAATGCGCGTTATCATGTAAACAGTTATATACAATTGTATATAACTGTTTACATGATAACGCGCGTTCAACGCGCCACCAATGCGCGTTATCATGTAAACAGTTATATACAATTGTATATAACTGTTTACATGATAACGCTCGTTCAACGCGCCACTAATGCGCGTTATCATGTAAACAGTTATATACAATTGTATAGAAACTGTAAACGCGCGTTGGGCTAACGCGCGTTGAACGCCTCTCATATAAACTAGGCCTTAGGCTGAGGTAACTGAGAGGTATAGCGACTGCCTCGTACACAGTAGGTCGTAGGTTCGATTACGGTGGCTGATTTTTTTACCAACATTCTTTTCAAACTTTTTTAATATTATTTTTATTTTATATATTATAAAACCTATGCGATTTAAGAGTTGTTTCTCGCGGGGGCAGACTTTTTCGCGAGGGGATGTATAGTTGCAAGATTGCGTTTTTTTGCAATATTTTTGCAATATAGTAGAGACGATTAGAAGTTTCACTTCTGTAGTGGATAACGTAAAATACACAGTCACTAAAGATCATTTCATGACCTTTATGTACTGGAATCTGCAAGTGTTGTTAAATTTAATTTTAATCTTTTCTCTAGAAATACTACTAGTCACACATACAGCACAAGAACACGAACAAACTTTAGACTAGACTACACGTCATTAACTACTGTGAACAAAGGTCCTGTTAATGCTATGTTGAAAATTTTCAATAAGTTGCCCCCTGAAATCAAAAATCTACCGGCTACAAAATTTAAACAAAAATTAAAATCTATTTTATTAGAGACAAATTTTTATTCTGTTGAGGAATTTTTTAATCATAAATTTTAATTTTATATATGTAACTGACGCATTCTACACTGTTCTGACAGTATTAACAGAATAAAGTTTCTTATCTATCTAACTATCTATAAGTGCGAACTTGTTTGCGGACGAATAATGAACTAAATTGAACGGTTTTTTAGTGAACTAAAATGCCCAAGTCTTCTGAACCACCACTGATCTTGAGTGTTTACTGTTGGTTTGAGACAGATTTGCCACATTAATGGAGATAAAATAGATAGAGACACGGCATATCCGGTAACAAAACACTGTGTGATGCATGTCCGGCCCTACATAAGACGTATATCTGTGCTCTTTCCGTTTCCGCCGCATACATACATGCGCAGTAACATTTCTGTTTGTCACTGTGTGCAAGTGACAATAACACCAGTAAAAAAACAAATGAAACGATTTCTGGTCGAATGTCTTTTGTTTAAAACATATTGACAGGTTACGGAAATTGAAATTTCTCAGTTGTTTTTTTTGCTTGTTTTGTTTGTTTGCTTGACAGAAAAATGAAAATTTTGTTACCGATTTGTCATTTTAAATGAATACAGTGTTTGCTTATGCGTTTTGAATATAATTTGTTTTGAGATATATATTCCTATCCTAGCCCTGACAGTTGTTGAGAAATGTGGAATTTGCGTAAGAATATGATTTGTATTTATGTCAGACATTAGAATGCATTTGTGTATTATTAAAATGTAAATAAACGGACATGTTCTGATGTCATGGTTATAAGATTGATTTAGGGATAACGAATTCAAGGTTCTTAAAATTTCAAGGTCAACAAATTTGTGTTCGATAATATTTTTATGATTAATAACAGAGCAACATTACATTTCGAGCATCCAATTATAATTTAGTTAAGAAAAAAGTTGTAAAAAATCTCAGATTATGGAAGCCTATGTTTTTTTGCAAATTGTTATTTCACCTATTTGGTTGTAAAAAAAATAACTGTCAGTTTAGGATAGAGTACGCTAACTCGAAGTGCAAAATATCTACTGGAAATACACAATTATTATTTTATATAACATTATAACAGTGTTATTAGTCGTTTTAAGTGCGGAAAAATGATTTTTATAAATTCATTTTTTTCTGGGCAGTGAAAAGAGGAAGGCGTTTGGGGATTTTTTTTATAACAATAAATTACGGGATCGTGTCGATGCGATAGCGTTTTTTTGCGCAGTGTAAAGGGGAGGGCATTTGCAGGGGGAGCCCTTTAAAAAATAATTACGGGATCGTGTATACAAAGTTAAGATAGTAATACAGTTGCTGTGACGTGTATATGTGATTTATGATTGGCTAGATTAAAAAAACGATTATGAAAGACGAAAAGTAGTTCCGTTTTTTACGTATTTTTGAAGAAATTTGCGTGAAAAATCCGCAAATTTTTTTTTTTTGAACGTCAAAATTTAGGGTTTTCTATGACTTAAAAAAATACAGTCATGCCCCAAAAACAATAGGGCTCTTCATATTTGCATACCAAACATCCTCCCAAAATTTGGTTTCAATCCGCTCATCCGTTTGATCTGTATCGTGTTCACAGACTAACAAAAATATGTTTTTTTGGATTTGAGGGACCTCAAAACGGAAAGATATTGTAAAATTTTTGAAAAGTGATTTTTGACATAAACAAGTACCATTCCCCACTTGTGGGTTGGAATGGTAAAATCAAAATTTGGGCACATCTAGTTATCGTCCAATCAGTTTAATATGTAGTAAAGATGAAACCAAAACGAATGTCGCGAAAAAAATGTCAGTAAAGTATTGAAACACTCAAAATGTACAGAATCACTGGAATTTTCCACTATAATGTTTGTTTAAAATGTAACAATTTTATATTTGCACTTTAGAATACCCAACTCAATCATGAAATTATATTCAAAATATTCTAGAAGTATAAACTCATTGTTGTGTGAAAGGTTATTACCAGAACAATACGAATTATGTTTATTTTATGTTTTATTATTTTAAGATTTGTTACGATTAATATTCATCAATCATAATTTTATTTATAGGTGCGTATTGGGTGCCATTCTACTAACAGTAATAATAGTCCTTGCTAAGGAACTGACGAAATCGTCTTATCAAGAAGTAAGTGAGAAATATTGATATATACATTCTGAAACCTGTTTTTAATTATTATTAACAACACGAATTTCATAATTCATAGAATACTGAACGGCAACAATTGGAGCTACCGATTTTTGCCTGTAAATAATAGTGTAGAAACAAATGTTTTTAATCGAACAACTTTAGAATCAGTACCAGATTTAACCGACTATTTTGTTTGTTTTCAATCCAATAATAATAATATTAATAATCTTTATTCACCCATGAACATAGGCACACGTAAAACTTTGTTATCGGGCTAGTCAATGTGTTACAATTAAAATATGAAAAATGAAATAATTATAAAAAGACTATCAATAAATCCTGGAAACCTGGAAAGTGACGAAAGCCATAACAACTAAACTGCAAATCTTCATAAACAAATGTCTCAGAACAATCCTCAAGGTGAAATGGTATGAACACGTCTCGAACAACGAACTTTGGAAACGTGCATGTCTTGAACAAATCTGTGTAATTATAAAACGTAGAAAATGGAATTGGATAGGACACACGCTACGAAAGACAGATGACGACATAGCAAAGAGAGCCTTGGATTGGAACCCACAGGGATACCGAAAAAGAGGCAGACCAAAAATATCCTGGAGAAGAACTGTTCGTGAAGAAGTTATGGAACAAGGAACTATCTGGCTTCAAGTCAAACATATGGCAAAAGATAGGACTATATTTAAAATTTTCGTAGAGGCCCTATGCTCCACTTAGGAGTTAAAGGAATTTATTATTATTATTATCAATAAATCAAAGATAACGTAAAAGTAATAAATCAAATGAAATTTTACAATGTCAATTTGTTTGGATGCATTAATAAATGATAATTCAGCCGCCGCGATAGTAGAAGATTGTTTGAGTTCTGGCAATGAGTAGTTTCGTAGATTACCTCCTACATCCAAACTTTAATATTATAAAGAGGTAAAGTTTGGATGTAGGTGGTAATCTACGAAACTACTCATTCGATTTCAAAATTTTTTCACCAATATGATTTAATGGGATACAGCAACGCAGTACCAATTTTAGCTTCTGACTGTTAACAATTTTGCCAGATATTAGTAGAATAGAACCATTTATCTGTTCGTGTTGGCATGATAAGATGATCATGATGTTGGCCTTGAATGGAAGGCATGACCGAAGTACACTTGATTTACCAGAAAAAAAATGATTGGTATAAATTATACAGTTCGATACATAAAACGTGCCACGGATAAGTGCTTTTGTCTGGAACTAAAATATAAAAAAAATACTTATTATTATGTGAAAATCAGATATTTTATGGTAGGTTTATGTGCCAATAATGTAGTGATAGCGAGTGAGAGATTTTAGATTATAGACGCTCAACAGCTGATGCCATCAGCGTCTATGTGTGAAAGTAAATAGTTTTTTATTCAGTTCATTTGTTCTTCAGGTAGGTAATTATTCCTCCGAATAAATAGCGATAATTCTATTCAACAAATATAATTATGTTTACTGCAGGTATACATAATATATTCTGTCTTACTTCGGGAGTATAAATATTTATTCGCGTGATAAAATAATAATGGCCGCCACATAGATCATAATACCTCACCTATAAACGCGGAGTATTATATCTACAGTAGCTCTTGTGAATTTATTTATGTGTTGTGTTTTAACCTTTTGTGAAGTACCTATATAGTAGTAAATCATTAAAATTTATTAGAAATTTTGTGTGCAATTGGGTTAAGATAGAACATTATTATTTTGTGAAACTTTTTTGACGTTGACACTAACGCCATCGGTCGGATTTTTGGGTGAACGTCAAAATATTCAACAAAAGGAGCAAGGAGTATAGTGCAGTGTATATTTAACTAACTTTTCTACCTGATAATTTGCTTGGTGAATTAAAATTAATTATTTTATTCTATGAATAAATTTGTTCCAAGATTAGTAACTCCTATCTTTAATAGTGTTCGGTGAATATGGGCATTAGAGAATCTGCCACCCGGCATATACAAACCGACTGGTATAAGCTGGGAGGGCTAATTCCCAAAAAAAACATTGGAATGTAAACTTCATTCCGATGTTTCCCTTGAGGGGAAAAATCTGGTACATATCTCGAACGTAATGATATGATGACTCTAGCGTCGCTATTAGGAACTGTATCGTAGGATTCGATATCTACGTCTTTTTAAGTGACAAGTCGATCGTATATGCCATGAATTCAATTCGAAGACGATTGGTAACTCGTTAAAAATTAAAATGAAGTTTTAACTTCTGCAGTCAGTTGTTTTTCTTGAAAAATAAACAATTTGCATAGTGTTTATGCACACTGATGTCATTTTTATTCACATTTTATGCGAGAAAATGTTTCTTTCTACAATTTGTCTTGGGGCTGATAAGTATATTCTTTTAAAAAGTTTGCGAACAATCCAACAATTATATTCAACTGTTATGCAAACAAACAAAACAAATAGGTAAATTGTCGTCGCATAATGAAATAGCCTAACAACACACAATCATCAAACAGCATACAATCGCCTAAATAACAGACGATCGCGTGCCCGCTGTGGTGTTGTACTCTGTGCGTTTGTTTTTTACCGTTCTTCATTTGTTCTGGGTTCTATAGCAACAAGCCATGTTGTGTGTATATAGAGCATAAATTATTCAGAACATTGGAGTTTGATCAAATGACATGTCGATGTTGCAAAAAAAAAATACACACAGTTTATTAAATCCCATTAGTGCCCCCGGGCTTATTTACAATGTTACAAGGATTCTGTTGAAACATTACTTGTCTCTACTCTTTCATACGTTTCAATAAAAGTTAATGACGTAACGCTGTACACTAAGGCCCTTCGCATACGGTTCGACTGTTTCGCAACTCGAGTTTCAAACCAGTTGAGGATACGACTAGTGTACAATCGATTGAGATTCTTTGCCGCGCGTAATGGCATTTCGGCTCGTGGGACTGTTTAAACTCGCTGGCGTTCGTTTTTAACCCACTGTCACACTTGTAATAAACCTAAATCAGACTTGTAATGTATTTAATTAAAAGTATGTCAAAATACAAATATAAATACTTTTCTAGTATTTGAATTTGTTTTTCAAATACTTTTAAAAAGTATTTTTACGAGTCTAAACGCACAACTAGATATAGGTATGTATTCTCTTTGAACATCTGCTGAAGTGCACATACCGCTGCTGGTCAGTGCTGGATTAACCTATAAGCACAATAAGCAACTGCTTACGCGATCACGTCTCAGGGGGCACCAAAAATTACAACTCAGAAATGAAAAGTACCTCACCAGACCGTTTTAACAAATTTTTTATTCTTTTTGTATTTTTTTCAAAAATGTGATCTAAATGAAAACGTAGTGTTTTTTTTTAACTTTACATTTTGTGACGTGATAACGTCTTATAAATTGATGAAACACCAGCTGCACGCACGAAAAAGTGTAACGTTCCGAAAAGTGTAACGTTCCGCCTGACCTTGTGCGTGCAAGCGAGAGCGCAGTATGCTTCGGCCCAAGTTTGACAGCTACTAAAATTTAGGTTATGTATTACGGAATACGTTATCACGTAAAACTATCGTCCGTAAACCGACTTTACAGACAACCAATTTTTTGAAGTGAAAACTTCTTTAGCGGCGTTGTACACTTTTTTTGTAATGGGTAAAAAATGTTAAACTCGCGTCAGGAAAACTCGCGTTGTACACATTTTTTGTAATGGGTAAAAAATGTTAAACTCGCGTCAGATCGTCAGATATGCGTAAGACAAAAACTTTTATTTATACAACGTTAAACATCTAGCGTTAAAATATCGTACATAAAAATGCAATCTATGATACAAACCATTTTGATCGAAAATTCGTAAGACGTTAATATTCAAGTTTTCACTTCCGCCAGCACTCCCGGAGTGCATCCCGTCTTTTTTAACTGTCTTTTAATATAAAAATGCCTAAAGACCGATTTTATAGACAGTCAAATTTTCAATGAGAGCATTAATTGTAAAAATCAATTTTTTTCCTAAAATTATATGCTTTAAAATTTTTTTCTATCAATTTTAAGCTTATGACATTCACAATTTGATTTTTGTTTATAAATTAACATGACAGACATAATATTAGAATTTTTTTAGACTGCTGTTAGAGATGAGTACCCATAGGCAAGAAATGCTTAGCGCATCGAGAAATATTAATCCGGCCCTGCCGCTGGTTAAAATTATCATCATTGGAGAAAATTTAACCCTAAAATACCGCGCACGCCAGTCAAGAATGGTCCAGCACGACCTGAATAAAACAAACCTACAACCCGCACGATGTCGCACACTAGACCAGCACAAACCAGCAACGTTTAGTGCAGGTTCACGAGCGACACATTGCTAGCATACTAGATCGGTTCAGCACGGCTAGATAGAAATTGCAGGCGATCGACTGACGGTCGTTGCTGGCGGCCATGAACAGACTTGTGCTCCATGCTGTGCTGGTCGTCCTGGTCCATGCTTGACAAGTGTTTACGGTCTATAAACGTTATCATTTTCTTTCCCAGTCTATATAATATCGGCAACCGTTAAAGAACGTTACGGATTTTATTGAAAACGTTTTTTGTGTGGAAAAATACGTGCGTAAATATATGAAAAGAAAATATGAAGTTCGCGCTATAAATAAGTACTGAAACATTTTCAGAAAATTGCAGCATCTTAACAGAGAATTTATAAAAGACAGCGCAGTAGATTCGTCGATTCATAAAGATGATATGATAATTTTATAGGTTTCGTCTGAAACATTTTTCCTATTTATTATGTTCGAGTGTCGTTCAGCTTCGACGCTCGTCCCTAGTGTAATCAATTCAATTTAAATATGTAGAAGATATAACAATGCTCTGACGCTTTAACTCTCAAAGCTCTAATGCTTTCTGGTGTAGCCGCAGCTTTAAAACTGGCATGATATTATATTAGTCAAAATTTAATATGCTGATTTTTAATAACCAGTGTTCAAAAATCTTCAAGTTCTAGTTGGCTATGGATTAGGTTTCCAGAACTTTTTGAACTAATGCTGTTTCTTCTTTTCTAAAGGGCGATGCACACTAGACTGCATTTGCCGCTAGATTTGACTACTAGTTTTCTAGCGCATGGTTTTCTTAATTGTTTTTATGTGCTCGCTTCACACGAGACGTATTTTCAAGCTCGTTTTGTGGAGCAAAACGTGTCTGTTGTCTGAGTCTGAGCAGAATGTCGCCATGTTTGTTTGTGGTAAAAAATACGTTGGACAACGTTTAATCTCAAATTAACAAAGGTTTTTTTTTCTGATTGGTCTATGACTGCCACAAAGCAGAAGTTGAAAATACATTAGTCGATTAGTCTCGAAGATTGGAAATACACGAGTTCTACTGAATGTCGGTTGGCGTTGTTAATTTTATGAACACAACCAATAACAATAGCTTGTCGAGAGCACTAGTTTTTCTTGCTGTATTCCATCGTCCTTGTACATGTGTATGTATAGTAATATTATAGAATAGAGAGCATGGCGGAGTATAAATTATTCAAAGCAGGAGTCGCTGTTCATCTGTGGTAGCGATCAAACAAGGCGACGTAGCAAAAAATAAACTGTTTATTAAATCCCTTGTTGTCGACAGTTTACTTTCTTGGTGGCTTGGCGGTTTAACACAATGACATTGTCTCCTCTCTGAAGGGTACAGTTAAACCTCCTAAACGTCTCAATTCTCCGAGATGATTGCTTTTTACCACGTTTTTATTAACTCGCTTTCTTGTGTCTGTCCGGGCGGAATTTTGTAATTGATTTTAAACTAACTTCCTGATGAGATAGAGACTTGAAATTTTTAACATAACTCAAAATTAGATGACAATACAAGAAAATACTAAAAAAAAGAAAATAATAAAAGAAATAATAATAAATTAATATAATTAATTCTTTAATAAATAAAATTATCGACCAATTTTTCAGACAAATATATTAACAAAAAATCATATATATTAATACGCTAAGGTTAAAGATGTTTGCCTCCCTTTTTAGAAAAAACCACACAATTTCTCCACATAAATTATATATCATTTTACAGATAATTGCTTGCTCTACTGACATCGACAACTAAAAAAAAATATTATTGCTTTTGTTTTTGTAAATTAATTCACAGCAACGCTGAACAACGTCTGCCATCTGACGGCTATAATTTTGAAACAACGTCAACACTTCATTCTGTCATCTGACCTTCATATTGAAAATACTGCATACTGCCATCTGACGGGCAACACTGAACAACGACACAGCAATGCTGCATGATGACATCTGACGGCTTAGCTCAACGCTTTTGCTACTTGCGCCTCGATATAACAATTTTAGTAAAATATTTCTTCGATCTGTCATCTGAGCTTCATATTGTAATACAACAAAAAGAAGAACGTTATAAGCAGTGTGCAAAATTAGAGACGAATTGAATACTTACCTGCAATCATATTTAAAAAATAATTTTGTAAAGTGATAATTATTAAAGTTATTTAGAGCGAATAATTCGCACTGGCCACGCTAGTAATAATTAATACATTAATGTTTCGGTCCGAATTTGGATCTTCTTCAGAACTATTCTAAAATATATAAAAATTGATTAATAATTAGTTTCTAATTGGTATTTGAAAAAAATTCGCTTTAAGTTTTGAATTATTATTTATTGAATAGTTCTAATCAGACGTTAATCAAAGATTTGAATAATTAATTCTTACTTGTTTTATCGTTGTAAGGCACCGAGAACCAACCGGCCTATAGCTCAGTTGATTAGAGCGTCGTGCTAATAATGCAAAGGTCGCGGGTTCGATCCCCCCATAGGCCATATCATATTTTTATTTTTTACGATGTCTTTTTGAGAATTAGATGACAATACAAAACACTAAAAGGAAGAAGATGATAAAATTATTATTTCTTCTTAATTTCTAGTGCTTGGTTGCAGAAATAATTGTCAAAAAAATGATTTGACAACGACATTAGATTGTGACTATACATATTTCTCCATAAGATAAGCATAGTAGAATTTTATATCGGTCTTACTCGAAAAATAATTGATCGATTAAAACAATATTTTGTTTAAACCATGTGTACATGTATTTAACTTCATTTTTGTATAATTTCCAATTCGAAACAAATTTTTTTTACGAATTCTGATCAAAATTCAGTTTGAAAAGCTATATCTTTTTCCATGTACAGCAATAATTTGTTTTTATGTGCAGGGCACAATCTAATGTTTTACATGACTGAGAGTTTCGTAACGACATCAGGCTACCACTAAATGTATGAAAACTGTAATTATATGACCTTAATTTAAAGTCATTGTAAAATCATTTTTTTGACAATGCTTTCTGCAACTTAACGTAAGTCAGAGAACTTTAGTGTACCTATTATTGATCAATAAACGATGTTGGGCATATTTTTTTACGTACAGCTCTGACGAAATGATTAGTTCATTTGTAAACTGTTTTGTGAAAAAAATTTCCTATGTTCAGAAACTGAAGCTCAACTGTAGTTGGTTAAAGTTACATTGTTACACAGAATTCATGCATTTTTAAAAGCTTCATATTGTTACTTGTTGTCATAACTCAAGATAAGATCATAGTGAAAAGCTCGAAGCAAACGGAAGTTAGAGATTTTTTTTTCAAGTCTCAAAAATCTGATTACCTTATTTCAAACATTTTTATTTTTAAATTTAAAATTCAGGTGCTTTTTTTTATTAAATTATTCTACTAAAATTTATTTTTACTAAATATATTTACGTATTTATTTAAATTTTTTTTGACAATTTAAGCGCGACTAATTAGCGCGCAAATTTCGGGTTCAAAAAAAAAGGTAACGTACATTTAAAAAAAAATGTGGCACGCAAACTACAACATACACTGCAACACTTGTCACTACTGCCATAAACCGTGCGTCGTGTATCATTTATGCGTATGTACCGCCAAGTCAAAGTCTTTAAATGTGTTGACTGAACGAGATAGATTCAGTGAATACTTCAAGCATATTATGATAGATGCTTATTTGTACTAATGTGCTGACGGTAATTGCAGCTCAAAGCCGATCCAAATAACACGCTATAACTTGTGGGTTTGCACGGTGTACTCTGAGGGTGTATGATAATGACGTTTCATATGCTACTTAGGAGCGCAGAACAGCGTCAGAAGTCAAGAAACTTTGCATGAATTCTATGGTCGGCCAGTGACTGTTAAACTTTATCGTTGATTGTGTAACTATAACACTATTTCCTAACAATAAATATAAAAAAGGAATACTTATATATAATTCATTCTAAAATTATGAAGTATAATATCTAAGATTTTGGTTGCTCTGCAGCGCTCATAGAGGAACCGCCGCTGCGTGTTAGCATAAAAAATCGCATTTGCTATGTAACAACGTTAATAACTAGGTCGTTAATTTGTTCAATAAATGGATCTCGGAATTTTGTATCTATATATCATACTTGAATACAAGGGTGATTAACCGGTTTTGATGGACCCATATAATGCTCTTAAAACATTAAACCAGTGGCTGTATAAACTGAAAACATGGCCCGATGTATATAATTATACATTTTCCCTTTTAATTTTTATTGCGTTTAAAAGAGCCTCTCAAACTGTTATCAACAAGATCTACACATCCCACCAAACGATACTGTCTAAAAGTAATGGTTTATGTAGCTATATTAAAGAGAAGTGTCAAACGCATTTGAGTCGCGGGCTATTTCTCGTATTAGTTTAAAACAAGCAGGCTGCACACAACCTAATAGACGGTGAGCTGGCTACGGAGAAAATGGGTGACTCGGTGCAGAGCTGAAAATTTGCAGAATAATAGGAGATAGTACAAGTAAGTAGGGAAAAAATTGCCAGAAAGCTAGGCTGAAGATAAAGAGCCGCCAGAAGGCGCTAATGTTACGAAAAATCAGTGCACTTCTGGCAATTTCTATACTTATTCTGTAATTCAAAACTAGATTATATATTATATATATTATATATATTATATATATTATACATTATATATAGTTATAAGGGCATACTGAAAATTCAAACATGGTATAATAATAACATTCGACAAATATTCAAAATTATTAATGACATTTTGATAGAAATAAAATTAAATAAATTAATAAAATTACGTTGTTATAACAACGTAATTTTATTAATGAAAATATATGACGATTAATTTTATTTCTATCAAAATGCCATTAATAATTTTGAATATTTGTCGAATGTAATTATTATATCATGTTTGAATTTTCAGTATGCTTCTTTATCTTCCGCCTAGCCTTCTGGCAATTTTTTCCCTACTTACTTGTACTATCTCCTGTTATTCTGCAAATTTTCAGCTCTGCACCGAGTCACCCATTTTCTCCGTAGCCAGCTCTTAGTCCATAAAGATCTTGTTGTTGCTATCAGGGGTGCAGTAGTCTTGATTGTGGTCTATTAAAAATTACTAAGTATAAAAAAAATATTAATTTCGAATCTTCAACATTATTCATCAAAATTCTAATTCTCACATTTTTATAATACCTAATCATAATAATAATAATAAATCCAGAGACGCTCATGCATCTCTTATCAGCATGCAGTCATTATGCAAGTTGCGCTTACATTCATCGTCATAATGCTGCTCTAAGGGTGTTATAGTACCACTTGAGACATCATATTACGAAGTTGATGAAATTCCTGTTTTACCTAATGTCCCCGGTGATATTGAGTCCGTTGTCGAGAATGAATCGCGTAAGATTTTCTGGAACTATCCATTCAGTATTACCAAACAATTTTCAGCTACCTACAAAGCCTGATAAAACGTCTTGATAAAACCACGCGAGTTATGTATGTCATCGAAACGAACATAGCCGCGAAGGAAACTGAGAAGCGGACAAAATATCAAGGCCTTCTTTTTGAACTCAGGAAGCAGTAACCAGAGTATTCTGTTAAATTAATTGTTCTTATAATTGGTGTTCATGGAGGAGCCAAATCGTCACTGTTGGCAAATATAAAATCAGCGTAATGCTGAGTCACTATAGTCTATCGCATGCAAAAAGCCGTGTTTATCGGGTCGCTCCGTGTACTCCGTGCGCACGACCCAAACTCACTGTAATCGCTCATTTCATGGTTTGAGACGCGGTTATAGTTGCACCTTGCTCCGCAAGTAGGTATCCCTTGTATGACGTTGACGAACCTGAAGTTTTGGGTGCTTGTGGATGCAGAATTCTTTAGGGAATTTTTTCCTTCTCTACAATAATAATAATATAAATTTGACAATTCATAATATACACCCGCCATGATAGGTTGAACGCCTGTGTCAATAAAACTATCCCATATTGTTTTTAACCACTCAAGTCAACTTAAAATATAATAAAACATGGATTTAAAGGAAAACAAACTAAGGTTCCGTATCACTGTCAAAAGATGTTTTTTTTCCTCATTTTTTTTCATAAAAATAAAATAAACGCTAAAAATACTTTTAAAGCCTTTTGAAAAAAGAAGCATACATTAAATGTCTGGGTGGAAATTGGTACCAACACTAAAAGAAATTATGTAAATAACTGTAAATATAGTAACAATAAACTTTTTATCTAAAAGAAAACACAGTATCTACTCGGTGTCGGTCTGGGCAATAGCCCAGCTTGACACTAAAAACTATAATACGGTCGTTGCTGCTGAGCGGAGCATAGCCTCGCAGGGTAGATCTGTAATTATAAGTGAAACCATAAGCTTCACAACAGGAAGCGAAGCAACCTCTGAGAACCGAAGGTTTTTAAAGTTTTAAATAAGTAATATAAGATTACAAAATTATATTACTATTAAGAAAGTTTAAATTGCCGATGGAAAAAGCTATGTAAACTTGTTTCATCTTAACCGCGTGCAAAGCCGCGGGTAGCAGCTAGTAATTAATTATGACAAAGAGAGGTAGTATGATGATTTGTTTGTGAATCACTGCCAAACAACGAACCCTTTTCCTCGCAGATGTTTTCGTTGCGTCGGCTTCGTATTATATAATTATCAAAATATGTGAATTTTATTGTTTTTATTTACGACGCACACACTCTAATGACGTAATTATACGGTTGTTAGCTTTAGTAATAACGCGGTATGGTCGTATATGCGCTGCGCATACCTAGATGAAAACATCTAACCGGGCCGTTAGTGGCTTAATTCGTTAAGGAAGAACGCAGATGAAAATCATTGCCAAAAGAAAGTTTAAATAGTACCCATTCCAGGCATAGAGACTAATGCAAATTATTTTTTATAGATACATAAAACATTTTTACTACTTAAAACCTAAACGATTTTTGATTTAGCTAAATGAAATGCGGACCTCTTAAACATGAATATTTTTAAAAATCAATATAATAATAATAATGCGTTTAACGTCCGTTTCTCGACTTTATGTCATAACAGACGCCTGTCTGTCTGTCAGCCAAGACCTCTTTTCTCAGGAACGCGTGGAGGTATCAAGTTGAAATTAATTTCAAATGCTCAGGTCTGCAATCACTCGGCGCTGTGAAAAAATCAAACTTCTAAGTGAACGAAATCAAAAGTTATGGTCTTTTATGCCGCATATTTTGACATTCGCAAGGGAATCAAAATCTATAGGGTACTTCCCGTTGACCTAGAATCATGTCTTATAGCACAAGTAAAGGAAAAAATCCGAAAACCGTAAATTTGGAGTTACATCACAAAAAAATATTTTTTTACACTGACACTATCAAAACTTTTAATGTTCCCCGTTAACCTAGAGGTTTGTTTGGTGCAAAAAAGGTTTCATAGCACAAGTAAAGAAAAAAATCCGAAAAACCATAAATTTCTGATTCTATGTTCATTTACTACATGATAAATTTAGTTTTTATGAAATAACGGTACGGAATTCTCAGGGCGCGAGTTATACTCGCACTTGTCCGTCTTTTTTTGTGTGTTTGTATTGATTACGAATTTAGTTATTATTTATCGCTGTCTGAGCAGTAAACGTCAATAATTTCGTAACAACTAAATCAACATATCCTAACCCAAGAAATTTCACCGTTTCGTACTAACATTATTATATTCATCGTACGCTTATCTGTCAACATATTTTCTTTATTGAGAAATGTAATTGTTATTCAAACAAAAAGGAACTAGTGTCTAGTAAACACAAAATCGATTTCAGATAATGAATGAACGAAAAAAAGTCAATAAACAAATCTTACACGGTTTAACCATGTAATTTGTTAAGACAATGAAATGTATAGGAAATTGAGTAATTTAAGGCACGTGCTTATTGTCTTTGAAAATTACCGCAAATGCAATGCGCCTTAATTTAGCCCGCACCTTAGTGTGTGTGCTTGCATAGTGCAAGTAAACGTACTTTTGTTTTTGTAAACATCTTCAGATAGCCGTGGTATGGGTGTAAATCGATTTTGCAACGGAAATACGTAAAAGGAAATCAATTTTGCGCAGTCGTCAAGCGCATTCCTTGGTATCATAGGTTAGAATCATAGATATATTGTTTGAGCCTAGAATACTATGCTACCATAGAGTATAGAATAATAAAGTATAGAGTAGTATATAGACCAGGGGTGTCAGATTGATTTTTCTAAAGGGCGATTTATAAGATTTAGGGTGTGCGAGCCAGACTCTAAATTAAAAACTAAAGCACATACTAAATTAAAATCTTTATTTATTTAGTTTAAATCAATTTTTCATATTAAGGTAATAAAATGGTAAATTATTATTTATTTTGAGTTTGAGGATCCAGACACCTAAGGTCTCTTGTTTTTGATAAGCTCATAGATGTCCGGTGTCTAAAATCCTCAGATTCTGGTCGCAGGCCGTATTGAGATGGCTTGAGAGCCAAATGCCGTATCTTTGACATCACTGGTATAGACTATATCAGGGGTGTCAGACTGATTTTTCTAAAGGACCATTTATAAGATTTAGTGTGTCTTAGCGGGTCAGACTCTAAATTAAAAACTAAAACACATACTAAGTGAAAATCTTTTAAAGTATAGAATAGTATTATAGAATAAACCTTGTAGGAACTTTGTTGTTGCGATTTTCACTCAAATTCCGGCGACTATTTTTGTTATCTCCTGGTAGCGCTCCCGGAGCTTTCAGAACGACACCAGAATCAACGTCCTAGCTAAACGCGTTTTCACACTACATTAATTTAAAACTTTACACAAAATTAATTCGTTACTATCACACGCATGCGCCTACATTCGTGCAGCGACGTGACAGACAAAACAAATCTTGCGCGACAAACTCGTAGAGACATGCTTTACCCTTAGTGAGTTGAACCGTAATTGCTAACGCATTATTATTCTCGTAGTTATTAGCTATTCAAATTCTGACGCTATTTAGTATAACACAAGAAATTTGGACAGGCTATCACTACGTACTTAACGAGCGAATGTGGATCTCCTTTCCATAAAACGGAGCGTCTGTTAAGGTCTTAAATTCCAGTTTAAGTATTTGTTAATCATCGTTGATGCAAAAGGTTATAACTGAGAGCGAGTCTATTAGCCAGTGAAGACATCGAGTTTTATAATTCATATAAAACGATAGTACCTATATGTTTGTTTTGTTGGTGCAACTGAGTTTTTTTGCGACCAGGTGACCAAATATTTGTGGTCGTTTTGTCAACAGAACTTCACAAAGGAAAGTGAATTTAGAACAAATAGTAATTTGTTATAATCTGATTCACGATCTGACATTGACAAAGTCTCGTATTTTTTACAGGGGTGGATCGTGGACCGTGGCTCTTAAAATAAGGGTAGGCGGAAATGTTTATTAGATGGCGGAGCCAAGGTTAGGCTCTCTCACACTTCAACCTACCCGTAGCGTCACTCACGTATAATAGACAGTTTTTTAACTGCCTGGCAGTTATTTAGATCCGACTGGCTAATAAAAACACTTGAACATTCTACAAAATATTTTCTCTCTCGGCGATCATTTCGGATAATTATCAGTCCATCTTCAGTAATACGGATATATACTCTTCATGTACTCCTGAAGATGGACGGATTATCCGAAACGATCGTCGGGAGAGAAAATATTTTTTTGAATTTTCAAGTGTTTTCAAGTTTTACTATTTGTTTTTTTAATCATGTTCTACCGAGTGAAAAATTAGTGCAAATTTACGAAATTTGAAGATATTAAAATTTCAATTTGCTTCAAGGACTTTTACCATTCCAACCCACAAGTGGGAAATGGTACTAGTTTAGCTCAAAAATCACTTTTCAAAAATTTTACAATATCTTTCCGTTTTGAGGTCCCCCGAATCCAAAAAACATATTTTTGGAAAAACTTGTTCGTCTGTTTGTCTGTGAACACGATACAGGTCAAACGGGCGAGCGGATTAAAACCAAATTTTGGGAGGATGTTTGGTATGCAAATACGAAGAGCCCTATTGTTTTTGGGGAAAATCGGCGCATGCGCAGAAGAGATATATGCTAAAACGGTATTTTTTTTATATTATAATGGTATAGGTACTTTACATAACGGCTTATTATTTTATTTATTTTTTCTAGAAAGTTTTGTTAAATTTTTTTTTCTAAACTTTATAGTTTCGGAAATATTTTGAAAATAAAAAAAATCATCCGCTCTTTTGTTTTATGGATCTGTCAAAAATAAACTAGTTAGGCATGCTTTGATTAATTTTTACATGACGTGGAACATACTATGTAGGTAACCATGGCAACGAATAGTTAATATCATATTGAATACTAACCATTACCCGCGTCATCTCACGCGATATCAGAAATTTTATTTTCTTTATTAGAATCAAATGTCAACATTTTTGAAGTTGGAATGGTCCCGTCGTCAAATTGACTGGAATTTTTTTCATAGTATCATGAGCCTTCAGTTTACTAAATTTTCAGTCCAGTAAACTTGGATGTCTCAAATTGGAGTATGATTTTCACAAAATGGGAAATAATTGTTTCACAATAATGACTGTCGTCGTACTGCGATTTAATGAACCTTGATCAATAAGAATGAGTCACTTTGAATTAAGATAAGAGAGTCTAAGAAAAGTTTTAAATTGGTTATTTCCGTAATTCTTTCGCTCCAATACGGACACGTTTGATTTCCGAGGTCTGAGTTTCATATTTGTCGGAGTGGCGCAGCGGAACATTTTCTCGGTTGAGTGTTTCTCGGTCGTTACAAGTTGTCAGATAAAACGATGTTATGTAATAAGTTATTATGTTAATATTTCATTGTTCTGTAGTCATAATACAGTCAGCCTCGCCCGTTAAAATACCTACGTCTCTGTCAAATTTACAGCTCGTCGGTTTTACTTTCTTTCTCGCACTCAAGGCCGATTCTTCGTTTGGTATAAAACTAGCAGGTGTCTGTTAAATCATTTTAAAGGCATAGCGAAACTTGAACTTGCTGATTAAGGTGTGTATCTTTGTTAGAGGTGGGAATAATCGTTGACTTTAATAATCGACAGATTGCTATTCGAATGATTTTGATATTAACATTTTTCTCGAATATTTTTTTATGCAACCTTATGAAAATTGTATGTGAATTTATAGAGAAAAAAAAATTGGTTGTCTGTAAAGTCGGTTTACGGACGATAGTTTTACGTGATAACGTATTCCGTAATACATAACCTAAACCTCCCAAAATTTGGTTTCAATCCGCTTATCCTTGGTGTCGGAATGATAAGAAATGTCAAAAGTGACGTTTGCAACTGTCAAAGTATTATGTTCTAATAATAATTAGTTATTCCAATACTTAACTTAGAAGGCGTTGCATTTCACAAAATACTAATGTCAAAAAATTGAATTAAACATTAGAAATGCAGCCGTTTTCATGTTGCATTTATACAGCTATTTTTCTATATAAATTTGTATAAAAAAACTGTTTAGGCAAATTCTGTTACACGAAATCTATGTAAAATGTTCTCCTCTTTCGTTTAAGACTGGTTTCAAACCGATCTGATTTAAATTGAGTGAGAAATTAGCAAAAAGCACGCACAGGGTCAGGCGGAACGTTACGCGTTAGGAACGTTAGGAACGTTACGCGTTACGAACGTTACACTTTTTCGAACATGCAGCCGGTGTTTTATCAATTTATAAGATTGGTGATTCATCAATTTATAAGACGTTATCACGTCAAAAAATAGAGATTTCGAAAATTTAAAAATAATATACGGGTGATTCTTCTTTTTTAACAGCGTGTAGAAATCAAATAAACGAGCAAATATTTTAAGTAAATTTTTTATCAAATAGACATAGCCGTTTAAAGTTTCACTAAATTTTTTAAATTTTATTTAATTAAATCAAAATCCCGAAAATGCATCTCAAATAATTCGTGGAAGGTCCTTATCGCTACTACAAAGCATGTAACAACAAAACGGGAACAACTTCGAACCATTTCTGTGAATACTTAATAATGACGTAAAATATTTCAATAGTGACATAACATAACGCTAGGACTGACCTTAAAATTTGATAAAATTTTGAAAGCCAGTTTCTCTTTCATTTTTGAGTTTTGTTAAAAAAGATCCTTGAAATATTTTGTTAGTCTATTTGATTCCTACACGCTGTTAAAACAAATCAAACTAAAAATCACAGTGTATGTTGACATTTGAAAAAAAAAATGCATGTACACTTCTGGTTGAGTTTGAAGTACAAAAATATTAACCTCAGCAGTTTCCGATAGTAAATCTTGAGTTGAACAAAATACTATTAAAACTTTTTTTTTTGTATCTAGTAGCGTACACGCATTATTTCACTGTTACCACTTTCAGTGAACACACTGTATTGTGTAATACAAAGTATCCACCAAGCTACTATACTACCAAGAAAAAAACTCCTCCAGCTAATATTCTTGGCGATTCAGCGATTAGAAATCGCATTTTGGAACGTTAAACGAAAAAGGAGAAAATTTTAAATAGATTTCGTAAAACAGAATTCGCGCAAATAGTTTTCTTATACATAAAAAAACAGAAATAAACACTTTATAAATTCTATTTTGTCTAATACATCGCGTACGCGGATCGGTTGTTTTCGTCAGTTGCACACTATGTTATTGACATTTAAAGATTGCGTATGCTCTGTCTTAAAATAAAAAGATTGCATTTGTTCAAAAACGGATGCCATTTGAAATATATTAGTCAGTTTTTTGACATTAATATTTTGTGAAATGCAAAGCCTTCTAACTTCACGATTTGTTATTAAACCTATTTAAATAACGATATCTAGGCAAGGTCAATGGTTCAGTGGTGGAATACTCATCTAACATGCGGGTGTCCCGGGTTCGATTCCCGACGGATGCGCGAAATGTTATTTTTAATTTTTTAGAGTTGCAAATCACACGATTAATTTTTGTTTAATAATCGTATTATATTATAAATAAAATTTTCGAATAATTTATCAGTAAAAAAATTATATGATACATTATAAATAGCGAAAAGAACTTCGTTCCAATTGGGTGTTGCCCGACACCTCTCGTTATTTTTTTGGATCGCTATTGTCCCTTTGTTGAGCATAGTTCAGTATCAAACTATAGAATTGGATTACAATTTAATATAACTTTTTTGTGAGCATAAACTCATTTATTATAAAAAAGTTTCTTGCTTTTAGTTATAATAATAATAATGTGAAATGAACTCGACTGTTGCTTAAAAAATAATTGTTTACATTTACCTAATATTGTGTGATGAAGCATAATGTGAACCAACATAAAATTTTTCAATTTAAATTTAAAAAATTCCATTTGCTAAATTGCTGCGTAATGGTTAATCAAGATGTGTCAGTTTTTACCAAGGCTTCAAAAATGAAGAGTTGCGCAACATGTTCAATTATGGGGCAGTTACAGTTAGTGGCGTAGGTGTACAGGAATTTATCATACTTATATTGATGTACAATAACGACATTATTCACGTTATATAAGGTGTTTATTAATTGAGTGCCGATACTTACGGGTATGAATCATTGAGTGATTTTAAGAAGACATATGTCCTAAACCTCTTAATTTTTCAGCTACAGGCAAGGGAAAAAATCAATATTGTTTAGGTTTTATTAAAACGAATGACTTTTTTTTAGTAACCTAATTTGAAAAATTTTGCCGTGTGCACATTTGGTAAGCAACAAAAAAAACAAAATACTTTCTTTTCCGCAACAAAAAGGTCTTTCTTTCGTTTTCGTGCACGCTCTTTGTTGTGGCTGGGTGCCTGCATTCCTGATAAGTCCTGGAGAGGGTAATTATCCTCTGTACCCCCCCATATCTACGCCCTTGGCTACAGGGTGTTAAAATTTTAAGAAGAATATAATTTTTTTATCATCATTTTCTTGTCACTCTTTTATATTTTAATGAAATTTTGTATACACCTTTTAATTATTAAGGGGCATTTTTTGGCATAAAAGATTTTTTTAAATTTTTACCAGTTACGTCCGTACGGGGTTTGAACTGAATATTTTTGAAGAAAAAAATGGTGCGCTTTTTAAACACCTTGTATATATTATAGGAACTTAATATCACTACATGTAAGAGTCGATTTTTAATACAGTACCTATGTGCTAAATATCGAATCATAACACATGCGAGAAATATTATGACAATACACAATTTAAATATTAACAAGGAGTCTTCAATAAATAAAATTATCGACCAATTTTTCAGACAATATATTAACAAAAAAATATATAATTAATACATTAACGTTTCGATCCGGATTTGGACGTTCTTCAGAACTGATCTAAAAAATATGAAAATTATATATTTAATTATTTTTTCAATATTTTGATATTAATTAATAATTTTGAAGGAATTTTATAAAAGCTAATTAGAAATTAAATATTAATAATTTTTATATTTTTTAGATCAGTTCTGAAGAAGGTCTAAATCCGGATCGAAACGTTAATGTATTAATTATATATTTTTTTGTTAATATATTGTCTGAAAAATTAGTCGATAATTTTATTTATTGAAGACGTTAATCAAAGATTTGATTAACAAGGAGTGTTTCATCATACTAATAATAACAAAACTGTAACCACGATTCAGACCCACATCACGATGGTGATTTCTACTGTGCTGTAGCCTGTAACTTTTATTTGTATGTTTATATAGCCTTAGGTACGCACTAACCCGTAACTGTAATGAAATATTGATGCTACTGCAGATTATAGACGCTCACGAATTTAATCAGATCAAATTAAATAAAACGGATTCTACAACACGAGACAATATTGCATGACAGTATGACAAGTGATATATTTTGATCTAGCCGCAGCTGTTCTATACGTTGTTCTGTGGAAAGTTTAAAATATTTGAGTATTTGACTGTCTTTCAGCGAAATAAAGAAAAGTTTCTTTTATTAAAAAAAATACATGCATTCGTTCACACAATTGAAGTCCATGCAGCTTTGAAACATTTATGAAAACTAAATAAAGTTATGTTTTTTTTTGCTTCGTTTTCAAGTATTTTATGTAAGTTTAAATAGTTGAATGACGCTACATTAAATACCAATTAAATTTCATACGACAAAGAAAATAACTACCGATATTAGTAACATATAGTTTCTGAAACCACCCGAAGTAGTATTAGAGAGCAGCGGTTCCCTAAACCGCACTAAATTGTTGTTGTTCCCAACGAGGAAAATGAAGCAAAAATCGATATGGAGAACTATAATACAGTAGAATTAGATGCTTGATTATGTGAACACCTCTTGAGCTTGAGCTGTGGACTAAATGAGCAATAAATCATGCAACGGTTGTAGAGTATGATTTCATGTGACCGTCAGACGTCGTTTTCATCGTGTTCCCTGCCATATCATTTATTAAGAAGCTTCGCGGTTTAAAACACCAATAACGAGGCAGTTAAATCCCGATATATTTCCGGCTAAGAGCGCTAGTAGTCTTCGTGGAAGTAAACGTCGATAATATATTTTTTGTACATTTTTCCGAACAGTAATTATATTAAATTTGTTTTTTTCAGTGCAACAACATAAATATTAGGTATATCTCTTTAGCTGGGTATAAAAATTTCGATAATTAAAGGTTTCGTTTAATTATTATATTACAATTATTTGAAAAATGCTCATGTTATCAGCATTAAAAATTGCGGAAGGTATACGGTGCTGCCGTCACGCACCCAACGAATAGTGAACAGTGGAAATTTAACATTATAGGGATTCTATAGAGTAAACACTAAACAGCGGCAACCTCGGTTATATGTCCAACATTCGGTAGTTCCCCGTCTGTAAGTAATAGGATTTCCCTGTAGAAAGTCTTGTTATTTCAATGTATCATTTGTTGTGAAATATAAAGTTACACTTTAAAAGTCTGACACTATGAAGGAATATCATTGAACCGTTGCGGAACTACTGGTTTACTGTAAGTTATTTCTTTGAGTCACGTAGATTGTATAGAAGTTATATAATGTTTCCTTTGTGGAAACAGTCGCAATTATTTTACTGAATGAAAATCGTCCCGCAATGTAATAAAAGACTAAAAATATATCACTATACAACTGCAGTGCATTAAAGTCTGATATTGTATACCCTATGTTCAATAATGTTTCGCTTTATGTATAACTTGTCTTTACTCGTTGCTTTCGTTGAGTCAAAGTAGGTTTTTTTACAGTAGATTTTTGTACGGTCAGAGCTCGAACTATTGATTTTTTTGTGAACTTGGTTTCAAACGGACATTTTTAAAGGTTCGCAGCTCGTCTGTTCATCCGTCTGTATGTCACAGCCTTATAATACCGGATGAAATTTCACAGGCAGGTGTCTTATGTGAATCTCCAGACAAGTTGTAGGCTGTCACATTTTTATTAGTATAGCGAAGACAAGAACCAACGCTCTATTAATTAAAAAAAAAAAAAAAAAACAAACAAAAGACCGTCCGATATCACAAGTCAATATTTAATTAGGACTACTTGATTTAATAATAAATAAATTTAAATAGTGCAATTAATAATAACTCTAGATACTCTTTTTAATTAATAATTTACTAAACAGTATCATTATACTGTAATGACGCATTTCTAGGTTGAGGTATGATATTTGTCAGGCAACCATTGCGACCAATAATTAGCCCATAATTATACGTCGTACGAACAATGCAGCATCCTATCATATTATGTGTGCCCAACACGTGCCTGGCGGGTTTTTTTTTTTTTTAAATACTGTACCCATTTAAAGCGCCTCAGTTTTATCACATAATTGCAACATTTGTGGTTTTGACGTCACCTCTTTGAAGTATATTTCTTTGAATTAAAGTCTAATAACTCTTTTCTGCTTCTACGTTCCAACATAGGTATACATCTGGGGCTATAAGACATAATCGCTTACGACTATTTACTTCAAGTAGGAGTTCTAGAGTGCCTCTTTAAGATAGACATACCTATATTTTTAGTTTTTGAAAAAAAATCCAGCCAATAGGCATGATGACAGATTTTGAAATCCAGTTCTATAATGTAGGGACACGTCTACTCTTTCCGAAAAAAAAACATTATGTCGCACAATAAATTAAATTTTAACGCAAATTATTGCATTTTTATCTTTCTATTTTAAAGTAATCGCGAAAACGCTTGTGACGTCATGTCTTAGTGACAGCTAACATTAGATGTTGTATTCATGGGTGTAGAACTGTGGTTTAGAGGTATTTCGTAGAAATGTATGTAAAACTTAATGATATTATGATTTATGGTACTGAGTAGTAAAAATACTTTCTTTAGTTGCAAGTTAACTATCCTCAAAAATAACCTACTACATAAGTGTTATATCACAAAAAAACGAAAAAACAACAAATCAACTAATTAAATGATGTAGAAGTAAATGATCACAACAAAAATTTAAGCGACATGGTGATTATTTACTTCAAGTGTTTATATTCTCTTTGATTTAAGAAGGCATGACGTCATTCGGTGTTTCAGTCAACATGGCCGATTGCAGTATTTTATACTTTTATTTTATTAAAAATCTTAGTAATCTCAATGTTTATATTAACACTGGGTGATTTTTTAGAATCCTTTCGACATATATTTTCTCTAAAGCATTTATTCTTTGCTTTTATACTGTCAGCATGCCTATTGTTGAGGAAAAGCTAAAAAACACCTGACCTAATAATTATTTAGAGATTAAACCTTGTTTTATCGAAACTTTGACATAAGCCTTTTTGCATGATAACCGCAGATCGTCCTCTGTATGAATATGTTCTAATTACAAGTCAAGTCATAGTTGAGATAACAGAGAAGTACAAAGATGCAAAGATATGACGGCATATGAAGGAACGTAATTGGGTTTCATTGGGAACATCAATAACATGCTGTGTATTTAACGAAAAATGCTGTACTTATATAAATTAGAGACATCTATTGTGAGGAAAATTAATTAGCAAATTTTTAGGTTAAATAAAATAATAAGGTGACCTCAGTTTGTAATTTCTTTGTTCATTGCCTTTTGGATTTTTGGGTGTTTTGAATGATATCTATTAAATCGAAAAATGAAAAAAAAACTTTCCGGACTTTTTGCTTGTCTGTGTCGACATCAGTAAAAGCGATCAATTTTGACAAAATTTAGTAGATAAACTGTATATTAATGTCTTAAATAATAATAATAATAATAATAATAATAATAATGCTTTTAACGTCCGTTTCTCGACTTTATGTCATAACAGACGCCATTCGCACCGTTGCTATTTTTTTTACCACACTTGCCGTATTTTTTACAATTTTTATTATATGATATTTTGAGCCTGGCCTGGTAGTTATCTAACACATTTTTTTTTGTTTAATGAAGATAGTAATAAATAAAAATTATTAAAATTATGACCATGAAAAAAGTTTCAAAAAACCTTCTAATTTAAAAACCCTCTAGTCTATGCAAATAAATAAAATTGAAGTGTCTGTTTGTATAATGTCAAAATAGCAGCTTTTTACGAAATGCATAAGAAAGTATATATACGGTACTTATAACAAAATAATAAACAATTTTTAAAAATTTTGGCTGTCTGTCCGTCTGTTTGTTCCTGCTAATCTCCGAAAAAACTGGACCGATTTTGACAAAACTTTCACTGCCAGATATAGCTGATGTTATAAGAAGTAACTTAGGCTACTTTTATTTTTGAAAAAGAATTAGGGTTCTGCGCAAAAAAAAATTAAAACCCATGGGAACAAAGTCGCGGGCAACAGCTAGTTAAAAAAAATTAAAAATATGTTACGAGAACGCATTACAGAAGAGAAACTTTTGGTTGCAAATCATGCGATTGCATTTGGACAAGTGGAAAAAATGTGTTAGGAGATAGATTCACGTCCAGATATTTTTTCTGTGCAAGTTATTCTGAACGTAAAACTATCTCGTAACACATTTTTTCTACTTGTCCAAATGCAATCGTATGATTTGCAACCAGAAGTTTCACTTCTGTAATGTGTTGTCGTAACACATTTTTATTTTTTTCGCAGATTTACTGCAAATAATAAATAAGAAAACACAAGCAAACAACATTTTCGCAGGTTTACTGCAAATATTGTTTTTTTAGCTCAAGTATTATTCTGGTAAATTAGTCGAATATTTTATATATAATAAGTATACTTAAAAAAAAATAAATAAATTGTGGCGCGCACATGACAGTAATCAAACCTGGGCCGGCCGCGTGGTATGCCAGCATTCTGCCACTGAGCTACCAATGCTTACAAAGAATCATTGTTTGTATAGGGTTACTAATAGTACAATTTCGTGACAAATTTCGTTACATAGGGAAATCAATTTCGTTACGAGTTTACCCCCGTTTTTAAATAAGTAGTATTCACTTCAATAATAAAATAAATGACATTGTTTGAATAATACATTTTTTTATCTAATATTACAACGTTAACAATGGGTGTTTCATAATATAATAGCAAGCTATAGCTATTTATTTGTATATTGTATATTTCCACTACTGTATGCGGGGTATTTATTATCCTGTAACTTTGTGTATAATTTGTATACGCGAATGTGTATAGATAGAGGGTTTAAAGTTTCACTAGAACATTCTAGAATTACTTAGTATGATTAAAAGACAGGTTGAACTTACCCTCTATAAACTATAGTTAAAACTAAACTATAGAACGATATCTTATAAAGTATAAACATTATAAGAACATTTTGTTGTTTTAATATTATAACTCTCGAACTTTACGGTTGAAAGTTGCAGCTTTTATCACGTAATTGCAATATTTAACTATTTAAGGATGTATCAGGTATAGACCATTATAGTAAAATCATTATAAGATTGTAGCAACAACGTCAGATTGTATAAAAACCTATTTCTGTACAGTTTGTTAGATTTTAATGGGTCCAGTTCGATAACTCGATGTGTCCAAATTTTGACTTTTTTTAAGTCATAGAAAACACTAAATTTTGACTTCCTAAAAAAATAACTTTGCGGATTATTCACAAATTTCCTCAAAATTTTCGTCTTTCACTGTTATTTTTTTAATCTAACCAATCAGAAGTCTCATATACACGTCATAGCAACTGGTGTAGAATTACTGTATTACTATCCCACTTTGTATATACATGACCCTGTAATTGTTTCTTAAAGAACTCCTCCCAAACGTCCTCCTCTTTTCACTGCACAAAAAAACGCCATCGCATCTTTGTTTTTTAAAGAACTCCCCCCAAACGCCCTCTCCTTTTCACTATGCAAAAAAAATAATTTAGAAAGAAAAAAATGTCCGCACCTAAAACGGATAATATTATGTTATATAAAATAATAATTATATTTTTCCAATGGATATTTTGCACATCGAGTTATCGTACTCTAACCGACTTTAATATACCTACGTAGTAGTATACAGTATGTAAACGCGTAAGGTGCACATAGGGAAATTAGCATTGGGAAAAAATATTTGGATCAGAGTTCGCCATGACTGCATTAATTGTTATTTCTATTGAATTATCGTGGTAAACTTGAGGATTTCCATATTATTTTGATTTATTGTTATTTTACTTGGCTTTTTTAATAATAAAAAGGTCTTATAAATCATTATTTAAATTTTTTTGTACAAAAATAAACAAAAAGCAACTCCATCTGTTTGGAAACATTTCATTCAAAAATTGTCTGACTGGTCTGACTGATGTCTTTAGGCTCAACACGAATAGGCGGAGATATTTGATCTCGCACCACATTTAAGTATTTTTGGGAATTTAATGTCCCATTAATAAAAAAAGTCCGATTATGTTGTAATCATTTAAATATATTTTCTTCGGTATTATACACATTCATTTACAAAAGAATATTATCTGACAAATTGAAAAACAAGATTTCAAGGCTCACTCTGATCCAGTCATTTTTTCCCAATGTTAATTTCCCTATGTGCACCTTACGTGTTTACATACTGTATGTAGTGATTTACTTTTGTGACATTGTCACATTACCATTCGACCTGTAGATTTTATGCATTTGCATATTGCAGTTATATAATATGTAAATATTGTTGTAATAAATTAAATGCATTTGAGACGCGTGTTTGGATATTTTCCTAAATAATATTATTGTATTTCTAATAGACTGTTGGAATTTCCATTAGTTGATGATTGTGGAGTTAATACAAATTGTAGAGGAGCGTTGAAAATTAATTAATGTTGCATACAATTAATTATTTTATTACAATTTGGAAATAATTAGTCTTTAATCTTTTGTATTATATAACGAATTGAGCCGTGATACTATGCCCACTAGATTTAAATTTGATAGTTGTTTTTGTGGTATGTTATAATATACAAGGTGTTTCTAAAAACGACCTGCGATGCTTTTTAAATCGATTGTACCCAAAGTGGTAACAATGAATAATTCGTATAAACTAAATACGAAATAAAAAGTTGTAATAAATAAAATTATCGACCAATTTTTCAGACAATATATTAACAAAAAATATCAATAATACATTAAACGATTAACGTTTCGATCCGGATTTGGATCTTCTTCAGAACGGATCTAAAAATATAAAAAAATAATTAATAATTAGTTTCTATTTATTTTTATTTTAATTTGTGAAAGATTTTTTTGATAAAGAAATATTGAAAAAAAATCTTTTACAAATTAAAATAAAAATAAATAGAAACTAATTATTAATTATTTTTTTATATTTTTAGATCCGTTCTGAAGAAGATCCAAATCCGGATCGAAACGTTAATCGTTTAATGTATTATTGATATTTTTTGTTAATATATTGTCTGAAAAATTGGTCGATAATTTTATTTATTGAAGAGTTCTAATCAGACGTTAATCAAAGATTTAAAAAGTTGTAATATAGTTTATTGTTCAACTCGAGACTTACTATCGGAAACTGCTGAGGTATATTTGTTTGTACTTAAAACTCAAGCCGAAATGTACATGCATTTTTTCTGTGAATACGTTGTATACAAAAATGAACTTTTTAGGAGATACCTATATACAGCCCAAATACGTCACAGCACTCTGCTAAAATTACATTTTTTTTGTCATTTACTAAATTTTAAACTAAATAGTAATCAGTAATTTAAAAGTTAACAGATTTTGTTTCTTTTAATTTTTAGTACCTACCTTTCATGTTTGTCCAAAAAATCGGCGAAAATCAAATATCACAACATAGCTGGAACGTACCTCAAGACAATGTATCTAATCATTTTACATGCTCCGGAATAGACACTGATTACCTCAGCTGTTCTGTCTATAATCTATAATTTAATCTAATTCTCATAACACGTTAACCCATTCGGACCCGAGTTTTATTCTCTTGAACAACAAATATTTATAGGGTGTTGGACTTTCTTAGGGTGTAATTAAGGTATATTCAGTGTAAAACTAAATTTAGCATTTCCAAAATTTTTGAAAATCATATGTCCATTAAAATGGACAACAGTTCTAAAATGTTTATTTTTTATGGTACTCACTAGCATATTTTTTATAAAAGAATAAAAAATTTGTGATTTTTAACTATATGAAAACATATACCTAAGTTATACTAAGTAAAGAAACGCTCGGACTTCTGATGGTCGGTAGGCTGGATACGAAGCTGAAAACGACGTCACTGCGGACTGGCCTGCTAGCTCACAAGATAGGTTTTAAAATTAGAACAGGGGTTATTTTCCCCGCTAGATCTGCTGCTAGGTATGAGCAAAAACCAATCAAGAAGCAGTATCTTGTCACGTGGGCACTTGAACAAATGCCCATAAACTAACATGGCGTCATTCTGCTCAGAGTCAGACAACAGACACGTTTTGCTGTGTGTTTATATTCTAACTGTCACTACGCGCGCACCAGATCTATCCACAAAACAAGCTTGAAAAGACGTCTCGTGTGAAGCGAGCACATAAAAGCAATCAAGAAAACCATGCTCTAGAAAACTAGTAGGCAAATCTAGCAAGGAATGTAGCAGCGTTACTAGCTTGATTCAATATTTTGACCTATACCCACATAGTATTTCTTTGTTTTATTTGGCATGGCTATATCTAAGATGTTTATATTTGATATTCAATTGAGTACCTACGCTGACTTAAATTCCACGCGTTAGAATAGTATGTCCATTGAAATGACCGCCAGGACTGAAGGGGTTAACCACGCCTTCTAGAAAAATCAAACATCATTCTTTTTTAATCTGAATTAAATTGTAAGTAACTTGTTACGCATGAATTTTCAAAATCAATATAAACGGAGCGTGGCTCTGTTTTTGTAAGCCTTTAGCAACAATAATAGCGATATTAAATGAACTTTATTTCTAGACGACATGAAAATATGCCCCTGAGGCCTGGATGTTCTCATTATGAAGACTTGAATTTTGTAACTTAAATATAGACAAATGAGTTTTCTTGCTTACTGATGTGCAGATCGGTTTTCTTTGATCATCGAGGGAAATGCTATTAGATGACTTGCGTGCCTCTTTATACGGGTATATGAAAAACTACGCACATACTTAGATGAATACCAACTCACAGATGTTTCACAATCCAACGTGAAAATTAAACTGTTCATTAATGCCCATATTCACCGAATACTATTAAAGATAGAGCCTTGGAACAAATTTATTCCTTCGAATAAAACTCACCAGCAATATATCTGTTAGAATAGTTACTTGTAGAACTGCACTATACGTCTTACTCTTTTTGTTGATTATTTCGACGTTCATCCAAAAATCCGACGGATGGCGTTAGTGTAAAGATCAAAAAAAAAACACCCACAAAATAATAATGTTTTATCCTAACCCAATTGCACACAAAACTTCCACTAACTTTAATGTTTTACAACTATACACTTTACAAAAGGTTAATAAACATCACATAAATACACCCACAAGAGCAAACTATAGATATAACATTCTACGTTTATAGGTTAGGTGTGCAGCGGTCTTTACTTTCTTTATCGATAACAATAAAAACTTAGATATGCAAACTATTCTCTTGCAAACTTTTCGGATGTTTAATATGGTAAAAAAATTGCGTATAGATTTCGTTTACAAATTATTTTTATTGACATACAAGTACAGACTAAAAAGGAAAATCACAATTTTTAATAATTTAGCTTATTATAAAAAAAATATGTATATAACATTTTTTTCTTTTTAGTACATTTCTATAAAAGCTAATCTTTGTATCACACAAGCCGTGAGTTTGATTCCCACCTCCGCTGGATGTCTTATGATTTAATGAGGATGGGCACTGCCAAACTTGAGCACTACAGGCGTCAGGTATATAACCACCTCAATTTGTGGACCATTCATAGTATAATACGCTCCACGGATCTAAAAGGTTCGGAAGTTAGTCACAAACAGAGCCGTTGATACTCCACCACCTCCCAGCCGTGATCGCTCGTTGCCTTTGTCGCTTTCCTGCTTTAAAGTACGGTCGAGTACGCTATTGTCAAGTTGTTATTGCTATTTTAGTTTTGTAGTTTTTCAGTAGACTGTACAAGCGCAAGCTCGCATTCGCATCTAATTTCCGAGCCTTTTAGATTCGTGGCGCGTATTATACCTACTCTGTACAAAATAAGTTTTATTTAAAATAATAAATCATTGACAATACCGATGTGTTGTGTTTATCAATGTTAAAATTATAAAGGTTTTGTATTTTCAAAGGTTTTGGAACTGAAAAAGAAGTGGTTGCATGGTATCAGAAGGCAAAAAGCGCGTTTTCCTATAAAAATCAATCATAACTTAGGTAGCTATATACCTGCCGCCATCTATATTACGTTTCTCACGTGCTCATCTCCACTTAATGTGAGGTTATGTGCCTAAACAAAATCTAATGTCCCTAGTTGTCCAGCGCGTATTATTTACAATAAATAAATAAATAAAAAAAAGAGAGTTGTTGTTTTGCAGTGACAGCGACATGAGATATTTACAACGCAGTAGGTAGGCAGGTAGATAAGTAGTTAGAGAGAGAGTGAAGTTATCTAATGATTTGATTTCCTTCAGGAAATAGCATACGCGATTAGATTGTAGACGCCAACCCGGTCTTTGTGTCGTGGCATCTCTCCCTATTCCCTGTTTGAGAGCTCGCTCATCCTCTTCCACCCTCCCTTGTTTTGTTATACGGTATCATGTCTGTTGTACGGGATAGCATCGATTGTGCATCCAAAACTCTTTCTGGAACCCACTTTTCCTAAGAAATAAAACAATGCGTTTGTCATTGAAAAACTAATAACTCTTCAGCATTATTTATTGATTGAAGTAAGACTTCTTTTGTGAATTTCGTGAAGGAATTTTTTTTATAAACCTATATATACATATTCAAATGAATGTATAATGAGTTGTTTTTGATGTAAAAAATAGTTTGTTTTAAGAAACGACAGATCAATACCTACCATTTGATTTAATATAGGTAGTTAGGTATGAATAATTATATCATTCAGGTGGCGGCCCTTCTCTTGAATGCACACTTCAAGTCTGTGCCGAAAGTTATCCATAACTTTCGCTAACAGCTCTCGTTCAACCAAATGCACCTCTTCTGTAATGGCATCTTTTAACTCCATTAATGTTTCCTGTTAATCTGAAACCTTTAATCCACCGCAGGATCGTATTAAAATGGCGACGAAAGATCCGCTGTGTTGCAATAACAGACTCACCATTTCGAACAAACGTATCGTACGCGAACACTCGCTGCTGTATCTTCCACTGCTCCATTTTATCTAAAACGGTAGGTCACTTTGAAACGAACGTTCTAAACCGCAACAATTTTCCATCACTGACAGCTGTGTACTAGCCATTCTAAAAACGTCCGTTTCCCATATGTCACCCTGTATAAAAAAAAACAATATCGGCGTTGTCAGAACTTGAACCACCTTAAGCCTAGGTTTCCTCGAACATTCGGTCGCGATTTGACGATTTTATCTAACCTGAGTATTTTAAATGGAATTTTTAAAGGCTTGAATTTTTTATTGACTTGTTTCATGCCTGTATGGTATTTTAGAAATAAAGATTATTATTATTATTATTATTATTATTATTATTATTATTATTATTATTATTAGGTATTTAGTTCAGAGTATTAATAATAATAATAATAATTTATTATTCCCAATTTGTCTATCCGACATAGGGTAAGTCCGGAGAATACAGTAATTATGTGTTACATATAATTAAAAATTCAATATTATATAGTTGTAAGAAATACAACTAATAATAATATAAAATAATAGAATAAAATACTAAAACATAAATAAAAGAGCTATAAAATAATAAACTTTAAAACTGGTTTGGTGTTGTATAGTACCTACTATTATGCAAAATTTGCGTCATTTAAAAAATCATTATAAGTGTAGTAGCACTTTCTAATTAAAATTTCCTTTATGGTCTTTCTAAAACATTTAGTGTCCATTTTCTTCAATGATACACTAATTTTATTAAAACAAGTTATCGCATTGTATTTAAAACTTTTTTTAAAAAACGATGTCTTATGTTTGGGTACTAATAAAATTGTGTCGTTTCTTGTAATATGGTCATGATTACTTTGTACCAAATCAAACATTTCTATATTTTCTTTTACGAACAGTAAAATATGAAAAATATATAAACAGGGTACCGTCATAATATTTAAACTTCTAAAATATGACTTACAGCTGTCTGTTTTCCTTATCCCTGTTATGGCTCTAATGGCCCTTTTTTGTAATTTTAAAAGTCTATGTATATCATTGGAGCTTCCCCAGGCAGTTATGGCATATGATAGAATGGACTGAAAGTGTGCAAAATAATACATTTTCAGATTGTCTTTATGTATTGTTTGCGCAAGCTGTTTTAATACATAGCAAACGGGGGCTAGTTTTTTGCACATTTTGTCAATATGTAAACTCCAGTTACATCTTTCATCTATTACAACACCGAGAAAATTCGTATTTGTAACTTGAGCAATACTAGATTTATTCGACTTTATTAATATAGAATTGTTACTGCTGCTTTTGGCTATGTTAAATTTAATGAAAACGGATTTATTAGAATTTAAAAACAAATCGTTTTTAAGAAACCACCGTTCTAAAACTTTTAAGTCTTCATTTGCTTTGATGGTAAGATTTGAAAGCGTTTTTGATGATATAAGCAATGAAGTATCATCGGCAAACATAATAGCATTTTTCAAAGGTATGTCATTTACATAAATGATGAAGAGTAATGGGCCTAATACAGAACCTTGTGGGACCCCTCTTTTTAACAAGAGTTCATCGGAATTTTGATTTTCAAATGCAACGTAGTGTTGTCTGGCAGTTTACCCAATAATAAGTACTTATTGAGGCACTATCTGAACTGTAAATTTTGCCCTGTTAACTAACGAAATTCTAGTAGCTAAATATCGCCTTATAACTAAATTTCACCCTGTAACTAAATTTTGCCGTTTCATCTAGTTGTCGTCCTTAACAAAATCCAAGCTATATAATCCAACGCATACACAAAGCAAGCGTCACGCGCTGTCATCTAATGAAATACTAGTAACTAAATTTCGTTCTTTTTCTAGATGTCGCCTTCAACTAAAACCATGTTTAATCCAATGCACACAAACGTAACGTCCAGTGTCGCGCCAATTGCACGGTTTTACTTCCAACCAAACGCGCCATTAGATGTTTCACATCAAGAAATAATTAAACGCTAATTGTCCGTGAATGCCTTTTGAATTTATTAGTAATTCTTATTTAATTTTTTTTTTATGTTTAAATACCGAAGTGCCGATAATAGATGCTTCACTGTATAAAAAATACGAACGTTAATATCCGTTTTTGATGAAAGTCAAACAATTTTTCCGATTACATTTAACTTTGTCCGTACCTACAAAACGGGGAAACTCGTGTTTGGTGTGAACATTTTCATTGGAAATTAGTTTTCATTTTGTGAAAAGTTTTGAATTGTTTTTGACCGCTTGGTTTTGTGTGGTCGTGTTTTGTTTTTAGGTAAGTTTTATCTGTTTTCTATTTTCAGAACTTTTTAATATTTAATTGTAATGCAGGTTATACGTACGTGTATTTATTTTTGTTTCTGTATATCATAAAGACAAGGTTAAACTTTTTAATAAGGATCGCATTTTTAAAATAAAATTACATTATTTGTTATCCATATACGGTGAAGCAAAAATAGAGCAGTTCCAAAATAATAGTTCATGTATCTTGCTGGTTATATGAACGTATTTTGAATCAAAGGTGAGGGTTTGTTAAAACGAGCTACAGCGAGTTTTTACAGTCCCTCGAGTTATAATCTATACTAATATATAAACCTGAAGAGTTTGTTTGTTTGTTTGCTTGGTTGAACGCGCTAATCACAGAAACTACTGGTTCGAATTAAAAAAAAAACTTTTGTTGGATAGCCCATTTATCAAAGAAGGCTATAAGCTATATAATATCACGCTTCGACCAATTGGAGCGGAGCATCATTGAAAAAGATGTATCTCAAAATTTGTATGTCCGACAAATCAAGTGAAATGCCCTAACTAAATATTGCAATCTTAGCGCCTGACATATACAAGCTCGGGTAGCTCAGTCGGTAGAGCATGGGACTCTTAATGTCAAGGTCGTGGGTTCAAGCCCCACGTCGGCGGATATATTTTTATTATTTTTTTTTCTAAATTGCTTTCTTTTAAGGCTTACATTTCAATTTTTTAAAATTTTATTATTTAAATATTTATTATATTTTATTTACAGTAATTTTTGATCGACTGCAGAAACTTTAAAACGGTAACTCCGATCGTCATGAAATTTGGACACAACATTCATCTCGGTAAACTAAGATGAATGTGTGTACTCATGTACCCCCCTCCCTATTCGTTCTTTTGCACCCGGATGAAACCGGGCGGGACCGCTAGTATCATAATAGGTAAACAAAATACCTACATACAATATTTTTTGCATGCACCTCCTAAAAAATAGCTGTTATCACCTAAATTTCAATCTTTCTCTTCTTATAGATACGGGGCACCATTTGACGAAATATGCAGCTGTTGCCAAAAAAGTACGCTTTTATGAATAAATTCACGGGGAATCCATTTCGATCATTTTTGTTGTATTGTATGTATCAAGGACAGGTGGAAAACGCAGACAGCGTGTTGCCAACTTAGGGATTTTCGCCCTAAATTTAGGGGTAGAAAATTCATGGATTTTTTGGAGAGTAAAAATGTTTGCTTCTTTTTAGGGACTTGTTTAAAGACTAAAAAATTAATTAACAATTTAATTAATAAAAAGACTCTGTCCGCTGTTATATAATATAGCATATTTCAAATTTTAACATTAATGCCTCTTGATGGTATTGGTGGGATACATGCTATAAGTTATACCTACATTTTCAATATACCTGACATTTTATAAAATTTCACTTTAAGTTATTTAGTTTTTATTTTAGGGGATTTTGAGAACATTCTTAGGATGAAAAAATGAAAGGGTTGTCAACACTGACAGCGAGAAGCTAATCACCAAAATGGTCGGACTTCTATAATCTACAACGAATACATAATATCTGGAAAACCATTCCTAGGATTGAATCTGACTGAAGCACCTTAGCAACAATAATTTCTTATACTAATACCTTAATAATATATTCATATAACAATGAAATCATGCGAATATCAAAGGCGTGTCTAATTCCACTGTGACGCAATTGTTACAACAAGAAGATGTAACATACACGTGTCTATTATTATTGTATTGTTAATTATGGTTCGGTGTAATATAATGGTATTACAGCAATATTGGCACATCTTATCCGTCTTTGTGTCAGGTTCGAACATTATAGTTTGAGGAAAATTGCCTAAAAATAATTTGAAATAATTTAAAAAGTTAATATTGAATATTGATAGTTGTTTTTTTAATATTTGATGATTAATAGTATATTATGCGACTAGTGAGAGAAGGAGAAGATTCCATGAGCGTGAAATTTGCCGCACGAGCTTAGCGAGTGCGGTAACACGCGAGTGGAATATTCTCCTTCGGTCAATGGTCGCACATAATATTTTATTCAACTAGCACGAGTAATATGTAATCGGAGCCCTGATAAAAGAGGGAAAAATAATAAATTACTTCATTGATTGACGTACCCACCGCCCTTGATGCACACAAGATGGCTCTGACTTTCGCTGAATTGCGATGCTGTTTTCATATATACAAATCGCTACCGCGTTCCTATTGGTCCAGAAACTATGCAGTAATACATTCTCGTACAGTTTCGGCTCATTATTAGCACTCTACGCGTCAACTTGAAGTAATTTATTATTTCTCCTGAATTTAGCAGGGCCCCGAAATTATATATTACTCACGCGTGTTGAATAAAAACTATTAATGTATTTGCCTAAATCTACACTAACATTGAACCTTACCTCTTTAAAAGAGGTTGTAGGAAGTAATCTTCGAAACTACTCGTCGGATTTCAAAAATTTTTTACCAATATTTGAAATGGACCTTCAGGATGGACATATAGGCTATATTATATTATCGCGTTAAAATAAAAGCGCTTTGCGTGGAGACCTTGCAGCGTAAGTCGACGAAAAAACGGTGGCAATTTACAAAAGGCAAAGCTATTTAAATCAAGGAATATAAAGAAGAAAATATTAAATGAACGGACAAAAAATTAAAATATAACCTCTGCGTTGACACGTCTGATGTATAAATCTGAAAACAGGTTTGATTGTAAAAATATTTTGCTGAATAGAAATGGCCTTTTTAAGTGGCAACATTATCCGATAGGTGGTATTAAACTCATTTATATAATGATCGGTATTTCGGTTATTCTCTTCAGAAGTTGCAGTTGTTGACATTTCGATTATGGTTTTTAACACAACAGTTCCCATTACTGACTATGGTATTTTTACTTAAAAAAAAAACGACCAAGGGCGAGTCGGACTCGTGCACCGAAGGTTCCGTACAAACTTGTAGGAATGTAAATAGTTCGTCCATCACGGGAATCGAGTCTCGAAGATTTTTCCCGCTTAGCCGTTGGAAAACTGTTGTCCCCATACATCGACAAACGCCGCGGTCAGTTTGCCAACTAAATGAGTATTGTACCTCGTGGCTATATCTTATAGCCTAGTTGTCGTACCGTGTTGTATGCAAGAGTCATATTGTGCTATTGTACCTCGTGGCTATATCTTATAGCCTAGTTGTATGCGAGAGTCATATTGTGCTGTATACGTACCGGTTGCGGATGCTTGTTTTGTATTAGAACTGTTACTGTGTATGTATTAAGACGTTATTATTTTTCTTTTATCTAATAGTAGTTTTTGTATCTAAAATGTAATTAATTGTTTAATGTGCGAGTTGTGGTACTATGGAAAACGAGTGTCAGCAGTTTTTTTAATAGTTGTACGAGCCATTATATTCATAGTACATTTTATATCTTTTAAAAATTATCTGATTTTCACTTCGTAACAATATCCAATCACATTATGCTGTGAAGTTTATTTTGTTAAGGATACGAATAGGTTAAATAATATATTTAAATTGGCGCTGATTTCGACGTCGCCTATTTTTAATACTGTAACCTACATAACCGGCGGTTACACAACAATATTAACAATTATTTTGCACGTATAAAAATATTGCAACAAAAATGTTGTAAAATGTTACTAAATATTATTGTATATTTTTTTATATTAAATCGTAATTTATATGACAAAAACTAAACTGATTTGACTCAATCAAAGAAAATATCGGGTACATGTTCCAGAATAATTTTTTACTAGCTGTGGACTCGGCTGAGGATTCTTGAGTAAAGGTCATTGAGCTGTGGACATTTTATTTGTTTGTAAATATAGGAACGGATTAGTTATTGTCGCTTAGAGGCAATTTACAATGCACGAATGACCTTGGCGCAAATATCAACACTTCAAAAAATTATAATTGATCGAGTAAACATAATAAATTATTATTAATCATATTTAAAATATCATTTGAGTATATTTCCACTAGAAATGAGATTTTTATAAGGAATGAAATTGTATTTTTTCACAATATTTGTAAAAAAATATAAATATTTAAATTATTTTCATATCACTTTTAGGTATGAAATTGTGTGTCTATCTATGTTATCTATACTGTAATAATAATCTAGAATTATCTATACTGTAATAATAATCTAGATTCTAGATTATTATTACAGTATAGATATTAATAATCTAGAAACTAGATTATTATTACAGTATAGCACACAATTTAGAGATAGAGATAGATAAGACTTTGTTTCATATATATCTAGATTCTAGATATATATGAAACAAAGTCTCCCCGCCGCGCCTGTCTGAGGGTTTGAACGCGATAAACTCAAAAACTACCGAACGAATTTTCATAGTGTTTTCATTAATAGAAAGAGCGATAAACGAGGAAGGTTTATGTGTATAATTTGTGAATGTTTTGTACAAAATGGCTGAACTATGACGGCGTTTTGTCAAAAAAAAAACTGTTTTCGTATCACTTACATGGCTAACGCTGGCCAAATCTTTAGAAATACATCAAAACAATCAAGGACGTAGATATTTTATTTTTCTGGGGGGGGGGGTAAAGCAAAAAAAAATTAGCATTTTTTAAAGTTTTTTTTTAATATCACACAAGGAATATGTCAAGCAAAATATTAATTTCCAAACCAATTTTACAATTTTTTTTTTCAAAAAGTGTTTTTAAATATTATTTTTTTAGCCAGGTACCTAATTCATATTATTTTCAATTTTATTTTTTTATAATTATGATCCTGGGGGGATAATTACCCCTTTTACCCCCCATCTACGCTTTTGAAAACAATGTACTTTGATAGTTCTGCTGTGTATCCGGGTGAAATCGGGACGAGCCGCTAGTATTATAATAATGATAAAGATGTAAAGTTTATAAGTTTGAATGCAGGAGGTAATCTCCGAAACCACTCATCTGATTTCAAATTTTTTTTCAGCAATATTTAGAATGGAGAAGGCCATATAATATTATTGCTTTAAAATAAATGCGGTTTTCGTGGAGATCAATTTTGCAACGTAACTATTTTGCGAACTATTTACAAAACTTTCGCGGGCCGAAAGGAGAAGGCTCGCGGGCCGCTGCTTGCCGACCGCTGATTTAGTACATAAATAAGAAAATCTAATTTGTTTCATTATTGTATTCAACATTGGTATATACAACATTATAAAATCTAAACTGTTAAAATTGTTTTTCACGTCTTTTTTTGTTCATGCAGTAATTGGATAGTTTCAATGTGCCCTTATAATTGTTCTTACATTTTTTTTTGTTAACAATTACTATACTTTATGATCATGTGATATCATAATAAAATGTAATTACCCATTATTTATATGGTTTTAATTTTTACGAAACGCAATATTTATTATCAAGGCTGTACAAATTTAAATTATTAAAAACACTGATTTCATGTCTAAAAAATGTGTAGGCAAACGTCTCTTATTTGATTTATATTCACATTTTTTTCTGATTTTTAATAAATTAAACATATTCCTGTATTTTTGTTAACTTATTAATTAATTATAATGTCAAACAATTTTATTACTGACCCCCCTTCTCACTTTTATTGAGGATGCTATATTTGTATTTAATTTTTTTGTTCATATTAACAAATATGATTTTATAGCAAGGCTATTGAGCTAATGATAACCTAATTGAGATATCGAGACAAGAGATGTGTAGGTAAGCATTCAAAGTAGATAACGGCACAACCTTATTTTTAACAGCTGACTAAGGAGGCTAGACTATTATAGCACTTGTTCAAGTTATGTAATGGACCTGTAGAATTGTTTGAGTCTAGTACTTTTCTACACCTGTACCTATATGAATGGCAAGTCGATCATTTTGCATTTTGTAATAATCACTAATCAGGTTCCAGAAGAGCCAAAACTTCTATTATCATTCTTGACTTTTGTGAGCTTTATTTATTCACTAGCGGACCGAATTTGTAGATTGCAGCCGTTTTTTTGTCGACTTACGTTGCAAAATTGGTCTTTATTTTAACGCGTTAATATATAGTCTGTGTCCATCCTGAAGATCCATATAAATATTGGTGAAAACTTTATATTATTAGTATAGATATAAAATATTTTTAACAAAAAAATTGAACCGACTTCAAAATATGCACTAAAAAGTAATAAAATAATTACAATTATTGTTATTCAATAAATAAAATTATCGACCAATTTTTCAGACAATATATTAACAAAAAATATTAATAATACATTAACGTTTCGATCCGGATTTGGATCTTCTTCAGAACGGATCTAAAAATATAAAAAAATAATTAATAATTAGTTTCTATTTTTTTAAAAAAATCTATCACGAATTGCATTAAAAATAAATAGAAACTAATTATTAATTATTTTTTTATATTTTTAGATCCGTTCTGAAGAAGATCCAAATCCGGATCGAAACGTTAATGTATTATTAATATTTTTTGTTAATATATTGTCTGAAAAATTGGTCGATAATTTTATTTATTGAAGAGTTCTAATCAGACGTCAATCAAAGATTTGAATTATTGTTATTTTTGGAGTCGGTGTTATTATTGCTAGGTATATTGTAGTGTTTCCTTGGCTGACACCGACTCCAAAAATAACAATAATTGTAATTATATTATTACTTTTTAGTGCATATTTTGAAGTCGGTTCAATTTTATTGTTAAAAATATTTTATTTTTCTCTTTTTAGTGTTAGATATTTACTCAATAAATTATGCAGTTATTTTATGAAGTATTGCAATGGGTAAAATTTGAGAGTTTCCCTCGATTTCTCCGGATTCCACCATCAGATCCTGAATTGGTTCCGATGGGACCACCTCGGAAGTGCACTCTTTCGAATAAAAAAAGTATTTTGAAAATCGGTCCATAATTGACGGAGAAATCGGTGAACATACAAAAAAAAAATATACAGTCGAACATAGAACCTCCTCCTCTTTTGAAGTCGGTTAAAAATAAAATTATTTTCTATTTGCGCTTAACAATTAGGTAATTAGGGTCAGACTTAAGAATAAAAAGACGACGCAAGAAGACAAAAAAAGTATTTTATCGTAATTTGTGACGTTCTACTTAAAAACCTAATTAAATAAATGCGTTCAACTTTAGGCGTGTGCAACCTTCAAATCAAAAAAACTTGTGCTACTTTTTTAACAAAAGATTTGTTATATTATTTGGACAACTGAAACCTTGCATTTCCTCGAAAGAAATAGATTATTGTTGAAATATAGATACTATGAAGCTATTCTCTAAATAAAATATAAATAAAAAATCTTAAAAAAATGCTTTTATTAAAAAGTACTAAAAATAAATAAAATTGTCGACCAATTTTTCTCAGACCAATATATTGACAAAAAATAATAAAATTACAAATCAATATAACACAAGATGACGTTTCGATCCGGATTTGGATCTTCTTCAGAAATATCTAAAAATATAAAAATTTATTAGTATTAAGTTAACACTGATTAATTTTTATATTTTTATATCTTGTGTTATATTGATTTGTAATTTTATTATTTTTTGTCAATATATTGGTCTGAGAAAAATTGGTCAATAATTTTATTTATTTGAAGATTTCTATTCAGACGTTAATCAAAGATTTAAAAAGTACTAAAATGGAGAAAATAACAAAAAACAGAACAAATAAAATAATTTTATCACTATTGACCTTATCTAAGTAGAAGCTTTTCAAGAGAAATTAAATTCTATATTTTTTATGAACATATCTTGCGACAAGTTTTTAGTTCAGGTCAACAATGATTTTATAGTTACTTTCTTTGTTTTAGTACCTACAGTTAAATAAAAGCTTGTTTTTAAACAGTTTTTTACTTATATTTCACTAGCGGTTCCGCCCGGTTTCACCCGGGTGCAAAATAAAGAATGGGGAAGGGAGGGACAAGTGTACGCACATTCATCTTAGTTTATACCGAGATGCAAGTTGTGTACAATTTTTTTGCAGTTTTCGGCATTTCCCTACTTTGTTACTTATTTTTAACTCAAACCTCCATTTTTTATGAAAATGTTTACATGTATGTGTCATCTAGTGTCGAATAAATATAAATGTAATGAGAGCAGAATAAACAACACAACTTAACCGTCCATAGATGGCTCTCAGTACTTTCACGTTTTGCTAAAAAATACAATGATAAGCAGTATTATTTTTTATACTTTTTTTAAACTGACTGACTCTTTGAGTTTTGACAAACATGAGAAATTAAATTAAACTTTGAACGGCTATTTATATCTTCTTTTTGAGTTTTGGTAAAAAAGTTACTCAAAATATTTGTTCGTTTATTTGATTTCTACACGCTGTTAAAAATGAAGAATCAACTTAAAAACCATTCTGTATAATTCGTGGATTATTATTAGTTGTTTAGATTTCATTTTATCGTTAGAGGCTTGCCGTTTTCTTTTGAATACTGTGTGTCAAAAAAATTATCATTAACATTATGTTTATATTGCGTGTAAAGGTCATTATTTTCTGATCACCTTTATTTAACGTTGTGCAAATGAGAATTTTATTGAAAGAATTAGTATTGTAGATAATGCATTTGTCCTCAAAAGTATTATAAAATCATTACTATAGGGACGTGTTTGGCAAATATTTATATGAGTTGCTAAACATATAAATAATAAAATACAAAAATATTTTTTAAACCCATTATCTCTCAAATGACTAGTTTAGAAATGAATTAATACCCATTGTTGTAATGGGCTATATTTCGACGAGATATGATATTATGTTTAAAAGATTTAATACCATTACGCACGAGATATATAATATGGAGCTTTTTTGAACGTATCTCCTACTTTTAAGAAAATACTTAATATAAGTCATCTAATTAAGAAAAATTTACATACATTTCTGCGAAATACCTTTGCACGACAACTCTACACCCAATAAATACAACATCTAATGTCAGCTGTCACTAAGGCGTGACGTCACAAGCGTTTTCGCGGTAATTTCAAAATAGAAAGATAAAAATGCAATAATTTGTGTTAAAATTTAATTTATTGCTGAAATGATGTTTCTTTTTCGGGAATATTAGACGTGTACCTACATTATAGAACCGGATTTCAAAATTTGTCATCATGCCTATTATAAAATATTGTGTTGGTTTCGAATGGGTTAATCAGTGAAAATAAATCAGTGTCGCACGTGCTGTTGTGGGCACACACAGGAAAAAAATACACTAATACATGCATACATTTATATAAACGAGAACACTTTAACAGCTGAGTGAAGATATGCGACCTTGGTTAACATTTTAATGTTCATACATAACTAATGAAGCGATATTACAATAATTATGCAACCACTTATTTACCAGGTGTTAAAGTAGAATAGCACAGAATCATATTTTATTTCTGCGTCAATTCCTTTTCCGTGATTGAATTTTAAAATATATCGTTTGCGAATTGCACTTTCCTTTTTTGGTTTCTGTGCTCTCTCACATACGCCCTCGATGAATTTTTTTTATCAATGGATGAATGAATGATTAATTAACTTGGTTCTGTTGAGGCGAAGTAAAACTTGCCACTACATTGTAGAGCCTGCTTTATAATAAAATATTTATTAGTGACATAATTCTCCTAGTAAACTTACGTAATCGCTCAGTTGAAACTTGAAATGATTGTATTTCGGAATATTTGTGCAGTTGTATAATGATTTATTCAAGTTAGAACTTGGAACTAATTCTATCATTTTTACCTACGACGGAACGGAGCAGGTATTTTGTTAATTATTTCGCCGCGGGGTAAAATTAAGTTAGATACAAATTTTAAATCTAAGGAATAAATCTAATTTTGGACGGTCAAATCGAGTTTACTAGAAGAAATAATACCATTAAACAATATACATTGATACAATAATTAAAATAAAAAGTTTTATACGAATATCGGTGGCAGTCTTCTTTTAATCGCGCCAAAATTAAGTTAAAGACTCAACCAATACACTTCAAAACTGTTCCGATTATATTATTATAATTTATTGTCTATTTATTGTAATAAATAGACAACGTTCAGAATAGACTAAAATATTATATTGGTGAGTTTTTACCTGTTTTTGGGAATGGTTTAGAAGAAGACCATAGATACCTATTCTATGATTCCACTGGAATACGTCAAAAACTTCACCCCAAAGTGGTTTATTACTCTACACTATTTCAGAATAAACTATACGTAAAAAACTCGGTAAGAGTACGATAACTTGCTATGCAAAATATCCACTGGAAATTCACAATTATTGTTTTATATAACATATGGTGTGTATTAAATACAACTTAGTTATTTTAAACTCTTTAATTCAAGACGATCAGTCAGAGACTGCTTTTTAAAATATAAAATAAAATACAATTAGTGTAGAAAATAGTTACATAATTCTAATGACACTGTAAATTATAAAATACGTAATATACAACAATACCCTCCTTTTTAAGTTCCTGCTTGAAATCTGTCAGGAGGCTTAACAATTCTTTTAGCTTTTACAATAGGAACCTCTGTTTCGCTGGAATTTCCATCAGGAACAGCTTCATCGTCCAAACTACCTGTGACGGCAGTGTCTTCATCTTCGGATGAATGACTTTTACAAGTCTCCGAATTATTTTTATAAGTGAAAGCACGAATCTGATCAACGTGGCGAGTCCATTCTAAATTATCAAATTTTGTTTTGATGGTGTATGTATGAGAACCAAGTTTATTTGTTATAATTGCAGGACACCATTCAACATTATTTATTTTCCTGTAGTCTTTAACAATAACAGAATCGCCAATATCAAATTCGCAATTTCTCTTTCCCCTGTAATTTTTAATTTGATTTGACTGATTATTAATTATTCTAGGTTTAATTAAATCTAATTTGTTATGTAATTGTTTACCCATTAACATTACAGCTGGAGATTGGCCAGTAGTGTTATGAATGGTGTTACGGTATTGAAAAAGAAATCTGTTAATTTTTGTCATTAAACTAGAATTATCATTTTTCGCTTTTACAATCGCGTTTTTAACAATTTTGACCGTATTTTCAGCTGCACCATTGCTTGAAGGATGAAACGGAGGACCAGTTAAATGTGATATACCATTACGAGTCATATAATTTTGAAATTCTTTTGACATAAAAGAAGTAGCGTTGTCAGAAACTAGCTGTTTGGGTAGTCCAAGTCTAGCGAAAATTTCGCGTAGTTTTTCTATAGTCTCAAAACTTGAAGTATTTTTAACTATACAACATTCAATCCACTTACTATGGGCGTCTATCAAAACAAGAAAATATTTATTTAGAAATGGACCGAAATGATCAATATGCACTCTATACCAAGCTTCTTCAGGCCATTTCCATGGCTTTAAAACCGATTTCGGTGGACTTGGACTACTTTTTGCACAAGATTCACACTTTGCAGCTAGTTTTTCAATCTCTGCATCAATTTTAGGCCACCATACATATGACCTAGCTAAGCTTTTCATCTTAACTATGCCCATATGTGCCTTATGCAATTCGGATAAAATATTATTTCTGAATTTTTGTGGAATAACGACTCTGTGACCCCACATTATACAGTCGTTTTCCACTGAAAGCTCATTTTTACGAATGTAAAAAGGCTTTAACTCGTCATCAATTTTTTTAATATTATTTGGCCAATTTGTTCGAATAAAATTTAAAACTTTAAATAGAATTTTATCATTTTTAATTTCGTTTTTAATTTTTACGCAATCGATAGGCAAATCACAATTAGTCATTATATAATTTACATAAGAATGATTATCAAAATTATATGATTCTTTGTCGGTCTGAGGAACTCTAGACAAAAAATCAGCAAAATTATTTTTAGAATTAATAAACTCTAATTGATAGTTATATGCCGATAGTAAATAAGCCCATCTCTGCATACGGGACGCTGCCATTTGTGGAATGCCTTTGTTTTCACCCAGCAATGCCAAAAGTGGCTTGTGATCGCTTACTAATTTAAATGAAGTGCCATACAAATAGGTGCGAAATTTACGAACAGCCCACACAATGGCTAACGCCTCTTTGTGAATCTGAGAATAATTTTTCTCAGCAGACAGTAAAACCTTAGATGCGTAACAAATTGGTTTTTCAGAACCGTCTGGATAACAATGAGACAAGACAGCTCCCAACCCAACTGAAGAAGCATCAACAGTAAGCTTAAGTGGTAATTTTGAGTTGAAATGTACCAGCACTGGGGAAGTTATTAACATTTTTTTAACTTTAACAAACGCATTAGAACAATCATTAGTCCATTTAAATTTTACATGTTTCCTTGTTAGATTGTACAAGGGTTCTAAAACAGAAGATAAATTAGGTAAAAATTTACAATAAAAATTTGCCATACCCAAAAATGAACGTAGCTCTGAAACATTTTTAGGTACAGAAACATTTTGAATTGCCTTAATTTTATCATCTGACGTACGTATGCCAGTGCTGTCAATAGTATGACCCAAATATGTCACAGATTTTTGTAAAAATTTGCATTTACTTTTTTTAATAGTCAACCCATTATTTTTAAAAATATTAAATACGCTTTCCAATCTTTCTAAATGCAACTGTCGTGTCTCAGCTGTTATTAGAACATCATCGAAAAAACATACTACACCCTCAATACCAGACAATAATGTTTCCATAATTTTCTGGAAAATTCCCGGAGCAGAGGCGATGCCATAAGGGAGGCGACTATACTGAAACAGCCCAAGATGAGTTGAAATTGTGCACACCGCTTTACTAGCATCATTAAGCTTTAATTGATTGTAGGCTTGCGACAAGTCCAACTTTGAAAACTCCACACCGCCTTCTAATTTCATAAAAATATCTTCAATACGTGGCAGCGGGTGTTTATAAATATGAATTGCTTTATTAACACTTACTTTAAAGTCGCCACATATTCTAATTGTGCCGTCCGTTTTAGGTACAGGCACAATTGGGGTTCCCCATTCAGAATAATCAACTGGCAACAAAATTCCTTCACTAACCAATCGATTAATTTCTGCCGTAACTTTATCTTTTAAATGATAGGGCAATGGTCTGGGTTTGAAATATTTAGGTGTAGCATCATTTTTCAATTTTAAATCAATTTCTTTTTGATTAAAGCAACCTAATTTTTCAGCAAAAATATCATTGTACTTATTACAAAGAATTTCAATGTCAGAATTTACTGACAAATTATTGATCTGATTAAAATTTAGTTTTAATTTACAAAGCCAATTTCGACCCAGAAGTGGTGAACCACCCTTCTTAACAACAAATATATCAAGTAGATAATTCATATTATTGTAGAAAATTCTAACGGTAATTTTACCCAAAGGATGTATTTTAACACCTACATAATCACACAAAATTTTATTGGTGGTTTGCAAATGAATATGGGAAAATTTATTTTTCCAAAACTCTTCACTAATAACTGTGAGAGCCGTCCCTGTATCAATTTCAAATGTGACAGGAACTGATTCAACTAATAAATTTACTTTAAAAGGTTTTTCACTGCTATTATCATATAACGCAAAAAATGATTCCTCATTAGTATTTTGACCAACGAAGTGCAAATTTGAATTATTTTTGTTTTTATTCCTGCAAACAGGAGACAAGTGACCTTTTATACCACAAGTATGGCAACTAAAGTCTTTATACCTACACTGGGCTTTGATATGCCCCTTTCTTCCACAGGTAAGACATTTTCTTGGTGAAGAACTTCCGCTGCCACTGGTCCCACTGGTCAATTTTTGGACAGGTTCAGTTTTTACCGCGGATTCTACCGCCTCCGCCACATTTAGCCTTTCCATGTGTTGCGATGAAGATTCTTTGCTGAGTGCTAATTTAGCAGCATCTTCTAGAGACAGCTCCAGAGAATTCTTCTCAAATAATCGATCTCTGACAGATCCTGGGTCTAAACCCACTATAAATATATCGCGAAGAACTAATTTAAGCTCACTTTCGGTATAATCACACTGTGTAGCAAGACTTCTTAAACGAGCAAGCCATTGCATAACAGATTCAGTTGACCTTTTTTTCGCGTTGTAAAAATCGTATCTGCTTGTATAATATGAACGTGCCGGCGTAAATTGTGCATCAAGTATTTTAACAAGTTCTTTAAATTGTTTTTCTTCAGGTTTTTTCGGGTTGCATAAATTAAAAATTAATTTGTAAGATTCTTCCGTTAAAATATTTAATAATATAGCACGTTTAGTTCCGTCGTCTTCTATTTTATTTGCGATATAATAATTTTTAAGCCTTGCATAAAACAAAGGCCAATCACACGATCGAAAATCAAATTCTTCAAATGCCCGATAGTCGACATTTTATTATAAATTTTTTTTTTTTTTTTTTTTTACCTCGTCGCCACTTGGTGTGTATTAAATACAACTTAGTTATTTTAAACTCTTTAATTCAAGACGATCAGTCAGAGACTGCTTTTTAAAATATAAAATAAAATACAATTAGTGTAGAAAATAGTTACATAATTCTAATGACACTGTAAATTATAAAATACGTAATATACAACAACATATAACAGCGTTATTGGTCGTTTTAAGTGCGGAAAATTAATTTTTAAAAATTAATTTAAAAAAATTAAATATGGTATAGTAAGTTGATTTTAGAATTTAGAGTATATAGCGATCGCTATCTTGTCTCATATAATGATAAGAAAAGAGAAAGTTATATATACCTGTATCTATACTAAACAAAGATAGAAATATCAATTGGTTGGAATGAAATACAATTGAACGTTCAGGGCAGAGTCGTATTTGGAAATTTTAATTTATAAAACGAATTTTAAATTTAAAACTCACATTTTAATGAAGATTGAAAACCACCGCTTTTTTTGATAAAGGGGTATGCGTATTGTCTCGCAGTGAAACGGGAAGGGGCAAATGTGGAGTTTTTAAAAAAAAAATTCCGGGCTGAACGATAAACGGGTATGCGAATTGTAATTCTGGGGTGAACGATAAAGGGGTATGCGAATTTTCTCGCAGTGAAACGGGAAGGGGCAAATGTGGAGTTTTTAAAAAAACAATTCCGGGGTGAACGATAAACGGGTATGCGAATTGTAATTCTGGGGTGAACGATAAAGGGGTATGCGAATTGTCTCGCAGTGAAACGGGAAGGGGCAAATGTTGAGTTTTTAAAAAAACAATTCCGGGGTGAACGATAACGGGGTATGCGAATTAGATAGTTAATTGTTTGAATAGAACTGCGTTTTCTCAAAATGTATATTTAATTGATAGTCAATTAAATATATGTTTTTTAGAAAATCAGAAAAAAAAGTGGTGAAAAAAAATGTGTTTCAAAAGGAAATGATTTCTTTTACTGTCCGATAGCAATGGAGGGTTTGTGCGTCTAAAAATTCGCGAAAAATACCTATGCTCATTCTGTGAAGTGTTTAGATGTTTTCGTAGTGTTGAATATCGAAGAATAAACTATACTGAAAAGTTAAACAAATATAGCATAACAAATATTATAAATATCTAAATACGACCCTGCTTCCATAACACAATCGAAAGCTGCAAACAAAGTGACAGTTACACAATAATTCTACACCAGTTGCTATGACGTGTATTTGTGATTTTTGATTGGTTAGATTAAAAAAATGACAGTGAAAGACGAAAAGTAGTTCCATTTTTTTCACGTATTTTTGAGGAAATTTGTGAATAATCCGCAAAGTTTTTTTTTTGAACATCAAAATTTTGCGTTTTCTATGACTTAAAAAAAAAATTTCAAAATTTGGGTGCATAGTGTTATCGTACTGGACCCTAAGTATTCTATGTATTGTATTAAAAATGAGTCTCGCGTGAAGTACAATTTTTAAGTTGTTTAATATATAATATAAAACAAGTGGTGTGCTGTGTGCAAATTAGGTAAAATGTGCTGTGTTAAATAAATGAGACTCTCGCACGTAGTAGTGTTGCCGATTGTGAATTCGCATAGAGACAAAAACTACAAGATTTTGATAAATACAGGTTGACAGTTGTGATTAAAAATTGTCTGTCACATGTAGTAATATTTCCAATAATTGTGAAATTATTATCGAGATATAAAAACTGAGGGATTGTACTAACGATTGTTTGTGGTAAGTGATGTTTATAAATTCGGATATCTTTCATTTAAAGTCCACGGCGTATTGGCCTGTTTTTCCGTCCTGGAAGCTTTTCGTAGTTCTTGGTGAGCTAGAAGATTGAAATTTACCAGTTTCCTGGAAACCAGAAAAATTTGATATTTAGAGATTTCTAGCACTGCTCAAACATGTAATTTTTTTCAAAATTACAATCGGCTAAATCGCCGGAATGGTATTAGTAATTTCGAATTTTTTTATTTCCGGTCTAATTGTGAAAGAACTGTTCAAAAAAATTATTTCAAGGTCGGCTTCCCGTTTTTTTTTTGCGAAATTCGAGAAAAATTTTTAAATAAATAATGAGGCTATTTTATTATATTTCATATAAGCGCTGACTTCTTTGGCCATGTGACAATCAGTTCATATAATTAGGTCTTTGAATCGCTTGTGTTAAAAAAAAGGAAACACTGCACATAGTAGGAAACTCAGTTTGAAAATATAGAAGAAAAAACAGCGTGGTTCTAGTAAAAGACGGATTGCGGTAACGACTAACGACACATTCTCTAGTTTTGTTATGAATGAAGAAACGTTTTATATGGGTATTTAACCTTTCGTTTTTATAAATGAAATTTTTTATATAACAATGTGGTATTTAGGACAAGCATAAAAGGCAATAAAATATTATTAGAGGATTTATAAACATGACACTGGAGTATCATTGACTGGTTATAACTAAACGTTATAAATAAATAAAATTATCGACCAATTTTTCAAACAATATATTAACAACAATTATTAATAATACATTAATAATAATTGCATTCAAAATAAAAAAAAAAAATAAATAGAAACTAATTATTAATTTTTTTTTTTTTATATTTTTAGATCCGTTCCTGAAGAAGATCCAAATCCGGATCGAAACGTTAATGTATTATTAATAATTTTTGTTAATATATTGTCTGAAAAATTGGTCGATCATTTTATTTATTGAAGAGTTCTAATCAGACGTTAATCAAAGATTTAAACGTTAAAAAGTTGGCTCTAATTACAATGTAAATTCCATTTAACGTCACTCGATATAACGACAAACTCCTTAAAACGTCGAAATTTCTTAACTCTAGTTGGTTTACCTTGTTGCTCATATAACGATAGGTACACTTAATAACGACAACAGTACGTCATCATTAAGCAATAAACAGTACTTGTTTGTTGTTTTGTTGTCGGCATCATTCGTACCGAAGATTCTAAGAAAATTATTAATAAGAATCGCAGGATTGTGGACAAAAGTTCTTTAATCCACAATCCTGCGATTCTTATTAATAATTGTCTCGATGGACACGATTTCTAATATATATTCTAAGAAAATATTTCTTTTCATATTATTATTTCTTTCAGATGGTTAGCTCAGCTGCTTATCGATAAGTTATCATATTTTTAGTTGCCTACAAACTTGCAAACTGTGAAAATGGCGAGTAAAAGAAAATCTTTGTGTATTGACGAAAAAGTTTTATTAATATGCGCAATATTCTTTTCATTGATTAAAGAACCATGAACTACCACTGATGACAGTTATGACATAATTAAATGAAATACAGATTTCTTTTATTGGTTCATAAAACATCGCGGTTCTGAAACCTTCGCAACTTTCAAAATATAAAAATAAATTCGCGTAGCAATGATACATAATTGATTATGACTATTAGAGTATAAACAAAAATGACCTTCACGAATTTAATAGTAATTGCGTTTGGTGGAGGTGGACATAGACGTCGCAAACTGGGGTATCGTGTGCCTTTTCTCAAAAAGTATATGTTTCTTATTACACCTACATCATAACTGATTTTTTAACGTTCAACTCACAAGGAGAGAGTGTTTTGTATTGGACTTGTATATTTGTACCTATATCTGTGCTTTGTTTGGCTTAGTTATGCAATTGGTGAACCGATTTTTCTGCGGTTTTCTTCTTATGACAGAGCATTTTTATGAAAAGGTTATAGGATACAAAAAAAAAAAAAAAACTAGCGAACCATAAAAGAGAAACCGTGTATTTTACGCTACACACAACAGAAGTAAAACTGGTATAATTGTAATAATAAGCAATTGTGGAATTTGCCGTCGAGATCGAACCTACGACCTTTACGTTACGAAGCAAGTGTTCTACCTCGCAGCCACTTCAGTTAATGTTCTACAGCCGGTTTTTATAGTATCTATATTAATATATAGATATTATAAAATTATACGTACATTGCGACACTTCCGTAACATTTTCAATCTCATTACCCTAACGTGACAAAAGAAGTTTTACTTCAAAATCTAATGAAATACTAATAACATCTTTATAATATATCAAAACGATAAAATATTATCACTTATAAATATATATGTTACGGTCAATGTCCGGAATCCGGTCAATGTCGACAGTGCCCGAGCCACATCGGGCAATGTCCGAAATCTGACAAGGTTCAAAAAATAGATTTTTTATAAACATGAAACGCTGACATTTGATTGTATCTTTATCATGATAAGTTATCATTAACCCTTTATGGAATTTTTATCACTGATATCATCTATTGAAACATCAATAATTATAATAGAAAGCTGAAGAATATACTCTTCAATAGTTGATATCAGTGATAAAAATTCCATAAAGCGTAAATGATAACTTATCATGATAAAGATACAATCAAATGTCAGCGTTTCATGTTTATAAAAAATCTTTTTTTTGAACCTTGTTCGTTTTCGGACATTGCCCGATGTGGCTCGGGCATTGTCGACATTGACCGGTCAATGTCGACATTTCCCGGATTCCGGACATTGGCCGTAACATATATAGTACTATTGTAACATATTTAGTAAACTTGAATTAAAAAGTGATAAAAAAGAATTTAATTCTAAATTTGGAAAACTTGCAGCATAAGTATAATCTTTAAATAGAAAAAAATTCTTGTGTGGGTTCAATTTAGTCTAAAGGTGAATAGGCAATACTCGTTGAAAAATTCCCAGCAAAGGGCAAGAAATATAAACATTTTTATAAACAATTTATATACTATAACGTAGTCTAGCGCGCAACTAAAAAACGCGAAAAAAAATAGAAAGCATGTTCGGAAAAATATCAATCTTTTTCTGTAACATCTCTACACTCTTGCCTACTCGTTAAAAAATTCCCGGCAAAGGGGCAAGAAATATAAACATTTTTTGGCTGCCAGGTTCGGCCGCTAGTTTCAGCTCCATGAATTACCTTTAAAATAATTATTTTATTTAAATGTTCTTCACTGTTTTTTTTTGGATCCGCAATTCGCGCACTAATTAGTCGCCTTAAATAGCTGATGGTCATTTTAATAAAAATTTAATTAAAACATAAAAAACATGAATAGTGTATACACATGATTGATAACTAAGGATCGGGCATAATTTGTTTTGGAAGAGCTCCAAGGCATAGCGCATATTGAAAACTGGATTCTCAATGTTGTAAATTGAACACAATAGCAAATACTGTAACAGAACAAAGACAATCTGTCTTACCAGATTATCATTATGATCCGGTCACCTGGTGTATTTTTTTGTTAATTACATATTCATGTTTGTATGTGTACAGTATGACCTTCATAACACTTGTCGCTTGGTACCTGTTCGCCCAATTACTTATTATTATTATTCATAATATTTATCATTATCACCTTGTAGTGTATGTGTTATGTAAATTTTTTACCAAAAGATAAGATTGCTTATGTCAAATTTTTAGTATTTAAAGATGCCGCACCAAATTGGTAAAAAAATGGAATCCTTATGGTCAGTGCGTAAGCCTTTCAATCCTGAGCCGTTGGCCTTAGAAATTTGATTAGATAAGTCTATTTTTTATCAGCCCCCTCCCTCCCACTAAAACAACAAAACCATGCCGTGACGGAAACGGGATCACGCTCTCTTATGTACCCTCTGCGCCACCGATCTCGACTTCCTTGAGTGTGTGTGTGCGCGCGCATATACTGTACACTCGTTGCGTCACAGAGACGCTGTGTAGTGCGTGTGCGACTATAATATGCTTGACATGTTCACCGCTTGTATATGTCGCCGGGATATTGTCAAATCCGTGATTTTGTAATTTCACTAGTGAAATTACAATATCACGATTAACAAAGATTCGTGATATTATAATTTCACTAAGTGAAATTATAATATCACGGGTTTGACAATATCCCGGCGACATATACATACTTTTTATTAGTTACAGGGCTATATTTAGTCTATAGAATTTCGTTAGTTGACCGGGCGAATTTTGGGTACATGGTGAAATTTAGTTACTAGAATTTCGCTTAAATGTATGTTTCACATCTTCCAGGCGTCCCACAATGGCTTCTAATTTTTTAATAATATTTTTCTATTTCTTTTAGTAATTTGATTAGTTTAGTAAAATCTCTTTAGAGTAGCTTTTTGTAAAAATTGAGTACTAGATCAGATATTATATTGTTATATTTGTTGATAGACTAAAACAATTGACGAAAGATACACTCCTGGCGTTGTCAATTTGATATATCGAATCTAATATAAATATTGTTATAACTTGAGAAGTGTGAAACCAATTTTAACCTAATGTAGCCTGATAGGCATCTACATGAGAAAACATCCGCATGAAAGTTTGTGCAGTGATTCTCGAGTTATATAAGCAGACAGACAGAAGTTACGTTTTATATGGGTAGAGATTTGACATAAACTATTCTGTCTTTTGGTCAGGGAAATAGATTTTAATAATAATATAACCGTCAAATATTGATTTTTAACATAGCAACAATTTACCCAACTATAATAATGATGTACCTACCTACAACTTGTTTATGCTTGTACAATGTACATATCGTACGATCCCTAGGGCGACGCTTTGACACAACGTCGAACAATATTGTGAGAATATCCATTATAATTTAATATACAAATAATATTAATATTATATATAATATAATGGAATAAAAAATAATGGAAAATGACAGTGTTTTCAAGATACATTATAGATACTAATGAAGATTTTTTTGCGAGTTTTTCCCATATTATGACAAAAAAATGAGTACCAAACAGACTAAAAGTCTTTTAAGAAAACAAACATTACATTCAATGTCCCGGATGGTAATTGGTGTCAACTCTTATACAAATTATGTAATAAAAAATAAAGAATAGTTACTTCTTACCACAACAGTTTTATTAGCGGATTTGCATTTCGGGAGCTATGCTCTCATCTTCAGCAGTTTAGTGTTTGCTGAAGATGACAGTGTAAACTCCATTTAACGTCACTCGATATAACGACAAACTCCTTAAAACGTCGAAATTACTTAACTCTACAGTTGGTTTACCTTGTTGCTCGTACAATGATACACTTTAAATAACGACACACCCACTCTAAATAACGACAACAATACGTCATGATTAAGCAATACACAGTATTTTTTAGTTGCTTTGTTGTCGACATAATGCGTAGAAATTCGTTCTTTTGTTTGTTGGGATTATCTTTCATATGTTTAGGTCAGCTGTAATTTGTGAATGTTTTTTGGTCAGTTGTAAATTTTATATCCTAAATACATAATATTATAGGTAGTAAAAAAATATTAATGGATTATTTCTTCTCTCCGTTTAACGACAACTCTCAGTAACACTACAAAGTTAACATTCCCTTGAGTGCCGCTATACATAGGTATATAGAGTTTACACTGAATGTCTTGCATGCTGTTGTACAACAATCGAAATTGCCCGATTATAGAGTGCTGTGGTTAAACTTCATGCTGTTGGGTTATTCGCTGCGTGCGTGATGACAGCACCGTCTACCATCCACAATTTTTTATGCTCTTATAACATTGTGTCAAATAACCATTTTTCAAATAACTGTAATAATAACTAAACGAACCCTTAATTGTCGTAATTTTTATACCCAGTTAAGGAGATATAATCAAGGGCATATATATGGGGGGTACAGAGGGTAATCCCCCCCCCCCCCCAGGACTATAATAACACTAAATCAATCTGAAAATATTACGAATACCTAACTAAAAAATAAAATGTAGATAAGTCGATTGTAACAGCGTGTTTTTAAAAAGAATTTGTAAAATTAGTTTGCGAATATTTTGCTGTAGTTATAGATTGAAAATGTATGTTTTGTGTCGTGAAAACAGAGTGCACGCCACTGTGACGATAGCCAATGTTATTCGGCATCACGCTTCTAGCGCGTTATTTCAGAGGCTAATAGATTCACTCTATTTGTATTCGTTTATATTTGCATATACTTATGTAGTCCTCTATCTGTGGCCATCCGAAGAGGCGAGCGATGAAAAGTATGCAAATACATATGATATCTTTATTTTGTATAAAAGAGGGTAAGAACGTGATCTAAAATATGTATGTACAGCCGACATGTGCAGCCAGGGGTGTTCTTCGATAAATTTTATCTGGATATCGTTCATACAATTCAGCCCAAGCAAGCGGACAGCCTTTCTATAGATAGATAATTTTATTAACTGCAGCCAAAACATTACTATAAACGTGTGAGATTTTATCATCATCATTATCTCTATACGAGTACTAGCGGCCCTGTACGTGCTTCGCTACGTATAAAGTGAAATAATAAAAAAATTTAATTGGAACATCAAATTCATTTATTCAAATAAAAAATTATTTTATTAATTGCTAGCTATTTTAAAATATACATGTGCGTATATGTGTGTATGGAAATATATATGACTACATACGTCAATATATATAAAAATGTCGTTAAATAATTAATTTTTAAATCGACGTGCTTCCATCTGTTACAAAAGAATAAAACGCCCGTATGAACTCAATATGTTTTTTCAAATAAAGAAACACACATACATACATGTTATTCACTTCAACAGTTCAAAACTTACCGTTTGACAATTTAATTCAAAATAAAATATAGTTTAAAAAAAACTAAAAAACACGCTTTATATCGCACTAAAAAGTAAAAAATAATTGTTTTAAAATAAGCTTAAAAAGCGTGGGGCGCTTTGTTCCACATTTTCGTACATCGAGCGCCCAACGCTTTTTAAGCTTATTTTAAAACAATTATTTTTTACTTTTTAGTGCGATATAAAGCGTGTTTTTTAGTTTTTTTTAAACTATATTTTATTTTTCACTTTTTAGTTTGAGGATCTATAAAAGAATTTATTAATCCTGGGGGTCCTAATAAGGATAATGGGAAACTGTTATCAAATTATTGCATTGTCATCGGTCCTTGATACGTATGCAAAGTTTCAAATTAATCTGAGGATCTATAAAAGAATTTATTAATCCTGGGGGTCCTAATAAGGATAATGGGAAACTGTTATCAAATTATTGCATTGTCATCGGTCCTTGATACGTATGCAAAGTTTCAAATTAATCAGACTTCGGGAAATTGGTGAAAATAAAGCGTTTACTACAGAGGATCTATAAAAGAATTTATTAATCCTGGGGGTCCTAATAAGGATAATGGGAAACTGTTATCAAATTATTGCATTGTCATCGGTCCTTGATACGTATGCAAAGTTTCAAATTAATCAGACTTCGGGAAATTGGTGAAAATTATGCTCAAAGATTCCGTTACGGAGTTAGTTACATACATACATACATATTTACAACCCAAACTAATATAAAGCGTTTAAAAAGCCTGTAAACGATATGAAACACCGACATAGTACATTTGAACAATTCAAGACTCACCGTTTGTATGAATGCACTCAACAATATGTTTAAAAATATAAATACAAGCAATAATTATCAAAGCACGTCCAAAATGAAATGACCGCATGAATGACATAATAACATGCTTGTACTGTCAACACTGAAAAAAGTTTCAATTTGACAGCACAGTCCCCTTCCGAAATAGGTTCAATTTGACAGCAAAATCCCCATTAACAAAATGATCCGCTATTTATTAATATCATTTGTTACAAAAAATGTGATAAATGAAGAACCGTTCGACCGATTTTGTGCAAACTTCACATTAACCATCTACTAAATAGTCCGAACAAAGCCTAAAAATTTGGTTTGGATAGGTGAGCCCGTTCTTGAGTTATAAAATTACAACGAAAAGTGGCATTGATTTTTATAGATATTTATAGATATTTATAAAATAACTATCTATCTATCTATTACCCTCATTATACATAGTATAAAATAAAGTCGCTGATTCCCTCAGTCTGTTTCTCCGCGTTATTCTTCTAAACCACGCAAAGGATTTTGAAACTGTTTTCACTAACAGAAAGAGTGATAACTAGGAAGGTTTGTGTATATAATTTGTTAATATTTTGTACAAAATATGGCTGAACTATACAGATAAAATTGTTCTGTCCAGTGTGAAAATAATGTACAATATTTATTTTGACACTGGACAGAACAATTTAATCTAAAAAACTGTTTTATGATATTTTTAAAATAAAAAAAAGTTGAAATTCATAATTTAAATTATCATGTTTATTACAATAATTTGCACAATTTACGATCTCAACTTGCATTGAGATCCTGAGGATGAAAATATAATTTTCAAAATGTTGACCACAAGCGATACTCAGGTAAAGCTTATTTTTCAATTGTTCGTCAAACAAATAAATCTCCTTCAATGCATATTTTGGCAACAAAACTTCTAACTATTTAGTGTGTATACGTTTGAACTTAGAACATATTTATTAAAAGTCTTTAAAAAACTAATTACTAGGTTTTTCTCAAATCCGGAATGATTAAATTATCATTTGGGAAAAACCTGTACATTCTCTGTATTTTCCATCGAATTAGCGAAACTAAATTGTACTTTTTTTTAATTAGCAACAACATTTTAAGTTTCTTTGTATTTTGTTCATTTGTAATTTTTATAATTAAAATAATGATGTGGCTCCTTTATGACTTTTTCTAAATTCTTTAATGAACGACTATTTGAGATAAAATTATAAATAATATGAGTTAGTCTAATCTTTGATTAACGTCTAATAATCTTCAAATAAATAAAATTATCGATCAATTTTTCAAACAACATATTGACAAAAATTATAAAATTATAATTCAATAACTCATATTAAATAAAATTATCGACAAAGTTTTCAGACAACATATTGACAAAAATTATAAAACTATAATTCAGTAGATTTATGTTTCGGTCTAGATTTGGGTCTTCTTCAGAATTGAGCTAAAAATATAAAAAAATATAAAAATTAATTATTAATTAGCTTCTAATAAAAACCAATTTGAGTTTTTTATAATATCAAAATAAATATTTTGTTATTATTAAAAACTCAAATTGATTGCTATTAGAAGTTAATATAGGTAATATCAAAATATTAATATTGTAAAAATATAAAAATCAAATTAATTTCTATTAGAAGCTAATGAATCTTTATTTTTCAGCTCAATTTTGAAGAAAACCCAAATCCGGACCGAAACGTAAATCTACTGAATTATAGTTTTATAATTTTTGTCAATATGTTGTCTGAAAACTTTGTCGATAATTTTATTTAATATGAGTTAGTATTTGAGGCAAATTAATTATAAAAAAAAAAAAAAACTATCGACGATATTTAAATATCCCGCGACTTCTTGAAAAGTAAATCCACCCACCAGAATAGGCTGGAATCGTGTGCTTAAAAAACTGTTACCGCAAATGCTACGTAATTATTGTGGCTTTTCCAATTATAATTTTTCTTACGATTGGTAGTGCGCCCCTGTGGTACCCATATTATGATTTGCATATATTTCAATTGGATTTTCGCAGCTAGGCTGTAGTGTTTATACGACCTCTCTGTTTGCTCTAATCAACAGCAAGGACTATGGAAGTGTATGCTGAAGGAATTTGATGGTCCAATGATACGTCTTGCAGAACTCCACATCTGAGAACCCTTTGATGGGTATTTAAGACCATTGAAGGCGATTCAAACGGTATTGATATTGAGTAGAGATATGCAATTTTCACCTTTGTAATTGCAGTGCGGGTAGTTTGGTTCACTGGCAGTTCTCTTCATTTATAATTAAATTTATAATTAGTTATCAATTTCCAGAGATAAATTGTCGGCTTATTGGATCGATGTACAATTATTGACTTAAGAAATAAAATGAAAATCCGTTCGGTTATAGTTTTTGACCGAACTAATTTTCAAACGGTTGTCACTAATAGAAAGAGCGATAAACAAGGAAGGTTTCTGTATATAATTTGTAAATATTTTGCACAAAATGGCTGAACTATGACGGTGTTTTGTTCGCTTACATGGCTAACGCTGGCCAAATATTTAGAGATACATCAAAACAATGTAGGTACTTTGATAGTTCTGATAGCATGGTCAATATAATATTTCTAGAACAGTTTTACACCCGGGTGAAACCGAGTTGGGCTGCTAGTATTCAATAATAAACATTGTACTAAAGTTCAATTTTTACGCAATCCTAGTTTTGTTACATCCTTGACATGCTGAATGTGGTATTAAAATATTAGTCCTTAGAAGATTGTTGCAATTTTCTGTCACGATTCCTTAGTTTATACCAAGTCGGTTGTAAGTCTGTATTTGAAAACTTAATGAAATAATAACAATATCTTAAAAATGTATTCCCTTTAAAAATATATTATAATAATAATAAATAAAATAATTTCAATGTTATGTACAGTTAATATAGTTTTGCTGTATTATATTTGAAATTAATTCACTCAACTTGGCATAGAATAGAATCTATACTAATATATAAAGCTGAAGAGTTTATTTGTTTGTTTGTTTGAAAGCGCTAATCTCAGGAACTACTGGTTCAAATTGAATTTTTTTGTTGTTGGATATCCCATTTATTGAGGAAGGCTATAGGCTATATAATATCACGCTTTTACCAATAGGAGCGGAGCATCAATGAAAAATGTTGCAAAATGTATCTCAAAAATAAGCTTCTATTCAGGTGAAATGCCCTAACTAAATGTAGCAATATTAGCGTTGTACACAAGCCCGGCTGGTTCAGTCGGTAGAATGCGTCTGTTAATATCAGGGTCGTGGGTTCGAGCCCCACGTTGGGCGAATATATTTTTATTTTTTTTTTATTTTCTATATTACTTTCTTGTAAGGCTTACATTTAAAATTTTAATTTTATGTACGACTATGTAATTAAAATTAAATAAATCTAATTAATAGCTCATTAGAAAACTGTTATAACTATAGGTACTTACTACTTATATAAAAATAATTATCCTGCAGTGTTTAAATTAAATATTTATCATATTTTATTAACTACAGTAATTATTGATTTAAAAGAAATTTATTACTTAAAAAAAGTTTAAATAGGTACTGCTTTTTATCGACAAAAACTTTTAAACAGAAACCCCGATCATTATGAAATTTGGACACAACATTCATCTCGGTAAACTAAGATGAATGTGCGTACTCATGTCACTCCCTTCCCCATTCGTTCGCTAATATATAATATTTTGTCAATAGAAATGAGTACATTTATTTGACATGTTGAAAAAAAAGAAGCTTAAAGCTGTAAGTTTTTTAGACAGTGCTAGGGTGGATTGTATGCATGTTTGCATTTTTATGTCTTAATATTGTGACAGTGAACTTTGATTTATTATCTACTCTTTAAGACACTATAAAACAACAGTAACAGGAAATATATCTTCCATATATTTGAAATAACTTTTATCTACATATTTATTATATTACTAAGGAATTTCTCGTGAAATGTGTAAGTTTATTTTTGTTCGCTCTGTTTTCGGTCTTTTATGACACGGGATTATCTATCGGAAAATCTTCAGCAACTTCAATATTTATTAATCCGGAAGTATTTGCGCCTATTTTCACTACACTAGTCAATCAATTGACTCAATCTTTGTAGGGACATTTTTTCAAATTTTTTTATAAATATACAGAATTGTGAATTTTATCTAGGTTGAACACATTATTTGAATGAGTGCGCGTAACCTTTAGGTGCAGTTGAAGTTAAACTTATTTTAATTAGTTCCCTTTTTAAGAAATACTCACTTTACAAATTTAATCACTCGTAAATTATTTTACGTTGGCCATGCCTACTGGTTTGCGTCCGTAGCTATGTTTCCTACAGATGCCGCCATTTGTCAGTCGATGCGTTTAAATAGTGAAAACCGGAAATAAGTTCGCTACAAAATAATAATAAAATGATATAAAATAAATAATATAAGAATATTGAATCGTTCAGTCGACTGTCTGACTTGCATCCAACGCCTCACATAACCCCCTCTTTCACGTGGGAACACTAAATGCGGAGTACATTTTAGAATGTGTTGTTACAACTTTGAGAACTGTTTATACTTTTATCAGTATTTAAGGACATTTTTTTTATCTAGTTGAAAATGAGTGCATTTTTGTGAAAAATGTAATAAATATTAATTTTTTTTTCTTTTTCAGGTAAGCTACATCAAACATTATTTTCAAATTCGTTTTGTCTACGGTAAGTTCGATTAGTCGAAAATTATTAGATTTCATAAAATGCCAATATCTGTAATTAAAATTTTTGGGGTGGGGTTGGAATTCCAACATAAATAGTACATGACGAAGACACTATTGAAAAATACTTGCCGAATATTAAAAATATTTTTTTTTTAATTTTAAGGCATGCAGTAAGGAATTAAATTTTATATTATTTTATTATATGGGATAACCGGTAATTGTTTGTACTCCTATCGGGAGAAGAAATTTAGAATGATTTAACCTCTATCACTTGGGGGTCGGAAATGCGCCATTTTTTTATACGAGTAATAATGGCACTTCTATGAAGATTTTTTATTTTATTTTTCTTATTTATTGTAAGTTTCAACATACAACATAACAGTGATTTCGTGGTTTTTAGCTTTAGGAAGGTTGGCCAATTAGTAAGCGATCAGATCATGGAAAAATTCAGGCCAAAAAGTGAGAATTTTTTTTTAATTTTAACTCCCAAAATTCGGATTTTTCTAAAAAGAAAAGCGAAGTAGATTTTCTCGAAAATGACACGTCTCCGACCCCCAAGTGATAGCGATTAAATCATTCTTTAGTCATAATTTCTTCTCCCGAAAAGAGTACGAGCAATTACCGGCCACCTGTATAATAAGTAGGTATATACTATATAATATTTATATAACAAAATATTTGCAAATACACTATTTTGCATGCAAACCTTTCCAATGCGACCAATGTTTTCAAATTTATTTTGAAAATCATACCGCGCGGTCGAAATTTAATAACGTTCATTATAATTAGATTTTAATTTAATATTAGAAAAAATACGTTTTCTTTTACTTTAAGTATTCTTTATGAAATAAAATAAAGAAAACCTATTAAAACGCCCCTTTGCTGTGTTTCAATTTAATTAAAACTTCAGTCAAGACAAAATCTTTTCAGTAGTGATTCTTGGGGCTTAAATTTTCCTTTAAAATAATATTTTCATCAAAAATATTATTTTGTTGAAAATGTTTTCAGCGTGACTCATTATTGAAGTGGCCTCATGAAATGTTGCGGCGATATTTTATTCATGCAAAATAAGATATTGAATAAGTAAAGTTTCATACACAATATATCTACGAGTTGGTTGGACGACTTAGTAGATAGATATTAATAATAGAGGAATGAATTGATGCATTTGCATATATATGTATAGACACAACAAGGAGTATGTAAATAGAGCATGTCGAGGAGTATGTATATGTCGCTGGCAAATGACAGTTTTAGCCTTTTCATTATTCGATGACTTCCTTCTATTATTAATTATATTTTACCATTCCAACCCACAAGTTGGGAATGGTACTAGTTTAGGTCAAAAATCACTTTTCAAAAATTTTACAATATCTTTTCGTTTTGAGGTCCCCCAAAGCCGAAAAACATATTTTTGGAAAAACTCTGTGCGTCTGTTAGTCGGTTAGTCTGTTAGTCTGTGAAAACGATACATACGTCAAACGGATGAGCGGATTGAAACCAAATTTCGTGAGGATGTTTTTGGGGAAAATCGGCGCATGCGCAGAAGAGATATATGCTATAACGGTGTTTATTATATATAAATGGTATACTTTTCATAACGGCTTATTATTCTATTTATTTGTTTAAGAAAGTTTTCTTAAAAAAATTTTTTCCAAACTTTTTGAGTTACATTTTGAAACATTTTTCATTGATGCTCCGCTCCTATTGGTTGTAGCGTGATATTATATGGCCTATAGCCTTCCTCGATAAATGAGCTATCCAACAAAAAAAATGTTTTCAATTCGAACCAGTAGTTCCTGAGATTAGCGCGTTTAACCAAACAAACAAACTCTTCAGGTTTGTATATTAGTATAGATTAGCAAGTTTGGTCGTTTTCAGATTGCCCAGTGAATCTGTACAACGCCTAGGATTGTCGGTAACATGTACAAAGCAATTTATATACATGAGTACAATATGCGAGTAGATTGCGTTGCACAAAGGAACTCGGATATTCCACTGTACTATTGCATTCTTATATAAATAAATAAACTACGAATAACATTGCGTTCACTTTATGGGATTTAAACCAGGGCTTTATGGAGTACTTTTCTGTATGAAATCCCCAAGCAACGTTGCATCTTCTTGGATGTAAGACGGTTGTTTTTAATTATTTATTGTGAACTTTTCTTTGAAAATGATCGAAGTTTAAACCTGAATTTTCCTTTTGGCAAATTGTAAAACAGAACAGTTTTATAATAACTCGGAGTTACTCGTTCATATATATTTAATTTTATTCTATGCGGGGTTCCAAAAAGCATTGACAAAAAATCTTATTTGACAATGATTTTAAGGCCGCTGCACACGAAGCTGAATTTGCCGCTAGATTCCTTGCTAGATTTGATTACAAGTTTTATTAATTGCTTTTATGTGCTCGCTTCACACAAGACGTCTTTTCAAGCTTGTTTTGTGGATAAATCTGGTGCGCGCGCAGTGACAGTTCAAATATAAACACAGATCTGTTGTCTGACTGAGCAGAATGACGCCATGTTGGTTTGTGGGCGTTTGTTCATGTCGCCCACGTGACAAGAATAAAATTCCTAATTGGTTCTTACTCATACCTAGCAAGAAATTAGCTCCTGTTCTAATTTTAAAATCTATCTTGTGTGCTAGCAGGCGAGAACGCAGTGATGTCATTTCAAGCCAATCGAAGTCCCAGTAGTGTTTCCAGCCTCGTGTGCAGCGGCCTTTAGATTGTGTTACAGTTAAACGTTAAGTACAGCGGTCGAACTTCGTGTGTTACAAAATACCTTTAAATTTCAATACGAGACGTTAACTGCGTTAACAACGGTTTAGCCCACGGCGGTTAGAGCACGTTTTTACGAGTTCATCGCGCAGGATTTGGTTTGCTTGTGACGTCACCGCACGAGTGCAGGCGCACGTCACTGATAATTAGCTTTGTGTAAAGTTTGATATCTTTGAACACGCTGTATATTATTTTATTATAAAGAAACTCGACTCGCCACGTATCTGCACTGTAAAAATATCTATCCGAGGTCGACTTCCATCATGGCCTCCGATATATCAAGCGGCCGGGGGCGGTGTGCCGCGTACATACATACTTATACATCTGCTGCCTCTGGGAGCAACGATCTCTATGACTACTGACCATCGTCCACTCGAAAGAGGAGCTCTATAATATTATCCATCGCGTCGCCGTAAGAATGCATGAGCGCTTCATTTTATAACGACTCTCATAGAGCGAATAGGACATTATTATGACAGGAAGTATCATAATAATGTCCTATTCGCTCTATGAGACTCGTTATTAATTAGGGTTCCGTACCTGAAAAGGAAAAAAGGAACCCTTATAGGATCACTTTGTTGTCCGTCTGTCTGTAAAGATTCTTGGGAATCAAAACCTATAATCATGAAATTTGACAAGAAACTACACCACAAATAAAGCGAAAAATCCAAAAACCGTAAATTTGTAGTTACATCTCAAAAAAATTATGTTTTTAAACCGCAACATGTTACGCACGTACACAGTAACAGTTCTCATACAAAACAAGCGTCCACTACCGGTGCGTTTATACAGCACAATATGAGAACTCTCGGATACAACACGGTACGACAAGTAGGCTATAAAATATAGCCACAAGGTACAATATAGTTCAGTCGTCAATCTGAACTCATTGCAATTACACGCTTAGTTGGCAACCTGTCGATGTATGCATGGGGACAAGAGTTTTCCAACGGCTATAAGCGGGGAAAATCTTCGAGACTCGATTTCCGTGATGGACGATTTATTTACATACCTACAAGTTTGTACGGAACCCTTGCTGTGCGAGTCCGACTCGCACTTGACCGATTTTTTATATCTCGTGTTATCTATGCCTTTATAATAGTTAAAGCTATCAAATTACATTTAAAGTTGTTTTATGCGAGTTTTTATCCGAGCATACATCTCGATTAATGTAGAGTTCTTGCCTTGGATAACGCGAAGACTCGGTTGATCCAAGATCGGATAAACAAGATTTTATTGCACTGTTAGGAACATCCTCAGTCTAAGAAAGATGCAAGAAAAATGCAATTATTCAACCTGTATTACCGTCCGGGATTAAAACCCGAAACTTCCACTTTCGCGGCTTATAATTTTTACTTATTATTTCTCAGTAAAGAATTTATGTATTTACGAACATCACGGAAAAACGTATACTAAATATTAAATAGATTCCAGACAGAGAGCATCAATGCAGTAAACAAAAGTGACAGGTGATCCCTCGGGAACCGTAATGCGCGCACGTGATATGGATCATGGTAGGCATTGTGGATCAGACTGATAAAAGGAAGGCCGATACGGGAGGAGGACGAGTCTGAAATATGAAATATTGTTTCATTGAATAGAGATAGGCTCTCCACATATCATAAATAAGTCTGGACCTTTATACGTCGATACGCCAGTGAAACCGGACGATCGGGAGGCAAACCTCACGTCGGGCCGCAGAGGACCGTTTCCGGTTAAAGCACGGTACACTGTAAATGCTGGGTGTGTTGCAGCAACACGTTTTTACGTGTTATTTCGTTGTAGTCATTTTGAACACACTTTTGGGTGTGTTACTTTTAACACGATGCAGTGTGTTATTTTAACACGTGTATATTCTAAAGCGTGTTATATGAATTAAAAAATTCTGCAACAAGTGTTAAGATGACACGTTTTAGCGTGTTTTAAAATATTTTAAGCCCCAAAATGAATCAGTGAAAATCACTTTAAAATAATAAATATATTCATTGATTGTTTAATACACACTATACTCTCTATAAATCTATAACTTGCAATCAGTGAATATATTCATTATTTTAAAGTGATTTTCACTGAGTCATTTTGGGATTTAAAATATTTTAAAACACGCTAACACGTGTTGCAGATTTTTTTCATATAACACGCTCTTTAATAGAATATACACATGTTAAAATAACAGACTGCAGCGTGTTAAATATAACACACTTGTAAGTGTGTTCAAAATGACCATACAACGAAATAACACGTAAAAGCGTGTTGCTACAACACACAGCCAGCATTTGCGGTGTATAGATTTACCGATGTGATTGAAAACTTTTAGCGCTATACTTATGATTAAAATTAACTCTGGCCTGATGTGAAAAAAATTTGCTTTAAATATTATGATTACTCATTCTGCCGCGATAGTAGAAAAATTTGGGTTTGTGTTCCGGCGGTGACAGAATTCGGAAATAAATTTTTCTCTTATAGTGAATTTCATTTAAAATGCAATATACGAGTTTTCGTTAATATGGTAGCTATGGAAATCATTAATGCAAATTGTTCCACATAAAATGCAACATAGTCCGGCCTATGTTGCATTTTATGTGGAACGATTTTTTGTATACCTATATTTTATATATTGCATTCTAAATGAAATTCACTGTAGATATTGCAAACTGCAGCTATTCTACTGTTAGATATAGATAACAATTAAGTCATGCATAGTAACTAATGCTGATCAATTTTGATTAAAGTTTAATAAACATGAAATAAATCCAGATATGAACACCGCATAAAAGAGTTAAAAAACTATTTTCTTTTTTTGTAACATCATAAATTGCTTGAATATCGCTTAAAAATGGATAACTTCATATAGAAAGCATATAAAATTTATAAAATGATGCACAAGATATAATAACTAACTTTGAAAATGGTTATCAATCATGTAACGAAAAAGGGCTGTCCACTGTTTTGAAATACAGTTTCAACAGCTAGTTTATTTCAAACAGAGTGTCAAACGAACATTCGATTTGGTAAATGTGTATGTAAACGCGATATTTCTGTGCAAAAAGGAAATTGAAATAAACGCCTTTCGTATCGGCCATCTTCGTCGTCGCTCTTTTTTTTTCGCTTTTCTTTTTTTTATATTATTTGACCGACGACGTGAAACAGTTGAAGCGTGAAATGAATACAGTAAATCCGTATATGTTTGTTTGTCTGTTAGTTTACAGGTTGACAACTGAAAAAAAAATGTTTGATGAACTTAAATTGATCTTTTCCGCTGTAAATGAGTCGCCTAACACTGTTTAAAAATATGTCGCCATTTTACAAGTAAATCAACTGGAATATTATGAAATGGTTCTTTTCCTGTCTGCAAGTTCCAACAAATAACTGTTTTGAAAAAGTAAAGAAAAGAAACGCTTTGATGTAAAAAAATTGTCCCATTTTTCAATTTGAACATAACTTGAATTAAATAAATTTTATAAAAGTTTTACATCACAGTTTTATGGTACATATAAAAGTTTTAATGATGTCACAGATAAACGAATGCACATTTTTCTTCCATGTTTCATAACAAAATGAAAGAGAGGGTGGAAAAATTGTGTCCGAGATAAGGTCAAATTTTGATTTTACCCTCAAATCGTAACGAAAAGTAATTTTTCGCATGGCGCCTATAAATGTATAGGTATATGTAAGTCATTCCAAATTTTATCGACTTTGAGCTGCATTACCGCCAACACATTAGTACAATTAATAATCATCTATCACTGTCATATGCTAGAAATGTTCATTGAACCTATCTCATTCAATCAACACTTTTGATACACAATATACATGCCACACGGATTATGGCAGTAGTGACTAGTATTACAGTGTATACGTTTTGTAGTTTGTTGTCAGCAGTGTTTGAAAAAAAGTGATTTTTCGTATGGCGCCTATAAATATATATATTTTATGTCTGTCCAGTAACGGTTCCTCTCTGAGTGCTGCACAGCTGCAGAACAACCAAAATCTTAGCTCCTTCATACTTTTAGCTAATGAATAATATTCTTCATATTTAACCAATATTTAATTTTAGGAAATAAATGCAATAATTAAACAATTAACACTAAAGTTTAACGGCCACTGGCAGACCACAAAACTCATGTGTGTTCTGTGTGGCAGACTTTCTTGCATTTAGACGCTGTTCTGCGCCCCGAAGCAGCACATGAAACGTCATCATCAGATACCCTCGATGTGCACCGTGAAACTCCTGACCCAGAAGTTATAGCGTGTTATTTATATCGTCTTTGAGCTGCATTTATCGTCAGCACATTTGTATAAATAAGGCATCTATCACTGTCATATGCTAGAAGTGTTCACTGAACCTATCTCACTCAATAAATACTTTTAATACACATGCCACACGGCTTATGACAGTAGTGACTAGTGTTACAGTGTTTGAAAAAAGTTAGTAATTATTACATCATAAACATTAAACATGGATGTGATTCATAATTTAATCAACCTCTCCTCAGTCCTAGCTCGTGTTAAGGGGTACTTGCAGATGTCAGTAAAACCCACATCTGTAATATCCTTGTTTTGAACCTGTAATTTTAACAAGTCTTCTGCAAAAATGCGACGTTTTGGTCTATAACTGACAGGAAGCGAGGATGAAGGAGAAGTTGAAAATACAGGATCAATTGGTCCCGGCAGGTTGAAAATAGATGAGTTCTACTGTGCTACTTTTTAACTATTATAAGTTTTTAAGATGTTGAAACAATGGTACTCTAAAATTATTATTACTGCTATGTGCTAGGTATAATAATTAAAACTTAGGAAACATGTTTAATTGCAGTAAAACAGTTTTGTTTGTTGGTCGTAATAAATTGTTAACAGAAATGGAATGAAAATATACGAAAAAATTGTGTGAGAACAATGAAAATAAAATTGTGTCATTTGTATGTTAAATTATTGTTATTGGTCGAACCTACGTTGTAAATATTTACCAGCACGTTGCTCTTTTATTTTTACTGTATCGTTGATGTTGCTTTGTTTCCACAGCTTACTATTTTATGTATTCTAAACCTGAAAACAGATAAACGGTTTTTTATTCTATTTTGAAATATCAATTTACGATAATGTTTATTTGATGGAATATTTTAAAAATAATGGTCACAATAAAAAGAACAAATCCCACAATATATTATCGATATTAAAAATCTTTATTGCGATACAGGCATTTGTTATTGCAACGGTTCTTTTTTTACTTTTTCTCTTTGAAACAAGTGCGAAAATTTATGTGCTAAAAATATCTCTGATTATGAAATAAAAATGTTTAAAAAATATTATTTCATGACTAAAAACTACGTTTATTTGATAGTAATTTTATTCAAATATTTATTAAATAGGAAAAAGATAGTTGGCAAGACCAAAAGTGCACATCCCGCTAGTTTTCCATTGTATGATAAAAAAATAACAATTAAAAAATATTTTTTATAAATTTAAAAAGATTTAAAAATTTAAAGAAATAAATAATTAAAAATTGAAAAAATATTTTTTTTAAGTTTGCAAAAATAAAAAAAATTAAGAACTATACATAATATAATATATAATTAATATCAAGTGGAATAAAATAAAACAAAATAAAAAGAAAAAAAAGAAAAAAAAATCAATGATTTTGTAAGGAATCGAACCCAGGACCTTGCCCTTGGGGATCCAACGGCATAACCATTACGGCACGGCGGCCTAATACGGTAGTGGTGTTATCACGGTATAGAAGTGTAGCACTTGTTTTATGGATTCCACTATATTTACACAGCAATAATTATTATATTGTTTTTTTAAACTATTAGCTGTCAAAAATAATAAAATAAAACTGTTTATAAAAATTAAACTACTGAACACATTTTAGTGAATTTAAATAGGGTTCTGGTCTGATAGTAAACAAAGTGAATAAAATATAACCCAAGGCAATCCGACCAAAATTGCGATCTGTAGAGTCGTGACGTACGTACGTACACACGTACAGACCAACCGACAACTGCTGTTTGAGATTTTCAATTACAATTTTAATAATATTTATGAACTCGAATTGATTTAAAAATGGTTCTGTTTTATAGATTAGAATCTCCTCTTTTCAAAAAGCTTCAATTTGAATGGATTTCGTGTGAAATTAACTTAGATATAACTTCTTATATGAACGAAAGTCAGCTCTGACGCACAAAGCGATAATAAAGCACATACCGCTAGTTTAGCGGTATGGGCAATTAACTCAGTACTCAATTTATTCAGTTTTCAGACAGAAATGACAGCGCAAAATATACTTTTTTTCACAGAAGAAAATTGACGATCCCTTAGCTCTGACCATTCCTTGTATTTTTTTTACGTTTTAGATATATACCACGCTTTAAAAATAAAAGTTTAGAAGGTTTTCAAGTGTTGTCTTGATCGTTAAATAAAGATAATGTATATAAGATAAAGTTTCTATAATTTGATTTGTTTTACAACTGGAAACCGACATTTTTAAGTGGCTGCGATGGTCTTCTGTTTTTAGTGATCCATCTTGTTTGGCCGTCATGTTATTCTTTTTCTGTGGCAATGACCACAGAGCACTGTGCTATACAGAATGATTCTTAAGTTGATTATTTTTTTTAACAGCGTGTAGAAATTAAATAGACGAACAAAAATTTTAAGTAACTGTTTTATCAAAACTTACAAATGAAAGAGGAATGGGCTTTCAAAGTTTTATTAAATTTTATCAAAGTTTGAGGTCATTTCGGGCGATACCTATGTTATGTCACTAAGAAAATATGTTATGTTATTATCAAGTATTCACAGAAATTGTTCGAAGTTGTCTTTGTTTTGTTGGACACAAAAATGCGTATGTCGTAGCCCGGCTTCTGTACATGCTTGTAATAGCGATAAGGGCCTTCCGCGAATTATATCTGTTAAAAATATTTATTTGTAGAATGAATATAAAATACTGCAATATACCAACGCCTTGCCTTTTTTGTTGAATATTTTGACGTTCACCCAAAAATCCGACTGATGGCGTTAGTGTAAACGTCAAATAAAAGTTTCACAAAATAATAGTGTTTTATCCTAACCTAATTGCACACAAAACTTCCACTAACTTTAATGTTTTACAACTACACACTTCACAAAAGGTTAATAAGCGACACATAAATAAATTTAAGTTTATAGGTTAGGTATAGTATGATCTATGTGGCGGCCATTATTATTTTATTAGGCGAATAAATATTTATACCTTGGAAATAAGACAGAATAGATTTATACCTGGAGTGAACATAATTATGCTTTGTGAATTTAATTATCGCTATTTATTCGGAGGAATAGCTGCCTGAAGAACAAATGAACAGAATAAATAACTACTTATGTTCCTTGAATATGACCATGAATCGTATTGGCAATACAACAGACTTAGATGCGACAAACCATAGTAACGAACTATGCATCAGTTTTCTTATATCGCCACCGCGAGCATGAAACAGCTTAGCTCCACCCACTTCCACATAACGGTCAGACCTCACAAGTAGATAAACGGTGAGGTATATTTTAACATCTTTTGTTTTTTAAGGTTCATAAAATCAATGTCGCACTGTGTATAAATATACAATTTCGGAAAGCGCGAAGACATTTGTCAATATGAATGACGAAAGAGAAGGGTAGATATGGTGGAAGAGCCGGGCGGCGACGGTGGAGGAGCGGGTAGAGATGGCGGAGGGAACGGTGCGAGGGAAAACATCAAAAGCTCATAACGGCCGGCGCTATAATAACAACACGGTTCTAAGACGTGCGATATGATTGTTGTGCGCTATAGCGATGTCCACAGCGTGCCATTGTTGGGAAGAAAAAGTAACATTAGCTCGACAAACGCACAAATATATCATGTGAATGCTATAAAACGTGCCGCTGTCGCTACTGCCATGACGTGTGACTTTAACTACAAGTTGAAACAAAACTATTGATTCAATAATACCGGAACTTAAGTGTGGCGTACTAAATTGTACCTTATATTCCTAGCCTACTGAAGGATTAAAAGCAATTTCGATCGTATTTTGTTGTAATTAACAAAAAAAATGTTATAAAACTTAGCGGTCCGGTCCGGCTTCGCCCGAATTTTTAGGTTACTAGCGTTTTTTCGTTGACTGAGTTGCAAAATTGGTCTCTACAAAAAGCGCTTTTATTTTAACGCGATAATATATAGCTTTTGAACATCCTGAAGATCCTTTCTAAATATTGGTGCAAAGAATGTTGAAATCGGATGAGTAGTTTCGGAGATTACTTCCTACATCCAAACTTATAAAGTTTACCTCTTTATAATATTAGTACAGATTTAAGTAAATACATTAATAGTTTTTTACCACGAAGCCTTTAACCAGGAGACCTAGCTTCCTATGCTTGCTGTACTTTCGAGATTGACCGTTTTCTGGCGCACGCGATATGGCGCTATTATCACTACCTGGGAAAACTTCGATTCTTTCCTCCTGTTTTTGCCATAGTAACCAAAGTTGTTTAATATAATATTTACAGCTTTTGTCCATGATGAAGATTTGTTTTAAATATTGGTGAAAATATTTTTAAAATCGGATGAGTAGTTTCGGAGATTACCTCCTACATCCAAACTTACATATTAATTATATTATTATTAGTTATAGTTATAGATTATTTATTATTCAAACATTATATCCTATAAATTATAATTTAATTTTTTAATATTTAAGGGAATAATACTTTAACATTAGACACTATTTGACTACAGCAGTATATTTCTTATAATTTTATCTCCCACACTACTCATCTGATTTTCAATTTGTTTTCACCAATATATAGAATAAACCTTCAGGATGGACATGGGCTGTATAAAAAAAGCAGTAAGAATATTAGGTAATGCTAAATTTAAAGACAGCTGTAGACCCTTATATAAAAAACATAATATATTAACCTTTGTCTGTCAGTACATATATTGTTGTCTAATATACATTAAAAAAATCAAATTAAATATAGAGATCACATGTCAATACATGAACATTGCACTCGCAATAAGAACAAATTACTCTTACCGTTTCACAGAGCAAGAATTTCCACTTATGGCGTTAATTATATAGAAATTAAATTTTTTAACAAACTACCCTCTGAAATAAGGAACTTAAGTTTGGTTGCTTTCAAAAGGAAAGTAAGAAATTATCTCCTCTGCAAATGTTTTTATTCTTACGAAGATTTTATGAATGATGAGTTATTGTAATTTTATATGACGATTTCCTGTATACTAAATACTTGTACGTATGAAATAAAATAACATTATTATTAGTGTATTTGCCATAAGGCACTTACACTATTGGCGTCGGTCGGATGGCGGGACCTAGGGGTCGGACCAAAATTTCTCGACGTTTCATAAGTTTCTAAGAAGTTTGGCTCCATTTTTGGAAATGTTTATATATAATATATGTATATATATATATATATATTTATATATATATATATATATATATATATATATATATATATATATGTGTGACCACGATAACTCTCGACAGACTTAATCGATTTAAATGAAATTTGGTCCACATGTTGGAATCCATCATCGCAAGAAGCCTATTAAAAATGGGCCCGATCGGGCCATTTTAAGGGGGGTATTTAGGGGTTAAAAAATATTTTTGGGCCCAAAAATACCGAAAAAATTCTGAGAATCGTTTCAAATTTGAAATTTAACCCTTTAATAATTATTGAAATGTGCTGCTAAAATTTTAATAAAATCGGCCCGACAGAACCGGACTTACAAATTTTATGAAAACGCAAGTTTATTGATATGGATTTACTTACTGAAGGGTGTATATAATTTGGTACAGATGTTAAATTGGTATATAGTATTGAAATTAAGTAAAAAAATGTTGTTTTAAGGGGTGTATTAAGGGGTATTTTTCTTTTATTTTGTCCAAAAACAAAGTTAAGTTCATACAATAGAGCCACACTGCTTATAAAAGCAAATACACTATATTGTCGGCAGGGTTTCGCACTGCGACCCGAGTATTTTTTTTATTACATATCACAATTAAATAAAAGCGCTTTTCGTGGAGACTGATTTTGAAACGTAAATCGACGAAGAAACACTGGCAATGGACAAAGCGGGGTGAAACCGGACCGCGCCGCTATCGCTTATATTTTAAAGTTGTTATTTTATACATATGCGTAGATAATAGATATTTAAACAGCGTGTGACGTCACAAAAACGATTATTTCTAAATCTTTGTTATGTGTATTTTAACATTGCTTTGAAGTACCAAAACTCGTTAATGCAATTATTTTTTTCAGTTCTTCGTCAAGACTGGACAAAAGAATAATATATGATCGAATTTTAGAGCTATCTACTAAAGGGTATGTTGAAAATGTAGGTATGTAATGAAAAGAGAATATCTAAATTCCAGCGTTTATAATGTCACAAACAGTCTGCCAGAGATGTATGCAGAAAACTGGTTTGATGTTATTTTACGTATGTGAAATGACTTTTTGCGACAAAAGGTAATAAATAATAATAATAATAAATTTTTATTTCTTTTGTTTTCAATACAATACAATATAAATCTTGAAATATTTTCCCCCTCACTAGGTAATCATATTACCTGTCTCGAGGGGAAACAATTTTTTCGTACCAACGTGGCTTGCAAGCTGATTTTTCTTTAAATGGTATTTTAATCAATTAATCATATGTGTGTGTGTTTGTGTGTGTGTTGGGGTGTGCTTGTGTGTGTGTGAGAGAGAGAGAATTGTGTATGTGTACGTGTAAATAGGTATTATGTGTGATACCAAGGCACTAATTATCCTAATCTGTTATATATTTAAGTAATTGTTGTCGGTCTGTCTGTGTAATCCATTTTTTCAACTGCTTCTTAAATTTCTGTTTCGGTAATGTACGTATGTCTTGTGGAAGTTTATTGTAAATTTTGGGAGCCAGGTATGTGTAATGTTTGTGTCCAAGTTCCGTCTTTGTATTTGGTATCTGTAACAGTCCTGTCAATTTATTTCGCGTCGTTTTGTCATGCGTTATTTGGTGATGTCTGTTTGTTTGTCTGTTAAAATGCGTCATTATCGATTGAATAAAAAGTTGTCTAATGTCTAGCACGTTTGCGTCTTTGTAAAGGTTGTCCGTCGAATATCTTTTATTTTTATGTAACATCACTTTTAATATGTATCTTTGAGTCACTTCGATTTTATTCATAAATGTATCATTCATACCGCCCCAAACAATGATACCGTATGTTATAATTGATTGCGCTAATGCAAAATAAATTTGCTTCAAGTACGGAATAGAAAAAACTGTCCTAAGTCTGTAGAATATATATATTAGTTTTCTTAATTTTTTATTTAGTCCGTCGGCATGTTTGTCCCATTTCATGTGGCAGTCAATGTCTATTCCTAGGTATTTGACACTATTTACTTTTTCTAGTGGTACACAATTACAATGTCTAGAGGTCTGGTCACAGTCATGTATCGTCAAGTCTCCATGGTTTGGTTGAGTTGCTTGCGTCAATGTGAAAGTCATATATTTAGTTTTTGATGGATTTAATGTTAAGAGGTTTTTGTCAAGTAGTAATTTCAGTCTTTTCAGTTCTTTTTGTGCTGTAACAAAAACTTCTGTCCAGTTGGTGTCCGTAAATAGTATGACTGTATCGTCTGCGTATGATATTATTGTCCCATTAATGTTTGATTTGTCAATTATGTCATTTATGTATATCATGAATAATGTTGGTCCTAAAGTTGTTCCTTGTGGTATTCCAAATTTAACGGTCAATTCGTCACTGTCAATATTATTTATTCTCGTTATTTGTGTTCTGTCTGTCAAGTAGCTTTTGAACCAGTCTAGTGCAATCCCTCTAATTCCTAGGTTATGTAGCTTAGTCAACAGTATTTTGTGCGAAACAGTATCAAAAGCTTTTGCTAGATCTAAGAACACACCTAAGCATCGAGCGTCGCCACTATCTAGAGTATTCACTACTGTTTCTGTTAAATTTAGTATTGCGTCTTGTGTGCTAAGTCCTTTTCTAAATCCGTATTGTTTTGGTGAAATCAGTCCTTTCTGGTCTAAGTATAGTGTTAGTCTTGAATTTATTATTTTTTCTAGTATTTTTGAAAGTGTGTTAATTAATGAAATAGGTCGATAGTTCGTTAAGATACAAACATTTTTCACTTTTTGTGGATTTACAATACGCAGTTTACTAGTCTTAAATAGTAACGGCCCGGTCCGGCTTCGCCCGAATTTGTAAATTGCCACCGTTTATTCGTCGACATACGTTCCAAAATTGGTCTTTTATTTTAATAATGTATAGTGTATGCCCATCCTAAATATTGGTGAAAACAATTTTTAAATCGGATGAGTAGTTTCGTAGATTACCACCTACATCCAAACTTTACCTCTTTATAATATTAGTCTAGATAAACCGAGTTCTTTTGTTTGATATTTCATTACTAAACTTAAAAACTAGACAACATAAAAAAATACTGAACCGATTTAAGTAAAATTTATGTGGGACCACCCTGAAAGCACGTTTTATTAAATAGAAACAGGAATATTAAAATCGGTTCACAACTGGCTGAGATATCGCGGAACAAACATAAAAAATGCGTCGAAGTTTATAACCTCACTTTTTGGAAAAAATATGTAAGTACAGTGTAAGCTCTATAAAGCGACATCAAGGAACTTTGCACTTTGTGGCGTTATTGAGAGTTGTCGTTAAACGAAGAGAAGAAATAATTCATTAATGTTTTTTTACTATAATATGTAATTACTTATAATATGAATATGATAACTTATCGATAAGCAGCTGAACTAAACAAATGAAAGATAATCCCAACAAACAAAAGAACGAATTTCTTAGAATCTTTAGTACGCATGATGCCGACAACAAAGCCACAAAATAACAAACAAGTACTGTTTATTGATTAATGACGACGTATTGTTGTCGTTATTTAGAGTGGGTGTGTCGTTATTTAGAGTGTATCATTGTATGAGCAACAAGGTAAACCAACTGGAGTTAAGTAATTTCGACGTTTTAAGGAGTTTGTCATATCAAGTGACGTTAAATGAAGTTTACACTGTATTGTTAGTAGAATTTTTGTTCCAAAATATGTATTGAAGGAGATTTATTTGGTTGAGGAACAATTTAAAATAAGCTTTACCAGTGTATCGATCACAATTTACCATTTCAACTTGCATTGAGGCCCTGATGATGAAAATATATTTTTCGAAACGTTGGCCACAAGCGATACACTGGTAAAGCTTATTTTAAATTGTTCCTCAACCAAATAAATCTCCTTCTTTACACTGTATGTTGATAGAGAATTTCATGATAATAAATGTTGGATCTGACTACAACATAGGACTGTAACGGGTCCAATTTTAATTTTTAAAATTATAATAGGTATTATTAATCATAATTTTGTCAGTCTCAGTACACCCCTGTTTAAATATCAATTATATAACATTTTATCATTAATTGCACAATTACTTCAAGAGATTTTTAAAATATTTAAAAATTCTAAATTCAAAATCGCATTCTGGTTTTAGCATTAAAAGCGTAAAGTTGGCTCGCCGTTTTAAATCTACTTCTGTTTCAAATTCTTAAATTTCGTTAGATAAAAATATCCATCGCCCACAAGCGCTTGCAAATCAGTTTTTAAAAATATTATTAAAATTCAGTATCAACTGGGTGGACTGAGGCTAACTAATTAATTAATTCTTTAATTAAATATATAGACATAATATCATTTCAATCAATTGTAAAATAAAAGAAATCTTATTTACTGCAATAATATTATATTTTAATATAATACATAAATACATGAATTAATTTTAAAATAACTTCTATAAAACAATTTAACCTGCATCTTCCTTCCACTGCAACAGAAGTCAGGTTATAGGACAGTTGCAGCAAACAGAGCATGGTAATTTGGTGTCACAAAAACCAAATGAATTCGGTGTATGTCATATGATTTATGTCTGAGTCTGTTGTAGTCTGATGCATTTTACGATGCATTTAAAACCGATTTATGCGCCTTGATTACATATGTACCTACATGCACATGGCTACCGTTTGTAAACAAACATAACCTATATCCTCACTGATTTATAATATGATGTCCCATCGAATAAAAATTATCATGAATTATTTATATCTAAAATAATTATAATTCAAACAGAGGATGATTAGAAAATATACAGGTGACCGGTAATTGCTCATATTCCTCTCGGGAGAAGACACTATGACTATTTTGGAATTATTTCACCACTGACACTTGCGTCATTTTCGAGAAAATCTACTTTGGTTTTCTTTTTACAAAAATCCGAATTTTGGGAGTTAAAAATTAAAAAAATATATTTTCACTTTTTGGCCTGAATGTTTCCCGTATCTGATAGCTTACCAGTTGGCCAACCTGCCTAAAGCTAATAGCCACGAAATTTACGGTAAGATTTTATGTTGTGTGCTAAAACTTAAATAAATAAAAAATAAATAAAATAAAAAGTCTTCACAGAAGTGTCATTATCATTAAAAAAATGACGCATCTCCGACCCCAAGTGATAGAGGTTAAATTATTCCAAATTTGTCATAGTTTCTTCTCTCGAGAGGAATACGAGCAATCACTGGTCATCCCGTATACAAATAATTATTAAATTAATTAAATATTAAATTGCCTAGTAGGTTTTCTAAACGCCAGAAACTAAAATTCACAAAATATCAATTTTAAAGAATCTTGTATAAGCCGCGAAGTTTGTAATTAGTTAGTAATTAATAGTGTATTTTTTATATTCTGAAATTATTTTTAATTTTGCGTAAATAGTTCTTCACAGTGGAAAGAACTATTTACGTTCTTTCCACTGTGAAGTTTTCCTTTCAATTTTAACGATTATAAATAGTAAACTATTTGTAAATTTATCAATATCGTTCGTTAGATGGCCGAGTTCGCTAAAAAGCCTTATTTGCAGGAATACAAATACATTTTGATTATTCATTTTTACACTCAGAGATGGCGCTCCTAATCAGATTTTCTTTAACTGAACGTCACTCGACGTCAGTCATAAGTTTTGGCTCACACTCCAATTATCTGATTCGATGTTAAAATATTCATTGTATGTAATACCGAGAAATAGTCACGGATGCCAGCTATTAGAAGACGTCATAAAATAACTTAATTATTATAAAATATGCATGTTTTTAAAGTTTACTGATCTGCTTTTAAATTTCTACTGTGAATTCTCTTTAAGACGACATCGCTTATAAAAATTTTGTCGTCATGAACAGTTTAACTTTTTTGTGAGCCTTTTTTTTAAAGAAAAATTTGGGCCGCAGTCCAGAAAACTTCCAACAAAATAGTGTATTTTATAGTGTTTTTAAAGGGATCATTATGTGAATTTACATTTGTTTTTGAAAAAAAAATAGTCAAATAACCATATTTATCAAATTTTTTGTTTTTCGGATCTTAAGGTCGCTGCACACGAAGCTGGTTTTTCCACTAGATTCCTTGCTAAATTTAGCTGCTAGGTTTTAAGCGTGTTGTGTCGTTGGATTTCATAATGGTTTCTGTATGTTCAGTGTTCACTTCACATGATGCTTGTTTTGAAATTGGCTTTATAGATGAGTTTGGGGCGCGCGCAGTGACAGTTTGAATGTTAGCAAAAGTAGACGTTTATTGTCTCTGAACATGAACACACACTATGACGCCATGTTTATTTGAGGGCGTTCGCCCATGTCACACACGAGACAAGATACTGTTTCTTGCTCAAAACAAGCAAACAAACAAGCACGAAAAATAGCCCTGGTTCTTATTTTGAAATCCATCTTGTGACGCCAAACTCGAACCCGCAGTGACGTCATTTCTATCTTTGCAGCCAGCGCGGCAGCCAGCGTAAGTCCCAGAAACGATTTCAGCGGCAAAACCAGCCTCGTGTGCAGCGGCCTTTAAAATTGACGTAAAACTTATGAAATTTATTGTGTATCACATTTTCTTAAATTTTAAAAACTTTCTTGATTCTTTAGATTAATAAATTTTCATGACGTGATTTTAAGTCGCATCGGTTACTTTTGGACAAATATTATCGACTGAAATTTTTTCATAAAACTAAATTCATGAATCTACTTAAACGTGATAACAACACATTCTGAACATAGTTGACTAGCGTCTATAATCAACAATGTCTTTCTACAACAATGCATTTCATTTAGATGAAATAACGAGATTATATTATGTGATAGCTGATTACAATCAAATGCAAATATCTACATATTGACCTGCTAACCTTAGCAAACCTGACGCGCAATCTAATTAGTATTTAAATTAGCTTCTAATTAATCGATAATTTCGCTATCAAACCAATTATCAGACAAAGGAATCAAGTTTAGGCGTCTGATAATTACCTGTATGCAACAGAGCATATATATGTATAGTTTTACCTATATAATATGATTATTTAAATTCTGCTTTGATATAAGCGGATGGGCTAATTGCAGATTGCTAGCTGCCTGATCCAGCTTTGCCCGGATGGCAATTACTATTTTCGCTCACTACTCATCCCCCATTAATTGTCGAAGCGTGTGAATACACAGCCTACGTTATTTATTAAGTAATACTACTTTTTAAATAGTAAAAGAACATTTCAAATCGGTTCAATCAGTCTTGTGAACATCAGCGTTACCAAAACTGTTTCAAATACGGACTCGTAAGAGATTAAAAAAATTGTCGCGGACTCCCATTGTTATAAAACAAGAGTAATTAATTTTTTTGAAGTGTAAATGTGAATTTATATCATTTAGATATGGATTTCACTTGTGTAATGTGTAGTGTAAACAACGCGCCTCTGTTTAGCGAACTGTATGTTTTTACCAGATATTCCACAAATGAATCCGCGTACCTCCTCGGATGTACTTACGTACCCCAGTTTAGGGTACGTGTGTGTAAACGTAACAAACTTATCCCCTTGGAGTGAGCTGCCTCGGTGGTACCTCGTTATTAACAGTATGTCACAACACGTCAATAAAATCATGCTTTACATCTAGATACATAGGTTAGCGCCGATATTTTCGGAACAGATTGATAAATGTCAAAACAAATGAGAATAGTTTTAATTATTTTCCCCTTTCGTAAAACGAATCCCATGAATCAGTGACGTCACAACATTGTATAACTAGATTTGATAGTAATTAAACAAACGACCTATTGGTCTTTGTAAACTTAAACCGGTCACAAATTACCATACAAATTGGTTAATCATTAATTAATGATTCTGTACGTCACAAAGCTGCACCGGATTGTATATAAATGCTGCAGAATATTTAATAACTTTTCATTTGAATTTATCGATCAATGTTGTATGTAATAATAATAATAACAATAATAACAATAATAATAATAATAATAATAATAATGCGTTTAACGTCCGTTTCTCGACTTTATGTCATAACAGACGCCAATCGCACCATTACTATTTTCCATCCATCAAACTTCCCGTCATTTTCAATATTTTTAAACTTCCACGTAATAAATAGCAATGGGCGAATGACGGAATTTAAGGACATTGGGATAATACAGGCAAATGTTGAGCACATGAGTGTGACGAGTAATCGACCATGGCCTTGAATAAAGAACCATGTCGATATTTATTTAGAATTATAGAGGGAAACCATGGAAACCCTCAACAAGATGGACGGTATAGGAATTAACGTTTCTCGGCGAGACGCAGCAGGAAAAAGCCCCAGTCACAATATTGCTCCCATCGGGATTCGAACCCGGTACCTCCCGAATGCGAGTCTAGTGCTTTCACCACTACGCCACCCCACTCGGTCAACGTTGCATGTTTTATTAAATAGTAACGTTTTATTCTGGTCCTCGTTTTATTACTATACCTATGTACAGCTATTAAAAAATTTAATTTTAATCGGCAATTAAATACTCAGATGTCTGTTTGCTGTGACATTTAATACTAAATCAGTTTTGATATAAACTTGACAGTTACATAGTTTTGTATATTGATTAATACTAGGTGCAGAGGTAAGTGAAATTATATGTTGATATAAATTACGTCTCACGTTAGGGGAGTGCGGGGCATTTGTGACAAAAATAAATAGGGGAGTCCGGAAAATTTTAGATGTGATGTCACAGTAAATTTTTAAAAATGATTTAAGTTAATTATTAAAAAATCTACCAATTATTAAACATAATAGTTTGAGACTTACCTACTTAAAAAAAATATTTCATAATAGGTACTTATTTCTGAAAGGAGAATTTTATATTGAAGATTTATTTGGTTGAGGAACAATTGAAAAATAAGCTTTACCAGAGTATCGCTTGTGGCCAACGTTTCGAAAAATATATTTTCATCTTCAGGGCTTCAATGCAAGTTAAGATGGTAAATTGTTTATTTTTCAAAACGTTGGCCACAAGCTTATTTTTCAATTGTTCCTCAACCAAATAAACCTCCTTCAATACATATTTTTGGAACAAAACTTCTACTAACAACTGAGAATTTTATAGTGTGTCTTTTTAAAATAATTCTCTATGTTTGGATATATCTATAGGACCGACCTTAGCGAGCTTATCTTGGAAGTCCTTTCGACAAATTATTTTTCCTATGATAAATTTTCCTATTTGTTTTAGTCTGTGGGAGATTTTTATGGAATCGGTTGGCAAAATCTCTTTGTAAAAATTGAATAGATCACGAATAATCATGCCGCCTGTCCGAACCTGGAATCCTGGACGTATCAGCCATGTATTTTACATTGGACAAATGAAGTTAAGCACATTAGTGTTATTAAAAGAATTCATAATATATGACATTTGTTTTCCGTTTCCACCGTTACAATGAAGTTGCTACTATATTCATGTGTTACAAAAAAAACAAATATCAGATCAGACATTTTGTAAAAAATAAAATAGAATAGACCAAATCCAAAAAATTATTAATTTAATTTATGACGATCGTTTCGACCTAAATCAGGTCATCTTCAGATACTCGAAATATAAAGAATTGTCGTTTACATAATATGAAAGCAATAAAAATTACAAAGAGATTTTACTTGATACAAAATTGAGTGATGTACTTAATTTGTAAATTATAATATCTATGTAACTGAAAAACTACATTTCGTGTTTATCAAAGTTTATTGCTTTCATATTTAAACGACAATTCTTCATATTTCCAGTATCTGAAGATGACCTGATCTAGGTCGAAATGATTGTTATAAATTAATTTAATAATTTTTTGGATTTGATCTATTCTATTTTATTTTTTACAAAAATGATTAATCCAAACTATGAACTCACAATTGATTAGGTCAAACATTAAATTTTGATTGATTTTACAAAATTGAAAAATTTTTGATTGAAAATGCAAATATAAAAAATAAAATAAGAAAAATGAACTTATCAATTCTCATTCCTAAGATAAAAACAAGTTTTACAAAATGAAATATCTGTTGATTCATAAAAAAAAAAATTAAAATCATGTTATTGAATAAGGTAAAATGAAGTCACCTCAATTGGGATTGGTTGGTATCAGTATGAAAAGTTGCTTAAATGTTTCTCTTACATCATTTAGAATACTCTATAAAGTAGAAGCATCGATCTAGATTACAGAAGATGAAGAAAAAGGAGAAGACTTACAGAAGTAACTTTTTTCTTTCCTGACAGCCGCATGAGAGAGATACAGTGAAATGGAAGGCATTAAGACGTCGGGATAGGCACGAATAACTTATTCGTCATCAAGCCATCAATTACTTGTCATTCTTTTAATTATGGAAATCGTTAGCGTTTGTCCGCGGCCTTGTACGATAGACAGAGCCGGCTTTAGTCAGAGCAACCCGGAGGTCACATGAAAATGGTTAATATTTAATACTATTTATAAAGAAAAGAAAATGTTTGTTAACTTATAAGGTGACGCGGGTAACGGCTAGTATTAAATATTATTCGTTTTCATTGTTATGTTATCACGTCATATAAAAATTAATCAAAGTATGCTTGTTAATTAATTATCTAACAGATCTACAGAACAAACGAACAACAAATTTTTTTTTATTTTCAAAATAATTCCGAAACTATAAAGTTTAGAATTTTTTTTTATCAAAACTTTCTTGTAAAAATAGATAGAATAATAAACCGCTACGAAAAGTATACCATTGTTATATAAAAAAACAACGTTATAGCAATACAGTATGGTTTTTTAGAACAGTGATGTAGTTTTTTTTGTCGTTTTTTATCTAGGATTATTGTTCTTTGGGTCAAAGAGATCAACTCTTGTACCAAACATTTTTGGATTTGATGCCATCGTGAACCGCTGTTTGATTCTCAATTCATCCCGTTTCCTATTTTAGTGGATTGTGTAAGTCGGAAAAACCCCTGAAAAAGTTTTTCCGACTCACACAATCCACTAAAATAGGAAACGGGATGAATTTTAGTGGATTGTGTGAGTCGGAAAAACCCCTGAAAAAGTTTCTCCGACTCACACAATCCACTAAAATAGGAAACGGGATGAATTGAGAATCAAACAGCGGTTCACGATGGCATCAAATCCAAAAATGTTTGGTACAAGAGCTGATCTCTTTGACCCAAAGAACAATAATCCTAGATAAAAAATACATGGTCGTATTTAAGAAAGTGTAGGTGACCTTGATATTTTGGAGACACCTCCATCAAACGAAAAAAAACTACATCTCTGTTCTTCCCCCTTGTTTCCCTGTAACTTTTGTCCGAAACTTTTTTTTCGAAAACCCTTCCTCTAAGAAATAAAAGGGTGTTCGGTTTTTAAAAAACCATGCTGTATATCTTCTGTGCACGCGCCAATTTCCCCCCAAAAACAATAGAGCTCTTCATATTTGCATATCAAAACATCCTCCCAAAATTTGGTTTTCATACCGCTCATCCGTTTGACCTGTATCGTGCTCACAGACAAACAGACTTTTTCCATAAATATGTTTTTTTGGATTTGGGGAACGTCAAAACGAAAAATTATTGTAACATTTTGAAATGTGAATATTGACCTAAATTAGTACCATTCCCTATTTGTGGTATTGAAATGGTAAAATTAAGGCATGCGACTTCTATTTAATCGAACTTCCAAATTTGTTTCGCCCGTCGTGCTGTAGGTTGGACACACCCAGGTGCGTAAAGCTCAGCAGTATTACAACCGTATGGCATGTGTATGTAGGAGGTATGTATTCAGCAAGTTACGATTCTATCAGTTAACATTATTAATGTAGTCCATCAGACAGACGCACAGTTTGACTAATTGTGTTCAGTAAGCAGTAGCATTTGTTATACCGCCTATACATATCATGTGACGTCATAGTTCTTAAACCGCGAAATGTGAACCGGCTTGTTAAGAATGTCAACGCAACACTGTCGCCATAAATAAAAACCTAATTCTGTCTTTTTGCTTGTTGGGGCGTCACACAAAAATGTCTGGACTTATTTTCGACTCAACTTTGAACTTTGATTGCATACCGTGTTCATATTAATTACCTTGTAATTATTTTACCGTTCCAACCTAGTGGGGAACAGTACTAGTTTAGATCAAAAACACTTTTCAAAATTTAACAATACTTTTTTCGTTTTGAAGTCCCCCGGATTCAAAAAATCATATTTTTGGAAAAACATTGTGCGTCTGGTTGTCTGTGAACACGATACTTGGTAAAATGGATGAACAGATTGAAACCAAATTTTGGGAGGACGTTAGATACGCAAATATGAAAACCTCTATTGTTTTGATAACATTATACGGGATACAAGGCTAAAATATTAAAACAATTTTTATTCACTGGAACATTATTTATTGGCCACCGTTTCGGCAGTTTTTGTTTTGGGGGAAAATCGGCGCATATTTGATTGGCAAACACATCCTCCCAAAATTTTGATTCAATCTGTTCATTTGTTTGACCTGTATCGTGTTCACAAACAGACAGATAACTGGATAGATTTTTCCAAAAATATGTATTTTGGATTCGAGGAACCTCAAAATAAAAAAAAATATTGTAAAAATAATTAAATGTGAATTTTGACCTAAATTAGTACCTTTCCCCACTTGTGGTGTTGGAATGGTAAATGTGAAAAAAGTTCCAGCCAATTGGGTGACGGGACCATTCCAACTTCAAAATGTTGATATTTGATATAGGTAGTATAATAAAGAAAATAAAATTTCTGATATTTTGTGAGGTGACTAGTATTCAATATGATATTATTTTGCTGTTCGTTATCATGGTTACCTACACAATATGTTTCATGTCATGTAAAAATTAATCAAAGCATGCTTAACTAGTTTATTTCTGACAGATCTACAAAACAAAAAAAACAACTGATTTTTTTTTATTTTCAAAATATTTCCGGAACTATAAAGTTTAGAAAAAAATGTTTAACGAAACTTTCTTGAAATCATAAATAGAATAAAAGTATACCATTATTATACATATAAAAAACACCCTTATAGAATTTATCTCTTCTGCGCATGCGCAGATTTTTCGCCCAAAAAATAGGACTCTTCATATTTGCATACCAAACATCCTCACAAAATTTGGTTTCAATCCGCTCATCCGTTTGACCTGTATCGTGCAAACAGATTTTTTCCAAAATTATATTTTTTTGCATTTGGTGAACTTTAAAAGAAAAAATATTGTAACATTTTGAAATGTAAATATTGACCTAAATTCGTTTGTTGTATTGGAATGATAAAATTAAGGCATGCGACTTCTATTCTGTTTGTCTGTTGGCTGTTTTGCTGTTGGCTGAAAAGTATACCATTATTATATTAAAAACATCGTTATGGCATATATCTCTTCTGCAAATGCGCCGATTTTCCCCAAAAAAAAAATTGAGCTCTTCATATTTGCATACCAAACATCCTCTCAAAATTTGGTTTCAATTCCCCCATTTGTGGGTTGGAGTGGTAAAATGTACTTGACGTATGAAATTTTCGCTGTCTACTTCGTTTTATTCATGTTCTACTGTATTTGTAAAATTACTGTCGCAATTTTTACCTGTGTATAACGAAACGATTGTTACGTGGTGCAGTCGGCAAAGGGTCCCGTTTATACTGAACAATCTGTATATTGTTAATTAAATATATCATGTATATATATATGTGACGGCAACATACCAATATCTGTGCACAGTGTAGTGAAGTGTGTAGACTGGGAGACGGTTTAGAGTTGAACGTATTCAGTATTAGTTGAATTTAAATACGTTACGTAACAGCGCAGAATGTGAAAGGACTTGAAGTGTGCCGTATTCAGAGTATGTTCAGTTCAGTGCGTTCAGTCAAGCGTTAACACCACCAACCAAACCTCCCTTCTGATTCCCTATTCTTCGTCTTCTTCAACTGTGAATGCCGTTCGAGCAACACGATTTAAACGTACAATTCGCTGTATATATGCTGTGTTCCTGGTGTCCCAGGGTCTACAATACGGCACTTACCGTACACAAATTCGGTAAGAATGCTTTTTTGAAGATAAGCTTTCGAACGCAGAACTGGAGACTGGCATTGAACTTAAAAAAAAACGGGTAACTGCGGTCAAATTCGTCTTTCACGGAAATCGAGTCTCAAAGATTTTTCCCGCTTAGCCGTTGGAAAACTGTTCTCCCCATACGTCGACAAAGGTCGCGGTTAGTTTGCCAGCTAAGCGTCTAATTGCAATGAGTTCAGATGGACTACTGAACAGTATTGTACCTCGTGGTCATATCTGATAGCCCAGCTGTCGTACCATGTTGTATGCGAGAGTTCTCATATTGTGCTGTATAAACGCACCGGTAGCGGACGCTTGCTTTGTATTAGAACTGTTACTGTGTACGTCTGTAGCATGTTGTTGCGGTTTAAAAACATTTTTTTTTCTGATAACTACACGGTTTTCGGATTTTTCCCTTTAATAATTGTGCTATAAGACATTTCTGCTTGCCAAGTTTCATGATTCTAGGTCGACGGGTTTTGATTCCCAAAAGTCTTGACAGACAGACGGATGACAAAGTGATCCTATAAGGATTCCTTTTTCTTTTTGAGGTACGGAACCGTAAAAAGAGCGAATGAGACAAGGAAACAACAATAGAAACAAAACACACATAGTACGTCGCTGATATTGTATTGTTAAGTTATTAAAGTGTTTTGATATTAACAGTTTGATTTTTGTTTGAAATAAAAATATTACGTAAAATGTATATTTAGTTTAAAAGTAATATTATGCAGTTTATCTTTTTTTGGTACGATATAAAACACAATTCCTTTTGTAAAATATTCTTTCTATTCATGTTTGTTCAACAAATTATATTATAATTAATAAAATAAAATCTTCATTCAACAAAAATGAGTACATTTAACATGTATACTCAATGCATTCAGAGCTGTCTATTCTAAATGTGAAGGGATGCATTTTGTATAATTGTTTTAAGGTCGACAACTAAAAACAATATAGGTAGCTGGGGTCGTTGTATCGCGTCTGTGTACCAATTATTAGATATGTTAAACCTCTCAGGTTCACCCAGTTCACGGACTGCACAAGCTAGTGCAAGGAACGAGGATACTGGATTGAGTGATATAAGAGATTGGAAGGTAGCACAATAAGCCCTAGAGGCTGCGGTGTTCCCGGTGACAAGCCGACTCCGGTTAATTACAAAAAATAAAAAACTTCTCAGGTTAGCACAAAACAAAAAATATACATTACATATATTGTTGAATTTGTGCTTCAATAAGCTTTCATTTGATACCCTACGCGATTTATTCATTTTCCAATTCACCCTCTGAAATTGACCCCCAGAATCAAGTTTCAACGTTTTATACTTCACGTCTGTGATTGGGCCACCACACTCATGTCTGTGCCAAACTTCACATTACAGAGAAAATCGCCTGTGACAGACGGACGGACACCGACGTTAATCCATAAGTGTTTCGTTTGCATGAATGAATAAATTAGAGGTTATGGTTTAATAGCCCGTTATGCACGTCAACCTAAAAGAATTTTGTCCTGGATCTAGTCTTCCAATAGTTTGGATCTCCTCATGAACTCCAGAAGATTGATGACTAGATTGTCCTGACGAATTACTCCGCTCTAATCAATGTATCCAAATATAGTTGTTCTTCTGTAGGCAAGGGCCTCGCATTCGAACAGTAAACGATTGGCTGTTTCGTCCTCCATTTCGCAAAATCTACACTGTATCGATTCCTGACGTATTCCTATTGTGTGTGGATGCTTTCTCAGGGGTGCATGACCGGTCAAAAGCCCAACCACTTTCCTGAGTTCTCGTTTGCATGGAACACTAAAAAGAAGGAACCCTTATCCTGAAAGGACATCAAGGAACAAGAAGTCCCTTACGCTTGATCGCGACCTAGTTGCTATGCTAACCAACCGTACACCTCTAGAATCACTCTCGTTATCCCATCTCTTCCAATAGACGGGACGTTCTAATCCTTTTGTTATAGTGAAGGTCCTGTGACACCTCGTCTCTACATCTGCACCGTACTCCTGCCGACTGACTCCTGTGGGAATGTGCCCGACATTATAATGCGTGACCAAATACCACGACGCTTAGGAACTAATACACCAGGTGCACAACTCCAAATGGTTGGAATTATAAACCTTGACAGTACATTTTGAAATGGAATATGTGGACTTAACAAATTGTACAATTTAATTATGTACTTATGTAATATGGACAGGGAAGTATCGTAACATTTTCATAGGATGCTTCAAAGATTTTTTGTATTATCTCCTATAAAATACTTGTTTTATACAGTCTTTTCACCGAAAAGTGGTGACAGTGAATAATTCGTATATCCTATATACTAGATACAACAAGAAAGTCAAAATAGTTTTTTGTTCAATTCGAGACCTAATAAGAGACTGCTAAGGTATATTTTTTTGTACTTCAAACTGAACCGGAAGTGTACATGCATTTTTTTTTTAATTACGATATACTTTTTCGAATACTCAATTTTTGTCTCTATTTTATATAAAATTTTTATAAGATTACATGAGAAAATATTCGAGAATACATTTTCAATTTATTAATTAAATACACAATTATTTGAAAAACACAGATTACCTCGTTCGTGAATGACGTCAACTTGCAGATCATTCATATGTTTATCAACGACGCAATATCAATTGATAGTCCGCTGGATGACGTCATCCCCCGTACTACTATCCCACGGAACGAGATCACATTTGTATCTAATAACCTTGGATCATTTATAAAAAATGGAGTAGGTCATATTTTTCTGTGTTTAAGAACCATAGACGATCCTCAACACACACGGTTTTTTTTAAATTACTAAATCATTTATTGATATATAGTCCCAAATTCAAAGATTGTTCCTACTTCTTACTTATTAATTAATGAAACTATTTGGCTTTAATCCCAGAACAAACAGATGGACAGAACAAATAAAAATGCCAGTCAAATTAAAACGAGAAATCAGCCACTTGGATCACTCTGTCAGGTACTTAAAAACTTTCTACAATTAATACCTATCATATCTTTTGTACGTACCGTATTTTTCGGATTATAGGTAGGACGCATCTTTTTACATAGAAAAGTGAACTCAAATTTTGGGTGCGTCTTATGGTCCGAAGGTAACATTAAAATATTTTTTTTTCAATAAATCGTCTCCAAATTTATGTTAACAATAAATAAAAATTTTTAATTAAAATATATTTTTCTAAAAATCATCTTATACATTTGAGGAGCGTCTTATCGTCCGAAAAATACGGTAGATTTTGTATACTCTAGTATTTATTTTGCTTATCAATATTTTACTTTTTTTAAATACTTAAAAATCAGTGTTTTGGATAAACTTTGTTAGATTTCTCAACCCAAATAAAATTGTTATTATTAATAAAATATTACGAAATAGAAGGTCGGAATTTTATTAGCGTTAAGTTTGATGGCTCCCGTTGAAATTGTGTATTAACTTGTTCCTTTAACATTTTCTAGTGTTAATAATGGCTTCGGTTTGTTACACCAGTGTATTGTAGTTTAGGGCGTATGGATTGGAACCTTAGTAATATTATTACATCAATTATTCCGAGCCTGTTTGATGTCTGCTAACTGCTTTGCGTCACACCATACTGCGCCAACAGTAACAAAGCTACTAATAAAATATTTAACGTCTGCTTCTCGACATTATGTAACAACAGACACCACTCGTACCCTTACTATTTTCAGTTTACCAATTTTCAATGCATTTAACCTTTTAACCAACTTCTCGGAAAGGAGGATCTAGATGTTTAATTCGACGGTGTTTGTTTAGCCTTAACTTCTCGAAGAGATAATAGATTTAAATGATTTTGACTCTATTTTGTTCAGGTAAATCATGTCGAGGTGGTTCCATGTATTTTTTGTTTAAGAGTATTCGTCTCTGCAAACACCCCCTGCACCCTTCATCTCAAATCTTTTCCCCTCGCCTAAAAACGGTTCGCGCTCTCCCGACGCTATTTTTAAAGCTAGAGGGTTCTGGTAAACGCCAAATGAAAAACAAAGAATCAGACTACAGATCCTTCAGGCGAATTTTTTGAAAAAAAGTTTCGTCTACGTGTGAAATATTACGTAACTTATTATTTTTTTCAAGAGGTTGTAAGTTTTTTCAGGAATTTTTTTTTCAAAAAATTCGCCTGAAGGATCTGTAGTCTGATTCTTTGTCTTTCATTTGGCGTTTACCAGAACCCTCTAGCTTTAAAAATAGCGTCGGGAGAGCGCGAACCGTTTTTAGGCGAGGGGAAAAGATTTGTGATAAAGGGTGCAGGGGGTATTTGCAGGGACGAATACTCTTAAATCGGATCAGTAATTCCATGTAATTTTTCTTTAAATCGGTTCTTTAATTTTTAAGGCTCCGTACCTCAAAAGGAAAAAAGGACTCTTATAGGATGGCTTTGTTGTCCGTCTATCTGTCTGTCAAGACTCTTGGGAATCAAAACCTATATTATGGTACTTTACGTTAACCTAGTATCATGAAATATAGCAAGAAGCAATGTCTTATAGTTCAAGAAAAGGGAAAAATCCGAAAAGCGTTTTGTAGTTACATTAAAAAAAAAATGTTTTTAAACCGCAACATGTTACGCACGTACGCAGTAACAGTTCTAATACAAAACAAGCTTCCGCTACCGGTGCTTTTATACGGCACAATATGAGAACTCTCGCATACAACACGGTACGACAACTAGGCTATCAGATATAGCCACGAGGTACAATAAAGTTCAGTAGTCCATCTGAACTCATTGAAATTACACGCTTAGTTGGCAAACTAACCGCGACGTTTGTCGATGTATGGGGACAAGAGTTTTCCAACGGCTAACCGGGGAAAATTTCCGAAACTCGATTCCCGTGATGGACGAACTATTTACTTACCTACAAGTTTGTACGGAACCCTCGGTGCGCGAGTCCGACTCGCACTTGGTCGGTTTTTTTATTTCCTCTGATTTAGCTCTAAACGGTATAAGAAACCACAGAAAATATGTTTGATATAAGAAATATCAGTTCTCGGTTAAAGGCGGTAGGAAAAAGTGCTATGCCACTTTCGTTCCCGCCGGAATTCGAACTTCGTACCTTCCGTATAAAAAATGATTTATGATGCAGCGCAAAGCTAATAAATAAATGCAGTATTTAACGCTGTTTCTAGTTTACTTCTGTGCTATATTATCTGGGAACAAAATTATACGAGAAGGGTAGGAAAGGCATTTGCGACAACAAAATTCTTAAAAGTTGTTCTGAAAGCAGATGCGCGCTTTTGTATAAAAATGATTGCTGCATTGAATTTGTGTCGGATAGAATTTTATATTTTTAGAATAAATCAGATTTTTCTGTAGGCGCACGCCTGAGATTTAATTCAACAAGTATAGGGGATACGATGTAATATAGAGGTTACACTTTTAAATTTTCAACATTTCTTACAATTAAAGTCGATATAATTTAAATACAAAAATTAAGAAGCTCTCACATGAGAGGGGCTCTAGAATTAAGGAATTAAGGGAAACGTTTTGATAGTGGTTATGGTTTTATAGTTTAAAAAATATAAATAAATATTTTTTTAACTAATAAGTTAATTATTTTATTTTGTCCAAAAATAAACATAAGTTTATAGGCTATAGACGGCGGGGAGGTAAAAACATTAAAAAGTGTATCGGGCACAGGCGAGATTATTGTTGGAATCGCTTCGTTTTAGGGTATAGTTCAACCCCCTAAGTTTGCTTACAAATTGTTGTTGTGCTTGATTTAAAAATTAACAATTAGTGACGAAAATAGTGTTTTTTTTCTATTTCCTTTAATATCTCCGTTCCTCTTGACTTTTAGTATAGCATATGCATTGAGAAAGTTGTTCCTTATGAAATTTCCTAAAAAATGAGCACAGACAGAGGTCGCTAAGTGCAATTATTAACTTGCAAATAGCCCCGAAAGTTAAAAAATTAATTCTAACCGATTTTATAAAGATTTCTTTAGCAATACCAATTTTAGACAAACGTATAAAACCATATAACTTTTCCAAAATTCAATCGTTATAAAATCGGTTAGAATTATTTTTTTCCAAAAATTCCAACGGGATACTAAAGTTTAATGGATTTGTGATTTTTCTGGCTTGGTTCGACCAGCGAAACTCGTTTGTGAAAAAAATGGCGCAATTTGCAATTAAGGAAACAAAAAAAACTGATCTTTAATAACTCGATTACCGATGACGCTAAAATTATTCTTGCATGTTTGGGTCAACATAGGCATCATTTTTGAGAATTTTCAGCCATCTATGTGCGGTCATTTTTTAGTATAAAAATAGTGAAAAAAAACGTGTTTTTTTAACTTTCGGGGCTATTTGCAAGTTAACAATTGCACTTAGCGACCTCTGTCAGAGCTCATTTTTTAGGAAATTTTATAAGGAACAACTTTCTCAATGCATATGCTATAGGTACTAAAAGTCAAGAGGAACGGAGATATTAAAGGAAATAGAGAAAAAACACTATTTTCGTCACTTTCTGTTAATTATAAAATCAAGCACACCAACAATTTGTAAGCAAACTTAGGGGGTTGAACTACACCCTAAAACGAAGCGATTTCAACAATAATCTCGCCTGTGCCCGAAAAATACACCTAAAACTCCTCGCCGTCTAGCCTATTAAGTAATCGACAGAGTCTGGGACTGTGAATGAATTGAGGACCAAACAGCGGTTCAGGATTACATCAAATTGAAAAATGTTTGGTACAAAAGTTATTTTCTGTGACTCAAAGAACAAAAGTCCGAGATAAAAAAAATGAGTTCCTATTTATAAAAGTGGAGGTGACTTTTACATCTCCGAATCGCATCCACCAAATGAAAAAAAACTGCACCATTATTCTTCCCCCTTAATTCCCTGCAACTCTTGTCTGAAACTTTATTTTCGAAAACCCTTTCTCTACGAAATAAAAGGGTGTTCAGGTTTTAAAAAGCACTTACGTGATTGACAACGCACAGGCAAAACCGGTGGATCTAGAAGCATGAAATTTTGCACAGGAGTACCTTATATAAGACAGGTGATCACTACGAACGGATTTGTGAAAATTCATCCCCTAAAGGGATTAAATATTTAATCAATAAATTAAAAAATATCAAATGTCGGCTAATTTTAGATGGTACTAAAAATTGCAGACATTGAATAAATAGTCAACAAATGATAATGTAATACGGTGGAGTCGAAGACTCCACTACTGTTATATAAAACATTAGCGGCCCAGTCGGGCTTCGCCCTAAAATGTAGATTGCCACCGTTTGCGTTGCAAAATTGGTCTCCACGAAAAGCACTTTTATTAAAACGCGATAATATATAGCCTATATCCATCTTGAAGGTCCGTTCTAAATATTGGTGGACACATTTTTACAATCGGATGAGTAGTTTCGGAGATTACCTCCTACATACAAACTTACAAACTTTACCTCTTTATAATATTACTATAGATTGATTCATCTCAGACGCGGGTAGTGGCTAGTTCGTCTATAAACTTAACTTTTCTCGAATCCATGATATAGTTTGTCCGCCACTTGAGGCTTCCTATCGCAGCTTTTGCTTTAAGCATTCACAAAGAATCTGGGAAGTCCCCGCGCTATAGGCAATGCTAATAGCTTTAGTTTACTTTGTAATGAAACGATTTTTCGGTCGATTGCATTGCTCCGTCGTTGAAGAGAGGAGAGCGCAGCCGATTCACTGCCGACGATGCGGTCAACTGACTCTCCTCTCTCATCGCAGTCGGCTGGGACCGGGAACCCAGAGAGTTGAACATATGTGGCCGTAATACGTATTATTGTCGTTCGCTTTTGTTACTCGGCCGGTTTGCCCTTTTCACTGTATACCAGCCATTTCAATATAAGAATTGGAAATTGGATGCAAATCTCTTCTTCTTCGCTCCAATAAATCGACAACCGGACTGAGGTTTTACATTTTCTGTACCGTTTATGTAATATGAACTGACAGTGGAAAAGAAATCCAATGTAATTCTTATATTATCATAATATTCCACACTAGATTTGGTATTTTGTTGTGTTTTTTTTTTGCTTGCGTTGTGATATTATCAATACTAACACTGCAGTCCGAACCTAAAAAGCAGTATCTCCACTTTTTCCCAATTTATGGTTCCTCATTTTCTAATTTTATTATGAGAATATCTATTATCCTACAACGCTCAGTACTAGATTAAAAAAATATTTTGTAGAGTTTACAGTGCACCTGACATAATCATACGTATACGTGTATTGTATTATCTATAACGAAGGTATTTTTGACAGTATAAAGTAAAGATGTATTCGTGCAATTTGTGATAAAGGTCCTCGAGTGCACTGTCGTCCGTTGTTTCATGATTTAGATATACTCACCGTCTATGACTTATCTACATATTATATATATAAAAATCTATTGTCACAGTGTTTGTTATCGAACTCCTCCGAAAAGGCTTGACCGATCTTTATGAAATTTTTTGTGTATACTTGGTAGGTCTGAGAATAGGTCGTAGGCTATTTTTTATACCCCTAGGTGATAAGGGTGGCCCTCTTCAGAATTTTTTTTTATTTTTTTATGATTTGCTATTAAAAATACTTATAATCCTAAATTTTCACCGTTCCACCACCAACCCCTATTTTTTAATAGCGATATTAGTATTTTTATACTTTCATCCACAGATGGGCAATAGGGTTGTTGTAAGATGGCAATATAACGGTAAATTTATAGCGGTAAATTTTTATGTAGGTATTTAACTCAGTGAAAACAGAAAGTGCGATTGTTATAACGTCGTACATTAAATAAATCTAATATTTTTGTCTACAATCCTGCAATTTTTCTTATTATTATTATCACGATGGACACGGTACATATACTAATATAATATAATATAAAGCTGAAGAGTTTGGTCGTTTGTTTGGTTGAACGCGCTAATCTTAGGTACTACTGGTTTGAATTGAAAATATATTTTTTTTGTTGGATAGTCCATTTATCGAAGAAGGCTATAGGCTATATAATATCACGCTACGACCAATAGGAGCGGAGCATCAATGAAAAATGTTGCAAAATGTAACTCAAAATTTGTTCGTCCGACAAAAACTTTTGAACGGTAACTCCGATCATCATGAAATTTGGACACAACTAAGATGAATGTGCATACTCATGTACCTCCCCCCATTCGTTCTTTTGCACCCGGACGAAACCGGGCGGGACCGCTAGTATACTATAAAATTATTTTCGCGTAAATGACAATGGCGCCATCTGCGGTCACGACATTGCGGTGTTCGAACTTCGAACCAACACAAGTTTTAGTATATTTTTGTACTGTGTTAGTGAACAGTTTATGCGTAACCAGACATTAAATAATTAAATAGGATAAATAAAAAGCCCATGTTCGAAACAACCAATATCCAGTAGGTAGGTAAATCATTTAGTTTCTGGGGACGTAGGTGTCTACTGAAAACCGTAGTAAGTATAATATTAACAAAAAATTCCAGCCAATTGGGCGACGGGACCATTTCAACTTAAAAAATGTCGGCATTTGATTATAATAAAGAAAATAAAATTGCTGATATCGTGTGAGGTGACGCGGGTAATGGCTAGTATTCAATATGATATTTGCTATTCGTTGTCATGGTTACCTCTACATAATATGTTCCACGTCATGTAAAAATATGAGAAAAAACAACTTTATAGCATATATAATATATATCCTTTGCGCATGCGCCGATTTTCCTAAAAAACAATAGGGCTCTTCACATTTTCATATCAAACATCCTCCCAAAATTTGGTTTCAAACCGCTCATGTGTTTGACCTGTATCGTGTTCGCAGACTAACCAACTAACAGACGCACAGAGTTTTTCCAAAAATATGTTTTTTGGATTCGGGGGACCTCAAAACGGAAAGAAATAGTAAAATTTTTCAAAAGTGATTTTTGACCGAAACTAGTACCATTCCCCACTTGTGGTTTGGAATGGTAAAACGAAAAAAACTGTTATTGTAACATTCTGTATAACAGTTTTGTAAAAAGCTAAATGTTAATTTTAACATGCAAACCACGTGACTTGCCCAACAGATACAAACCTTATGTTATCGTCCGGCAGCACTGACAAAGTGCAATATTCAAATTGAACGGGCACGGCTGGTATAAGCCAGAAACAGATTGATGTAAGGGGTCGACAAGGGATGAGGCTACGCCCTCTTTTTCCTCTTGTTTACCAATGTCGCCATGGTCAGTCGATCAGCTGGGGCACAACGTTTTACGATTGTTCCAACGTTATAGTCGCATGAAATTTCTATGATGCTCTTTTGAAGTTATACTTCTTTTGGCGGGTTATAAAAAACTAGTGTGACCTGTGCGAATTATTGGCACTAAATAAGTATAATAATTTACACTTTACAAAATTATTTTTTAAATATGATTGCAGGTATTCAATTCGTTTCTAATTTTGCACACTGCTTATAACGTTCTTCTTTTTGTTGTATTACAATATGAAGCTCAGATGACAGATCGAAGAAATATTTTACTAAAATTCTCATATAGAGGCGCAAGTAGCAAAAGCGTTGAGCTAAGCCAGATGGCATCATGCAGCATTGCTGTGACGTTGTTCAGCGTTGCTCGCTGTTTCAAAATTAAAACCGTCAGATGGCAGTATGCAGTATTGTGTCTGTTGTATTACAATATGAAGGTCAGATGACAGATCGAAGTGTTGACGTTGTTTCAAAATTAAAGCCGTTAGATGGCAGACGTTGTTCAGCGTTGCTGTATTTTAATTAATTTACAAAAACAAAAGCAATAATAAATTTTTTAGTTGTCGATGTCAGTAGAGCAAGCAATTATCTGTAAAATGATATATAATTTATGTGGAGAAATTGTGAGGTTTTTTCTAAAAAGGGAGGCAAACATCTTTAACCTTAGTGTATTAATATATACGATGATGAAAGTAACCTTTTACTATATATGCAAGATCAAAATTAACATGAGGATGAAGTTACAAACTGTTATTGATCCAAGCAGCACAGAACGGTAACAGTACCATCACAGTCTTGTTACTGCGTAAGACTGTCTTGCTCACTAGCTCAAAAATCGATATAAACAGTTTCGTTTTAGCTAGTGCGCAAGACGGTGACGGTTCTGTTACCGTTCTCTGACTGCTTGGAACATACTTAGTAACAGCAAAATTAACTGCAGGATGAACTTCCTCGCTGAACCATACGCCGTGGACATTATGTTACATATTTTGATTTTATTCTCGTTTACGAAACATTCGACTGATGGCGCAGTGGTCGAAAATATAAAATAGTTGACAAAACTAAAAGTACAAATCCCGCAAGTTTTTTCCACTGTACATAATATTATAATGAACAAAAATTGAGAAAATAGATTTAAAACAAAGATAATAAAAAAAATAAATAAATAAATAAAAATATATGAGAAATATAGTATATTTAATATATAAATATCAAGTCGAATAGAAAAAAAATAAAATGGAATAGAAAAACACATTACTTGTGCCAGCGGGAATCGAACCCGGCCCCTTGCTATTACTGGACTAACGCTTTAACCGCTCGGCCATACCGATGTTGCAGCTTGCGTTGTTATTGTGGTATAGAACTGTAGCAGTTATTCTACGTAATATACTACATTTACAATAACAGTAATAGGTATTTTTTTGATTTGTTTTTTATTTTAACTATTAGCTGTCAAAAATAATAAAACTGTTTATAAAAATTAAACTACTGAAAATATTTATGTGAATTTAAATAGGCTTCTGGTCTGATATAGTAAACAAAGTGAATAAAATATAACCCAAGGCAATCCAACAAAAATTGCGATCTGTAGAGTCGTGACGTACGTACGTACAGACCAACCCACAACTGCTGTTTGTAATTTGTCAACCCCCCTTTTTAGGCTGGCTGAAATCACGGTAAATAAATGCTAGGTTTTTGATTCGATTTTTGCTTTAAATGTAGATTCAAGATTCTATTGTTTTGAACTAAAAATCTATATATTTTGTTACATTCTTAAATGTAAACGAGCTGACAGTCGAATCTAAGTTTTATGTATTTGACGGCGCTACTGAGGGGAGTTTGACGCGGGAAGATTTGTGAGTGACCGATCGGCGTGATTTTCAATATTGACACTTTTTATATCAAGTCGCTCCTACACTTTTTTGTCTCCCTCATCGCTGCTTAAGGAGATGACAGTTCTTTTTATATAGCTATGTGACACGAGAAGTGATTCTTAAAAGATGCACGCTGACAATTTTCTTTCAACAAACAAAATTTATTATCTTGCTTTCACATTTTTTTTAAATTCAATTTTTATTCGGAAAGGTTTTACGAATAACTAATGAGAAATTGGAGTAACTTACACATAACAATAGTTGGCAAAACCAAAAGTGCACATCCCGTAAGTTATCCACTGTATAATAAAATTTAAAAAAAATCAATTGAAAAAATATTTTCAAAACATTCAAAAAGATTAAAAAATTTAAATAGATAAATAATTAAAAATTGAAAAAAAATTAAAATACTTCAAAAAATAAAAAAAATATATAATATAATAATATCAAGTGGAATAAAATGGAATAGAAAAATAAAAATAAAAATCAATAATATTGCCAAGAATCGAACCCAGGACGTTGCCTTTACTGGTCTAATGACTTCACCACTACGCCACGAAGCTTGCTGAATGTGCCAGTCTTATTATGGTATAGAAGTTTAGCACTTATTTTAAGGTACTTTACACAGTAATTTATTGCACATACCGCTAAACTAGCGGTATGTGCTTTATTACCGCTTTGTGCACCAGAGCTGACTTTCGTTCATATAAGAAGTTATATCTAAGTTAATTTCACACGAAATCCATTCAAATAGAAGTTTTTTGAAAAGAGCAGATTCTGATCTATAAAACAGAACCATTTTTAAATCAATTCGAGTTCATAAATACTATTAAATTTGTAATTGAAAATCACAAACAGCAGTTGTCGGTTGGTCTGTACGTACGTATGTACGTACATACGTATGTACGTCACGATTCTGCAGATCGCATTTTTGGTCGGATTGCCTTGGGTTATATTTTATTCACTTTGTTTAATATCAGACCAGAGCCCTATTTAAATTCACTAAAATGTGTTCAGTAGTGTAATTTTTATAAACAGTTTTATTTTATTATTTTTGACAGCTAATAGTTTGAAAAAACAATATAATAATTTACCGTGTAAATATAGTGTATATCCATAAAACAAATGCTACACACTTCTATACCGTAATAACACCCAAACGCCTAGCAAGCTTCGCGGCGTAATGGTTATGCCGTTAGATCCACAAGGGCAAGGTCCTGGGTTCGATTCCTTACGCAATAATTGATTTTGATTTTTTTTTCTATTCCACTTGATATTACATAATTATATATTATATTATGTATAGTTCTTATTTGTTTTTATTTTTCCAAACTTAAAAAAATATTTTTTCAATTTTTAATTAGGCATTTATTTCTTTAAATTTTTAAATCTTTTTTAAATTTTTTAAGAATATTTTTTCAATTGTTTTTTTTTTATCATACAGTGGAAAACTTGCGGGATGTGCCTTTTTGGTTTTTCCAACTATTATATTGTTTTTTCAAACTATTATAGCTGTCAAAAATAATAAAATAAAAACTGTTTATAAAAATTAAACTATTGAACGCATTTCATTGAATTTAAATAGGGTTCTACTCTGATCACAGGACTCTGATAGTAAACAAAGTGAATAAAATATAAACTAAGGCGATCCGACCAAAATTGCGATCTGTAAAGCTCTGACGTACGTACGTACATACGTACAGACCAACCAACAACTGCTATTCGATATTTTCAATTACAATTTTAGAAGTAATTATGAACCTGAATCAATTTAAAAATGGTTCCGTTTGATAGAAGAGAATCTCCTCTTTTTAAAAAGCTACAATTTGAATGGATTTCGTGCAAATTAACCTAGATATAACTTCCTGTATGAACGAAAGTCAGTTCTGAAGCGCAAAGCGATAATAGAGAACATACCGGTACTTTAGCGGTATGTGCAATATAAATGTTTGTTCATAAATAACTAGCGGCTCGGCCCGGCTTCGCTACCCCATATTTTCGGCAGAATTTTTTTTTAATTTTAGTTTGTTATATTTTAATCTGGTGATTTAAAATATGTTCATATACAATTTAAAATGTGTTGCAGGGTTTAAGTTTAATCCGAAACTAAAAAGCGTGGAAAAATCTGTTGAACAAACTGTGGTTGCATTCCATTTATTTTTTTATGACAAAAATCCAATGACATGTCAGGCATTTGTTGTTTTAATTTTTAAATATACTGTACGTAGAATAAATCTCTTTGTATTTATATAATATATAGTACTACTGTTTCTGTTATTGTTATTGTTTTATTTTTGTTTGTTTTTTTGCAATTGTACAAATGAAGTCTGATAGTAATAGCGACACAAAACATACAAATAATGAAATTTAACGACTTTGTTTTCGAAGCAAGCCACGACTGATTGCATTCGTTATGTTGGCAATCGTGTGTCATATACACACACATGCCAACCCAATACGAGTAAATACCAAAGTCAGGGCTAGCACTCTACAGAATTTAAAGGGGAGTTTAGTCTTATTATGTTTTTAAATTTCACTTTATTAGCAAAACAGTGTAAAACACCTTATTTTAGAAGAAATGGGGTATTTAGCACAGTAAAAATATCTATTTTCTTCAAACTCTTTAATGGAAAACATTTCAGTCATTTATTTTCTTCAGGACTTGTAATATCACCGAAAATATAAATGTGAAAAAAAAAGTTCGATATAAAGAAAAAATTCCAGCCAATTAGGCGACGGGATCATTCCAACTTCAAAAATGTTGACATTTGATTAAAATAAAGAAAATAAAATTACTGATATCGCGTGAGGTGACGCGGGTAATGGCTAGTATTCAATATGATAATTTTGCTATTCGTTGCCATGGTTACCTACATAATATGTTCCACGTCATGTAAAAATTAATCAAAGCATGCTGAACTAGTTTATTTGTCAGATCCATAAAACAAAAGAGCGGTTGTTTTTTTTTATTTTCAAAATATTTCCGAAACTATAAAGTTTAGAAAAAAAAATTTAACGAAACTTTCTTGAAAAAATAAATAGAATAATAAACCGTTATTAAAAGTGTACCATTATTATATAAAATCACCGTTATAGCATATATCTCTTCTGTGCATGCGCCGATTTTCCCCAAAAACAATAGAGTTCTTCATATTTGCATACTAAACATTCTCCCAAAATTTGGTTTCACTCCGCTCATCCGTTTAACCTGTATCGTGTTTACAGACTAATGGACTAACAGACGCACAGAGTTTTTCCAAAAATATGTTCTTTGGATTCGGGGACCTCAAAACGGAAAGATATTTGTAAAGTGATTTTTGATCTAAACTAGTACCATTCCCTACTTGTGGATTGGAATGGTAAAATGGATTTGCCAGTTTTGCAGAAAAGTAACAAATAAGGTGCCAAGTGATAACGTCTTATAAATTGATGAAACACCGGCTGCACGCACGAAAAAGTGTCTAATATATAAAAATAATAATATTTTATTTTAAATAGATTGGTAACCCTGTGATGACGTGTTGCTTATCGTCTGACAAACCAATTACATAACGTTAAACGCCTGTATAACAGTTGAACAACGATATTCCATTAGTGATTGCTGGCAGACAATTACTATACGTACAGCGTATATCTTTTGTTTGTCTGTCATAACGATTGGATTAGCGTGAAGTTAACTAACGGTCCATTTGGCAATAACGTCACATCACTGGTGGCCACCGAATTGATACCCAAAATTCACAGGCGATGATGTGGCATACAAAAACCAACACAAAAGTAAAAAAATGGCACAATATTTAATCACTGTTGTCAAATATGTGTCTGAACTCTCTGTCATCATAATCTCTCTTTCTCTCTCTCTCCACCTCTCTGTTCAGTAATAATAGTTTATATGGATCCAGTACGATAACTCGATGTGCCCGAATTTTGACTTTTTTTTAATTCATAGATAACGCTAAACTTTGACGTTCAAAAAAAATTTTTGCGGATTATTTACAAATTTTCTCAAAATACGTAAAGAAAATGAAACCAATTTTCGTCTTTCATTGTCATTTTTTTAATCTAACCAATCAGAAATCACATATACACGTCATAGCAACTGGTGTAGAATTACTGTATTACTATCTCACTTTGTATACACGTTCTCGTAATTGTTTTTTAAAGAACTTCCCCCGAACGCATTCCCGCTCGGTTATATTGTCTACATATTTCAAAGCATAATTTGCAAAATGAAATATAAAATTGACGGAATATATAACAAATTAAATTTTACTTTATTTCAATGAAGTCATCATTTCGTCTCGAAAAGCGGAAACTTCTCTTCAATCAATAATTTGTTGATTATATAAAAGTCGTATATATTTGACGTAATTTAGATTTTTTTGCATATTTTTCTCAAGCTGAAAATTTTTACTTCGTTGTTATTTGTACTACAAATTGTTCTCTGTGATCACTTATTTTTCAAGCTCTATAGTACATACGAATATATTATATTGAGCATTAATTTGGATTAAACAGAATATTATCAAGTTGGGCAAGATATCCTCGATGTAAACTAATGTATTATATAAATTGTATATTTTTAAACTATTAAACTTGGAAACTGGTCTCATATACACGGCGTTATATGGGAGCCAGGCAAAATCAATGTATAAGAATACGTTAGAGTTACGTCGGCATTTAGCACAGAAAAGAATCTCTAACGAGATTCTTCGATTGAGCAAATAAATAAATAAAATACAAACTACAATTTTCCATTTGTTGTCACATCATAATAACTATATTTGTAATATTTTTGATTGTCCAGTTCGGCCATATTGAATTATATGTGGAGTGTTTGTTTACTATATGTTTGTCTCTGTTGCGCATATGGGTTTAAATGACAAATGACGATGATATTACTGTTGGATTGATAAATTCGAATTACTTTTGTTTTATTTTACGCACTAGTGCAAAAAGCGTCATTTTACAACCGCTATACAGACATTAAAAGCAACTATTTTTACCCGAATGCGGCGAAGTCAAAAGGAAGGGTTATGAGTTTAGCAGTCTATGTATGTTTGTATTTACGGATGTTCCACCGTAGCGCCTAAACTATTCATCCGATTTTGATAAATAAGGTGTCAATCGATTCGTTATTATGACCCGGGTAACATAAGCTGCATTTATTTTTGAATTTTGGTCCCAGAGGGGAGCAAATTGAAAATAAATAAAAAATAAGTTAAAAAAAAGGTAATAAAAAATAAGTTCAAAAACTAAAACCCGACTACTGAAAAGTATGAAACAGGAAAATAGTCTCATCTGAGGATAGCCGTGGTCGTATGCCATCTCATATAATTTATGAGGCCCCTCTAGATGTATAGCGTGATGCACCTTGCCCTAGAGCTTATGATCGCTTGCTACTGTTAAAATGTATTGCTTTGTTAGAGTAGGTGGCATATGACCACGGATATCCTCAGATGAGAATATTTTCTTGTTTAATACTCTTCAGTAGTCGGGTTTTTGTTTTTGAACTTATTTTTTATATAGGAAGGGTCTCGTAAAAATAATGTTACAATTTATGGAATTTATTCACCCAACTCGGCATAGCTGGTGCTAATAGTGATAATAATTATCCATTCTTTATATTTTAAATCGGCAATTTTTTTTTAATTTAATCGAAATGATAATAAAACAAAAAGATAAAATTATATATTTTCATCGTAAGCTTTATAACGTCTCATTAAAAATACGTTTGTTTGTGAACTAATGACGACGAACGCTACTGAACACCAATAAATCAGAAAATTAACCATTAAGAGCACAGAAGACACTTTAAAAAATTATATTAATCCTGTAAAAGTGTGTTATGACCTCCGTTCATATAAAAAAGGGCGTTATAAAAAAAAAAAACTGTAACGAGATATCCAGCCCGAGGCTGTGTGTGTGTGTTAGCTCGGAAAACTCGGCGACATTCAGTGTGGAAATGTGAACCGAGAAAGAAAAGTAGCTTCATAGTATACTCTTGAGATGGTCATACATACATAGATGATAACTTTTCCTATGAGTTATAAAATTTTTTATATACGTTTGGTTTCAGGATCGTATTTATAGATAAATATAATAGCAGAATAATAAAAAGCCGTCTCGTATTGCTGTAAAATCGAGCAAATTTAATAATGCAACTTTTTTTCAACACAATGTTAAGATGACGCCTTTTATAGGTTGACCTTGACGTGTTCTTTGTGATAACTTAAACTAAATGCAGATCTGACAACATCAATTCCACATACCGCTTCACTAGCGGTATGTGCTCTATATTATCGCTTTTCGCGTCAGAGCTGACTTTCGTTCATACAAGAAGTTATATATCTAAGTTAATTTCACATAAAATCCATTCAAATTGAAGCCTTTTGAAAAGAGGAGAATTTGTTCTATAAACCAGAACTATTTTAGATCGATTAGAGTTCATAATTACTACTACTTGTAATTGAAAATCATGAACAGCAGTTGTTGGTTGGTCTGTACTTATGTACTAGTGATGTGCCGGATATCCGTATCCGCGGATGTCCGAGGATGAAGAAAGATCCGTATCCGTATCCGTTAGTTTTTTTGCGGATCTTTTACGGATCTTTTACTTTATTCATTTTCAATTCATAGATGAAATTTAATATATATAGGTGATTAGGTAATAATGAAAATCTGTTAAATTCCATTCAGATTATTTTTTATTTTCTTAAATCGTATTTGGCACCTTTATATTGCAAACATTTATCGTAGTGAGTACCATACTAAAAGTACATAACTCAAAGGTACTAAATCAACTATCTTTTTAATGAGATATTGCACATCGATCTTTGGAAAGAGACAATCTGTTATGAAAGTTAACTCTTAAAGAGGTCAATAACTTTTTCCCATAACAGATAGTCTCTTTTCAATAAATAAAATTATCGACCAATTTTTCAGACAATATATTAACAAAATTTATAATAATTTTATTTATTGAAGAGTTCTAATCAGACGTTAATCAAAGATTTGAAGATACTCTCTTTCCAAAGGTCGATGTGCAATATTTACCGCCAAGTACTCTAAGAAAGTTAAGATCCGTATCCGTATCCGCGGATCTTGAAACCAAAAATTCGTATTCAGATCCGTATCCGCGGATATACATTTTTAACGATCCGGCACATCACTAGTATGTACGGATGTCCGAGCTCTACAGATCGCAATCCTGGTCGAATCGCCTTGCTTTATATTTTATTCACTTTGTTTACTATCAGACCAGAACCCTATTTAAATTCATTAAAATGTGTTCAGTAGTTTAATTTTTATAAACAATTTTATTTTTGTTATTTTTGATAGGTAATAGTTAAAAAAAAACGATATATTGTAGTAAATTACCGTAGAATAAATGTTATACTTCTATATCACGATAACAGCGGCACGATGTAAGAGCGCTATGGCTCAGTGGATAAGGCGTCAGACTAGTAGTCACAAGGTTCCAGGTTCGATTCCTGCCGCGAAGAGTCTTTTCTATACCATTTTATTCTGCTTGATATTTATTTATTATATATACTATTTCTCATATATTTTTATTTTTTTTCAATTTTAATTATTATTTTATTTTTTCAATTTTAATTATACAGTGGAAAACTTGCGGGATATGCACTTTTGGTTTTGCCAACGATTTTGAATTTTCGTCAGATTAAAGTGTCTTACACTAAAAAATTCACACCAAATTTAAATTTTGAAGTGGCATTGTTGTTTTTAAAGATAATACAAATATTTTCCACCATTAACTTTGTAAGTTTTACGACTAAATTTAAGATTAAAAAAATATTTTTTCTTTTGTTTCAGGTATGATATTTTTTTTATGCATAATATGAGTTCGTAAGTACAAATTAATATATCAATTTTTATAGTTGTCAAATCAATTTTTCTGAGATTTTCATCATTAAGTAAATTTACATACCTTTCTACGAAATACCTCTGAACCACAGTTCTACACCCATAAATACAACATCTAATGTCAGCTGTCACTGAGGCGTGACGTCACAAGCGTTTTCGCGACTACTTCAAAATAAAAAGATGAAAATGCAATAATTTGCGTTAAAATTTAATTTATTGCTGAAATAATGTTTTTTTTTCGGAAATAGTAGACGTGTACCTACATTATAGAGCTGGATTTCAAAATCTGTCATCATGTCTATTGCGAGCTGTTAAAATGTCCTTAGTACAGCCCTGTGTGCATCCATTCCGGTCTATCTTAAACATAAAGGCAAGCGAGAGCGTTATAAAATTTTTTACTATGTTGAATTACACACACTCTACATATGAAGAATAAAACTGCTGGCAACGGCAGTATAGCTCCGACTCACCAGTCGAGTTGAGAGCTGGAGCTGCTTTTCCTCTACTCGTACTCACGTTTCGTACAGGGTTTTTTGTTAACGTCGGTGCCGATTTGTCATATTTTCTCTCCTCTCTGCACATTTGTACCTATAAGTGCACTGTCTATGTGTAATTTCTACTTTCCCGGCTTTTATTTCGTTTTTTGCACTCACAATGACACACTTTCGAGAAATAAAACTTATACGTGAACAAAACGATTGCAAGATGAAATATAAAAAGTGGATTTGCATATATTAAACATAAAAAATCGGTCAAGTGCAAGCTATACTTGCACAATTAGTTTTCCGTGCTATCAGTCATGTTCTAAAATTTGGTTCTGCAGTGGATTTTTCAAACCTTTTGAATTTTTTTCTAAAAAGAATATTTAATACAATAAATAAAAAATTTAAAAAAAAACATCCAATGTGGGGCTCGAACGACGACCTTACTATTGCTAGCTTGTACAAACAGCGCGATATTACTTAGGAATACTAGTTTCACATTGATTCATCAATTTGAAATATAGTATTGTTTATAATAACTGATCAATTCTAATAATTTTCGATCAACCTACATCTAATTTCATTTTTCATGATTTTTGAAGTAAAACTTCTTTACGCACGCTTGACATGGGGAGTAAGCTGGTGAATGCGTGACGAGAGATTTACGGAAGTGTGATCGGGCGAGGCGAACGAAAGTTGAGAGGGAGATATAAGTTAGTGAAGATAGAAAGAGGATGACTAGTGGCTAGTGGCGCCATCAGGTGGCCGAAAATATAAGCAGTACTAACAATAGAATGACACATACTTTACTTGCCAGTGGCGCTATTGAGTGACAGAAAAAAGTTTTGTAAACCTACTTAACTTGCAGAGCTAAATCATATTTCATAAATATTTACGCTTAAAATCCAACGAGAGCTAAGTAATTGCAATATATTACTTTTGTTTTCATTATCTTTACGTTTACATTTCTTTCTTCTTACATAAGACTGTTCATTAAGTTCTTGAATAATTTTATAAATTAATTTTTTGTTCAATAGGTACATTAAATATTCTACGTTTAAAGTGAATAAAATTCTAAATTCATTTTAAAGTTCATATTTTGTGAATTTTCGGGTGAATAATAACAAATTATGGCAGGAAGAAGATTTACTTGAAACTTCAGTCGTGTGGTCTAAAGAACACTCGTTTTTTGTATTTAGATTTTTCTGAACGATGTTTTTAGTCATAAGAAGGCGTTCAAAATTTCGACCTTCTCTCCCACCTTGGTGAGACACCCTGAGATTTTTCTCGACGACCCCCTCCGCTCTAATCTCACGTGAGATTTTTTAAAATGTATATACCTCAATCTGTGCTTGATTGCGTTCGATTTATTTATAAAACATAATTTGCTTAATTTGTTTTATTTATTATTTTAAAGACTTCTTAAAAGAACGTAGTCTAGAATCATAGAAACAAATTATTAACCACGATAAATATTATTGCATATGATTTAGCCATATTTTAGTGGAGAAACATTTCTTACTTAATTTAACCCAGTTTTCTCGCAATTTTACACTGTATCTTGCGGATAAAAAATTATGTGATATTTTCCGAGATCCCCGTTTCCCCTGCGTAAGATTAAGTGAGGTACGGATCGGCCCCCGCCCCGGTAATTTGTGAACGCCCTCTAAAGGTAGGAAACAGCAAATTTTAAGTGATTTTCCATAAAAAAGTTTTAAAAAAATAAACAAAAAAGTACATCATAATATATTGTTGAAGTCATGCTTCCTTAAGCTTTCACTTGATACCCTACACGATGTCCTTTGAAACATTTTTTTTCCATTTTCTAATTTGCTCCCTGAATTTAACCTTCACTATCAAAATTCAACTATATATTGGAACCATCACACTTGATCTCTGTCCCAAATTTTAAAATTGAAGTGTTCAAAAAAAAATTGAACATTTGAATCGAAACTAAACAAACGACCATGACCTTCAGAAAAAAATAATGCAACCAGTCTCTACATGATAATTTGTTAGATTAAATTATGTCTAAGAAGAATTTCGTTCTTACTTTCGATATCAAAACACCGTGACGTGATGTATTCAGCAGTGAACGTAAAGTCGATGGTCCGCGAGGCAGAGTTAACCCTGACCTTCCATGGCCTGCGCGATCTGTTAAGCCGTAATGTCTTCCGGCAATCTGTGATGCATGTGTGTTTCTGCCTTCAAACAAGCTCGCATCGCGTCAACGTGTTTAAAACAAGAAAGTGAAATGTTCACTTCTTCAGAACATCGACTGGTCGCCTGTCTGTAAGAAGAATTTTTTTCTTTTGAGCGAAATATCATTCTTACAGATGGGTTCCCGTTTATCTACAAATTAAAGAAGAAGAAAACTGATCTAATAGTATATTTGCCTTTACAGTATAATACGTGGACTATTGACGTTGGTGGGATAGTGGAACCTAAGATTGATAAAATACATATTTACGTTTTAGATTTATTTTTATTTATTTTTTTTGTTCAAAAACATAGAATGATCGAAAAATTGCTCGTTTTCGAGCGTCCAATCTAGAACTAATATGTCAAATAATTTGTTAGGTATAATCTATACTTTTATACTAATATATAAAGCTGAAGAGTTTGTTTTTTTGTTTGGTTGAACGCGCTAATCTCAATAGCTACTGGTTCCAATTGAAAAAAAAATTGTGTTGTACGATTTATCGAGGAAGACTATAGGCTATATAATATCACGCTACGACCAATAGGAGCGGAGCATCAATGAAAAATGTTTCAAAATATAACTCTTTTGTCCGTCCAACAAAAACTTTTGAACGGTAACTACTCCGATCATCATGAAATTTAGACACAACATTCATCTCGGTAAAATAAGATGAATGTGCGTACTCATGTACCTCCCCTCCACCCCCCATTCGTTCTTTTGCACTCGGGTGAAACCGGGCGCGACCGCTAGTGAGGCTATATAATCACCGAAAATATTGAGTTGAGTATTTTATTGGTTTTAAAAATACAGCCGATCAAACTGGTCCATCTTCTTTCATTAAGTGTGGCTTCTAGATTTTTATTGCAATAAACTTTTTACTGAAGAAACGTTTCAAGCAAAAGTATTTTGGGTCGCTGATAAACTTTTAAGCTTTTTGTGATCGAAAATAATAATAATAATGCGTTCAACGTCCGTTTCTTGATTTTATGTCATAGCAGATGCTATTCGCACCATTACTATTTTCCATATGTCACACTTCCCATTATATTCCACATTTTTCAACTTCAACTTAATAAATAGCAATGGGCGAATGGAGGAATCTTAGGACATGAGGATAAAGTAGGCAAATTTTGAGCATAGGAGTTTTACAGGTAATCGGCCTGAATAAGGAACCGTCTCGATATTTATCTAAAACTATCGAGGGAAACCATGGAAAACCTCAACAAGATGGCCGGTACAGAAATTACCGTTTCTTGGCGAGAGGCAGCAGGAAAAAGTCCCGGCCACATCTGCCTCCGCCGGGATTCGAACCCGGTACCTCCCGAATGCGAGTCTAGTGCTCTCACCGCTACGCCACCCCGCTCGGTTATATTGTCTACATATTTCAAAGCATAATTTGCAAAATGAAATAAAAAATTTACGGAATATATAACAAATTAAATTTTACTTTATTTCAATGAAGTCATCATTTCGTCTCGAAAAGCGGAAACTGCTCTTCAATCAATAATTTGTTGATTATATTGCTTTCATCACTACGCCACCCCGCTCGGTTTGTGACCGAAAATATAGCATAATTCTTCGAAATGCAATTTTATCAATCTCTCTTATTTGTCATTTACGGGACAAGTCCCAGACGGAAGGAGGCTCCAGAAAGACCCCAGAAAGATGGAAAAAAAGCGCATTCTGTTAGAAAAAACGGCATGCCTTTCAACAACATTTTGAGAACCTGTCCGGAATTATACACTGTTTTGTCGGTAGGTTTCCGCACTGCGAACTGAATTTTTTTTTCCTAGTCCAAACCAAAAATATTGTGATATCTGACTTAGAGCACATTCTTTTCCGTCTAGGCAAAAATCCTTATAAATTCGTAAAAACGCGAAATTATAAGCAGATCACATTGTAGCTTTTTTTCTAATCAGGATCGCAGGAATGCGGATCAGTGGTATAAAAGAATTTAAATAAATAAAATTGGACGTCTCGTCGCTTTATTTTCATTTTACTGATCCATCTTCCTGTGATCCTGATTAGATTCAATAATAATGGACACGAACACTAAATTACAAGTTTTATATAGCGTAGGGTTGATAAAATCGTTGACGCTGACGACCTCACCTTCTGTACGTCTATAATTTACAATCTATCTATCTATCTGTATAACGCCGCAATGAAATTATGTTCTGAAGTGAAGCTTGCCCACAGTGCCCAATGACCTCAGTGTGGTGTTGAAATGATCGAACTATACGCCAGTTCCATTGGCGTGCTTCTTTTAAGATAAAAAAACAAGATTTGAAATTTTTAAATATAATATAAATTAGAAATCTGAGTAAAATCGCAAAAACGGTGAACCCTTCTCGAATGGACGACGATTTATTCAGATTTGAAACTTAAGTTGATATATGAATTTCGTTCGATTTAAATAATTTGTGCAATTGGTATTATTATAGGATATTCTTTCAAAATTTGAGCTTAATTCCTCAAATATTTAGAAAATATTGGTAATCTTTTGACGTGATAACGTCTTATAAATTGACGAAACACCAGCTGCACGCACGAAAAAGTGTAACGTTCCGCCTGACCCTGTGCGTACAAGCGAAAGCGCAGTATGCTTCGGCCCAAGTTTGACAGCTACTAAAATTTAGGTTATGTATTACGGAATACGTTATCACGTAAAACTATCGTCCGTAAACCGACTTTACAGACAACCAATTTTTTTTTAATATTGAAAGTAAATATGAAGACTAATGATTTCAATTGAATTTTATTATCTTATTATAAAAATCTCGTGTCACAGTGTTTGTTATCGAACTCCTCCGAAACGGCTTGACCGATTTTTATGAAATTTTTTGTGTATACTTGGTAGGTCTGAGAATAGGTCGTAGGCTATTTTTTATACCCCTAGATGATAAGGGTGGCCCTCTCCAGAATTTTTTTTTATTTTTTGGACAAATATTTTAAAATTTTTTTTTATGATTTGCCAAATACTTATAACCCTAAATTTTCAGCGTTCTACCACCAACCCGTATTTTTTAATAGCGATATTAGTATTTTTACTTTCATCCACAGATGCGCAATAGGGTGCAAGATGGCTAATATAACGGTATTTTTTTTTTTTTTTTTGGATAGCCCATTTATCGAGGAAGGCAATATCACGCTACGACCAATAGGAGCAGAGCATCAATGAAAAATGCTGCAAAATGTAACTCAAAATTTGTCCGTCCGACAAAAACTTTTAAACGGTAACTCCGATCATCATGAAATTTGGACACAACATTCATCTCGGTAAACGAAGATGAATGTACGTACTCATGTACCTCCCCCTCATTCGTTCTTTTGCACCCGGGTGAAACCGGGCGGGACCCCTAGTGTACTTTAATAATCTATTGATGTTTGCAGTGTATTTTTATATGTACAAAGTATTTACATTTTACCGCAGTGTACAAATTTATATTTGGTAATTTATATTTTAGTTATAGGAAAATTCTGTTAGATGTAATGAAAACGACTACAGCGCAGAAATGACTGAACTAATAGGCTTTAAGCAAATTGAATGCACTTTAACTTTTAAATATTGTTTTTCTACACCACTGCTGTAGCTGCTTCGGGTGCTAAGAACAGAGTTAAGAACAAGATTTTCCTGTTTTACATATATAATATTCATTTAAAATAATATATATAAACGTTGCAAACTCGGATCTGATACAGAAACATTCTGTGTTCGAAATTAATGAACATAATCTTACGATGCTGTTTTGTATACTATGTGTTATCTTATGCTGGGTTGTAGAAAGGTTTGTTTAAAAATTTGGTCTTAGATTGTGATCATATAATTAGAGTTTCCATACTTCAGGAGCAGTCTAATGTAGAATTCAAACTTCCTGTCATCTAGAACACTAGATCGTACTCACACAAAAACAAATTATTGTTCTACATAGAAAAAGACCGCTTTTCAAGCTAAATTTTGATCAAAATGCGTAGAAAAACGTTGTTCTACGTAGAAACTACAAAAAACGATGCTAAATACACACAGTTTAAGAAAAATATCTTTTCAATTGATCAATAATTATAATTCTTCTAGCAATGTCGATTTAAAATTCTACATCGCTTTTCTTATTGAGAAACATGTATGTGATCACATTCTAAGGTCATTGTCAAATCAAATTTTATGACAATCCTTTCTGCAACCCAGCAGGTAGGGTTTATTTAGAAAAATTGTCTTCAGTGAAGCATTATCGGAAAACAAGTCCATTAACCTAAAGTTGTACTATTTTAATTTCCCTTTTCATTTAATCAATAAGTTCATAACAGGCATAAACCGTCAAAAATTGCGACCTGTACATACATACGTTCGTACGTACGTACATAGTACGGACTAACCGACAACTGCTGTTCACAATTTTCAATTACAATTTTAGGAATTATTATGATCTCGAATCAATTTGAAATTAGTTCCATTTTATAGAACAGAATATCCCCTTTTAAAAAAGCTATTTCAATTAGCTATCATATGAGGTACGTGCAAAAAGTACTAAATACATTTCGTGCATTATTATTTTATGACTGTTAAAACTCGCTATTGCTCGTTTTACCATAATACTGCCGTAAAAAGGCAAAAGGCAGTAAGTGACCAACTTATGAATTTGAGTAAATCAAGATTTACTAAAAATGTATTGACCGTCCAGAATTTTAGATTATGGAAACCAAAACATGGGGGAAACATTTTTTAAAGACAATAAAATTATTGCTGCAGCACTTACTGCTGTCGTTGGTTTCAGTATGAACTCATTTTTCAACAAATGTCACTTACTGCCCTTTGCCTTTTTAGGGCAGAATAACACACTCGGTCATAAAATAGTAATTTACGCACTAGATACTTAACCTACTATTTAAAGTCTGCTGCACACGAGACTGGTTTTGCCGCTGGAATCACTGCTGGGACTTGTGCTGGCTGACGCGCTGGCTGCGAATATGGAAGTGACGTCACTGCGGGTTCGCGTGCGTGGTCACAAGATTGATTTCAAAATTAGAAACAGAGCTATTTTTCGTGCTTGTTTGTCTGCTTGCTTTGAACAAGAACCAATCAGGAAACAGTATCTTGTCATGTGGGCGACATGGACAAACGCCCACAAACAAACATGGCGTCATAGTGTGTGCTCTGTTCAGAGACGATAAACGTTCACTTTTGTTAACGTTCGAATGTCACTGCGTGCACCAAACCCATCTACAAAACTAGCTTGAAAACAAGCATCGTGTTAAGCGAAGACAAAATCAATCACGAAAACCAGCGTCACAGCACGCTAGAAACCTAGATCTCAAGGAATCTAGCGGCAAAACCAGCCTCTTTTCTCAATGGTTGAAGTCAGGTTCCAAACCCATTTACAAAGCTAGCTTGAAAACAAGCATAGTGTGAAGGGAAGACATAAAAGCCATCACGAAAACCAGCGCCACAGCACGTTTCAAACTCAGGAAATCTAGCGGCAAAATGTGTGCATGCATTTCTTTGAGTTGTGTAGTGAAATTTAGGAGAGCGCTAGTAAAGATGTTTACAAATCAAACAAAATATTCTAACCTCTAGCAACGAGTTCCCCCAGCACGAGCGTGAGCTGTACGTAGCTGCTGTTATATTATAATGATGTAACATAATACATACATAACATTAATGTTATGTTATGTTGTTATGCATACGGTCAGGGTACCTGTTGTATGTTGTGTGGAGGCATTGCCCTCAACGGCCTTAAACGGTCATTTTAAAAGTTCGCGATAATCATATTAATATACCCACTGTATTTACAGCGCCCGGCAATGGAAAGGTATTAGGACTACATTCCAAAGAGGTTTTTTATTAATAATTAATTATTATATACTAGCTGCTCCCCGCGAAGAAATATTTGTTCAGTTCGCAGAGCTTACGAAAAGAATTCCCTTTTTTTTCATTTAGTTTTTTTAGCTACTCTTTATAACACTAGCCATCGGCCAGTGAAAGTCCCGTCAAAATCGCTCCAGTCGTTTCGGAGATTAGCCGGTACAAACAGACAGGCAAAAACTTAAAAAAATGTTTTGTACCGCATATACTTTCATATACATTTAGTAAAAAGCTGTTATTTTGACATTACAAACATATACTTCAACTAGCGGCCCTGTACGTGCTTCGCTACGTATAAAGTGAAATAATAAAACAATTTAATTGGAACATCTATCTATTTTATTAATTGCTAGCTATTTTAAAATAAACATGGGCGTATATGTGTGTATGTCGAGCACTCCGGCTGCGCCGTCGTGCTCGAAAAAAAATAGCGTAACGTATTCGTGGATAACTGGTCTTTAAAACACTTGCTCTATTTCGAGCACTCCGGCTGCGCCGTCGTGTTCGAAAAAAAAGCATTTGTTTTAAACGATATTCAGTTTTTTTACATCCTTGATCTAGATATATGGTTGTTAAGTTCGTTGCGCCATCTATTGAATATTCACTCAATCCAGTCAACAGGTATCGCCATCTTATATGGTTGTTAAGTTCATTGCGCCATCTATTGAATATTCACTCAATCCTGGAGCTAACAGATAATTATGACTGTCAAGGAATAGACAAATAATTTGCAATAAAATAATATTGCGACTATAAATTGAAATGTAAGCTATCCTATCTTTCAAGTTGGGTCGAATTGCACACGGTGTGCAAATCAAATTTAAAATCGGTTCAGTAGTTTAAGAGTTCATCGCGGACACACAACGTGACACGTAATTTTTATATATAAAGATTTTATTTATCTGTATATGTTACGGTCTATACCCGAATTCGGTCAATGACCGAAATAAATGGGCAAAACTAGTTTTGTCCAACGAATATTGTCCAAACCCGAAATCTTACATTTAAACGAGTATTGGGTGTTATAAAATGAGCAATACTAGTTTTGCACATTTTCAATTGGACAAAACTAGTTCTATCCATTTCTGAACGGACAATACTAGTATGGCATCGGAATCTTCTTTGCGTTATTTAATGAACTTTTCCACTTCAACGATAGTTATTATACCATTCCCCATTTGTTGAGTTGAAATTGTAAAATAAAAAATATAGTCCTAAACTAAAAACTCCGTGTGATTTTGTATCGATATATAAATGCGCTCGAGGCCAGTATGGTCAGTTGTTACAGTTTTACCAATACGACCAGCGTACTAACGTTAGAATCTTATAAATAGTCCCACACGTACGTTGAATGATTGACTAGCCACTGTCCACTGCCACAAAACGACACAGGACTTGCGTCGTATAGAATATGTACTACGTGATGTCATTTGCATTTAGATAAACGAATGTTCCATGTTATTTAAAGTATCCACTTGATGTAATAATATCTTTAATATAATAAATGAATTACTAGTGACGTACATTGGAACCCGCCATAGAAAGTAATGCTCAAAACTAGATTTTCGAAATGACAATATATTTATTACTAGCGGTCCTGCCCGGTTTCACCCGGGAGAAAAAGTACGAATAGGGGGAGGGGCCTGAGTACGCACGTTCATCTTAGTTTACCGAGATGAATGTTGTGTCCAAATTTCATGATGATTGAGTTACCATTCAAAAGTTTTTTTCGGGTGGACAAACTTTGAGTTACTGCTCTTATTGGTCTTAGCGTGATATTATATAGCCTATAGGCTTCCTCAATAAATGGACTATCCAACAAGACAAAAAAATTTTCAATTCGAACCAGTAGTTTCTAAGATTAGCGCGTTTAACCAACCAAACAAACAAACAAACTATTCAGCTTTATAATATATTAGTGTAGAAGATAGGTACAAAAATCTATAAACAGAAAAAAGTGATGAAAACTGAAAATTCGCTCTAGGAATCTTTTTTTTTTTATTTAAATAAAACAGGCTCAGCATCTAAAGCTATTGCGTGGATATATCGTTATCTACAGGTAAGGTATTACAATAATAATATAGGAATCTTTAAAACTGTTCAATTACAGACTAATTAACGATTTTATTTATTTGAATTTATTGAGCTAACGTCTGTATAATACATTAAAAAAAAACAACTCTCACTGCAGTATGTGGATTTTATAGTCCTAAGTCCGTTACTATATAATATACAGAACCTTTTTGAGAAGGGGGTCAAATTTTGATAATTATTTTTTTAGCACTAGCTCGTGGGCCACTATGTCAGTGGCGTTACTTATAAAGGGAGAGAGGGGATGGTTAATACAATTCTTTTCGAAAATTTTTTGGACGACACACGACGTTTTACGACTATGTTGGATTCAACGTGTTTTTTCTATAAGCATGATGATTTTGCAAAAGTCCCGAAAGATTTCGATTTTCTTCAAAAATCGCATTTTTTAAAGGGGTGTGCCTTGAAAAAATTGCAAAAATGGAATACTTTAATATACTTTTGAAATTTAAAATGCTTATAAAAAAAATATAGGGTCTAACTAATGCAGTGTAAGCAGCAAGTCTTTAAGAGCGTTCAGTGGTAGAATGCTCGTCTGCCACGCTGGCGCCCTGTGATCGATTACTGGCCGATGCAATTATCTTTTTTGTTTTTAGAATTACAAATAATATTTTTTATTTTTAGAATTGCAAATCGCTTGATTAATTTTTTTTTATATTGACTCGCTTATCAAAACTTTTAATTTTTCCCGTTTACGTAGAATCTTGTTTGACGCGAAAGAAGGTTGCATAGCACAAGTAAATAAAAAAATTGGTTGTCTGTAAAGTCGGTTTACGGACGATAGTTTTACGTGATAACGTATTCCGTAATACATAACCTAAATTTATATAATAATTATAATAATTCGAATATATGTTATTGCATCTTTCGCTTCAAATTTAGGTAAATTTTATTAAGTAGAATAATAAAACACTATAAAAAGTACACTATTATTATATAAAAAACAACTATGGCATGTATCTCTTTTGCGCATGCGCCGATTTTCCCCAAAAAATTTACAAAAATTTCTAGTAAAAATAGATAGAGTAAAAACCGTTTTAAAAACTATATTATTATTATATAAAACATCATTATAAGAGATATATTCTATTACGCATGCGCCGATGTTCCCCAAAAACAATAGGCCACTTCATATTTGCATATCAAACATCCTCCCAAAATTTGGTTTCAATCCGCTTACCCTTGGTGTCGGAATGATAAGGAATGTCAAAAGTGACGTTTGTAACTGTCAAAGTATTATGTTCTAATAATAATTAGTTATTCCAATACTTAACTTAGAAGGCGTTGCATTTCACAAAATACTAATGTCAAAAAATTGAATTAAACATTAGAAATGCAGCCGTTTTCATGTTAAGACAAGACATACGTTATTTTCTAATTTCCATGTACGGCAAACAAAGACGACCGACCGCGTCGCGTCATGCATTAGACAACATTGCATTTATACAGCTATTTTTCTATATAAATTTGTATAAAAAAACTGTTTAGGCAAATTCTGTTATACGAAATCTATGTAAAATGTTCTCCTCTTTCGTTTAAGACTGGTTTCAAACCGATCTGATTTAAATTGAGCGAGAAATTAGCAAAAAGCACGCACAGGGTCAGGCGGAACATTACGCGTTACGCGTTACGAACGTTAGGAACGTTACGTTACACTTTTTCGTGTATGCAGTCGGTGTTTTATCAATTTATAAGATTGGTGATTCATCAATTTATAAGACGTTATCACGTCAAAAAATCCGAGAATCATCAATTTCTGATTTTATATATAGAATTATTACATGACAAATTTAATTTTTATGAAATAACTAGCGGCCCGGTTCGGCTTCGCTCGAATTTGTAGATTTCTACCGTTGCAAAGTTGGTCTCCACGAAAAGCGTTTTTATTTTAACGCGATAATATATATATATATATATATATTCGAGCACTCCGGCTGCGCCGTCGTGCTCGATACCTTAACCTCAGCAACACGTGGTGGTTATGCTATTGAATTGTAGCTTATATGAAACGTTGCGCCATCTATTGAATATTCACTCAATCCAGTCAACAGATAATTATGACTGTCAAGGAATAGACAAATAATTTGCAATAAAATAATATTGCGACTATAAATTGAAATGTAAGCTATCCTATCTTTCAAGTTGGGTCGAATTGCACACGGTGTGCAAATCAAATTTAAAATCGGTTCTCTAGTTTAGGAGTTCATCGCGGACAAACAACGTGACACGTAATTTTTATATATAAAGATTATTACATGACAAATTTAATTTTTATGAAATAATAGTACAGAACACTCAGAACGCGAGTTCTACTCGCACTTGTCCGTCTTTTTTTTGGGATTATTGACTGTTCTCTCTTTTATGATATAAAAAATGAGTTTATAGAAATAAACACGAGGGTTATTTAAAAAGCCTGCGTGGTTCAGTGTCTGTCCCGCGGGTCGTAGGTTCGCCATCACTGTCCTAGGCGAATTAATTTCAGTATAGTGGGAACACCAACTGTTAGCATAAAAACAATCTGGAGTCGTAGTGACATAAATCTGATGAAGGACTCTAACGAACGTTGGCAGAACTGTTGAAACCGTCATCTGTAATGTTGGCTGCATTTCTCAGAGACACAGAATACTAGAAATAAAATATACAGTGTCATTATACAAAGCCGACGAACAAAATTAGTTTTTTTTTTCTTTTTTCTTCACTTCATGTCCGTCGTGCTGGTGTTCTTATTTTCCCTTCCTTTCATTCTTCACTATGTCTACAGTCAAACGTGTTCCAGTCGTTGTTTTAAGTCGGTCCGGTGTTCGCAATGCAGCAAACTTCACGCTATTTGTCTTTTGTTTAAGATCCGTTTACATTAATTAAGGAACTGACGTCTTGTACTGTAGTATTCAACTTTTTTCGAAGATTGCTTATTTGTTTGTATTACCATTCCGAGTACATCGCTCCGCATTTTGTCCGGATGCAAATCGCACTTTTAATAAAGCACACAAAAAACTTAAAAGTATATTAACCAAAAATTGTTTTTTTTAAACAAGCTCCTATCAGTTATTAATAAAAAAGAACTAAAAAGTTAAAAACAAAAATATTAGGAGCACTGTGGTTTGAATCTAATAAAAATAGAGAATAGTTACTTCTTACCACAACAAGTTTATTAGTGGATGTACATTTCGAGAGCTATGCTCTCATCTTCAGCAATACACTAAACTTGAGTTTAGTGTATTGCTGAAGATGAGAGCATAGCTCTCGAAATGTACATCCACTAATAAACTTGTTGTGGTAAGAAGTAACTATTCTCTATTTTTATTAAAAAGTTAAAGATAATTTTATTCCAAATCTTTGATTAACGTCTGGTTAGAACTCTTCAATAAATTAAATTATCAACCAATTTTTCAGACAATATCTATATTAACAAAAAATATAAAAAAATATAAAAAATATATTGTCTGAAAAATTGGTCGATAATTTTATTTTTTGAATAATTTTATTCCGATTAGAAATAAGTCATTTTATACGTACTTATCACAGTCTCGAGTTTTCAAATAAAAGCGTGTTACAATTTAATAGCAAGAGAGAAAAAAAGAGAGTGTAACACAAAATTTGAGACTGTAAGTATGTATAAAACGGCTGATTTCTAATCGGAATAAAATTATTTTCAACGTTTTAATTTTTTTTTTTATTAACAACTAATAAAAGATTGTTTTAAAAAAAATTGTTTCGTTTATATACCATTATAAATAATATAATTGTATAATTCACAGTCTCTTTTTTCGTCCATTAAAAAAGCTACTCTCTTGTAGTGTAAACGCGTCTTAATACACCCACACGTTAGTATTGTTGCAAAACTGTCCAAGTGCTGAATTACACGAAAGATTAAATTCTTGTTGTAAAGTCGTTTACTGTGCTCTACGTTTTAATTTGTTTCGTATTTAAGCTTGTTTGGCTCGTTGTTTCTTATTTAAACTTTTCACTTTTTAACCATTTGTGAACAATTCAGCGTTTAAAATGCATTTGTCTGGCTAAATGCCGCCTGACGGCGTATTATTTTTAAAAGGCGTTGTGGGAAAAACGAATTTCTTGTGAAGATATCCTCAACTTATTCTAAAAGGTTTTATTATTATGTCATTGTGACAGAGTAGGGAGTAGAGACTTTCATTTAAAAGTGCTGCCATTATAGCTGCGACACCCTGAATGATATGTCCCAAAACGGACAAATTTTCAAAAAATAATTTAGAATAAAATCCATTTTACTGTTCTTTGTGCTCAAATCCCGATTAAAACACTTTATCTTTGAGATGGGTAATTAAATAGGAATAATTAGAAAATTTCAAATAAATAAAATTGTCGACCAATTTTTCTCAGACCAATATATTGACAAAAAATTAAAAATATAACAAATCAATATAACACAAGATGACGTTTCGATCCGGATTTGGATCTTCTTCAGAAATATCTAAAAAATATAAAAATTAATTTGTATTAAGCTATTTATTATCTAAATTAGATAATAAATAGCTTAATACTAATTAACAGACTAACAGACATTCTAAATCGAAATTAGATAATAAATAGCTTAATACTAATTAATTTTTATATTTTTTAGATATTTCTGAATAAGATCCAAATCCGGATCGAAACGTCATCTTGTGTTATATTGATTTGTTATTTTTTTTAAATTTTTATCAATATATTGGTCTGAGAAAAATTGGTCGACAATTTTATTTATTTGAAGAGTTCTATTCAGACGTTAATCAAAGATTTGAATAATTAGAAAATGTTGTGACCAACTTTTATAAATTAGATTACAGTGGTATTTGGGTCCATTGTTTGTCGGTTTAGGGGTTGTGGTAAACATAATGTCATATATCATTCCTAAACCCTTCATATCCACGTCATTGTTTACAATACAAATTAATGAAAAATAGTGTCCGAGCGAATTTCGCCTTCAGTCTGTTTCGGCCGAAACCGAAACTTCATGTTTTTGTGGGAAAAATAAAGTAAACATTATCATAGTCAGTCTTTAGTTTTATTTTTAAATTAATCACATATTAATCATTCAATCTCTGATATATTAACTTATCATATCATATTATTACCCCCCCTTATTTTAAAAAGCACAAATAAATATACTTTTACCATTCCAACCCACAAGTGGGGAATGGTACTACTAGCTTAGGTCAAATATCACTTTTCAAAAATTTTACAATATCTTTCCGTTTTGAGGTCCCCCGAATCCAAAAAAACATATTTTTGAAAAAACTTTGTGCGTCTGTTAGTCAGTGAACACGATACAGGTCAAACGGATGAGCGGATTGAAACCAAATTTTGGGAGGATGTTTGGTATGCAAATATTAAGAGCCCTATTGTTTTTGGGGAAAAATTGTATCTATTCAGTCTGGTTTTGAAAAATTCACAAAAATTCTAAACTCGTAGTCGAAATTTAACAGAGACTCGTATTCAGCAAAAAGAAATTGAGATAAGGTCACGTAGGTGTTATTTACTTAAATAAAACGTTATGTTTCAAATCACCGGCGACGATTACAGCGTGTTACAGCTTGAAAAAATAGGTAAAACATTTGAATTAGTATACATGTTTGTAGTACCGAAATTCCCGGGAAATAGGTTTCATTTCCCGGTACTGAAGGCGATAAAATTTTCCGGGGATTCCCGGGAAATTCGGTACCGGGAATTCCCGGGACCAATCCCTTTGAGTGAGTAGCAACCCTATGTGCGGTAGCCTTAAGAGTATTCGTCCCTGCAAATACCCCCTGCACCCTTCATCTCAAATCTTTTCCCCTCGCCTAAAAACGGTTCGCTCTCTCCCGACGCTATTTTTAAAGCTAGAGGGTTCTGGTAAACGCCAAATGAAAGACAAAGAATCAGACTACAGATCCTTCAGGCGAATTTTTTGAAAAAAAATTCCTGAAAAAACTTACAACCTTTTGAAAAAAATAATAAGCTACGTAATATTTCACACGTAAGCGAAACTGTTTTTCAAAAAATTCGCCTGAAGGATCTGTAGTCTGATTCTTTGTCTTTCATTTGGCGTTTACCAGAACCCTCTAGCTTTAAAAATAGCGTCGGGAGAGCGCGAACCGTTTTTAGGCGAGAAGAAAAGATTTGAGATGAAGGGTGCAGGGGGTGTTTGCAGGGACGAATACTCTTAATGAAAAACTTTCCAACTTTATTTCCTATTTTCTCCACCTTGTGCGCTTCGATAGTTTCGGCTATCTCCTCCGAACAGACGCACGAAGCGAACAGTGAAACCAAATATAAACAAGATGCAAAGCATAGTTCAATAGTATATGGGTACGTCGAGAGCATAAACAATTCATTGTTGAAGCTCGCATTGTGCATATGCAATAATGCAATCTATGCATCTGTCGAAGCTGTGTGCGGCGGTTGAACGCAGCACACTATGTCAATACGTTCAATAATAATAAATCATAAAAATATCTGAACTATGTAGACAGATGCATTGTTGCTCTTGTAATGCATTTGTGTAAAGGTCAGATCGTTGAAAACTCAATGTTTTGTCGTAGTATATTTTAATAAAAATCTAAATTTTCAAGTGCGAATAGCGTTAGTCATTCATAAACTCGCTTTGTCTGCACGGAATCTGTTTTTTGTATCAGTCGTACAGCCTGAACGGCTTAACCGATTTTAAAAAACTTGATCTTTAGGCGCGACTTCACTCAGATCTTTTTTCAGATGGAAGTAACGTTCAGTACAATCTATATTTTATTTATGCAGTTTTAGGCCAGTAAAAACATTTTCACAAAATTGCAAAAGGGTGCAAATTTGATGGAACATTTATATAAGTGTGATACACAAATCTGTCAAAATTTCATCTTCGTACGATGACTGGAATTTGTTAAAAAGTGTTAAAAACTGTGTTTTATCAGTTTTTTGCTTGTATCTCCAGAACAGTTAGAACTAGGCGTATTTTTTATTGATAATATTGTAAAAAAGACAGTGATTCGCAAAGAAGTCTTTAAAAATAATTCTCCATCTATTGTAAAAAATTAATAAAAATTATTTAAGTAGAGAGATTGAACATTTCCACGGCTAAGAAAATGTCTAAAAACCACCAACATTTAAAATTGTCAGTTATTCGAATTTTTCTATTTTTATTGGTTTTTAAAAATCGGGACGAAACTGTCTTCTTATCCGCTCCAAGTTCTGTTAACTTTCGAATTAGTGAAAAAGTACATGTTTCAAAATAAAAACAGTATAGGTATAAAAATTGGTTGTCTGTACAGTCGGTTTACGGACGATAGTTTTACGTGATAACGTATTCCGTAATACATAACCTAAATTTTAGTAGCTGTCAAACTTGGGCCGAAGCATACTGCGCTCTCGCTTGTACGCACAGGGTCAGGCGGAACGTTACACTTTTTCGTGCGTGCAGCTGGTGTTTCATCAATTTATAAGACGTTATCACGTCAAAAATTCTTAAAATTTTTTAAAATGTTTTTTTATGAAGTAAAATTTAAAAAAATCATAAACAATATACAAACATAATATTATAACACAACAGTACCTACGTAGTAAAAACAAAACAATTTTTTCTCTTAACTTGCGTGGTTCTTGGATTTATCGGGTTTTGCTTGAAAGTCTCCACTTTAACACCCGTTTTTATGGGATTTATCGGGTATTGCTTCATTCTGAATACACAGATCGATAAAGCTCTTTAAAATTAACTAGAATAATTGATATAGGTATAACTCAAAAACGAAAAAAAAGGGCTTAATCGGGTTTTGCATGGTTGCTCCTCAATTGGTGTTGATTTTGGATAAAAAAAATCTATGCCGAATATTTTAACTGGTAAATGTAGTTCAAAAATAAATTAAAGCTGACTCAGTTATACTTTTAAATTGCACAATGCACATGTTAGCAAAACCGCCATTTTGTCGACATGGTTTGTCACTGCGACCGGCGTTTTTTTTTTAATTTAAATAACTGTTTTAACGTCTGTTAATTTGTGGGTATATTTAGAGTCTTTCTACACATCTAATTCTACAAACAGTTCCCCACATAAGGCGTTCGCATATTATTATGCAAGCACATTATGATAATCGCTCGGTTCAGAACGGCGTACATAATGCACACATGGTCGATCCCTTGATTTGGTATCATGGCCACCTTTGATACTGTGAAGTCGAGCTAGCAGCTACAATAGGTGAACCAGTTAACTACTTACAGCGTTGCAGTGCACAAAGTGTTAAGTTCTAAAGTTAAGTAGAGTCTGCATATAACTAACAAAAGCCTGTGCATGTTTACTCTTGAACTTCCAGTATAACATATATAACCTAACTTTTAACTTTGTACACATATGTGTACATAGTTTGCTACAATAGAGGTCGTTGGTCAGTGGCGTGCGCTGTATTTTTGATGAGAAACATCTTTGCGTTTGGATTGCAGTAAAAACGTCCAAGCGTCGCGACGCTCTGATGCCGTCGCGTTACGTTTAATTTAGTTATTAGGATTTCGTTAGATGACCCACTTCAACCTACCCGTAGCGTCTTACCCACATTTACGTATAATAGATAGTTTTGTAACCGCCTAGCAGACATTTAGACTCGACTAAATGATCGAGTTTCTTTACAGTGTAAACTCCATTTAACGTCACTCGATATAACGACAAACTCCTTAAAACGTCGAACTCTAGTTGGTTTACCTTGTTGCTCATACAATGATACACACGACAGTACTTGTTTGTTATTTTGTTGCTTTGTTGTCGATATCATGCGTATATGAAAATTTTAAGAAATTCGTTCTTTTGTTTGTTGGAATTATCTTTCATATGTTTAGCTCAGCCGTAATGTGTGATAGTATGAATGTTAGTTGGTCAGTTGTAAATTTTATATATTATGAGTAGATACATATTAAATTAAAAAAATATTAATGGATTATTTCTTCTGTCCGTTAAACGACAACTCTCAATGACACAAAAAGTGCACAGTCCCTTGAGTGTCGCTATATAGAGTTTACTTTGTATTTTTTATTTTATTAAATACTCAATTTGAGGACTCAAGGTCTGTTTTTGCAAATAAAAATTCACAAAGTTAAACTAAGCTAGGCCCCACTACCCTTCAATCAAGTCTTAGATTTTGTGTTCAGACGTTGCAAAAGAAGCTGTCCCAAATACCTGCCCAAAAATGTTTGATAGCTCTCCTACTAATGTGCCTGACATTTAGTGTTATCTATGCATGGCGGCTCATCCTTACATTATTGACTTTTAGATAGGTTACTACACTAGATGTGTTTATATTTATTACTGTTTATCAACCAAAAAATTGGTTGTCTGTAAAGTCGGTTTACGGACGATAGTTTTACGTGATAACGTATTCCGCTCGAAAATCATATTTAATAATACATAACCTAAATTTTAGTAGCTGTCAAACTATATTTTTACCGACTAATAATTTGATCAACCAAAGCAAAATACATATTTTTAAGCAATTATAGTATATATTTGTTAACAAACCGTATAATTTATCTGCTGTTATGAAATGCATCCATTATCGTGCGTTCAGTTATACTTTGGCTTGGATGAATCGGTAATAATTATATGACACGAAAAATATTCGTGCAAAAACGAACAAATAACGATGTATTATCTAAAAAATTGCTTTAAAAATTTTATAATTTATGACATTTTTATTAGGTATCTTGATTTTAAGTCTTAATTTCCACGGTTTATAAAACAAAGGCCATCTGTCAGATGTAGCTTTCGCTGGAACAGCCGAAAAAAATGTTGAACGTACACTACTCTCTGACGTCACGCGAGAAGAGTGAAATGCCTACAAGCCGACGCCGATCGTGCTTCTCTATCGGTTATACTGCGCTCTCGCTTGCACGCACAGGGTCAGGCGGAACGTTACGGCGTTACACTTTTTCATGCGTGCAGCTGGTGTTTTCATCAATTTATAAGACGTTATCACGTCAAAAATGTGTTCTCTCTTGGTCCGTTCTTATTTACCTAGACGAGTTGCAGCTGAGACGTGCAGAGTTTGGTGTGTTTAAATGCAGGCCAGCTGGGAGTTTTGGTAGCTGTTCTGTGTTTCATAATGGTGAATATATGCAGATTTGTGGTATTCAAAACAGCAACAGCAGCAGCGTCGTGACATTTGTTTTGAAATTACTGTGTTTACGTGAAAAATACACAACACAAAGTGTTGGATACATTCAAAATCCAAACATAACAAATGAGTTTTTGTTTTATTCTTAGTTGAACTCAGGGCGGATAAAGGTAAAGGCGCCGCATCTGTGTATATTGGAGAGGAACAATTTTTGTAGGTTTGGCCGCTAGAAGGATACGAAAGGACCAAACGTCAAAGTGAAACTAAACAAAATATAAACTATTTTTGAAATGTCTTGAATAATATATCAAAAAATAGTTTAATTGAAAACATATAAAAATTATTTAAAAGGATATAATAAAAATGTACTGAAGTAATTTCTTATACTAAGAACGATTCTTAAGGCACACGAGGCTGATTTTTCCGCTGGAATTACTGCTGGGACTTGGGCTGCCTACGAGGATGGAAAAGACGTCACAACTGGCTCGCATGTGCGGTCACAAGATGAATGTCAAAATTAAGACTTAAGCTATTTTTCGTGCTTGCTTGTCTGCTTGTTTTGAGCAAGAACCAAGAAACAGTATCTTGTCACAAGGGTGACATGGGAAAACCAAGGGCGTAGACGGGGAGGGGGTAAATGATGTAATTACTCCCCCTAGGATCATAATAATAGAAAAATAAACAAAATAATAATAATACGAATACGTGGCTAAAGCTTAAAATTTAGAAATAATTGTTGAAAAAAAAATGTAAAATTAGTTTGGGAATTAATATTTTTCTTGATACTTTCCTTCGTGATATAAAAACTTTAAAAAAATATTGATACATTTTGCTTTCCCTCCCCCCAGAAAAAAAATATCTACGCCCTTGGGGAAAATGCCAATAAACAAACATGGCGTCATAGTGTGTGTTCTGTTCAGAGATAATAAACGTTCGCTTTTGTTAACATTAGAACTGTCACTGTGCGCGCACCAGACCCAGCTTCAAAAACACGCATCGTGTGAAGCGAACACATAAAACCCATCACGAAACTCAGCGCCACAGCACGTTTAAAACCTAGCAGTCAAATCTGGCGGCAAAACCAGCCTCGTTTGCAGCGACCTTTATACTAAATTGTTCAATGTTCAGAACAGCGCTACATGTGGCACTTTTACACACTTCGATAAACACCGATTTTTGTGCCGCACGCTTTGTTTTGCAGGCCGTAGAGATTCATCTAAACATTAATTATACTCCATGAATGAACTCTTTAAGAATCAAAGTGATAATATTGTAACAAAACTATTCTTGTTCGTGGTGGAAAATATTTATTTACAATAGTGAAACGTTAACAAAACAAATAAACAAACAACTAAAAGTGCTTTTCTATAACGCAACAAAAACAAAACAACAATTCTAATTAATAAAATAAAATAATAAGTAATGAAGAATACAAAGTCTCTATGTACACAAAAACATTATACAACTATATACACAAGGTTATTTATATTGATCCAGTTTTATATAATTTCAATCAGTGGTTTATTAACCACACTGCACTTGTATTTATTTCGTACACTATTATTTACACAGTTCATTTATCTATTTATCTCAGCAGTTATGTCACAACTATTTGTCGATTGTTAACTCGATGAACTGACTGTCCAGTGTCCGTCCACTGAGCTATTGCGGTGGTATATATATGCGCTGGATAGTTCATTCTTTTTCTTGCATTCGTTGTTGTCTGGAATTTGACAACAAAGCCTTTTTTACCTACGCATATTGTTATTGTTTGAACAATCAAGCCGATTGTTGTTCCACAACAATCAGTGTGTCATTATTGGAATAATAATTTGTTGCCCCATAACAATCTGTGTATCATTTTCAGAACAACAAGCCGATTGTTGCCTCATAACAATCTGTGTATCATTTTCAGAACAACAAGCCGACTGTTGCCCCACAACAATGTGTGTGTCATTGTTAGAATGACGAGCCGGATGTTGTCTCACGAAATTCTTTGTCGTCGCCTGCTGGGGGTCACCGTTACAATATTTATGTATTGAAGTGTAACTTCTTATGCGAGCTCGGCATAGCCCACCAGAAATTGACCTGGAGCTTGTAATAGTGGTATGCAATATGATTGAAGTGAGAATTTACACTGCTATTAATTTTTACTCATTTTCTAACAAATGTAACCTGACAAGTTAAAGTAAAACACAAAATTGAACAGCGCTGTTAATTTTAAAATTGAGTATACAGAATAGCGCCATAAGTATATCTATTTGTTTTTTACTTGCGTCGAGCAATGAAGTATGAAAAACATCACCATGGTGATTATATATAATGATCACCACGTCGCGTCACGTTTATAATGACGGAACATTTTTTCAAATTAAAATTAAACCCAACGATGAAGATAATAAAAATTCATAACTCGATTAGTTCAACATTTTGTTCTTTGAAATGTTTAAATTTTCCGAGAGAAAAACGCTTTGTAATGGCGACATAAAATTAAAGAATAGAAATTAGTATTACACGGATATAATGTTTGCCAGAAAATATTTTCATGAAAATGAGTTTTGAGGTAATAATTTTTCGGGAAAATAAAAAAAGTCGGAGTTATATACTGCAGGGCTGGTGGGTAGTGAATGATTTATATAGGTCTAGCGTATCCAGAGTTGCACATTTCCACCCCTTGTCTCATTCCTACTATTGTTTGTGTGGACCGTTATATTAATTTTGTTTTTCTCATTTGTTTCAGAAGAGAAAACAAACGACAAACGTGCCAGCATATATACCCACTAACACATCGGTTACGATAACGTTTTGATATTATTACATTTTGGCCAACATTTGAATATTTGAATTTTTAAAGGTAAGAATTGGCTTCATGCCAACTTTTCGTCAACTATTAATTTTAAGAATTTCTTTATTTTGATGTATAAATAGTAAATATTAATTGAACTTGATTGCCTTTCCGTAAGAACTGATAATCTCTTTAGCGAAACTCGTCATAAAGAGTTTTTGTTTATTAGACCAGTCAAATGAGGATGATTTGACCCCAAACATTTCCGCAAAAGAGTACAATTTTGAGGAACGTTTATATCAATATGATACAATCTGTTAAAATTGCACCTTCGTGCGATGGCTGAAACTTATTAAAAAAACGTTAAAAAAGAGTTAAAAAACTGTGTTTCATCAGTTTTTTTGCTTTTATCGTGTCAAAAAACAAAGAAACACGTTTTCTCCCAAAATGGGGCTCGAATCCACGACCGTGCGGATTACGAGTATCATGCGTTAGCCAAACTTTCTTATTCTACCAGTCTCTTGTTCATTCATTAATTTGAAAAAAAAAAACATTAATTGTTTTTCGATAATTATTTCTAAATCTACTTCTAAAATTATCTCTAAATAATGTAGTGTCCTGAAGACGACCTTACATATTATGTGTACAACATTTCAACTCAATCGTTGTACGGGAAGTGGATCAAACTTCAATTACTAAAGTAGTTCAACCATACATACAAAGAGAATTTCGAACTGACAAAAAATCATTGAAAAATACTCTTCAAATCATTACATAGTATTACAAAAATATTTTTTTTAATAAATTAACATCTGATTATATTCTTCAAGAAATTCGACTAAATTTTAAGACAACATATTAAAAAAATTAATTAATAATCCAATTGATGTTTCGATCCGTATTTGAGTCTTCCTCAGAATAATACTTGAACTAAAAAAACTATAATTATTAATCACTTTTTTTAGCTCAAGTATTATTTTGAGAAAGGTTCAAATCCGGATCGAAACGTCAATTGGATGATTAATTATTTTTTTTTAATATAGGTAGGTATTCAAATCTTTGATTAACGTCTGATTAGAACTCTTCAATATATTATCGAGCAAGTTTTCAGACAAATATATTAACAAAAAAATAATAATTAATACATTAACTTTTCGGTCCGGATTTGGAACTTCTTCAGAACTGATCTAAAAAATATAAAAATTAATTAATAATTAGTATTGCGTGAAAATTTACTCGAAAATTTTATTTGTTGCAATTTGTGATCGACATGTATACGTATTTAATATGACGACTTGTACCAACCTACTTGTTGTCGGTAATGTTGGTATTATCATTGTAGTGTTATAAAAGGATTACGTCGTGTTTTATTACTTTAATATGTCCTTTTTCGTTGCTGTTTACTCTTTCCTCTTTCGGATTATCCTTAAAGGACCTACGCGACCCCGTATCTTGGCACTTATAACGTTATTATGTTGGCAACAGTGACGACTATAATACCAACCTAACGTAATGCGTTGTACATGCAAATGGCCCATGTACGATTGCATGAAAAATAAATACGCTTACTTTTGCATCTCTCGCCTTTTTAACTTTTTGATTTGTTGTTTTGAGGTTAAACTTTAAACCGTTTGTTTCTTTTCTTGTGATTTAATTTTAAACTCTCTTGAATAATATTTTTTAATTTCTTTGTTTTATAATATGAGGTTTTTGTTTCGTTTATGATGGTGATAATATCGATGTTAGTATCAACTTGATTATAAGTTTACTACAATGTAACTTTTTTTAAAGTGTAGAAATAATATTTATTTAGTTTTAAAAAATTATTATTTTTATGTGTAAATTATATACTGTTACCATTCCAACCCACAATGATACCTACTAGTTTAGGTCAAAAATCACTTTTCAGAAAATATCTTTTCGTTTTGATGCCCTCCGAATCCAAAAAACTCTGCGTCTGTTTGTTTGTGAGCACGATACAGGTCAAATAGATGAACGAATTGTAACCAAATTTTGGGAGGATGTTTGATATGAAAATATGAAGAGTTTTATTGTTTTTTTGGGGAAAATCGGAGTATGCGCAAGAGTATTCTATAAAGTTGTTTTTTATATAATAATGGTATACTTTTCATAACGGTTTATTATTCTATTTATTTTTTCAAGAAAGTCTTGTTTTTTCAAAACTGTAGTTTCAGAAATATATTGAAAAAAAACAACTGTTATTTTGTTTTGTAGATCTGTCAGAAAGCAATTAGCTTAGCATGCTTTGATTAATTTTTACACGACGTGGAACATATTATGTAGATAACCGTGCCAACGAATAGCAAATTTCATTTTTAAATCTAGCTATTGCCCGCGTCACGATAACAGAAATTTTATTTTCTTTACTATACTATATCAAATGTCAATATTTTTGAAGTTTTTCTTTAAAGTGTATCTAGAAATCATATTTTGTTTAGTTTTAAAAGATAATTATTTTTATTTCTAAATATACTGTTAATGTTTTATTGGTATGTTTGCGTCAATATATTTTAATTTTTAGTTTGATATATGCTTTTTTAACTAACAAATACCAGTTATTTTGGATTAAAAATTTAAATTATTTTTAATGTCAAAAAAGTCGGCACTATGCGGTTTTGATCGAGCACTAGTCAGTTTTTTTTTTTAAATCACTTGAAAACATTGCATAGAGAAAAATTAAAAATATATGTCAGTTTAATTGAAAACGCATGACATTGAGTGCTTTTAACGACAGTTTAAAAAACATATAACCTGGTGTATGATTTGAAACTAGCCTGAGCTTTAACATTATACGCACTCAATATGGTATCCGTACAAAAAAAGCTTACAAATAAAATTATAGTCCATAAAAACACGCTTTTATATAGTAATGCAGTCTAAAAAGTAAAAAATGATTTTAAATACCTATAATGATTTTGTTCAACAGCGTTAGGACGTTCCCAAACTAGACATAATTTATTTTTTTGAATAAAATTAATTATTTGTTACACAGCGATCAGGAAGCAAAATCCAAACACATGACCTTTATAAGTTAAAACCTAGCAATATCCAAAAAATTTAAGCCAGTTGGGCGACGGGACCATTCCAACTTAAAAAATATTGACATTTGATATAGGTAGTATTATAATAAAGAGAATAAAATTACTGATATCGCGTGAGGTGACGCGGATAATGACTAGTATTCAATGTGATATTTGCTATTCGTTGCCATGGTTACCTACATAATATGTTCCACGTCATGTAAAAATTAAACAAAGCATGCTTAACTAGTTTATTTCTGACAGATCTACAAAACAAAAGAACAGCTGAATGTTTCTTATTTTCAAAATATTTCCGAAACTATAAAATTTCTAGAAAAATTTTTGACGAAAATTTGTTGAAAAAATAAATACCATTATTCAAATCTTTGATTAACGTCTGATTAGAACTCTTCAATAAATAAAATTATCGACCAATTTTTCAGACAATATATTAACAAACAATATAAAATTAATACATTAACGTTTCAATCCGGATTTGGACCTTCTTCAGAATTGATCTAAAAAATATAAAAATAATTAATAATTAAATATAATTCGCTTTTTTATAGATTTTTTCAAAATTAATTATGATTATCAAAATAATGAAAAAATAATAACAAACAATTTTTTATTAAGTAGTCATGGAAATAATAATTTGTGAGTACCTAAAAAAGAAAGAAAAATTATTAAAAACAAAAATTATTTCAATATAATATTATATATATTACTTAAATTTTCTGTATCTAATTGAGCATTGAGAGAATTTTTATTTGATTTTATATGTAACATTTCCGAAATATTTCTTTTAAAAAAATTAGTTTCATTATCTAAAATTTTAATATTATTCCAATTAATTTTGTGGTCAAGTTCTAATTTGTGTTTAGTTATTACATTGTGTTTGTCAGGCATTAATTTGTGATTATTTTGATGCTCTTTTATTCTTGTTTTAAGAGCTCTTTTAGTTTGACCAATATAATTCTTAGCACAATTTTCACAATTAATTTTATATACAACATTATGCTTTTGAAATTTATTAATTTTATCTTTTCCCTTTTTAATAATTTTATCAAGTTTCTTATTAACATTAAAAACAGTTTTTATATTTAAATTTTTAAGAAATGAACTAAATTTTATTGAAATATTTTTGAAAAAAGGAATTACTATAAAAGGACAATCAACATTATTAACATTGTTTTGTGCATTATGACTTTTTGTTAATTTATTAATTCTAATTTTGATAAATTTATTTATAAATTTGAGAGGATAAGAATTGGCAAGTAGAATTTGACGAACTAAATTAAAATTATTTAAGTGAAATTTTGGTTTAGATAATAAAATAGATTTATCAATAAGATTATAAACCATAGCTATCTTTTGATTTATTGGATGATTAGAATAAAAATTTAAAACTCTACCAGAACTAGTTGGTTTATTAAACCAGTTAAATTCAACATTACCGTTATTATTAATAATTAGTGTATCTAGAAAACTAATTTGATTATTATTTTCTATTTCATGAGTGAATTTAATTTTAGGGTGAAAATTATTAAATATACAAATCATATAGTTTATTTTATCTTTAGGAATAATGCAAAAAATATCGTCAACATATCTGTGATAGATAATAGGTAGAAAATTAAGATTACCAAAACATTGTTTTTCTAAATCTCTCATAACAAATTCAGCAAAAATTGGAGACAAAGGAGAACCCATAGGAGTACCATCAATTTGTTGATAGCATTTATTATCAAATAAAAAATATGTGGAATTTAAAATTAAATTGATGGCTATAGTTAATTCATTCCACGGAATGTTACAATGTGGACTTATAATATTCCAACGCGATTTAATACTGTTAATAATAAGTTCATTTGGTATATTAGTAAATAATGATGTAACGTCGAGTGATATCATGATATGATCTTTTGGAATAATGACATTTTTGATTTTATTAATAAATTCATAGGAATTTATTACAGAATGGTTAGTTTCTTGTAAACCGTTAGATAAAATTTTATGTAAAAAAGCAGCTAAGTGATGTAGAGGACTACCAATGGATGACACAATCATTCTGTAAGGAACATCTTTTTTATGTATTTTTGGTAAAGCATAAGCGCGTGCTAAATTGGCTGAAGTTATAAATAACTTTTTAAAATCAATGTTATCAATATATTCATTAGATATCCATCTTTTAAGTAATGTTTTTTGTTTATCAATAATATTATTAATAGGATTTCTTTTAGTTAGTAAATAAGTATTTTTATCTAATAACATTTCATTAACTTTTTCTAAATAAGTAGTCCAATTAACTGCTACAGTTACATTTCCTTTATCAGCTTTAGTAAATAATATATCAGAATTATTTTTAATAAAATTTTGAGTAAAGTTAATATTACGTTCAATTTGTTTTTCAATAAAGCTTTTATGTATTATCTTTTTTTGTTTCTTTGATTGTTCAATTATAAAATCAACAGTCTTATGTCTAATTTCGTTATGTAATGTTATTGGAATTTTATAAAGACTTGATTCAACACATTTGATAAATTCAATTTGAGCATTTTTATCTAAAATATCACGTTTTAAGCTAAATTTACCTCCAAGAGATACTATATCAACAACTTCATTAGGTATAATTTTATCAGAGAGATTAACAAACCACTTTTTTCTAAAATCAACATAATTATCATAATAACCATTTTTTTCTTTATATAATGAATCTAATTTTTTAATTTTATTATTTTGAATTTTATCATAAAATTTATTGAGTTTAATTTGCTGTGTGTGATAAAATTTACAATAAACATCATGTGGCAGTGTACTTTCAATAACGAATTCTAAATTCATTAATTTCTTTTTTAAAAAATTGATTTTAAAATGTAAATCTTTAATTTCTAGATTTAATAAATTAATTTGTAATTTTGACAATTTACGTTGAAATTTATTTTTAACTAATTGACTATTAAAATTAAAATGTCGTAAATTTTTAACAATATGTTGTCAATATTTAGGTAATAAATCCATTTTTCTACATTTTATAAGGAAATCTAAATGTGAATCTGTTTCTTTATATTTTCGAGCATAATTCATCCAATCTTTTAAATTTATTCTTGTTTTATTATCATAAATATTAAATAGAAAACCACTTATCTGTTTAGACATTATAATTGGTCTAATGTCACAATATTCAAATCTTTGATTAACGTCTGATTAGAACTCTTCAATAAATAAAATTATCGACCAATTTTTCAGACAATATATTAACAAACAATATAAAATTAATACATTAACGTTTCAATCCGGATTTGGACCTTCTTCAGAATTGATCTAAAAAATATAAAAATAATTAATAATTAAATATAATTCGCTTTTTTATAGATTTTTTCAAAATTAATTATGATTATCAAAATAATGAAAAAATAATAACAAACAATTTTTTATTAAGTAGTCTGAAAAATTGGTCGATAATTTTATTTATTGAATAAATACCATTATATTATATAAATTAGCGGAAAAAATTAAAGGATCAAAAAAAATTTCCAAATTTTTCGAGGTTTTTTAAGTGGCTGTATTTCCCTTAAAAATTGTCGTACTGAAATTTTAAAAAAAGGATTTTAAAGCTCAAAGTTTCTAGTTTTGAGATCTTATGATGAAAAATGTTTTCAAGCAACGTGTTCCGCTAAATCCTAATGAATACCGAAGAAAAAATTTTTTTGAAATTTTTTCGGTTCCTTTTTTTGGTCTACGAACTTGGAAAAATTTTTTCCAACTTAACCACTATATGGATCGAATAACTTGTTCATTCAGCTTTAATTTGCTTTTTTGAAAAATTCGATACGACCACTTCTCTCTGAGATATCGAACTTTGAATGGAAAAGGATCTTTTTGTCTTTAACCTTCAATATCTCAGCAGCCGCTGATCGCACAAGAAAATTAAGGAGGGTTTTGAAATCTTGAATAAATTTCCCACAAAAATGAGCTACGGTTTTGTGAAAAAAAAATGTTTTTCATTCTTTACATTAATTTGAAAAATCAAGAAAAAGAGGGCTTTTAGTGGCTTTTGGGATAATCAGGCGCTAAGTTGGAAATATTAAGAAAACCAGTAATGTTAAGTGTGCCTTTTACAGTTCAATATACCCACAAAAACCTCTCAAAGTTTCGATTTAATCCATCGAGTCGTTTTTTTGTTTTATTCGATCGAATTTTTGAAAAACAATTAAAGGATCACGGTTTTGACTTTAAATGATCTTTAACAAAATGCAAAAAAAAATGTTTTTTTCAGTTTTTTTATGCATTTTTATTGGTAAAAATGTTTAAATTTATGCATTAGAGCGTGCACTTCTGCAAATTTTTTTTCGCATAAATTTAAACATTGTACATACTGATAAAATCTTATCAGTTCTGAAAAAACGTATACTGATAAAATCTTATCAGTTCTGAAAAAACGTAAGTGCGGGATCTTTGTATATTACACGTAATACATTCTTAAGTTATCATTTACTCTACATTGCACCACCATAGTTCTGTGACAAACCGTTATAGTGGAAATGCATAAATCAGTTGGCAATGATGGATACGTGCTCATACAATTATAGATACGTCATCGTGAAACATAGTTAATGTGACACACCTGTGATGGACTGCACGGCCCCACTATTTCCCATTAGAGGTCCTCCATGAACCCTTCGTAACAAAACACGAAAAAAAACACTTCAGCGCTCATTGTATGCTTGCGTTTATGCATATGCAATACGGTTCGGAAATAACTGAGAGTGACTCATCCTTATAGTACGGTTCGCTTAACGAAGGTGTTTGGTGCGGAGAGTGGGGGGTGGCGCAAAGTATCCCATAAGGTTTATGCGGGGTCCTTTACACAATAAATTAAAATGGGGAATTATAAAACGGTCGAATAAAAAAAAATTTGGTGACTGATGATGAGATACTGTTTTAATAACTTGAGATATTAAAATAATAGTTGGGTGACTAAATTACTAAGTGGGCGACTAAAGTACTAAGAGCGACTAGAATGCCTTCGGTAATTTTGAAGCAGATATTTTCTTTTGTTTTTACTTTTTATTTTTTTTTTCACTTTGAGACTACAACTTAAAACTCACATTTTCATGAAGATTGAACACCACCGCTTTTTTTGATAAAGGGGTATGCAAATTGTCTCACAGTGAAACGCGATGGGGCAAAGGTGGAGTTTTTAAAAAATAATTCCGGGGTGAACGATAAACGGGTATGCGAATTGTAATTCCGGGGTGAACGATAAAAGGGTATGCGAATTGTCTCGCAGTGAAACGGGAAGGGGCAAATGTGGAGTTTCTAAAAAAACAATTCCGTGGTAAACGATAACGGGGTATGCGAATTAAATAGTTAATTGTTTGAATTGAACTGTGTTTTCTAAAAATTGTATATTTAATTGACAGTCAATTAAATATATATTTTTTAGAAAACGCAGTTCTATTCAAACAATTACCTAACTATTAACAAAATGCCGCTCAGAATAAATAAATCACTTGCCAAATTTTGAAAAAAATGCAGGACGTAACGTTGACACTCAAACAATTATTAGGTCGCTCAAATATTATGAAGTTTCCCATTTTGTATTTTAAGTAACTCAAATGGATGTTTGCAAGTTGCTGTTCTGTGGATTTCTCGTCACGCGCAGTCAGTCGCTCACTTAGTAATTTAGTCACCCAACTATTATTTTCTCGTCACGCGCAGTCAGTCGCTCACTTAGTAATACAGTAACCCAAATTGATTATTTTTGTCACCCAAAATTGTAATTTACAGTCACTCGTTTAAATACTACCCAATTAAAATTCCATTAATATTTTTACGAGCTCTTGGATTTGGTAAACACGTGACGCGGAAATTACAAGGATCAGTTTATAATCATCCGTATAATTTTAAATGTTGGCGATTTATTCTTCGCACCTATACCATTTATTTTAGTCAACCTGTATAAGGAGAATATGTTTGATATGTATAAAAATAAAATCTGTAAAAATTTTATATGTGGTGAAAATTTATCGATAGTCTAGACTTCAGACGAAGAAAAACGTGTTGAAAACGGGAACATCTGTTATTTCAATATTGAAGAATTTTAATATTAGATTCTCTATAAGAAAAAGTTATTTTATATCCTCCAGTAATACTGGAAATAGTTTTTTCAACACGTTTTCACTCAAAGACTAGCTATTTTCGAAATATGCAGATTCGCAGGGTTACACAAATTATACAAAGTTTGACTCGATACGCAAAGACGGATGTCAGATTGCTACTTTTATTATTATATTATTACAACCCGTCCGGTCCGGCTTTGCCCGAATTTGTAGATTGCCACCGTTTTTTCGTCGACTTACATTTCAAAATTAATGTCCATAAAAAGTGCTTTTATTTTAACGTGATAATATAATATAGTCTATATGTTCATCCTGAAGGTTCATTCTAAATATTGGTGAAAACATTTTTGAAATCGGATGAGTAGTTTCGAAGATTACCTCCTACATCCAAACTTACACAAACTTTGCCTCTTTATAATATTAGTATAGATTACTCTCCGAGCCATGAAAAGGGACAGTAGGCTATTTTGGATGGTTCTGCAACCTTCAACACCGACACGAACCATTGTAGAACCATTGTCGTATACTCGAGTCGGTGTCGGTTGCAGAATCATGAAAAATAGCCTACCAGGGACGTTATTTGGATCATGTTTGTATAGATGTGCATTTGCTTGGCTGTGACGTCATAGCTCTTTAGTTTGTGGACTGATTTTGATGCGGTTTTGACGTGATAACGTCTTACAAATTGATGAAACACCGGCTGCACGTACGAGAAAGAGTAACGTTCCGCAAGCGAGAGCGCGATATAAGCGATAGTCTCTCTCTTCTCGCGTGACGTCAGAGAGTAGTGTGCGTTCAACATTTTTTTCGGCTGTTCCAGCGAAAGCTACATCTGACAGATGGCCAGATAAATTATACGGTTTGTTAACAAATATATAATATAGGTATATACATTCTTTTAAATGTCTTTTATAATTGCTTAAAAATATGTATTTTGCTTTGGTTGATCAAATTATTAGTCAGTAAAAATATAGTTTGACAGCTACTAAAATTTAGGTTATGTATTATTAAATATGATATTCGAGCGGAATACGTTATCACGTAAAACTATCGTCCGTAAACCGACTTTACAGACAACCAATTTTTTTCTGTACGTTAGAACATTTTTGCGTAAAGCTTAGAGGATACTAAAAAACTAATTACACGTAAGGTATAAAATGATAAACATTTTACTATTTTTTGGATAAAAGTTTACAAAATTACACATCGTTGTATTCAGAAAAAAAACTCTGTGAGACTAAATTAAAAAAAAATAATATGCGAGCATTTAAAACAAAAAAAATGAGTGTCGCTTTACGTTAAAAAATTAAAATTAGGATCTTTTTGCAGTATTTATTAAATTTTCTAGAATGGTTTAATTTAGTTCTTTTTTTATTGAAATTGAACAATAAACAACTGAGTTTTAGCGTGAGGCATTTTTTTGGAAACACCCTGTAAATGCACTATATCATGTTGTATAGGGTTGTGAGGCTCACATATGACAGTTCATAATTGAAATAATTTACATTCCAATCGATTTGATGGAACTGATGTAATGACATGTCAGGGACGGAGAATCGCCGATGGGGTTAGGTTAATGTCCATTTGTAAGTAATTTCATTTCAATCGATAGAACAGCCAATTTATACAATGGTAAGCATTCTTACAATAAATACCTCTATTTAATACTAGCGGCCCGATCCGGCTTCGACCGAATTTGTAGATTATCGTCGTTTTTTCGTCCACTTACGTTTCAAAATTAGTCGCCACGAAAAGCGCTTTTATTTTAACGCGATAATATATTCATCCTGAAGGTCTCTTCTAAATACTGGTGAAAAAATGTTTGTAATCGGATGAATAGTTTTGGAGATTATCTCCTACATCCAAACTTACAAACTTTACCTCTTTATAATATTACTAGCGGTCCCGCCCGGTTTCACCCGAGTGCAAAAGAACGAATGGGGAGGGGAGTCATGAGTACGCGCAATCATATTAGTTTATCGAGATGATTGTTGTGTCCAAATTTCATGATGATCGGAGTTACCGTTCAAAAGTTTTTGTCGATAAAAAGCGGTATTTATACTTTTTATAAGTATAGATAATAAATTCCTTTTAAATCAATAATTACTGGAATTAATAAAATATAATAAATATTTAATTGAAAATACTGCTGTAGGAAAATTATTTTTATATGGGTACCTACAGTTGTAACAGTTTTCAAATGAGCTATTAATTAAATTTATTAATTTTAATTAGTCGTAAATAAAATTAAAATAAATTAAAATTTAAGAAAGTAATGTAGAAAATAAAAAAAAAATAAAAATATATTCGCCTAACGTGGGGCTCGAACCCACGACTCTGATATTAAGAGTCGCGTGCTCTACCGACTGAGCTAGCCAGGTTTGTGAATGTACGACGTTAATATTGGGATATTTAGTTAGGGCATTTCACCTGAATAGACGCTAATTTTGAGGTACATTTTGCAACATTTTTTATTGATGCTCTGCTTCTATTGGCCATAGCGTGATATTATATAACCTATAGCCTTCCTTGATAAATGGGCTATCCAACAAAAAAAAAATGTTCAATTCGAAACAGTAGATCCTGAGATTAGCGCGTTCAACCAAACAAACAAACTCTTCAGCTTTATATATTAGTATAGATTAGTAACTAGCTTTTATCCGCCAGTTTCCTTCACAGATTCAATCGGTTTCGACAGAATCTTCACTCGGGCGTAGCCAGGCAAAATTAAAGTACGTACTCTACTAATTTTAAGTACCAACTCATTTCCTTTTATAATCATATTCGCTTATTCATACCTTGCATCCCATTAGAACTCAGCGTAAATGAACTGTTTTGGGTTCGATAAAATGAACTGTTTTGGGTTCGATAAGTAGAACATTAACGTCGCGAAATTACTTGTCTTTTCAGAAGATTTGTCGTCTTCGGTACGCCGCTGTTCGAAATACAATCAATATGTACAACAATGGGAATGTGCCCACGCACAACAATGGCAACTATCACTGACTGGCACAATAGTTGTATCGTTGTGGAAGCCATAACTAGTGTTGAACTAACAGGAAATTCAAACCTTCAATAATAAATGAACAGAATCTAATATGCTTTTAATTCACCGTTAAAACACTTTTATTTATTGAAATGATTAATCATGACTTCTTATTACCACGTTTATATTAACTTACTTTTCGGGTGAAACTTTGTAATTGATTTTAAACTAATTTCTTGATGAGATAGAGACTTGAAATTTTTAACATAACTCAGAATTACATGACAATACGAGAACATACAATAAAAAAGAAGAAAATAATAAAAGAAATAAAAAAAAAATAATAATTTAATCGATACATAATATAATTCATTCTTACTTGTTTACCGTTGTAATGCACTGTACAGTGGTCGGTTCATAGCTCAGTTGGTTAGGGGGTCGTGCTATTATACAAAGGTTGCTGGTTCGATCCTCTCATGGGCGATATAATGTTTTTATTTTTTTGCGATGTATTTTTGTTTTTACCACGTTTTTATTGACTAATGGGAGGGTATAGAAATAAAAGTAACGCACTTACAAAACAAATCTTTATATATATTTATTCTGTCCGTGTGTATGTCACTGAATTCCTCCTAAACGGCTGTACCGATTTTGATGAAATTTTTTGTGTGTTCAAGGGGATTCGAGAATGGTTTTGATTCACAATTTGGTCCACTGGAAAATGTTTTTTTAATTAAATTTTATTTTTATTTTTTTATTAATTTTCCAGTGGACCAAACTGTGAATCTAAACCATTCCCGAATCCCCTTGAACACACACAAAAAATTTCATCAAAATCGGTACAGCCGTTTAGGAGGAGTTCAGTGACATAGAAAATAAGCTTCTATTCAGGTGAAATGCACTAACTAAATAATATATATAATATATACCGTTGAGAGTACACACGTCGGATGGCTCAATCGGTAGAGCGTGCGACTGTCAATATCAGGGTCGTGGGTTTGAGCCCCACGTTGGGCGAAAATATTTTTATTTTTTTTTATTTTCTACATTGCTTTAAATTTATTTTAATTTTATTTAATTAATTAAAAAAAATTATTAGTTAAAAAAAGTATAAATACTGCTTTTTATCGACAAAAGCTTTTGAACGGTAACTCCAATCATCATGAAATTTGGACACAACATTCATCTCGGTAAACTAAGATGAATGTGTGTACTCATGTTCCTCCCTTCCCCATTCGTTCTTTTACACAAGGGTGAAACCGGACGGGACCGCTAGTATTTGTTATAAATATTCGACATCCGTGATTTTCTCTTGTCGTCGCAGATAACAAATGCACATCTTAATTAGCTGTGATTATTTATATGAAATTAAGGCGCAACGTATCTCGTTGCGTCTTAATTTGTGCATGTGACCTTACGTAATGTTCATAATAGGTGTCACCTGTAAACAATAATATGCTAATATGTATATCAAATTATATTAGTTATGCTGTGTTCGTCTCGTTGCGTTTTATCGAGAAATATCAAGGTCATGACACATACGCTCCAATGTCATGGAATTTTAATTTTATGCACGGCACTGCTTCATAATGACAGTTTTTGGCAGTACCAGCTTCTTGAGAATTTTTGCACGCGAACCAATCAGACAATAGTATCATGTCACGTGGGCGACATGAACAAACGTCCGCAAACAAACATGGCGTCAAAGTGTGTGTTCTGTTCAAAGACAATAAACGTTCACTCTTGTTAACATTTGAACTGTCACTGTGAGCGCACCAAACGCATCTACAAAGCCAGCGTCAAAACAAGAATCGTGTGAAGCTCAGCGCCATAGCACGCTTGAAGCTTAGCAGGCAAATCTAGCAAGGAATCTAGCGGTAAAACCAGCCTCGTGTTCAGCGGCCCTAAGATTTACTTTCTGAACATATTTTATACCTTAAAAATCTTTCGAATCGATAGAATTTTGTTGCAATTTAAAATAATACTTTTTTCAACTGAAGATATACCTAATCTCAAAAAAAAATTTCATTAAGGCTCGTGAGGGTAAAAAATAACTGATCTTGTTTCGAGAGTGTAGTAAGAATAAAATTAATAAAACGGACTCATTGACGACGTAAAATAAAATTATTGTTTTGTAAAGTATTTATTAATTTGTGTCGTCGATCAATGAGTTCGTTCTCAGGGAAATACAGTGTGAACTCCATTTAACGTCACTCGATATAACGACACACTCCTTAAAACGTCGAAATTACTTAGTTGGTTTACCTTGTTGCTTTTACAATGACACACTCTAAATAACGACAACAATACGTCTTCATTAAGCAATAAACACTACTTGTTTGTTATTTTGTTGCTTTGTTGTCGGCATCATGCGTACCGAAAATTCTAAAAAAATCGTTATTTTGTTTGTTGGGATTATTTTTCATATGTTTAGCTCAGCTGCTTATCGATGAGTCATCATATTCTTATAGTTGCTCACAAATTTGCAAACTGTGAACATGGCGAGTAAAAGAAAATCTTTGTTTATTGACGAAAAAATGGATTATTTGTTCTCTCTCTTTAACGACAATTCTCAATAACGCCAAAAAGTGCACAGTCACTTAAGTGTCGCTATATAAAATTTACACTGTATATCCATTACAAGATTGTAGCTGTTTGAAAAAAATGTAAGAAATTATTGTACATTATATTTATATTTTGATATATATTTAAACCACTCGTGTATATACAAAATATGGTTGTTTATCGTTAATAAAATGTTACGCTGAATGGAGGACTATTTCTTTTTTAAATTTCTACAGACAGAGTAATTCACTCGTTAAACAATAGAGTGGTAGATTTATAAGTAAATGGTTTTGGGTAAAGTTGATATAATTTTTAAACTTTAATGTTTGGCACGGAAATTGATTTACGGTGATAGGTAGTAATGACGAAAAACGGTTTCCAAAAAAGTAAAATTCTGATTGGACTATCCGGAAAACATAAAAAAATAGCTTTTTTTCATACGTCGGTCGAAAGTACGTACTTCCGGCATCAATTTTAAGGCAGAAAGTCTAACATTTATATGCATTGGTCGGATCACACACACTGATGCCGGAAGTACGTACTTTCGACCGGCTGTAAAGAAAAATAGTTATCATGTGCACCGCACCATCAAAATGCCGCTACTGCCGCCTGCTAATAGCCGCCAACAGCTGTCATTCGTGTTTTTACGTAAGTATAACGTCAAATCTGCTTTCTTGGAATTTATCTGTTTTTATGTAATTAATAAGTAATTAATTATTATAATCAATAAACGTACTTTCGATCGAGGAATGAAGAAAAATAGTATACACCACATGGATAGAAGGTTTGAGAGCCTTGAACTGCGCGTCACGAAGCATGAGGAGATACGACGGCATCACGGCGCGCAGTGCGAGAATCTCAAATTTTCTGCTCTTGTGGTGTACCTAATATCCTATTCCTTCCGCATTTCGACCGCGCGTTTGTGTCTGGCAGTGTCCAAACCGACAACTTTACCTTAATGGCATAAAACTCAGATTTAAAGATGCGCGCGCTGTTTAAATTCGTATAACGAAACAATAAAATCTTCAAGATAAGTGCTTTTTCTTTTGATTGCATTTCAACCTAGTTTTTATATTTCTATTTTGACGGATGTAGCATTTCAGCCGGTATCTCGTGTCGTATCCACTTCTGTTTGTGATAAATTTCGCTTCACACGATGCTGAAGTTGGTTTTGTAGGTGGGTTTGGTGCACGCGCAGTGACAGTTCGAATGTTAACAAAAGTGAACGTTTATTGTCGCTGAACAGAACACACACTATGACGCCATGTTTGTTTGTGGGCATTTTTCCAATAAGGTACTGTTTCCTGATTGGTTCTTGCTCAAGACAAGCAGATAAATAAGCACGAAAAATAGCCCCGGTTCTAATTTTGATATTCACTTGCGACTGCGCGGTGACGTCATTTCCATCTTCGAAGCCAGCGCGCCGGCCAGCACAAGTCCTAGCAGTGATTCAAACGGCAAAACTAGCCTCGTGTGCAGCGGTCTTTATCGACATGATATTCGGATAATCTCACAAATTATTTGATTGGATTTACACATTAGTATTTTATTGTACCTGTATCTAATTGCCATATTCACCGAACGTAAGTATAGTTATTTATTCGGTTCATTTGTTCTTCAGGTAGCTATTCCTCCGAATAAACAGCGATAATTCAATTCACCAAATATAATTATGTTTCCTGCAGATATAAATCTATTCAGTCTTACTTCGAGGGTATAAATATTTAGTCGTCTTATAAACTAATAATGGCCGCCACATAGACCATAATATCTAACCTATAAACGTGGAGTATTATATCGACAGTATTGCTCTTGTTAATTTATTTTTGATGTGTTCTTTATTAACCTTTCGTAAAGTGTATATTTGTAAAACAATAGAGTTAGTGAGAGTTTTGTGTGCAATTGGGATAGGATAAAACATTATTTTGTGAAACTTTTTTCTGAGGTTTACAATAACGCCATTGGTCGAATTTTTGGGTGAACGGCAAAATATTCAACAAGAAGAGCAAGGAGTATAATGCAGTGTATATTTATTTATGTGTTGTTTATTAACCTTTTGTAAAGTGTATAGTTGTAAAACATTAGAGTTAGTGGAAGTTTTGTGTGCAATTGGGTTACGATAAAACATTATTATTTTGTGAAACCTTCTTTTCGCCTTCGGTCGGATTTTTGGGTGAACATCGAAATATTCAACAAAAATAGCAAGGAGTATAGTGCAGTGTATATTTAGTCTTTAACTAATTTTTCTACTTGATATTTTGCTTGGTGAATTGAAATTAAATTTTATTCTAACGAAAAAATTTGTGCACGATTAGTAACTTCTATCTATAATAGTGTTCGGTGAATATGGGCATAAGTAATATAGATCTGTTATCTGAAATTCAGAATAGTACTTTCGTGATTACCCTGTATACCTAATGCACGTCTGTAATTTTTCGCCACTATTTTTCACGGACGGATTTAAATTTGAATAAATAATAAAAACGTCTCAGCGGTGCAGACGCAATTCAATACACGGTCTGAATAATCAGTGCTGCACATCTGTGTTCTCGGTTGCATCACGGCGGGACGTCGCCGCGTCGACCGGGAAGAACCGGGAATGATACAATGGTATAATACGGTTGGATGAGGGATTGTAATCAGCTAAAACTTGATATAATATTTATGCTATACAGTGAAACTTGCTTAGTTTGCTATCTCTGTAAACAGATTACAATGTTGACTGGTTTTTGATGTTTGAACCATCTTTCTTTATACAAAGTGTTTCAAAAACCCCGAAACGGTTGAATATCTCAGAGATGATGAAAAATGTTACGGATGAATGTTGCTCAACTCGTTGTAATGTATTTTTCGGTCACAAAAATTTCTCCTAAGGAGGTGCCCTCGCGGGGCGGGCAGAGGGTAACTTCAAAATTTTAAATGGTAACCGCAATTTTTTTTTATTGGGTTGGATTCTTCGAGCAAAACAGACATCTTTTGTTCCAAACTTTTTTTTTGTTCAAGGTACAGATCACCGAGTACGCGGGGTAAAATTTTCCTCACCCACTCAAATAAAATTTGTTCATTTTGTAACAGATCAAGAAATGGTACTTTTTTACTTGACCTTGATAACAATCCTAAAGTTAGTTAGCCGTTTTTAAAGTGGAATTTACAAAATGAAAAAATTTTATTTGACGGGGTGAGAATAATTTGTAAAATTTTGCCCTGCGTAAAAACGGTGATCTGTAGCTTGAAAAAAAAAAGTTTGGGGCAAAAGATGTCTTTTTTACCAGAAGAACTCGAGCCAATAAAAAAAATTGAGGTTTCCATTTAAAATTTCAGTTACCCCCCGCCCCCCTCACGGGGGTACCCTCTTGGGAGGAATTTTTGTGAACGAAAAATACATTACAATGAGTTGAGCAACTTTCATTGGAAACATTTTTCAAAAAAACTTGATCTCTCTGAGATATTCCGGAACTTTTGAAACATGCGGTATATAGAATTCCGGTGTCCGTGTGTTCGTAATTCTTCTTCTCCTAAACTGATAGACCAAATTTGACGAGTTTTTTTTTGTACTTACTCACCTGGATGGTTCTTAGCTACAGTACCTGGATGGTTCAGTACACGAGAAAAAAAAATGATTCCTCGGACATGTTTGTTGAAAAAATGGCCGCTCAACAGAGAGCATGTTCTATGTTTCTTCCGTCTTTGAGACTGTTTTGCATAGGGGCTATAACCCTGTAAAATATGTTTATTTGCTATAGGAGGCTCTCAAAAATTTTGGGGGACTTCTCTGGTTCCGTCTCCGACCCGCTTCATACCAAATTAAAACTAACCAACCGAATGCTTAAAATTCAAAATAATTCGTAACTTTGTTGTGGTTCGCATTATTAGTTTGCCGTTAAGTATTCCTGGTTGTCCCGGTGCAGGAGAGAGTGAACTGACGCCGCCGCGACGCCATGAAGAGAGGAGGTGCGAGAGACGCTAAGCCGACTAGATTAAGATAATGACGGCTGTAATTTACTAGTTATGTGTACAGCGGGATATGCATATTACAAGAGTAGGGATAAAGAATCTGGTAACACGGCTATAAATGACTCGGATTATGTCTACTGGAATCATTTAATGACGATTTTAATTAAGCTTATTGCATTTAAGCTTCATACAAAATATAGTGGGTAGTTATAAATACAGGCTGTTTAGAAGAGTTAGTAAGGCTGTTGAATCGAGGTGTACTGTAAACATAGACGCCGAATTAACGGGGAACATGTATCACCTTAACTTTTTTAGAATTTGTGTATACGATTCAAGACGAATTTTATTTATTCCAGTTCATAATTAATAAAAATTTAACTTTTTGGTGCGAATTAAAAATGTTTATCTATTTAGGTAGGTATATAAATTATTGTATTGTCATGGGTTCCTTAATGGCCATATAAACCGAACGTAAGTAGTTATTTGTTCTTCAAGTAGCTATTTCTCCGAATAAATAGCGATAATTCAATTCACCGACCATATTATTATGTTTACTGCAGGTATAAATTTATTCTGTCGTACTTTCAGGGTATAAATATTCATTCGCCTTATAAAATAATAATGGCCGCCACATAGATCACAATACCTAACCTATAAACGTTATCTACAGTTTGCTCTTATGCACTTATTTATGTGCTGTTTATTAACATTTTTTGATGTGTATAATTGTAAAACATTAAAGTTAGTAGAAGTTTTGTGTGCAATTGGGTTAGGATAATTATTTTGTGAAACTTTCTTTTTGACGTTTACACTAACGCCATCGGTCATATTTTTGGGTGAACGTCAAAATATTCAACAAAAAGAGCAAGGAGTATAGTGCAGGGTATATTTATTCTGTAACTAACTTTTCAACCTGATATTTTGCTTGGTGAATTGAAAGTTAATTTTATTCTAACCAATTTTGTTCAAAGATTAGTAACTTCTATCTTTAATAGTGTTCGGTGAATATGGGCATAATACGTGTGCAAATAATTCTGACGTCTAGAAGTAGGTGAAAATAAAATTTGAAAAATTCCATTTGATAGATAGATACTGTAACGGTTTACAATTGGTGGCCCTCGGAAAAAAAAATATATCCAGCCTATGTTATAAAAAAAGTCAAAATCTGGCTTTGAAAACTGTAGACGTGTAACATTACGAGCGCCATAGGACAATTTTAATCAGGTTTGGAAAGGAATAGGCGCTATGAATGAATGAGTGCAAGCGAGAAGGCCAGTCGACTGTGATGCGTGCAAGTGAGTACGTTGTTGTCAGATTCTGTCGCGATCTAGTCTTGAGGGCAGACAGAAATCGGTTGGCGATACAGCTAGGAGAGGCCGACGAGCCGTGACAGCGGCCACATTTGTATGCTAGACACGCGATTTTGTTTTGAGATTGGAAAAAGAATTTTGTGGATTGCGCTTGAATTGGACGTTTTTGGTTGGCATTTTGTTTTGGAGTGTTGGATTTGGACAGGTCGTTTTGAATGACGATTTGTCTATTTTGGATTTGATATTTGATTTTTTTTTGGTTGTCGGATTTCGTTGGAGTTTGGTTTGGCTGATGGTTGTAATTTTTAGTGGAAATTTAAGATAAGAATAATTATTCCACGGACCTTTAAATAATTATTAAAAAGATCTCATGGTGCTGCCAGTGGCGGGCCTGTCTATTGGCGTGGCTGACACCGCTGATTTTAATGTATTACCTGTGAGTGTTGTAGGAATTGAATTGTCAGCCTTATAGTTGGATTAAGTTTATGGGGTATTTTCTTAGATGATTCAATTTTGTGTTTTGTCTGAAATTTGGTTTTAGGGTTAATTTGTTGGAAAGGATTTCTAGAATCTTTTTCTCGCACACAATCTTAGACCGTTTGTGTTACCTCGTATGGTCTTTTGTCCTGGCGCCCTTTTCTGATACCAGTCGGTACGACACATGCGATATTTGTCATTCTTGAGATCGACAATAGATTCCATTGTTTATTAAATAAAATTTCTTTGAAAACTACAAAAAACGGTTTTGGTTGTGTTTGTCTTTATTTGTCGAGTGGTAGGTGGTAGGATTTTTATTCCAGGCATTCGCCTGTGTCAATTTTGAGTGTTTTTTTGGCGTGATAACGTCTTATAAATTGATGAATCACCAATCTTCTAAATTGATAAAACACCGGCTGCATGCACGAAAAAGTGTAACGTTCCTAACGTTCCTAGCGTTCCTAACGTTCCGCCTGACCCTGTGCGTGCTTTTCTCGAAAACGGCCCTAACGATTTGGATGAAATTTACTGAAAAGGGATTTTGGGGGGCAAAAAATCGTTTTAGCTAGGTCTCATCTCTCGAAAAAATCGTTTTCATACAAATTTTATCATTATAAAAATCAATTTTTTGACGTATGAAAATACTTAAATATTGTAAGTAGGTTTTGGAATTTTATATAAACAATGAAACAATTGTTTTCAAAATATTATGACAGTTAATCTTTGAGACTTAAAATAAATACGAAAGAAAGAAAGTTAAAAAAACAATTATATTATAGGTGGTGAGTAATTTTAATAAATAAAATTAACCTAAATTTGAAGCAAAAGATGCAATATCATAGATTCGAATTATTATAATTATTATATAAATTTAGGTTATGTATTACGGAATACGTTATCACGTAAAACTATCGTCCGTAAACCGACTTTACAGACAACCAATTTTTTTTTAGTTAAAATTTTTTAAGGCCTTTTAAGCACGTTTGCCCAAATTTAAAAAAAAACGGAACCCACGACCTTTGCATCGCTGAACTTGCTAGCCGGACTTTTCGTTATAATACATACATACATACTTGTTCTCTCATCTTTGTCTAGAACAGCTATACTCAAAGTGTGCTCCGCGGAACCCTAGGGTTCCGCGAAACCCCTGTGGGGACTCCGCAAGAATTTAGAAAAATATTAAAATAGAATATTGCGTATAGCATAATATTAAAAATATTATGCTATACGCACGCCGACAAGAGGCAGTGCGAGCTGATCAGCCAGCAAGAAAACAACGTTCATGCCTATTTAAAAGAAAATTTTAAAGGACATTTTGATTTCGTACACTGGAATAGTTAATAAAATTATTATTATTTAATGTTTGAATGTGTTAACATTTATTTTCAATTTAAAAAAAAAACAATACCTCCCTTTAGATTTTTTTTAATAAGTAACTGTTACATTGTACCTACTCGTATTATGCTTAATAATAAAGCATGCACATGAAGAAATTTCATTTTATTGTAGGATTCCGTCAAGTATTTCGCTTTCCAAAAGGGTTCCGTCACCAAAAAAGTTTGAGAACCGCTGGTCTAGAATATCCTCGTTTGTGATTTCTACTAACGGGGCTGAAACAAATGTACGTTTTTAACTGTATAAATTATACAACCGTATAATGTCGAACAAGGTCGTAGGTACCCGATGTTGCCTACGACGTCAAATGTAGAAGACGGCAGCTTGTTACCGTCGTAGCGTCTGGAAGGGCCCTTGAACATGTCGCAGCAGCTTCCCGACTAAATATTAAATTTACAGCAGGTGGGATGTTCAAAACAACAACGTTATGCGCCGACTGGTCGATCAACGCGTCGGGAGACGAAAACTTTTAATTCAACAGTTTATTGTACACGTTTCTCTCCGCGTTGCCTAGAACCCGACATAGAACTGTACTTTGCTGAATTAAAAATTTTCTAAACACACGCCAGGAAATTGTGATTTCTGATTGGTTAGATTAAAAAAAGGACAATGAAAGACGAAATTTTTTTTTACGTATTTCTGAGGAAATTTGTGAATAATCCGCAAATTTTTCTTTTTTTGAACGTCAAAATTTAGTTTTTTCTATGACTTAAAAAAATTCAAAATTTGGGCACATCGAGTTATCGCACCGAACCCTAAATAAAAATGTACATGTTCGTTTGCTCAAAATCTTTAATCTCCAAAAACTTTATTCTTAATATTTTACGGCAATGGAAGCGCCACCTGTTGAACCTAACAGCAACTCACGCAATACTAAACATTGCTCATGCCGGTCAGCGTGCTTCATGACAGCCGGTATGTCTCTTAGCATTTTGAATGTTTCCGATTGCATTGCTAAATTGAATTTTTCTAGATCGCTTCTCACATGGACAATTATAACCATGCGTGTACTAGAGTCGGCAAACCAGACATATGTGCACAAACAATGGAACAACAAAAAATATGTATGTACCCACAAGCCTTGTAAAATTTTGATAGCTGATAACAAGGGGTTGGCAAGTTTTCAGGGCCCTGTTAGCTATTACAAGTCTGCAACGTGTTTGTACAACATGCATTAGTGTTAGTATTAAGTAGAAAAGCGAGGGTTTGTAAAGAAGGTGTGCTTTAAAGCTGGTTACCGCACAAACTAAAGGCCGCTGTACACGAGGCTGGATTTGCCGCTAGATTCCTTGCTAGATTTGACTAGTAGTTTTATAGCGCTTTTATGTGCTCGCTTCACACGAGACGTCTTTTCAAGCTTGTTTTGTGGATAGATCTGGTGCGTGCGCAGTGACAGTTCAAATATTAACACAGATCAAAACTCTGAGCAGAATGACGCCATGATGGTTTGTGGGTGTTTGTTCATGTTGCTCACGTGACAAGATACTGTTTCCTGATTGGTTCTTGCTCAGAGCAAGCAGAGGACCTAGCAAGAAAAATTGTCTATGTTTTAATTTTAAAATCCATATTGTGAGCTAGCTAGCGAGCCCGCAATAACATCATTTCCAGTCTCGTAACCAGCGTGCCGGTAAGTAGTGTTTCTAGCCTCGTGTGCAGCGGCCTTAAGGTTTGAATGTGTAGTTTAAGATAAAAGATGTACGCAGATGGGTTCCGCAAAGGTAATGCAAGGTGAGTGCAAGGTGTTTAAGACAGCGGTATTTCACAGGCGGTCGACGTAAATCTGGTGGCTTGGAAATGCGCTTTGCAGTAATCTGGATATTGTTGGTGCTTTTGAAAGTGGCATGCTTTGTTTTAAACCGGTTCAATGAGGAATTTGTGTGAATAAAGTGTTTTTTGTTGGATGCGCACAAAATACTTAGCAATATTTATCAAGCATAAGCCTGAATCTAAAAAACATATTTTTGGGGAAAAAACATAACGATATATGTATTGTTTATATGTTTTACTTCAACCGCGTGTAAACGTTACACGCATACTTTTTTTAGTATAACTTTTACCATTCCAACCCACAAGTGGGGAATGGTACTAGTTTAGGTCAAAAATCATTTTTCAAAATTTATAATGTCTTTTCGTTTTGAGTTTCCCCGAATCCAAAGAACAGATTTTTGGAAAAACTGTGCGTCCGTTAGTCTGTTTGTCTGTGAGCACGATACAGGTCAAACGGATGAGCGGATTAAAACCAAATTTTGGGAGTATGTTTGGTATGACATATTATAGATAAGATACCTAGTACAGAGAGTGTAGATGTATGCTATAACGGTGTTTTTATATAATAATGGTATAACATAACATACGAGTAACATATTAATTATGGCTAAAGTGTTTATACAAAAGTACATATTATCAGTCAGATTAAAATAAGTTAACAATTTAAATATTCCTTTAGAGAATGAAAAACTTCTCCTAATAAGAATTGCTTAGTTTCATATTTAAATTTATTAATGTTGTCAAATGTCAATATCTTTGAGATTTTGAGGTAGCCCATTATATAAATTGATAAAGTTATAATTCGGAGAATTGCAATATTTAGCCTTATTGTGCTTCGGAATTACCAATTTATTGCCATTTCGAATGGCGTAATTATGCCAATCATCATGTTTCAAGAATGAAGAAATATTTTTATTTCACATAGATGATCGATTTTAAAATTATTATATTTTTCATAACGGGTTATTATTCTTTTTTTTTTGACGTGATAACGTCTTATAAATTGATGAAACACCAGCTGCACGCACGAAAAAGTGTAACGTTCCGCCTGACCCTGTGCGTGCAAGCGAGAGCGCAGTATAAGCGATAGAGAGTCGGTAAAAATATAGTTTGACAGCTACTAAAATTTAGGTTCTGTATTATTAAATATGATATTCGAGCGGAATACGTTATCACGTAAAACTATCGTCCGTAAACCGACTTTACAGGCAACCAATTTTTCAAGAAAGTTTCGTTAAAAAATATATTTCTAAGCTTTATAGTTTAGGAAATAGGTATGTATTTTGAAAATAAAAAAAATCCGGGGTCCAGTACGATAACACTATGCACCCAAATTTTGAAATTTTTTTTTTTAAGTCATAGAAAACGCTAAATTTTGACGTTCAAAAAAAAAACTTTGCGGATTATTCACAAATTTCCTCAAAAATACGTGAAAAAAATGGAACTACTTTTCGTCTTTCACTGTCATTTTTTGAATCTAACCAATCAAAAATCACAAATACACGTCATAGCAGCTGGTGTAGAATTATTGTATAACTATATCACTCTGTATGCAGCTTTCGATTGTGTTATGGAAGCAGGGTCGTATTTAGATTCGCATACCCCTTTATCGTTCACCCCGGAATTGTTTTTTTTAAAAACTCAACATTTGCCCCTTCCCGTTTCACTGCGAGACAATTCGCATACCCCTTTATCGTTCACCCCAGAATTACAATTCGCATACCCGTTTATCGTTCACCCCGGAATTGTTTTTTTAAAAACTCCACATTTGCCCCTTCCCGTTTCACTGCGAGACAATTGGCATACCCCTTTATCAAAAAAAGCGGTGGTTTTCAATCTTCATGAAAATGTGAGTTTTAAATTTAAAATTCGTTTTATAAATTAAAATTTCCAAATACGACTCTGCCCTGAACGTTCAATTGTATTTCATTCCAACCAATTGATATTTCTATCTTTGTTTATCATAGATACAGGTATATATAACTTTCTCTTTTCTTATCACTATATGAGACAAGATAGCGATCGCTATAGTAAATAATATACTCCTCAACTTACTATACCATAATTATTTAATTTTTTTAAATTAATTTTGAAAAACTAATTTTCCGCACTTAAAACGACCAATAACGCTGTTATATGTTATATAAAACAATAATTGTGAATTTCCAGTGGATATTTTGCATAGCAAGTTATCGTACTCTTACCAAAATCCGTTATTCTTTTGTTTTGTAGACCTGTTAGAAATAAACTAGTTAAGCATGCTTTGATTTATTTGTACTTACAAGAAATATCAAATATTATATTAAATACTAGCCATTAACCGCGTTACCTCACGCGATATTAGAAATTTTCTTTTCTTTATGATAATGAAATTTCAACATTTTTGAAGTTGGAATGGTGCCGTCGTCCAATTGACTGGAATTTTTTAATGAAAAATACCTATAAAATTATAGTTAAAGATATTTATTATGAGTTGTAGAAAAATCAATTAAAATTTAATCGTTTTTTTATTAATATTAAAGACGTGAGCCGCTCCCAAACACTTATGTATATTGCGATAAAAAACTGCATTTGGGGTTGGAACTCATTTTCTGTTAAAAGCCGTTATAATTCAACAACAAGACTTGGATATAATCTCTTTTAAAGAGGGTGTGACGAATAAAGAATATGTATTAGTAGTCATAAAATAATCCACCCTTTTCTTTAAAAATCAATTTACCACACCTCCGCACTTTGCATTATCATGGCCTACTTGATCAAAAGACGCCATTAAATCAACGTTCAACCGAGAATATACCTACAGCTAAGTCATGCAACCAATTTGACAGTTTATAGATTTAACCAGCTTTCAATGTAATTTAGATGTACAGTCCACATCAAAAGTTTTTACCCTCTCTTTTGTTCCTTGTAAGCTTCTATTAATTCACTCGCTAAACAGTTTGTTAGAGTGTTGTGATCATGACCTCTACGACTTACAAGGTTAGAGATGACAGGGGTCTAACCTTGGGGCCCAAGACTATAGGAGAGGCTCGGATTTCAGGTGAATTCGAGCTCTTACGACAAAAATTACAAATAAACGAACAGTAATAATTAATGATAGAAGTTACTAATCTTTTGTTAGAATAAAATGTAAGTACCTTCAATTCATCAAGCAAATTATCAGGTAGAAAAGTTAGTTAAAGAATAAATATACACTGCACTATACTCCTTGCTCTTTTTATTGAAAATTTTGACGTTCACCTAAAAATCCGACCGATGGCGTTAGTGTAAACATCAAAAAAAGTTTCACAAAATAAGAATGTTTTATCCTAGCCCAATTGCACACAAAACTTTAATTCTTTACAACTATACACTTCACAAAAGGTTAATAAACAACACATCAATAAATTTACAAGAGCAAACTGTAGATATAATACTCCACGTTAATAAGTTAGTTATTATGATCTATGTGGCGGCCGTTATTATTTTATCAGGCAGACATTTAGACCCAACTAAAATTTTATTAAATTCTATTATTTTTGCAAATAAAATTTCACAAAGTACAAATTCACGACTTGGCTAGGTCCCACCACCCTTCAACCAGGTCTTCGATTTCGTGTTCAGACATCGCAGAAGTGTTCCTTAAATTTTCACGCTGCCTCATATACCAACCCAAAAATGTTTGATAGCTCTTGGACTATATAAGGAGTACTTCAAAAGGAATATAATACAGTACTTAAGGTGGTTATCGGATATTAGCTTAACAAAATGCCCGTTTGTCAAATCATTAAATAAATTGAACAGTTAATTTCCTGATTCAATCACAGCCGAGCGCTCCTTCCAGTGGAAATCACTGTGTGTATCATGTATTAACGTCATAATTGTTTTCGTCACAGTTAGTTAATTATTTCATTTATGGCAGGAATTATCATGTAAACAACTGCACGCACCAACCGAAATTATGTAGACACGCCTTTACCGTTGTTGAACACAACGAACTTTGCAATTTACGTCAGAAACTGAAGTTGTTGAGCGTCTACAATCTACAATATCTAATTTACGTTAACGATTATACGGACAGTGAGAAGGCTGCTGCACACGAGGCTGGTTGAAATCACTGCTGGGACTTGTACTAGCTACGAGAATCGACATGACGTCACTGCGGGCTCCCTTGCGTGGTCACAAGATGAATATCAAAATTAGAACCGGGACTATTTTTCGTGCTTGTTTCTCAGCTTGTTTTGAGTCAAAACCAATCAGGAAATAGTATTGTGATACTATTTAAGATCCTCGATGATGTAATTATTTAATAATCAGGAAATCAGTCAAAACTTTATAAAGTTTTGACTGATTTCCTGATCCTACTCCTCTGATTTTTATTAAATAATTCAGAAACAATAAACTTAATAAAAAAAAACTTAATAAAATAAAATTATGAGCGTTTGTTCATGTCGCCTACGTGACAATATACTATTTCCTTAAGTTTTTTTTTATTAAGTTTATTGTTTCTGAACAGAACACTCACTATGACGCCATGTGGCGTCATAGTGAGTGTTCTGTTCAGAAACAATAAACGTTCACTTTTTTTAACATTCGAACTGTCACCACGCGTGCACCAAATCCATCTACAAAGCAAGCTTCAATACAGGCATTGTGTGATCGAGCGGGGTGGCGTAGTGGTGAGAGCACTAGACTCGCATTCCGGAGGTACCGGGTTTGAATCCCGGCGGGGCAGATGTGGCTGGGACTTTTTCCTGCTGCCTCTCGCCGAGAAACGGTAATTCCTGTACCGCGGCCATCTTGTTGAGGTTTTCCATGGTTTACCTCAATAATTCCAGATAAATATCGAGATGGTTCCTTATTCAAGACCATGGATGATTACCTGTCACACTCCTATGCTCAAAATTTGCCTATCTTATCTTAATGTTCTAAAATTCCTTCATTCGCCCATTGCTATTAATTAAGTGGAAGTTTAAAAATGTAAAAAAATAACGGGAAATGTGTAGGATAGAAAATAGTAATGGTGTGAATGGCGTTTGTTCTGACATAAAGTCGAGAAACGGACGTTAAATGCATTGTTATTATTATTATTATTAATATTACATGCATTGTGTGAAGCGAACACACAAACGCCATCGCGAAAACCAGCACCACAGCATGCTTGAAACCTATAGCAGACAAATCTAACAAGGCTTTAAGTGAAAAGTCTTTTCCTCTGTTTCAATAAATTGCTTAGATTGCGTTTACTTAAAAGTTTATATTGTTTTTAACCGACTTCAACAAAAAGGAGGAGGTTCTGTGTTCGTCTGTATATATTTTTTTTATGTATGTTCACCGATTTCTCCGTCAATTATGGACCGATTTTCAAATTTTTTTTTATTCGAAAGAGTGCACCTCAGAGGTGGTCCCATCGGAACCAAGTCAGGATCTGATGGTGGAATCCGGAGAAATCGAGGGAAACTCTCAAATTTCAAAGAAACGCATAATGTTTTTTATGTATGTTCACCGATTTTTAGTGTTAGATTAACACTAAAAAGAGAAAAATAAAATATTTTTAACAAAAAAATTGAACCGACTTCACACTAAAAAGTAAAAAATAATTGCGTATTGAAATGTTTTGGAGTCGGTGTAGTTCTCGGAATAGAACCGACTCCAAAACATTTCAATACGCAATTATTTTTTACTTTTTAGTGTGAAGTCGGTTCAATTTTTTTGTTAAAAATATTTTATTAATATAGGTACATGAACAAGAGAAGACGAGGTGAGTGAGTGAGAGAGTTTCATTTCTATACCGTGTCGTGTTAAGAACATACTATCCTTTTTTAACGTAGGCGGCTTTTTTGCAATTTTAATTACTGGATATAGCTTTGAAATGTATATGATCGATAATAATATTAAGCTGCTATAACTATTTATTTTATATTTATGTGTTGCAAGTCTATATGGTTAACATTTAATTGGCAAATAAATTTTATTGGATGATTTTTATACGCTTCAATAATATGTGATATTTTAATTCCATACTATTGTATAAAAATCCTTGCTGCAGCACAATTTCAGTGTGTTTTATAATTTAATAATAATAAATTTTAAAAAAATGAATTTTGACTCGGATAACGACGTCATTTTATTTATGAATAACAAATAACAACTGCATCTTCATCTCAAAATCTTTTGCCTAAAAAACAGTTACATAATCTCCCGACGCTATTTTAAGTACACTTCAGATGAATAACCAAGATGCACACTACAAATCCTGTAGACGAGAAATTGAAAAAAAAAATTTTTTTTCTTCATACCTCAATCGACAGTGCCTACTTTCGGCACCAATAATTGTAAGGCAGAACGTCTAACATTTACTCCTTGGTGGGAAATTTCGTACGTTCGGGCGATCGTAAAGCAAAAACAACCAATCAACTGTTGTTTAGATGTCGTTTTAATAGCGACCCTATTACATTTTAGCTAATAATCGCGAACAGCAGTCATTTGTGTATTATTACGTATAAATTCAAAACTTGCTTCGAATTTATCTGTGTTTTTTATAATTAATACGTAATTAATTAATATTAATAATATTTAATAACCGTGCTTACGACCGAGGTATGAAGAAAAATAGTATACACCACGCTGGCCGAAGATGTGATAACCTTGTCCTGCGCTTCATGATGCCCTCGGCTTCGCCTCAGGCATCATAGTGCACAGGGCAAGAATATCACACTTTCGGCCCTTGTGGTCTAATATACTATAAAACGCCAAAACTTCTTTCCAAAAATTCCCCACTCTTTTTTCATTATCATGAACGATATCAATCTTAATTAATTTAGTTTGAAGGTGTTTTTGCCTCAAATAATTAGGCAACCAGGAAATTACCAAGGCGTGTGAAGTCCTATGATGGTCACCACTCTGTATAATGACCTCAGCTGTTTAGCGTCTCAAATCTACAATCTCTCTCTCTTCACCCTTTATGTATCTATGCTTTGAATATTGATAAAGTGATAGCTCTTTTTCTTATTTTAACTATAGTATAGCTTGCGTCATGCGTGCCCTGCGCGTTTCGATATATCCTTGCAAGATATACTGCCAGAATATTGATCGATTTGCTCGCGATATCGCAATCAATTTCACGATTAATGGAAACCAATCAGGAGCTCGGAAAGCCGAACGAAAATGGCTTCCAACATGTAGAGAAACGACACCTTCACTCTTGTGTTCTCGTTTGTCTCTTTTAGATACAAGTTTTGCTTGAATGGAAACTTCTCAAAGCGAAAGAACTGTAATAATCCAGCGCTTTTCGAAGACCGCGATAAAGAAGGAGAGACATTTCGCTTCAGCGCTTGCTTTGATTCCGCCAGAGTTTGTTCAGGCGTTGTGTTGGTGCTTACAATATGCAAGTAAACCCCCTTAACTCTTTGGATAATATAGTGACGACGTATGCATATCACCCGAGGGTTGATGCTGTAGCAGTTGATGAAGTTGATAAATGATTATACGGTCTGGGAACAGTCGGGATGAAAAGAGGGGGAGAGGCGAAGGGAACACTGAGGAAGCACTGTGTGTGTAATAATTAAATTGGCGAGAAATGTGTTTACCGCCATTGTGACGTGGTAAAACAATGATGTATACATTGTACGATCATACGTTGGACCAGTGGTGTAGACGGTAGGGTATATTAGTCTAGTTCACATGTCCCTTTTACCATTCCAACCCACAAGTGGGGAATAGTAGGTACTAGTTTAGGTTAAAAATCACTTTTCAAAAATTTTACAATATCTTTCCGTTTTGAGGTCCCCCGAATCCAAAAAACACATTTTTGGAAAAACTCTGTACGTCTGTTTGTTTGTTTGTCTGTTAGTCTGTGATCACAATACAGGTCAAACGGATGAGCGGATTGAAACAAAATTTTGGGAGGATGGTTGGTATGCAAATATGAAGAGCTCTATTGTTTTTGGGGAAAATCGGCGCAGGCGCAGAAGAGATATATGCTATAACGCTGTTTTTTTTATATAATAATGGTATACTTTTCATAACGGCTTATTATTCTATTTGTTTTTTCAAGAAAGTTTCGTCTTAAAAAATTCTTTTTCTAAACTTTATAGTTTCGGAAATAATTTGATATTAAAAAAAGATCAGCCGCTCTTTTGTTTTATGGATCTGTCAGAAATAAACTAGTTAGGCATGCTTTGATTAATTTACCATTCCAACCCACAATTGGGGAATAGTACTAGTTTAGGTCAAAAATTTTACATAATCTTTCCGTTTTGAGGTCCCCCGAATCCAAAAAGCATATTTTTGAAAAAACTCTGTGCGTCTGTTAGTCTGTTTGTCTGTGAACACGATACAGGTCAAACGGATGAGCGGATTGACACCAAATTTTGGGAGGATGTTTGGAATGCAAATATGAAGAGCCCTATTGTTTTTGGGGAAAATCGGCGCAGGCGCAGAAGAGATATATGCTATAACGGTGTTTTTATATAATAACGGTATACTTTTCATAACGGCTTATTATTCTATTTAATTTTTCAAGATGCCAAACACACACTACTTATAAACGAAAAGTCTGTATATAGAAAGAAATTGTTTAGCCCCTTGTGAGAATAATCTGAACTTCACTGTATGTTTGGTGAATTTCAATTGAATTTTTAATTATGTGCGGATAAATATAATGTACGCCACTGCGGTTTTGATAATAACGAAGGGGTGTAAGAACGAGTCTGATTTACGAGTACCGAAACAATTAATTGGTCAGCCCTTATTTAGCGCCTCCGGGTTTAATCTCACCGTAATCGGATAACTTTATGTGCTGTATGGTTTATGACTCATGTAACAATGTGTCTATGCATAAGCGATTATTGGGTATTAACTGTATTACATCGTTTGTCATTAAAATGAGACGCGAGTTTGCACACTCAAATTGATTTAATAATAGTCATGCTAGGGGTATGCAAGATTTTTTCAAGTGAAGAGGAGTTAGAAGAAATTGGCCTGAATCAGACCAAAAGTTGAAACTCTTCTCCTTCTACGACTTCAACGGGCAGTTGAAAGGAAAGAGAGAGAATAAGTTCTACTCTCTCTGTCAATGAGTCATGCGTACTATATACGCATGAGCAGTTGCGTATAGAGTGAAATTTTATTTTAATCTAAGCCCAGTTGTAGACGGACTGCTTCAAGGACTCTAAACTGACAGAGCAATCATTCGTATATCATAACTTGGTTTTAACACTTCTAGGACCGTATTCATAAAGACTTGTTAAATCTCTCAATAGCTATTGAATCGTTAACTGTTATTGAACTAATAAGGAAAGTTGGTACTCATGAATCAGAATTGTCAGATATATAACTATTGACTCGTGAAGATTTGTGTCCTTAAATAAATTGTTCAGTGGATATCAGATAAAGTGAAATATCCCGAAATATTTTATTTTTACACGTGGATGAAACCAAAACAATAATAAAATCTTTGTTGACATCTGATTATATTATACAATAAATAAAATTTCCTACTTACTTTTTAGACAATCTTTATAAAATCATTAACCAATTAACGTTTCAGTTCGGATTTGGAATATCTTCAGAATTATTTAAGCTAAAAAATATATATATAAAAAAAATGAATTTCATTAAATTGGGAATTAAAAATGTTTAAACTAGGATACCATTTTTATGGTAGCATAATGTGAGACGGAGTACCAAATTAACATGTGATCAATAACACAGGAGCCATATTGAATTAATTGTTAAAAAATGAAAAGATATGCAATAGAAAATATTTCTTTCCTTGTTTAAAACTTAACTTGGTTAATGATTTTAATAATTGTCTGAAAAATTAGTCCAAAACAATAATGTTTGATTCTAAAAAAAATGAAACTTCAAATAAAACATTTTTCGAACACTTTGTGATTATTTGGAATAATACTAACCAAATTAACTTATTGTGGTCAATAACACAGCAGCCATATTGGATAAATTATCAAAAACCGAAAAGAAATGAAATAGAATAATATATTTATTTCCTTGTTAAACTGTCTAATAATTTTTTTAATAGGTGGGTACTTCTACCTATAAATTATTTGTCGATTTAAACATCCAATAACACTAAATGTCCCTTTTGAATACCAAATCAGTCTAATGTGTTTATTAGTACAATCTACCTGTTAAATTAGTTATTAGCTCTTTATGAATACGACCCCTAGACTCCTAGAACTGCTGTAGAAGCCTAGAAACGTGGAAGTGCTAAAATTCAAAGTTCAAACAGTCCGAAGAGTTCGAGAATTCGTCCAACAAAAAAAGTGCGGAGTTTGCCAACAAACTGGACACTTTTTATAACTCACATCAGCTGTTTTATCGAAAGGCATAGATGGAATAACGGTCGGCATTAATGAACAGAGTTGGTATGTAGAGAACGCACTTCAAATGTTTTTCAAAACAATGGAACGCAGCATTATTGTACCGCCAATGGGTGCGCCAGATACATTCACGCACGGCTACGCCCACTTAATCGAGTTGTAAATTCACTGTTATCAGATGATTTGCACAACAATAAAAAATAGTGTCGAAAATAGATGTCCTTTCTAAGAAAAAAAATATTGCCAATGTTTACTAAATAGGCCAGTAATTCCATTAATTCCAAAAATCGTTTTTATCATTTTGTACCATTAGTCGTTTAGAAGTTATGGCATTTTTAAGTTTTTCTCAAATAATATAAATAAACGCTCATGTCTCCGAAACTAAAAGTGATACAGGATTACGGATGATCGGAATCGATTCAACTTGACTTTGTCTATAAGTTCGGTTAATATAAAACGCGCCAAAAATTGTTTAGTGTCTTAAAAGATCCAGATTTGCATAACGCATGAAAACATGAAAAGATTTACGATACTTGGAAAACTATATAAGTATTCCCAATATGCTTAATATTGACGTGTCTTATAGAAAAAAGTACGCTGAATCGATTAGGCCTAAGTGCAAATTCGTATCTCGATTAGTTTAGACTCTATGACGGTTTGAAATGCATACAAATTTAAACAGTTTAAATTGACTATATCTTCGAAACTAAAAGTGATACAGATTTGCGGATGGTCGGAATTGATTCAGAATGACTTTTTCTATAAATTAATATCAAACGAAACAAAGCGAACTTATTTTTTAAAAAATTTCAATTTTGAAAGAAGGGTCCCCCCTTATTACTGTGCGATCGGCGAAAGAAGACCGGTGGGGAAAGGGCAAGAAGTCGCTGATGTGTTCCCAAATTATTGGAATTCATAGGCGGCGCATAGCAAGGCATGCAAACAATGTATAGCTTTAAATTTTAAGACATTATTTTGAGCCTCTAACTCGCACATTTTAATTATATTCGCTATGACCTCTGTTTTAAATAATGACACTTTTTGATGTAAATAGAATAGTTTAATTACAATATTAAGGTTTAACAAAATGAACTGTATTTCTTCTTACATATTTGTTTGTTTGTGACGTAGCCGATGTTGCGACTCACGTCTTACCACTTTGACTTGCCAAACAATACTGATCTAAAATTACATAAGATAGTGGGGAATCTTATAACACAAGGAGTGGGGGTAAAATTTTTAAATCAAAGGAGGTGAAACTCTAACATGGCCCCCACCTTGAAAGAAGTCTTTCAAAATACAAAAATAAATGAATTGAGAAATTATAATATTGAAATCACAAAAATATTCAAAGTACAATTAAATATCACTGGGCATTTTCTTCAGTGACGGAAACTTGATCGTCGATCGGCAGGGCGCACACTTTGGTTAGCGCACGACGAATAGTACCAGTTGATGTCTTGATGGAAACGACACGACAGATGCCGTCAGGACCATGGTGTAGTTGTATAACACGACCCATTCTCCATTTCAAAGGAGGCAGGTTGTCTTCTTTTATGAGTACCAATGAATCTACTGTGACTGAGCGTTGAGATGTCTTCCATTTGACTCTTTGCTGCAGTTCGGAGATATATATTTTGCTCCATCGAGCCCAAAAATGTTGTTGAAGTTGTTGTACTCTCTGAAATCGAGATAAGCGATTTTCAGGTATCTCTCTTATGTCAGGATCTGGCAGCGAGGTAATAGAGCGTCCTATCAGCAAGTGAGCTGGGGTCAGAGGGAGAAGGTCATCAGGGCTAGACGATAATGGACAAAGTGGGCGTGAGTTTAGAATTGCTTCTATCTGGGTCAACAATGTTGCCATCTCTTCATAAGTTAAATGAGCGTTACCAACTACGCGTTTAATATGATGCTTAGCAGATTTAACTCCCGCCTCCCACAATCCACCAAAATGAGGTGAATGCGCAGGAATGAAATGCCAATTGATGCGTTCACTAATCAACGATTTGCATATTTGATCTTGGTTCGAATTCAAAAAGCTACCCAAATCCTTTAAGGTCGACTGAGCACCCACAAAATTCGTTCCATTGTCTGAAAAAATGTGTAAAGGCTTGCCTCTACGCGAAACAAAACGCCGAAGGCACATAATAAATGCTTCCGTAGATAGCTCCGATACCAGTTCTAGGTGTACCGCTTTGGAGACAAAACAAATAAATAAACATAGGTAACATTTCGTAAATTTAGAACCTCTACCTTTTCTTTCTTTTAAAAGAAAGGGACCGGCGTAGTCAACACCAGTTTTGTAAAAAGCCGGTGCCGGAGTCAGACGATGCTCTGGCAAATTACCCATGATCGGATAACAAGGTTTTGGATTTACTCGAAAACATTTGACGCAATCGCGTACAACCTTACGCGCTAGATTACGACCATAAATAGGCCAATAATTTTCTCTAAGAGATGCTAGAGTCATCTGAGGACCAGCATGTAACAAACGTTTGTGTTCTCTAGTAAAAATTAATTTCGAAAAATGGTGCTTATTGGACAATATAATAGGATGTTTTTTGTTGAAATTAAAATCGGAATTCTGTATTCTACCACCTACTCTAATTGTTCCATCTGTATGCAAAAAAGGATTTAAACTAAGAATTTTGCTTTTGTTGCTAATTGGTTTTGATTTACGAAGATGCCGTAATTCATGAGAAAAACACTCTTCTTGTGATAATTTGATCAACACTAAATGTGAAGCGCTTAAGTCGTCAGCTGTAAGTGATTCTATTTTGCGATTTTTCGGATGAGAGCAATTATAAACAAAACGAAAAAGGTACGCAACTATTCTTTCTAATTTTTCCAAATCAGAATACCGTTCAAAGGGAAACTTGTAATCATGTTTTGCAAGTAAAACAATTGAATTATTTTTCTTTTTTAATTCAGGCAAGTTTTGTTGAGAATCTAAATTTTCCACATTAGGTTTGAAGTTTGGATCAACTAAAAAATCTGGGCCGAACCACCACAAAGCACAATCTTTCAATCGGTCAGGGGGAACTCCTCTGGATAATATGTCAGCAGGATTTTGATCGGTAGGTGTATAGAACCAATGATAGGATTTGCAAATCTCTTGGATCTCAGCAACTCTATTGCTAACAAAAGGTTTCAACAAGTGTGGAGAATTTTTCAACCAAGAAAGAACGACTGTGGAATCGGTCCAACACGACACTTGATCTACCGGTAATTTCAAAGAGTCTATTACCCTGGAAAGAAGTCTTGCTAAAGTAAGAGCACCGCATAGCTCTAAACGAGGTATGGTTAACGGCTTCAAAGGGGCAACCTTTGACTTTGAACAAAGTAGACGAACTCTAATTTCATTACTTCGACTTATCGATTGAAGATATATACAAGAACCGTAAGCATTTGTGGAAGAATCGCAGAAGGCATGGATCTCGATACGGATTGGATCACGAACTAGAACACATCGAGGTATGACAAGATGTTTGAGGTTTTGAATCTTTCTATAAAAGTTTATCCATTCAGAATGAAGACTTGAGGGTAAGGATTCATCCCAGGACAATTTCTCCAGCCATATTTTTTGTAGGAGAATTTTTGCTTGTATTACACATGGAGATACTAATCCCAAAGGATCGAATATTGACGAGACAAAAGACAATATTGAACGTTTCGTTGTACATCCGTGTTTTGATTGAGTATCAAATGTATATTTTAGGAGATCGGTATCGCACTCCCACGACAGACCTAATGGTTTCGCGTTGTAATTCTCACCTAAGTTCATTGTTAAACTAGTGGAGACTAATTCATCTATATTTGCTAGGATTTCGGGATCATTAGAAATCCATTTTGCTAATCTAAATCCACCCTTTCTAAGAACACGTGAAACTTCTTTGCAAATTTGAATGGCTTCCTCTACATTGGATGCTCCGGTGAGGAGGTCATCCACATAAAAATCGTGTTTGATGATACTGGATATTCGCGGACTGGAGAGCTCGCACTCATCTCCCAATTCCCACAAACAGCGTATGGCTAAAAAGGAAGCTGAGGCGGTTCCGTAAGTTACGGTGTTCAAATTGTAAGTAGCTAAGGGACTAGAAGGATTTGTCCTCCAAACTATTCTTTGAAGTGATCTTTGTTCTTCATCTACTAGAACCTGACGATACATTTTGGTGATGTCAGCAGAGATTGCATAGGTGTGCTTTCTAAATCTTAATAAGATTGAAAATAAGTCATCTTGGATAGTGGGTCCTATCATCTGAATATCGTTAAAGGATATACCAGTTGAACTAGGAGCTGAACCATTGAACACTACTCTAAGCTTGGTGGTTGAACTATCCTCACGTATAACGCCATGATGAGGCATGTAATACGATACTAAAGAACTATCGTCGGTATCCGCTACCTTAGTCATGTGACCAAGTTGCTCGTATTCTGTCATAAAGGACGTGTATCTATCTCTCAATAAGGAGTTTGACTGAAGTTTTCTTTCAAGTTGCATAAATCGTCTAATGGCTTGTTCTTTTGAATCACCTAATCTTTTGATTGAATCACGAATTGGAATTCTAACTATGAATCTTCCAGTCTCATCTCTTCGAGTATTTTGAGTGAAACTTTTTTCACACTCTATTTCTTCGGAAGATAAGACTGAGGCTTTGGGAATCTCTTCTACTTCCCAGAATTTTGCTAACTGATCTTGCACATCACAAAGAGTTTGTATTGTATGACAATGAGTTGGTTGAGAGGTTTTGGTACTAATTGAACCGGATACTACCCAGCCAAATTTGGTTTTTTGTAACACAGGTTTTTGGGGTCCGAGAGCTATTTGACCTACACAAATTAAGTTCCAGAAGTAGTCTGCACCTATTAACATATCGATGGGTCCGGGTCGATTAAATCCAGGATCTGCTAATTTTATATTTTGAGGTATTTGTATATGACTGATATCAATTGGACTATTTGGAAGATTTCCTGTAATCTTTGGAAGAACATGACATGTGATGTTTGTACTAAAGCTATTATGATGGGCACGCACAGGTACTTGACACATTGAATTGCTAATTGAAGTCGAATGATTTACACCTATGATGGTTAATTTGTGATTCCAAGTTTGCAATGATAAGGTTTTACAAAGACTTTCAGTAATAAAGCTAGATTGAGATGCTGCGTCTAGAAGAGCTCTAATTGTCGTCGACTTTCCATTGGTTCCATCTGCTCGCACACTGACTGTGCTCAGAAGGACCTGGGAACAACCTGAGGAGCTTGAAGGTAAGGAAACTGATTTTTCAGCAGGCTTTGGATTAGACTGTGTCTCTATGTGGAGAAGTGTGTGGTGCTTTTTATTGCACTTTTGACATGAACCTCCAGTGCATTCTTTTATAAAATGACCGCGATGTAGGCAGTTGATGCAAAGTTTCTTTTTCTTGACTGATTCTAGTCTATCGTTAATACTAAGATCTATAAATTTGGTGCATTTGAATATTGAGTGAGATTCTTCGCAATAAAAACAATTTTGCACAGTTGAAGCTAAGGTATTTGAAGTTCTTCGTTGTTTTGGGCTATCTATGATTTTTGTGTCTTGTTTGCTATCTAATTTTTCTAAATAATCGGCTCTATCTTCTAAGAATTGAATGAGGTCACCTAAGTTTGGTTTACTGCAAGGTTTGGGTCTTTCCCAGTCTTTGACTGAGGCACTATCTAGTTTAGAAATGATTAAATACATGATAAGAGTACCCCAATGTTCAGTGGGTTCATTCAATGACTGTAGTGATCTCAAATGTTTTGTTACATTGTCTACTAGATGTCGCAATTTAACTGAAGATTGTTTTGTAATGGACTCCAGTTCGAATAAAGCTCTGACATGATTGTGAATAAGTAATTTGTCACCATTGTACCGTTTGCATAATATATCCCAAGCAATGGAGTAATTTTCGGCTGAAAATTCAATTGATTTGATCACCTGAGCAGCGTCTTTGCCCAGCGCCGACTTCAAGTAATGGAACTTTTGAACTGAGTTTATATCAGGATTTTCATGCACTAATGATGTGAAGCTATTTCGGAATTCAAGCCAGTCATCCCTATTTCCATCAAATTTTGGTACTTCAACTCTAGGCAGTTGAAAACTAGTTGGTTTTGCGGATGTGGCAACTAAATTTGTATGATAAGTTCTAGAGTTTGCTATTGAGATTGAATCGTCACTATTGTTTTCACCTATAATGTCGCTGACAGCGGAACTAACTACGTTTTCTATTTGCTCGTTTCCCGTTTGTGGTTCTTCTATGTTTACAATATTTGTGATATTGTCTATATTGTTATGATTTGAAATTAGCTTCTTTGCCAAGGCTATTGCGTAAAAATATTGATTTTCAAATTCTTCGCGCTCTGTGATATGAATTTCTAATTCTTGTGGTGCTAGCTCTATGTTTTCTATTGTTGTTTGTACGGCATCAAATTCATCAATTATTGGATAAAAACGATCTAGTCTATTTTGCAATTCAATTTTTGTTACGTCACTAAGCATCACATTTGCACTTAAACTATCTTGTGTGATCTTTTTTAAATGATTTCTAAATATTGTATTTTTTGCCTTTAAACCCGCCCGTTTACGTGTTAAAAGCTCTAATTGTTGTGTATGAGGCATTTTTACCGATAACTATAGCCAGTAGCAATTCTAAACTAATGAAATGGATTGGAAAATAACGAAAAAATGGAACAGACTCACCGCTGAATACGTGAATCTACGCCACTGGTGTATGCGAAACTATTTTTGACTGCTATGATGACGTCACTACGATTGTTGTTGCACCGCTCTCTTGTGTCGGCGCGTCTATACTTGGTTGCCGTGCAGCGTCAGAACTGTGTATTCCACCGCTGATTGACTTGTGTTTGATAAGATGTTTGCTTGCTAATCACTATTCACTATGTTTTATTTTCTATCTATGTTTCCATAATTTAGTTTAACAAAGAACTATGTTGTCGCTGATTGTTTACTATTGATGTTTGATTGTTAACACTATGCAAATTTCACTTTCGAAATACTATGTTTCATGCTTCTATAATTCGGCGACGAAGGACCATGTTTTAAATAATGACACTTTTTGATGTAAATAGAATAGTTTAATTACAATATTAAGGTTTAACAAAATGAACTGTATTTCTTCTTACATATTTGTTTGTTTGTGACGTAGCCGATGTTGCGACTCACGTCTTACCACTTTGACTTGCCAAACAATACTGATCTAAAATTACATAAGATAGTGGGGAATCTTATAACACAAGGAGTGGGGGTAAAATTTTTAAATCAAAGGAGGTGAAACTCTAACAACCTCCCTAGCGCCACTTCTAACTGTTTTTCCCTTTTTACTTTCCATTTTGATGATATTCAGACAACACCTCTCAACTTAGTCCGTGGACGCACGCCTATGTACTGTCTGGTGTATGATTTTTTTGTACTGTTAGCAAGTGTCGCTGTATAGTCGTACGGCTATAGCAAAAGTACAATTATCGCGATAACACAATTGTTAAACGTTTGGTCGACTGGACTCCCTTATTGCATAGAAGCGGTTCCAGGATCATTACCTTTTACTAATATTATGTAATATAAAATACATGTGCGCTCTTCTGCAATAAGGTCATAGGACTACATTCCATAGACCGGTCTTCTTTTAAAAATCCAACAGTACTTTTTCTGTTTTAAAAAGCATGAGAAATCTGTGAGATATTGTGTACATACGACTTACAACTGGAGTTATTCTTATAGAAAAAATCGCACTGAATCGATTACGACCAAAAAAAAATGTTTGCGACAAAACAATTTAGCCTCAAAGAATTTAATTAAATAAATTATACGATTTAATAAGCACAAACAAATATTTGTTTTCTCAAACTATTTTGTTCTGTGTTTAAAAAAACGACTAAGTACATACAGGGTGTCCCACGACATGACTACCATAGCCTGGGACTGTGTTGCTGGGGTGACTTCAGTCAAAAATGTCTAATGAACATATACCCGGAACGCTATCCTAACTGAGCTAGAAGAATTTGAAATTTTAGAATGCTTCTAGCTCAGTTAGGATAGCGTTCCAGGTATATATGTTCATTTTTGACTTGAAATCACCCCAGCAACACAGTCCCAGGCTATGGCAGACATGTCGTGGGACATTCTGTATATACACGACTGCATACAAACAAATGAGAGTAGCTTGGCTGATCCATAATCCACTATCATGAGATAAAATAAGACAAAAAGGTCCGTTGCCTGAAGCACTGCATCATAACAATAAATCGTGGCGTTCTGTCACGACCTTGACGTGACCGCAGCGCAAAACATCTGTAATAAACAATATCAGTATTTTTAATTATCTATTATTGCAGTCTCATCTGTAAGATTCCATTATTCAGTCATTATATGTGTTGAAAAGAAGGTGCAGTTCACTAAAAAAACATCACATTATTACGGACATGGGATATTTTTTTCAAAAAAATAATATAAAAACCAGACACGGACTTACCTACATGTTCATTTATTTCACTTGACTATAATAACCATATTCACCGAACGTCAGTAGTTATTTGTTCGGTTCATTTGTTCTTCAGGTAACTATTCTTCTGAAATCTGAATAAATAGCGATAATTCAATTCACCAACCATAATTATGTTCACTGCAGATATAAATATATTCTGTCTTACTTCGAGGGTATAAATATTTATTCGCCTGATAAAATAATAATGGCCGCCACATAGAGCATAATATCTAACATTCTAACCTATAAACGTGGACTGTTATATCTACAGTTGCTCTTGTGAATTTAATTATGTGTTGTTTATTAATCTTTTGTGAAGTGTATAGTTGTAAAACATTAATGTTAGTGGAAGTTTTGTGTGCAATTGGGTTAGGATAAAACATTAATATTTTGTGAAACTTTCTTTTGAGGTTTACACTAACGCCATCGGTCTAATTTTTGGGTGAACGTCAAAATATTCAACAAGAAGAACAAGGAGTATAATGCAGTGTATATTTATTCTTTAAGTAACTTTTCTACCTGATAATTTGCTTAGTGAATTGAAAGTAAATTTTATACTAACGAATAAATTTGTTCCAAGACATAATGTGCACAAGTGAAATAAGTTTATATTTAAGTCCGTCTCTGTTGTTGTTTTTATTTTTTTTGACTAAAGTGTTCGATGTCCTGCTATTATTTTTAAATGGCAGACGTAAATCAATCCGACAAAAACACTTCTTTACAAATAATTAAATAATGATTTATAATCTATAACACCTAAAGAAACGAAATCGATCGTCGTACATCATACCACGTCCTAAAATCGAATCGTGCTTCGATTAGAAGAAGATGGTTGCGCAGAATTAATTAATTTGAACACATATATTCTATCAACGAATGTAAATAAAGTGCGATAGTAGATATATATGAAGTGATTCACCGTTTTGAAATAACCCGTGCGATGGCCAATTTAGCCTGAAGCCACTCGAACTGATGTCTCAAATAATACGCCGTATAGCAAAAGTATTTTATTGCCACTGAGAACATACGTATAAAGGGTACCAAATGCTCTACTAAGTAAATATTGACCAGTGGCGTGCTCTACAAAATCGCTATGAATTCTAACTAAGAATCGAAAAATATACTGTAATGCTCATTTTCAAATCCAAGTCACGGGCATCATGGCGTGCAGTGCAAGAACATCAAACTTTCGGCCAGTGTGGTCTATACTATTTTTCTTCATACCTCGGTCGTAAGTACGCTTATTAAATACATTAATTAATTACTTATTAATTACATAAAAACACAGATACAGCTGCTTTGAGGTTATACGAAAAAACACTAATGACAGCTGTTCGCGACTGTTAGCTAAAATGTAATAGGGTTGCTATGGAAACGACATCTAAACAACAGCCGATAGGTTATTTTCTTTATTGCCGCCCGAACGTACGTACTTCCCGGGTGTAATTCCACCAAAGCGTAAATGTAACACTTTCTGCTTTACAATTGATGCCGAAAGTATGTACTTTCGATCGAGGTATAAAGAAAAATAAAATGTTCGGCTCCCCTGCAACCTCTTACGTAATAAATGATCGGTCCCTAATGTTGAAGAGGTGTAATTTTTGTGAAAAGCCACTGATTTAACACCGTGTTGAGTGTAGTCGAACGAGTGGCTCTAAACGGGAGTAAAGCGATTACTACGCGCTCTATCTGTATGTAGAGAGAAGGAAATCTTATGATATGGTCTGGAAAAAGGACATTTACAATGATGCTACGGATGGTTTGTTTTTACTCACATCATTCAGACTGCAGAATCTTAGGTTATGTATACATGTGTATATATTATGTATTATATGTGAGGTTATGTACACTACATCTCATAGAATGTGCACATGCAGCTAACAGCCAGTAGCCGGCAGACACAACATATTTTTTACAAACCTGACATTTTTATTTATAAGATATGTGTTTCAGATCCAGTAATTATTATAATATTATTTTTCAGAGGATAATAGATCAATAACAAAAAATGCTGTTAAGGTATATTTTTTCAATCGAAACGTTTCGTTTTAATTAGGTAATTTATATACTAACTAGCGGCCCTGTACGTGCTTCGCTACGTATAAAGTGAAATAATAAAACAATTTAATTGGAACATCTATCTATCTATCTATCTATCTATTTTATTAATTGCTAGCTATTTTAAAATATACATGGGCGTATATGTGTGTATGTCGAGCACTCCGGCTGCGCCGTTGTGCTCGAAAAAAAATAGCGTAAAGTATTCGTGGATAACTGGTCTTTAAAACACTTGCTCTATTTCGAGGGTTCACTGCGGCTGCGCCGTCGTGCTCGAAAAAAAAGCAGTTGTTTTAAACGATATTCAGTTTTTTTACATCCTCGATCTAGATATATGGTTGTTAAGTTTTCTTAAATAAGGATTCTTAAATTTTCTCTTTTTCCGCGCAATTTTTAAATTTTTTATTGAATTGTAGCTTATATGAAACGTTGCGCCATCTATTGAATATTCACTCAATCCAGTCAACAGGTATCGCCATCTGTTAGAATCCTTTGGAGCTAACAGATAATTATGACTGTCAAGGAATAGACAAATAATTTGCAATAAAATAATATTGCGACTATAAATTGAAATGTAAGCTATCCTATCTTTCAAGTTGGGTCGAATTGCACACGGTGTGCAAATCAAATTTAAAATCGGTTCAGTAGTTTAGGAGTTCATCGCGGACAAACACGTGACACGTAATTTTTATATATAAAGATAGCGAGAGATGGCGTTAATAGTATGCTGTGAAATGAATGCCAATAAATAACTACCATTTTTTCATTTTATTTTTCAATTTAAATTAACTGAATGTCTCCGGATATTATATTATAAAAATTACATATTATAAAGGAAATGCATAATATTACCAATGTTAAGTTATTCTTTAAGGTATTTATTATTTTTATTAATGTAATTTATTATATATGTATTTATTGTATTTATTTTTATTTATATTATGTATTTTTTGTAGAGCCTGAGGAAGTTTTAAAAAATTGAAAAAATATAGTTAACAGCAATTTTTGTTATTGATCTATTATCCTCTGAAAAGTAATATAATTTTTATTAATAGTAATATTATAAGTCTATATTTATGATGGCAGACATTTCTTCCGGTTGTAACATCCCGGCAGACACAATAAAAGGTTTGCTGTATAAGCCCGACGATATTATGAAAACATATAAGTGCGAGTGAAAATGAAATTGGAGTAGCCCATGCGTTTAAGAGAGAAAAATGCCATGTAAACAAATAACCTAAATTTCATGAAACTGTCAAAAAAAAGTCGTCTATTGCTCTCACCGCACTCATATGTTAGCATAATACTGTCACGCTCATACAGCGGACCTTGCATTGTGTCTGTCGGAATATTACAACCGGAGGAAATGTCTGCCATCATAAATATAGGCTTATATGTAATTCGTTCTTTTGCACCCGGGTGAAACCGGGACGAATCGATATATATTTTCAAAAATTGAATTTTATCTCAACTGTATCCCTAATGTGTCCACTTGTAAATATATGCAATTTTTGCTCATCAATTAGCGAAATTTGCGGTGAGTTTTTCTTATATTGAATCATTAACGCAGCGTCGAAATTGTAAGGGTACTGAAATAAAGTTTTCAGTAGTTATGTGCAATGCCAACGATTCTAAAATACTTTTTGTTTGTTTTTGTTGTTTGTTTCGTACGGCGTGCACATTTGCATAAAAAGGGAAAGTTAGTGCGAAAGAGTAAGAGAGAAAGAACATTCTAACCATCTCAACACAGCACATATAGGTAACACGGTTATGGCAATGATTTGCCGTCATATTACCACCGCAGCCACAGCACGGTTACGATGTTATGTTATTGTTATTGTAACTGTTATGTGCGTTTGACAGTTACACGGTCGCGCACGCGCGTACCATAAAACCAGAGATGCGGTTACACTACATAGATTACGTACTTTACCTGTACTAAAGTAGAACGTTAAATTATAACTGATAAAAGGTGTTAAATATGGGTGATGCTGAAAGTGTTTTGAACTAAAGTTCAGTTTGTTTTCAGTGGAATAAATTGTAATGAGGCGATTCCCCTTAACAATACAAGTAGGAATCTGACCGCCTCAGCAGTATGCAAGTTTGGTGCATTGGACTCGGTGACGGGTACATCATATATTTTGTATTGTCATCTCTAGTACCTATATTAACTACCCATCGAAAACATAAATAGTTGGCAAAACCAAAAGTGCACATACCGCAAGTTTTCCACTGTACATATTATAATGAAGAAATTGAGAAAAAATATTAAAAAACAACAATTAAAAAAATTGAAAAAAATTAAAAATTAAAAAAAAAACAAAAATAAAATAAATAGAAAAAAAAAATTACTTGGCGAGAATCGAACCTGGGACCTTGCCATTACTGGACTTACGATTTAACCGCTCGGCCATACCGATGTCGTACTAGATCGTTGTTATTGTGATATAGAAGTGTAGCAGTTGGTCTACGTAATATACTACATTTACAATAATATTTATTTTGTTTTTTTTAACTATTAGCTGTCAAAAATAATAAAATAAAACTGTTTATAAAAATTAAACTACTGAACACATTTTAGTGAATTTAAATAGGGTTCTGGTCTGATAGTAAACATAGTGAATAAAATATAACCCAAGGTAATCCGACCAAAATTGCGATCTGTAAAGTCGTGACGTACATACTTACGTACGTACATACGTACAGACCAACCGACAACTGCTGTTTGTGATTTTCAATTACAATTTTAATAGTACCTATTTTTGAACTCGAATTGATTTAAAAATGCTTCTGTTTTGTAGATCAGAATCTCCTCTTTTCAAAAAGCTTCAATTTGAATGGCTTTCGTGTAAAATTAACTTAGATATAACTTCTTATATGAACGAAACTCAGCTCTGATGCACAAAGCGATAATAAAGCACATACCGCTAGTTTAGCGGTATGTGCAATATCAGCCAAGTTCAATATTAAGAATATATAATATATCAGGAACCTTACTCCTTACATGAATTTAGTAAGTATTTTTTTCTTCTTTTGTGACGTATTGTATCTCAAAATGAGCTCAGCAATAAATGTTAATAGATATTCTCTTCTATTTTCATTCTGTGAAAAATGGGGCCATACCTCAATACAAATTGAATTGAGATCTAAAGAGGTGCCACGTTTTCACTTGGCAAGTTTTCGTGTTTTATATTATGATTTGTACCTAAACTTCATGTTTGTATGCAGTGTGAAAACTTGCCAAGTTGGCACCTTTTTAGATCTCAATTCTTTTTGTATAGAGGTATATGGCCCCATTTTCCAGAGTATGAAAATAATATTCTTAATGAGAGGTGTTTGGAAAAAATTCCGTGGCGTAAGGATCAAAGCAAAGCAATACTGAATTTTTACATTTGCATTTATTACTGACGTTTCGGTACTGAAGATGGTACAAAACGTACCGAAAGGTAAGTGTAAAAATGCAGTATTGCTTTGCTTTGATTCTTACGTCGCGGATTTTTTTCCAAATACCTCTCATTAACTTCAATAGGATACTCTATTTATTGAATAGAGTCAATTTCAAATATTCTTAATATTGAACGTGGCTTCCTTTTTCACATTTGATGGGATATTATTACTTTTTGTAAATAAATTATTATTATTTATCATTTAAAAGCGATTTGCAAAATTAATCTTTATTCTCTGTACCCATAGTTTTCTTTTTCGAAAGGCGCTAGGTGTTAATAAAAATCGATTGCTTAGAAAATATTTCAAATCTTAAAAATTCAGTTTTTTCTGATTTTTTCCTTTATATACACAACATTATTTTGTTTTCTGCCAAATTTCAACTTTCTAGGTCATCTGGAAGTGGGTTAGGTTTAGACGTTAATATCTCAATAACCATTTGAGCTGTATTTATGAAATTTATGTTTCTCGTTAATCTAAGGGATTTTAATAAATAAACCAAATTTCATGTGTTTATGATAAAAACATTTTGAGTTATTAAGGGGTCAAAAGTCGCTCCAAATGGTTCGTGTCTAGTTAGCATTTTAAATTTTTGTTGCCTCTAAATAAAAAAATTATATCGAGCCTATGATAAGAAAGTCAAACTCTGGCTTTGAACATTGTATCATAGACGAGTGCCATACGACAATAGGTCATATGCATGAGACTCCAAATTGGTTTAAATTTTTATTTTGAAATATATTTTAGTTCCTGATCATATCGTAATGGTTATTTTATTAATCTACTCACTGAAAAAAATAGAAATAATAAAATAGAAACGTAAAAAATACGCGCTATTTTCGAATTTTCAAAACGCAGCGTGACGTTAGAGTATATATCAATAACAGTTTCCATGGCGACTGGGTCGTCTCACAATAAGATTACGTCAGTATTTAGAGAAAACAACAAATAAACTTCATTTAGAACATTGACAATTTGACATCAAAGTTGACATGCATCATATATCGTGACGTCACATAAGCCCGCCAACATGGCCGATTGTTTAAACTGTCTATTTTTGAATGTGAAATTTAATATTTTTTTTTTCTTATGATAATATTACATTTTTAAATGATTATCAATTTTTTTTCGTATTATGGTTGACTAAATAATTTATTAAAAATATAAAAAAAATACATGCATATCACCTATTGCGATCAAGTCTCAAAATGGAATACGCGCTAATGCATGAGTGCGAGTGAGAAGTCCGGTCGACTGTGATGCGCGCAAGAGAGTACGTTGCTGTCAGATACTATCGCGATCTGGTCTGACAGGCAGATAGCTATCGGCTTGCAATGTGAGATGAAATGAATATTAGATAGTGGAGAGGAAATTATATTTTTTGGTTCAGCACTTAGTTGTAGTATTTATTTAGTATTTTTTTAATGTCGTTGCTTATTTTATATCGCTTTATTTTGTTTTTATAGAGGCGACAGAAATTAAACTGCTTCAATAATAAATAAGCAATTCCGCTACTGTTTCCAGTCGTGTTAAGATAAGCGCAGCAAAATCGGGTAAAAGTTTCCAAGAGTTTCAGCTTTTCCTTACCGATTTTCATTAGCACCAATCCGCGATGCGTAGGTGGAACATATCTAGATTCGCGAGTACCAGGAGCACAGAACACATACAGCGGTATTAAGCCGTTATAATATTATCTCCATAACGTTCATCTCGCCGGGTGACTATGGAACATGATCGTAATGCTTAATGACTCGACAAGGGACCCGACCCCCCCTCCCTCTCGCCCGCATTCGCGTGCAGTGTCAACCGGGTCGATATAAAACTTAACAGATTAAAATGTTGCTGGTTCTGTTTATTCCATGTATACTCGCTAAACATATTCTGGTGGTCAGTGGACAAAATGACGATTTTCGGAGTTTTGATGTGAACATCCGATCGCGCGTTTGGTTGGGAATAAAAATGTGCAATCGACGCGACGCTGGGATAATGCATCGTTGCGATTTTTAGCTACTAGTATTTCGGTAGATGACAGCGTGTAACGCTTGCTGTGTGTTAAGGCCGCTGCACACGAGGCTAGATTCTTTGCTACTAGTTATCTAGCGCTGGTTTTCTTGATTACTGTTATGTGCTCGCTTTACACGAGTCTACTTTTCAAGCTATATTTGTGGATAGATCTGGTGCGCACGCAGTGACAGTTCGAATATAAACACAGAGCTAAACGTGTCTGTTGTGTCTGACTCTGACTCTGCTGTGTTTATATTTGAACTGTAGAGGAGGGAGGGGGAATGGCGCTCACTGGGTAATGGCGCTCACCTCTGTAACTATGTCAAAAAGGAACGTAGCAACACGCCATGTCGCGTGAAGCGCGAGGGGAGGGGGCCTCTAATAGACAGCGATGCAAACGGACAGTCAGCTCGCGTCATGCGACCGTGAAGAGCGTTTCTTCGTTTGCGACCGCGCTGATCTAATTTTTAATTAGGTGCTGAACAAATTAAGTTGCTGGGCTCGCTATACTATGGACTCAGTGTTGCAGATTTGCGTAAACTTGTTTATAAATTTGCTGAGCGCAACAATATCAAAAACAATTTTGATCAAAGCAGCAAAACAGCCGGATTTGATTGGGTATACACTTCTTTATGAGACCCTGAGCGGCATTACTCAAAATCAGGGGAATGCCGCTCAAACATGTTTTTTTAATAATGTTTTCCATCTACTAGTAGGTGAAAGATATATGCTTTTGTTGTTAAAATGTTGATTACTCGATAATTAAAGACTTCGTTACTCTTCTTAATTTTGGTTTATAATAAATAATTTCAAAAATACGCCATGTTTTCCTTAAGTAAACGCTATTCCCCCGTCCTACCCTACTGCGCGCGCACCAGATCTATTCACAAAACAAGCTTGGAAAGACGTCTCGTGTGAAGCAATCAAGAAAACTAGCGCCAGAAAACTAGTAGACGAATTTAGCAAGGAATCTAGCGGCAAATCCAGCCTCGAAGATTATTATCGCAAAGACGTTTGTTTTTCCGACCACTTTCAGAGTTTTGAAATGCAACGCTGGGGTTCCTAATAACCAAACAACAGTATTTGCATTCGATTGATCAAAGATCAATGAATCTGTTGTTTGTGTGCACAATGTCTTTGAACAATCGCCAGAAGGCAGTAAATTAAAGCTCGAATAACCAACTGGCTAGTTTGGCCAGTTAGTTCGGTCGGTGACAGTGTAATAGGCAGTACATCACTACCTACCTTGAGCTACTACCATTGACCTTGCGTCAAGATTGTTCATCTATTCGCTCAGCCCCGGATCTACGATTTTTTCGAACCTGGGAAGAAACTTGATAATGGCGCCCCCTCTCTCCAGCTATTGAGATAACATACTTAAAAAAAAACTCACAAATATATAATGGTTGGTATTTTTCGTGAACGGGAAACCGTCAGAAAACAAGCAGAATGAGTAAATCGAAAAAAGAACTGATTAGATGTGGTTTTCAACCATATTATATTATGGTTTTGGCGCCCTCTAAAACTGCCGCCCGGTGCGGGTGCCCCGATTTGCCCCCCTCCCCTAGATCCGGGGCTGTATTCGCTGTGTGCAGCTGCTTGGAAGGGAGGCGCTTGAAAACCGAGCGCGCTTAGCGGCGAAAGCTGGCATTTTTTCGGCACATGAATACTGATATAAAATCAAAGGTAAAAAATGACAATCGTAAATGCTGCATTATTAATGATAATTGTTAGTAGAAGTTTTGTTCCAAAAATATGTATTGAATGAGATTTATTTGGTTGAGGAACAATTGAAAAATAAGCTTTACCAGAGTATCGCTTGTGGCCAATGATTCGAAAAATATATTTTCATCTTCAGGACCTCAATGCAAGTTGAGATGGTAAATTGTGCAAATTATTGTAATATACATGATCATTTATTATGAACTTCATCAATTTTTAAAATTTAAAAATATCATTTAAAATGTCGGACACCTCGAATATGTTCGACATAATCGAAGTGTCAGACATTTTAAATGGTTCATGTTATTTGTCATAGAACATTATTTTAGTGTTTTGGTTGAAGTTTTTAAGCTATCCAATTAAAAAACAAACATTATCTATAAATTTTTACATGTCGTCAAAACGACATCTTTTGGAAAATTTAGAGGGAAAACGCCCCAAAATGAAGAAAAGTCATAGAGGAAATAGGTGTCAGACTAGGCCTAATGAAGCCATATACAAAGTTTGGGGACAGTATGTGACAGTGAAATTTTTGCCGACGGGCATTCTGACATAGCAATAAACTATTACACCCTTTTTTCAAGCTGGAAATTGAATGGAGGCATCTTTCGCCCTGATAACTCAGTTTTATACTCACCACCAGCCTTCTTATGATTTTCAAAAAAAAGATCTCTTCACGTTTTATTTTTTTTTTAATATGTTTATTTGTTGAGCCATTATACAGGTGAGTTTTAAGTTGATGCTTTTGTTTTTACAGCGTGTAAAAATCAAATAGACGAGCAAATATTTCAAATAGTTTTTTTATCAAAACTCAAAAATAAGAGAGAAACAGCCTTTCGAAGTTTAAATAAATTTTATTAAATTTTCTTTAATTTTGAGGTCGGTCCTGGGGTTATATTATGTCACTATGGAAATAAGTTGTTATTATCTCTCAAAAACAGAACAATACACATGTCAGTTTCAAATAAGCACCAACATACTTGATAATAACAACTTATTTCCATAGTGACATAATATAAACCCAGGACCGACCCTCAAAATTAAAGAAAATTTAATAAAATTTATTTAAACTTCGAAAGGCTGTTTCTCTCTTATTTTTGAGTTTTGATAAAAAAACTATTTGAAATATTTGCTCGTCTATTTGATTTTTACACGCTGTAAAAACAAAAGCATCAACTTAAAACTCACCCTGTATAAAATGGATACAAAACGTCAGTACACAATTAAAACATGTTAAAATAATTATTAATCCGATAGCAAGTCATTTATAGAATATGGAACTATATTAATTATGTATTGTTTCAGCTTTTTATCAAAACCTTTGGAATCTTTTATTGGTTTTGGGACATTGTTAAACATTTTATAACCAAGATAGGTGGCACTCTTTTCATAGAAAGTCGTGTTATGCTTTATGCTGTAATTCTTTGAGCGCGTATTATAAGCACTATTGTTTCTATTTTTGTTATCGGCTGCAGCTATTTTGTGTACGTAAGTAAGCAAATCTATTGCATAAATTGCGTAATAGGTTGGAATACCATTGTTCTTAAAGATGTGTCGACAAGTTTCTCTAAGTTTTAGGTTAAAAATCAACCTTATTATTTTCTTTTGAATGATAAATATTCGGTCTTCATCTTTCGACATTCCCCAGATAATAATGGCATAATTGATTGTGGACGCAATGTACGCATAATAGAATGTCAGCAACATTTTTTGGTCAAAAATATTTTTCATCTGTTTCAATCGATAATAGTAAAAGTTTAATTTTTTACACAAATTGCTAACATGTGCTACCCATCTCAGGTTTTCATCAAGAATTATTATTATTACGGCATATCAACTCACATAAAATGCAACATACACCCCGTAATTGTTTTTTAAAGAACTCCCACCAAACGTCTGTCCCTTTCCACTGCCCAAAAAAAAAAACGCCATTGCATCGGCACGGCCCCGTAATTGTTTTTTAAGAACTTCCCCCAAACGGCTTCTCCTTTTTACTTCGCAAAAAAATTAATTTAGAAAAATCAATTATCAGCACTTAAAACGGCTAATATGTTATATAAAATAATAATAATTGTGTAGGTATATTTCCAGTGGATATTTTTCACATTAAGTTATCGTACTGTCACCAATAATTGGAGTTTACTCCTTAAGAAACCATTTTGAGGTATAAGATCCGGTACGGAAATTTTGTGAGTAGTAAAATCAATTGGTGAGGCGTTACGTTCCACCGCTTCAAGTGTGGCGTTACGCTCGTCCGCTTCAAAAGAGACAAACATATTATGTCTGTAGAATTTAACGTGCGAAAGAATGAGATGGAATACAAAGGAGACAAACATATATATCTGTAGGATTTAACGTGCGAAAGAATGAGATGATATACATTACACAGCGTATTTAAGGAGTAAACTCCAGTCGTGCGTCGGAGTTGACGCACACGCACACACACCAACACACACACACACACTTTTTTATTAATACCAATCTGAAGCACTGAAAGGCGAGGTTCAACTCTTGTATGTAAACGACATGCCAGAATTTATTAAAAGTGAATGTTTGGTCATTTATGCTGATGACATATCAGTTGGTCTGTCAACTAAAACATTAGAACACCTCAGGGAGAAGGTTCAAACCCTTTGCGCGGACGTTTATAAGTGGTATATAGCAAACAAATTAATGATGAATTCAAATAAAACGCAGATCTTATTATTTTCCACCAGAAACATACCAAACAAAAATTAGTCACTACGGCAAATAATTGTAAATTTCTGGGTATATTTATAGATGACAAACTGAAATGGTGTAAATAGATTGATTACGTATGTGCAAAACTGAATTCATCCTACTTCGAAATTAAACGACTAAAATCAAGCTGTAATGTCGAAACACTTATACAGGTCTATTATGCCTTGGCATATTCAATTCTCAGTTACAATATCATAATCTGGGAACGGGCTACAGAGATAAGTAGAGTACTTATTATTCAGAAACGAATTCTTCGCTTAATATTCAACTTAGGCCCCCAGGAGTCAGTCAGATCAACATTTAAGAATAAGCAGATACTTACTGCAATCAATATTTACATTTATCACTGCGTTTTATTTGCAAGGAAAAATGTCAATAAGCATGTCAGAAATGTTCACAAATACGCTACAAGAAATCGTGATGACATATATTATGTGGAAAACTACAATTATTCAAGAAACATCAAGAGCCCTATATGTTCTGCATCGCTGCTGTATAATAAGTTACCCGCACATATTAAAAAAATAGACAATTTTAACAAATTTGCACGATCTGCAAAATTATTTTTATGAATCAATCCTTTTTATGGGATGTCTGAATTTTAATCTATTTATTGACAATGTATGCACTTTTTATAAGGCGATATACAATAAAGTTATCTATCTATCTATCTACTGGCTGTTTTTCACGTTCTGCTGTGTATTTCTTTTTGAGCGTGTAGTCTGCATTGTAGGCGACAGTCAATGAACATTAACTAACGTAGCCGGAACAAGGTTATATATAACAGATATAACAAGGCCCGACCATGGATTTATGGCTGTATGTGTCTAATTTACTCAACTGGAAAAATATCTATACCCTCCGTAATATCGACAAGGTGGATGGGGGGTCGCGGTGGTTCGATCTTCTTAAGAACGCGCTCCCGCTGCGATCTAAGACTGTGGCTTCCAGACGATAAAGCATTTGAGTTTATTTTAAAGGGTGCATTTTTTTACACACATTTTTAACAATTTATTAGACTTTAAAACACCCGGAACCGTGGGGACACCATTGTTTATACGACGTTTCGAACAGACTCTGGGTTGTTAGATTTAATCTGAGAATTGGGGAAAGCATTGAAATATAGGCTGTATCATTTTCTGCTGCTGCAGGATTTGCACATTTGAAGAGACGCCTACTTAAGTTTATCTTTATTATTAATATTTTTTTTTATGTTTTCAATTTTCTTCCTAAACATTTTCTAGTTACAGTTGAACGTGAATAAGCAGGAGTTCAAGGGACCGCGATCTGTTTTCCGCTTATGGAAGTTTTTCACTAACCCGAGTTTCTAGCTTATAGAGGCAAGGTACAGGAGTGGCTTTTCTCACTTCTAGAAGTCTCTAAAAATACAGCGAATATGTAGTGATAAACGTGTACCTATGTATTATTCGATATAGATATAATAACTCGTCATATATGCTAAAAAAGAGGACAAAAAAACTAATAATACAAAAAAAATGTTAGTTCAGCTATTTATGACTCATTCATAAATTTCGAGGAACCATTAATACGTTTGACTACCGCTTATAGTCGAGAAACGGACGTTAAACGCATTATTATTATTATTATTATTATTATTATTATTATTATCGCTTATAGAGGTACAGGCAAGTAGTAGTCTGAGTTATAGAGGTCCTTGAGTGAAAAACGTCTTTCTCTTATAGAGAGGTGTCTATTCCTCACTTATAGAGGTTTTAGAAGGTTACAAAGCCGGTTCCTGGCAATTACTCTCACTTAAAGAGTTTTCTCGCTTACCCAGTTCTCACTCACTCAGGTTTGATTGTACTTCATTATAAAATATTGGTCTAGGCTTGTATAATTTCCACTCCCTCTTACCAAATTGTCAGTTGTCGTTCGCAGAAGGAAAAGAACTTAAAATAGCGTCTTCTGCATGATTTTAATCTAAAAGCAAAGTTTGCATTTAGGGAGTCTTTTTATCCCTGTTTGACTAATTTATTATTGGAAAAACTATTGAGGTTTCATGTTTTTAAGGGGCTGTGGAATAGAAGTGCGTTACTGAAACAGGGTAAAACCTTTTATGCAGTGGCTGTTAACTTTTAAAGTTCAACATTCTCAAAGTTTTGTTGGTTATGTGTTGTCATATTTTTGCGGAACCAACAATTCGAAACCGCGACGAGAAACAACGACATACTGTCTTAAGTCGCAATCGCCACATGCGCAGACGCCAACGAATCGCTCATCTCGAACTTATTGATATTCCATTTAATCTGTGCTTTAAAAACGCATTGTTGTTTCCTAGCGCTGTCACAAAGATAAGAAAGAAATATCTATTTATTATTTAATCCTTTTTCTATGACAACGATTACTTTTAAAAATTTTTAATTTTGTTTTGTATTTTATTTTAAACTTGCAGAGATTTTGTAAAAGTGTGTTTAGATGGTCTAGCACTCTAGCCGAACTAGCGTACACAGTGTAGCTATATCTGATAGCTTAGCTGTCGAATCACGTTATGTGCGAGAGTGCTCATAATAGGTCATATGCATGATTTTTTTTATATTTTTAATAGATTATTTAGTCAACCATAATACGGAAAAAAATTGATAATCATTTAAAAATGTAATATTATCATAAGAAAAAAAATATTAAATTCCACATTCAAAAATAGACAGTTTAAACAATCGGCCATGTTCGCGGGCTTATGTGACGTCATGATATACGATGCATGCCAACCTTGATGTCAAATTGTGAATGTTCTAAATGAAGTTTATTTGTTGTTTTCTCTAAATACTGACATAATCTTACTGTGAGACGACGCAGTCGTCATGAAAACTGTTGTTGATATATACTCTGACGTCACCATGCGTTTTGAAAATTCGAAAATAGCGCTTATTTTCTACATTTCTTTTTTATTATTTGTATTTTTTCAGTGATTAGATTAATAAAATAACCATTACGTTATGATCAAGAACTAAAATATATTTGGAAATAAAAATTTTAACCAATTTGGAGTTTTATGCATATGACCTATTGTGTTTTTAATATAAATGTTCGTGTATTGCTGTAAAAAGCCCTAGTAACGGACGCTTGTTAGATCTATTTGTGCGTAGCACGTTTGTTATGGTTTTTGCGATTAATTTTTTGTGCAGTCCAGCGCCCTTGGAGCGTTATCATCTTAATATCTATCTAAGAACCATCGCAGATGAATTACATTAACCCTTTACAGAAAACCGCGTCTGAATTGATCAAACCGTTTTCCAGATTCGAATGCACAAACAAACAAACGAACAATCTCTCAGGCTAAACGCATATACCTGCTCCGTTCCGTCGTGGGAAATAAAACAATGTGTTTTTTGTAATCATTGAATAAATTGAAATACGTACTTGTTTTCAGGAATGAAACCCTAGTAACACGATGCATATTATATACATTTTTTTCTACTTTTGTTAATAGTCTAGGAGCCAGCGACAGGTTTTTCTTACCAATTTCCTTATGGCTCAGTGACTCGAATAATCCTCTAGACAGTTGTACTATGTAGTATCGTAGCTGTCAGCTGCGGCACTATCGGGGGAATAGACAACTGAAGCCTACCACGCACGGTAAAAAAGATAATATTTTTAATCATTGAAAATTTGTCAAACGATAGTTATTAATGATCTTTTATAAAAAAAAAGTCAGCTGGCTGTACGATGGTGGATGTTACGTCAGCTGATCATACGAACTTGACGAAATGAAATATGAGTTCAGTCATTTCCTTTCACATGAAACTTTGTCAAAAGATTGTTTTTATAATATTTAAAATAAATAAAATCGTCAGCTGGTTGTAAAGATTGTCAGCTGATACAGAAAAGCTGACGATTTTATTTATTTTAAATATTATAAAAACTATCTTTTGACAAAGTTTCATGTGAAAGGGAATGCCTGAATTCATATTTTATTTCGTCAAGTTCGTATGATCAGCTGACGTAACATCCACCATCGTACAGCCATTTGACGTTTTTTTTTTTTTTAAGATCGTTTGACAAATTTTCAATCGATAGGTAATGATAAAAAATATCTTTTTTCCCGAGCGTGGGCGGCTTCAGTTGTCTATTCCACCGATACTGGCGCAGCTGACGGCCACGATGCTATATGGTACTACTGTCTAGAGCATTTTACGAGTCATTCAGCCGTAAGGAAATGGACGACCTAAATATGTCGCTGGCACTGGGCTATAACGGAAACAGTACTTATAGCAAATTTTATTTAAAAAAATGTCAACAACAGTAGACAAAACTATTTAAAAAAATCGTGCCAATTCTGAAAAATCATCTTGCGGTTGGTTTATTGCCACTGGTTTGGGCGAATTGAATTGCATAACAGTATATTATGTGGAATTTACAGGAGGGTGCATCCCTTATCTACGCTACGCTGGAGACCTGTTTATTGAAAAATAAATGTAAGGGAGACAGGTACTTATACGAAAGGTTATATCTCGTATATTTTTTGAGCATTCGCGTTCATACTTAATTAAAAAAACGTGGGTGCTGTTAGTACACAAAAATAATGATCAACTTTTTGAAATAATTTTACATATATTTTGTATTCATTTGTCGAATATGCAATTAATATTATGCCTGTATAGTGTATAAGCCAGGCGTCAAGTCGGAGTTGAAAAACATAGAAAAAACTTAGACTGCAATTTGTTTTGCCCATAAATAACAATCTGATTCCTTCGAATGTCCACAACAAATTCTGAAATTTTGGTAGAACATGATTAACAATAAAGAGTAAAAACAAAAAACACGTGAAAATTTTACAAAATATTTTCACATCTCAACGATCGTTTCGGAAATTAAGTCCATTATCAGAAGTACAGACACAGTATAGTACGCGCCACGAATCTAAAAGGCTCGGAAGTTAGATGCGAATGCAGGCTTCCGCTTGTACAATCTGTTGAAAAACTACAAACTCGCAACTTAACAAAACTGACATAGCAATAGCAACTTGACAATAGCGTACTCGACTGTACTTTAAAGCAGGAAAGCGACATCACGGCCAATCACTGACGAGCGCACGTTCCGTGCAGGCAGCTGGGAGGTGGTGGGAGTATCAACGGCTCTAAAACGTGCCTTTGCGACGCTGTTTGTGACTAACTTCCGAACCTTTTAGATCAGTATATGTTTGTACTCCTGATGAGGGACTTAATGTCCGAAACGAAGGTTGAGAAGAGAAAATATTTTGTAGAATTTTAACGTGTCTGTTGTTTTTACTATTTGTTAAAGGGAAATGATTAAACGACGGGGAAATATAAGAGTAACGCAAAATGGATAACGCATCACTGAAACGAGTACGTAACTAAAGAGGTTTTACTTCCTCCGTGAGACGAGCTTACTTGGATCTAAAAAGATGATGCAACCTTACATTCTACAGAGACACACGTGCATTTTCTGCCAATAAAAGCCCATCTAACTTGATAAATTATGTACTTGAAACAGTTAATATTGTTTTATTGCACGCGTTTTTCATATAAAAAAAATGTATTGCTTATTTCGTTTTCATAACCAAAAATATGATTTTTCCAGAATATTGATCAGTTCAATGTCGCATATCAAATTGACTGATATTGAGACTTTTTTCCAAGAAGCGTGCATGATTTTTCAGTGTGATTTATTAAATTAAATTTTCTTCTGGTCTATACCATAGATTTCGTGAATATTATTGTTCAAAATAAATTATTTCTATTTGCATGGTAATGAATCGTGTTGCAGCGTCATTTAAAGTTGCCAATTCCTTAAAAATCACCACATATTATAAAACTCAAAAATTGTCCCTCCGACAAAAACTTTTGAACGGTAACTCCGATCATCATGAAATTCATTCATATGGTAAACTTAGATGAACGTGAGTACTCAGGCCCCCTCCCCCATTTGTTCTTTTTCTCCCGAGTGAATCCGGAACGGACCGCTAGTAAATTATCTAACGTGTTTTTGAAATGTTTATTTATTAAGAAAAAATATACACATTGCCGAAAAACTTTTCTGAACTTATGAGTGCAGGAAAAGGTCATATTTTTTATGAATATTTTGGTTTTAAATAAAATGAAACAACTATCTTTGAAACCTATAAATTTTACGCTTTAGTTACTTTCCATGATTTCGTTCTATCGTTGTTGCGATACTACTTTTTTTTAAAGCTGTGCTTCTTATCGCAGGCCTCGGGACAGACAATGAACTGTGAAAAAACGATCGAGGGAGCAATATCATCGTTCCCGAAGCAAAGGCACACACACGTATTATTTGTGTTCAAATCATTGCTTACGCAAGGAAAGGACCATAAAAGTTAAGCTCACATACGTAATTGTTATTAGCTATTCTACTTGCGAAGGGGCTCATTAATATTATATATTCAATGCATACGCCATATTTGTGTTCAGACTGGCCCATTGTACCTGTGAAGGGGTGGGGGACGTTTATGTTTATCTTATTGCGCAAATTAATTTTCTTTGTTCAGAATTGTTTTCGGACAATATAACCTCAAGGCTAGGCGGTTGTATGGTGGCAGTACGGGTCATAAATGGTGGAAGAAAAGTGTCGGTCATACTATACGAAAGAAAAACATAAACTTTACTTTCACAGCTATTTTTTTAGCTGTCTAGTGTGTAAAGTACGTTTAAAGGCACTTGAAAACTTGAAGTTAAGCCTTAAAATTTCATGCAGATGTTTTTGAATTCATCTCAATTAAAGTTCACTTTAGCCTACTGTAACAAATGTGGAACATGAAGCCGTCCCATTGGTCCTAGCAGACCAACTACTGGCTGCATATATGCATTACCGGGTGTACCGTAACATGTGTCGTAGGTTCAAGTCTCGCTGCGCTCTTGGATGTTTTGTGATGTCATTTAATTTAATTTGATGTAATTAGCCGTCAGCAACCTTACTTGTCGAGCATCTATATAGTCTACTATAAACAGATATCATGTGGGCGGAAGATACGAAAATCATATCAAAAATTCCTATTCAAATCTTTAATTAACGTCTGAATAGATCTCTTTAAATAAATTAAAAAAAAAATCAAAAAAAATTATCGACCAATTTTTTAAAACTATATATTGACAAAAATAATAAAATTATAAATCAATTATTCAATATTTGAAAAATTCCTATTAATCAAAGATGTTACAGATTTGAGTTTTATTGACATTGATGCGGATTTTTTGACGATCACATCTGCAGATGTCAAAAATGTCTGTCTATGTGTGTTTGTTCGTATATTAAAGCCGCTGCACACGAGGCTGGAAACACTGCTTGCTGGCCGGCAGGCTGGGTACGAGGCTGTTGGCTCACATGATACATTTTAAAATTAGAACAGGGGCTATTTTTCTTGCTAGGTCCTCTGCTAGCTCTGAGCAAGAACCAATCACGAAACAGTATTTTGTCACGTGGACGACGCATGAACAAACGCCCACAAACCAACACGGCGTCATTCTGCTCAGAGTCAGACAACAGATACGTTTTGCTCTGTGTTTATATTTGAACTGTCACTGCGCGCGCACCAGATCCATCTACAAAGCAAGCTTGAAAAGACGTCTCGTGTGAAGCGAGCACATAAAACCGACGCTAGAAAACTATAGTAGTCAAATCTAGCAAGGAATCTAGCGGCAAATCCAGCCTCGTGGGTAGCGGCCTTAACACAGAATGGAATTTTGATCGATTTCCATCTGAGATCTGTTAACCCGTTGTCGTGTTAAGGACATGCGTTATGTAACTATTATATAATTATACGGATGTAACGTGTCGGCTTATCTTAACTGCGTGCGTGCGCTGTAAAAACTTAACCCGCATTCGTAACGTAACGGTTATGTTTTTCGTTTCTTTTGTTAAATATATTGCATCGCTTCACTTTAATATGAATTTAACTCTCCCGAGACCACATTATATTTGCCGATAACCAATCTCTTTACCTGAATGGTTTGTCGTTTTTTTTTTAATTCGTTGGCACTTCGGTGTTCCGCGTAAACGAAACACTTATGGCCATATTCATCAAACACTATTGAAGATAGAAATTACTAATCATCGAACAAATTTATTCGTTAGATTAAAATTTATTTCCAATTTACCAAGCATATTATCCATATAGATATATATCAGGCCTGGGCAAATGGCGGCCCGCGGGCCAGATCCGGCCTGCAGCACAATTTTGTCCGGCCCGCGAAGCATTTTATGAATAAAAAAAAAATAGTAAAGAAATAGCAAGGGCCAGAACAGACGAAAAAAGGACTTCAGGACCTTTTTGTTTTTTTTTTGCTTTCCAAATGCGGGAATAGAATGTGAGGACCTTTTTTTTGCTCTGAAAATTTTTGGCCCGCGGTCAATTTTTCATCAGCTATGTGGCCCGGTGATCAAAAGATTTGCCCGCCCCTGATATATATACTAATAGATAGCGGATGCTTATCCTTGAGCATTGTGCGGAATGGTACCAATTAGAAGCCATTTTTTGACTGTGGGAAACGCCGTAAAAAGCGCACGAGATTAATTAATACTTATTCTATAATATGATGTTATTGGGAAAAACAACAAAACTCGCGGTAAACAGTGATATTTTGCTCCAAAACCTATTTTTATATTGAAACGTTTCAAAAATTACAAAACTGAGCGAAGGGCCGGACCATAGCGACGTCTTTACTATAATTAAGATTTTTTTTGTTTCGGAACACTACAAGAGCTGGAAACATGCCAACCAGGACGCACCCTTTTTTTTTTTAGTCCCCACTTCACTAGCCTGTAACTCTTCGAATTTTTGAAATGTTTTTGGTGATTTTTTGTACTCTTGAAACGACAATAAATGCATTGTAAAAAAGAGATACTAAATATGTTGGTATCTATTTTTTACAATGCATTTATTGTCGCTTCAAAAATACAAAAAAAAATCAAAAATTCGAAGAGTTACAGGCTAGTGAAGTGAAGTGGGGGCTAAAAAAAAGGTGGGTAATTTTTGTTTTATCCTACTCGGAAAAACACTTAAAATTTAATACCCCCTTAAAAAATTATATATTATGAAGATGTTCACTACTTACTTTTAAAAAGTATCAGAACTTAAAAAAAATATAAGTTCAAAAACTAAAACCCGACTATTGAAAAGTATGAAACAAGAAAATATTCTCATCTGAGGATAGCCGTGGTCAAAGTGCATCAAGAGAGGCCGCATATATATGGAATGACATACGACCACGGCTGTCCTCAGATGAGAATATTTTATTGTTTCATACTTTTCAGTAGTCGGGTTTTAGTTTTTGAACTTATGTTTTATTTGTTTTCTCTGGGACCAAAATTCAAAAATAAATGTAGTCTATGTTACCGGGTCATAATAACAAATCGATTGACACTTTATCAAAATCGGATGAATAGTTTAGGCGCTACGGTGGAACATCCGTAAATACAAACATACATGGACCGTTAAACTCATAACCCTTCCTTTTGGTTTCGCCGCAGTTGGATAAAAATTCACTGTTAATAATGATCGCTTCATTGTATAAGCTACAAACTTGCAGAATAATGGTTTGCCATGTTCCTTTATAAAAGCTTCATTTTTTTTTAAAATGTTGCATTTTCCAGCGTGACATTATAATGAAAATTGCATGTTATGTTAAAAATGGTTTAAAATAAATTGAATAGGTTTTTTATTCATCTATTTTCGAAGCTTGTATAATATGGCTTATTATAGAGCTTTCTTGACATGAGCTTATTATAATACTATCTAATTACTTGAACAAACTCATCTGTACATTATATAGAATAATTGTCTGTCATTTTCTGTGGAAGCGTTCTAATAGTCTTTATCTAGCCAAAGAATAAAAAAATAAAGAAGGCGCTTAAACTACTTTGAATCTGAAAGAAACGACAAGGGTTGTTTGCATTTTTAATCTCTGACAGTGAAACGTGTCTTGAAAATATCCCTCGAATTATTATTTATTACAGAAGTGTCAGACTGGTTTAACTAAAGGGCCATTTAAAAGGTTTAGGGTGTGTTAGCGGACCAGACTAAGTAAAAAACTAAAACACATCTAAATATATAAAATTCCCGTGTCCCAATTTTGGCCGCGCTAACCTCCGAAACCATTGAACAGATTGTAATGAAATTTTGTAACTGTGTCTTGCTTGCTGCAACTTACGCTATAGGATAGTTTTTATTAAATATTTTGTGCATAATTACGGTATTTTCTCAAAAAAAACTGTTTGTTTGCTTCTGGACTATTATTAGTTCAGAAGCAAACAAACAAAACTGTTTTAGTACCAAATGGCGACATCTGCCGGGTCTGCTATAATTCATCGAGCGCCACACACTTTGAAACGTTATCTATAGCAATATTATAAAGACGTAAAATTTATAAATTTGGATGTAGGTGGTAATAATCCGAATAATAGGTGCGAAACTATAATTCGATTTCAAAAATTTTCCACCAATATTTAAAATGGTTCTTCAGGAGGACCTAGGCTATATAGAATCGCGTTAAAATAAAAGTACTTTTCGTGGAAACCAATTTTGCAACGTAAATCAATGAAGAAATGGTAACAATCCGCAAATTCGGGCGAAGCCGAACCGGGCCGCTAGTACTAAATTTAAATCTTTATTTATTTAATTTAAATAAATTTTCATATTATAAAGGTAATAAAAAAGGTAAATTATATAAAGTTTGAGGATCCAGACAGGGCTTTTGATATTTCAGGTAGTTATTTTCAAAATAGATTCTGGACGCGGACCGTATTGAGATGACTTGAGGGCTAGATGATGCCCGTATTTTGACATCACTGGTTTATTATATTTATTTAAAAATTTTACAAATTATTAGCTTTTATGGGCAAGCATAATGGAGTAGAAATAAGTCACTTTAAACAGATCAAAATTTGTATTTTAATTATGAATAAGGTAAAAAACTTAACGATTCATCTATTACATTACATTATTTTACAATAAATATTATAAAAAAACTATCTTAAAACTATATAAAGTATATATTATATACAACAAAAAACATACATTAAACATATTATATACACTAAGTTTGTCTCAATTTAATATTCAAAAACACGGTGGATTGACTCTCGAATCTACTTAAAAAGAGTCCAAGGGAAAGGCTGATTTACAACAACGTCGCTGAGTATTCTTACGCCTTGGCCAGCGAGTCTAGTCTTTTCGTGATTTTTTTGGTGTTTAAATAAATCGCAAGATTTTTTAAATTCTGCGTGACAATATTTACATTCAAGACTGTTAAGTAATTCAATTTTATGGCTTTCCATGCTGCGTTTATATATTATACAAATTTATATAGAAAAATAGCTGTATAAATACATTCAATTTTTTGACATTAGTATATTGTGAAATGCAAGGCCTTCTAAGTTAAGTATTGGAATAACTAATTATTATTAGAACATAATACTTTGTAAGTTGCAAACGTCACTTTTGACATTTCTTATCATTCCGACACCAAGGATAAGCGGATTGAAACCAAATTTTGGGAGGTTTAGGTTATGTATTACGGAATACGTTATCACGTAAAACTATCGTCCGTAAACCGACTTTACAGACAACCATTTTTTTTCATGAAAAATTAGGTACTCACTTAATTCGTCGTACAAAGATATTTCAGGAAGAATGTGATCTGCTGGAATGGCTTCAATTTCTTTGTTTTCGTCTTGAATTATTTCCATGGACTCTTCCGATTCGTTGTATTTCGTAGCGTCAGGAAGATGCGCTAACTTTTCTTCATTGACTCCGATATTTGAATCAGGTACTCGCTCACCCAATCTCTCGCATAGATGCATTACAAATGCGATCGTGTCGAATTTCCGCATGCAGAAATAACATACGTGAGAAGTTCCGCTCGTCATCTCTTCACATTCACTCGAAACGTTTTCCATTATATTATGATTATATTTACACACTAAACAGTAATTATTTCACAAATTCACAATAGCTTGTCTGTTTACGAATGTTTAATTTCAATACACTTCCCGTCTCTAAGAAGGATTCTAACATACTGACTATATTTTAGATATCAAACTTCAGGTCAACTCTGATCTGACAAAAGTAATTAACAGGTAGTTTTATTCCGCAATTCTTATTGGTTGAAAAGTGCAGAGGTAAGAAGTTTATTGCTAAAAGCGATCGGATCGAATTATTTAAAATTAAAACTTGATAGGACTAGGTACCTACACGTGACCGATCTTACATACATTTAACCCCTTCGGAACTGAATTTTATATTTTTGAAACACAAAATTTTCTTAGGATGTAGAGCTTATTTAGAATGTAATTAAAGTATATTCAGTAAAAACTCCAGCCAATTGGGCGACGGGACCATTCCAACTTCAAAAATGTTGACATTTGATTATAATTAAGAAAATAAAATTTCTGATATAGCGTGAGGTGACGCAGGTAATGGCTAGTATTCAACATCATATTTGCTATTAGTTGCAGAATATGTTCCACGTCATGTAAAAATTAATCAAAGTATGCCTAACTGACGGATCCATAAAACAAAAGAGCGGCTGATTTTTTTTTATTTTTAAAATATTTCCGAAACTATAAAGTTAAGAAAAAAATTTTTAACAAAACTTTCTTGAAAAAATAAATAGAATAATTAGCTGTTATGAAAACTATACCATTATTATATAAAAAACGCAGTTATAGCATATATATCTTTTTCGCACTCGCCGATTTTCCCCAAAAACATAGGGCTCTTCATATTTGGATACCAAACATCCTCCCAAAATTTGGTTTCAATCCGCTCATCCGTTTGACCTGTATCGTGTTCACAGACTAACAGACGCACAGAGTTTTTCCAAAAATATGTTTTTTCGGGGGACCTCAAAACGAAAAGTTATTGTAAACTTTTGAAAAGTGATTTTTGACATAAATTACCATTCCCTAATTGTGGGTTGGAATGGTAAAAAACTTACCGAAAACATGTTTTTATTAAAACTGATCCTAAGAGTTGACAAATATTGCCGACAAGAAAGTCATCACAGATGGTTACACAAATTTAATTTTCAATAAATTAATTTACTTAATATTTCTCATGCTATAAGTTATAAAATTTTATGAACATACTTTTTATAAATGAAATTTTTGACCGTCGAATATGCTACATTTGCTAATAAATTAGCAGGTAGTTTTACCATTCCAACCCACAAGTGGGGAATGGTACTAGTTTAGGTTAAAAATCACTTTTAAAAAATTTTACAATATCTTTCCGTTTTGAGGTCCCCCGAATCCAATAAAACATATTTTTGGGAAAACTCTGTGCGTCTGTTTGTCTGTGAACACGATACAGACCAAACGGATGAGCGGATTGAAACCAAATTTTGGGAGGATGTTTGGTATGCAAATATGAAGAGCCCTATTGTTTTTGGGGAAAATCGGCGCATGCGCGGAAGAGATATATGCTATAATGGAGTTTTTTATATAATAATGGTATACTTTTGATAACTGCTTGTTATTTTATTTATTTTTTCAAGAATGTTTCGTTAAATTTTTTTTCTAAACTTTATAGTTTCGGAAATATTTAGAAAATAAAAAAAATCAGGCGCTCTTTTGTTTTATTGATCTGTCAGAAATAAACTAGTTCGGCATACTTTGATTAATTTTTACATGACGTGAACATATTATGTAGGTAACCATGGCAACGAATAGCAAATATCATATTGAAGACTAGCCATTACCCGCGTCACCTCACGCGATATCTAAAATTTTATTTTCTTTATAATTATCAAATGTCAACATTTTTTAAGTTTGAATGGTCCCGTCGCCCAATTGGGCTTTTGAATGAATTTTTTTTTGTCATAAATGGAAAGATCGTATATAAGTTTTATAACAAAAATATTTTTTTTTTTATTTTCGTTATAATTCAAAAGTTATATCAAATTAAAAATAAATTTTTGTACCCAGTTCCGAGAACGCGCCGACATTTCCCGAACATAATGTGACGTCATAATGTTTTAGTCAATACACATGCAGAAGCCATTGATAGTATACTGCGTATATACATTTTACCATTATGACGTCACAACTGTCAAAAATAATTTTAGTGCGTTTGCAGTCACGTGATTTTTTTTAATATTTTATCAATTTTAAATTGCTTATAATTAATTTAAAACAAGTTTTTTGAAAGTTTTTCGCATCGATTATCAATATTATTTATAATAAAGTTTTAAAATACAATAAAAAAATCGATAATTATTTTTTTTCAAAAGCCTAATTGGCTGGAATTTTTTTGAAATACATTTTTTCAGTCCTGGTTATTATTGACCCAGGTATTACGTACCTACTTATTATTCTCTATATTTATTTTAGATCTTATAGAGATATTTGTTTTGTTCTTGGATATTATGTCTTTGGCGTTTTAGGACCAGACGCTGTTTGTTAATGCTAATTTGAATCATCTCTATATATTTCCAGAATGTTTTATTAACTTTATTTCCGATTATTGCATTTATTTCATAACCTTTTTTCATTATAATTTAATATACCTGACGTACAATAAAAGTATTGATTAGTACCAATGTAAAAAGGAAAAATGTCAAGAAAAACGATAATGAAAAAAAAATATATTTGCTAAATTAATAAAAGGAATTTCGTTGCCAATTACGCACATTGGTAGTTGGTAATAAGTTCTTTTTTTATCAAATATGTTAAATTAATATCGTTCAACTAGTCTAATGTTCCTCTGCTGTTCTGTTTCTCTGTAACAAAATCGTAATTTTTAGAGTATGCTCGTCAGATATCTAAGAAGCTCTATTCAAAATTTTATCTATTGTCATTGTTGAAAATCATATTAGATACAAATATTTTTTGCTGAAAATATTTTGTGTTCACATATTTTGACAACAGTGCACTCAAAAAAATATTTCTGTTAAAGAATTAAATGGAATAAAGAAAATAATTCAATAAATAAAATTGTCGACCAATTTTTCACACAAATATTTGTTTGAAAAATTGGTCGATAATAATTTTATTTATTGAAGAATTCTGATCAGACGTTAATCAAAGATTTTAAGAAAATAACTGTTACTTTTTTAATTTATTTTTAGAAAACAAAAATCAAGACGGTTGCATTATGTAGATTGTAGATGTAGATCACTACACATTATAAAACAGTTTCCCCGCTATGTCTGTCTGTCTGAACGCGATAAAATCAAAAACTACCGAACGGATTTTAATACGGTTTTCACTAATACAAAGAGCGATAAACGAGGAAAGTTTATGTGTATAAGTGTTTTGTGTAAATCTGTTGAAATATGACGATGATTCATCGAAAACGCTGCCTAATCCCTAAATAAAACAACGTATGGTGGAATTGTTCCTCTTTTATAGATTTACAGAAAAGTCCGCGATGGCATATGTCTATCTTTAAAGGATAACTTACTACATCCATTTTAATGTTAAGCGCTTTTCGTGGATATCAACTTTGCAACGGTGGCAATCTACAAATTCGAGCGAAGCCGGACCGCTGGAGTAGAAATAAGTCATAAGGATCCAGACAGCTGAGGTCTCTTGTTTCTGATATTTCAGGTGGTTATTTTCAAAATAGATTCTGGACCGTATTGAGATGGCTTGAGGACTAGATGATGTCCGTATTTTGACATCACTGGTTTATTATATTTATTTAAAAAAAATTACAAATAATTAGCTTTTATTGGCAAACATAAAGGAGTAGAAATAAGTCACATTAAACAGACCAAAATTTGTATTTTATCTTACAATATGGTAAAAAATTTAACGATTTATCTATTACATTACATTATTTTACAATAAATATTATAAATAACCCAATCTCTCGCATAGATGCATTACAAACGCGATCGTGTCGAATTTCCGCATGCAGAAATAACATACGTGAGAAGTTCCGCTCGTCATCTCTTCACATACACTCGAAACGTTTTCCATTATATTATGATTATATTTACACACTAAACAGTAATTATTTCACAAATTCACAATAGCTTGTCTGTTTACGAATGTTTAATTTCAATACACTTCCCGTCTCTAAGAAGGATTCTAACATACTGACTATATTTTAGATATCAAACTTCAGGTCAACTCTAATCTGACAAAAGTAATTAACAGGTAGTTTTATTCCGCAATTCTTATTGGTTGAAAAGTGCAGAGGTAATATGCTTGATCGAAGTATTTAAAATTAAAACTTAATAAGAGTAAGTACACGTGACCGATCTTACAGATATTTAACCCCTTCGGGCCTGAATTTCATATTTTTGAAACACAAAATATTTTTTAGGGTGTTGGGCTTATTTAAAATGTAATTAAGGTATATTCAGTTAAAAACTAAGTTTAACTTTTACAGAATTTTGGAAAATCTTATGTATATTAAAATGGATAACAGGTCAAAAAAAATATTTTTTACGGTAAAATTAACTTAAAATACATTTTAAGTTAATGAATTTGCAAAAAATCCATATCAGGTAAGCAGGGGGTCTATCCAAAACCTAAAAACATGGCAAGTGGTCTACTACGAGATAAAAACGGTTTGGGGCCCTCTGATGTAGATGTAGATCACTGCATATTATAAAACAAAGTTCCTCCGCTGCGTCTGTCTGTCTGTCTGAACATGATAAACTCAAAAATTACTGAACGGATTTTCATACGGTTTTCACTAATAGAAAGAGCGATAAACGAGGAGCGTAAATTGGCTGAAATATGACGATGATTGTTGAAGATAAAAATCAAGCCGATTGGGAGCTTACATCGAAAACTCTGCCTAATCCTTTTGAGATATGCCAAAACAATGTATGGTGGAATTGTTCCTCTTTTATAGATCTACAGAAAAGTTCGCGATGACATATGTCTATCTTTAAAGGATAGCTTACTACATCCATTTTAATGTTAAACGCTTTTCATGGATATCAATTTTGCATCGTAAGTCTACGAAAAAACGGCGGCAATATACAAATTCGAGCGAAGCCGGTATGCAATAATTTGTGTCAAATCGATCTAGTGGTTTGGGTGGACCAACCACTACTATATTATATGAATCTCAATAAGATGCATCCATTGGTGACCTTATTACGAACTAATAAAACAGAAATAGTAACCTGCTTACTTTTCGTAGCTCATTTGAACTAACTTTGCAGCACTATATACACTATTACAGTATGTAAACGCGTAAGGTGCACATAGGGAAATTAGCATTGGGGAAAAATACTTGGATCAGAGTTAGCCATAACTGCATTAATTGTTATTTCTATTGAATTATCATGGTAATCTTGAGGATTTCTATTTTACTTTGATTTATTTTTATTTTACTTGGCTTTTTTAATAATAAAAATCTCTTATAAATCATTATTTTAATTTTTTTGTACAAAAATAAAACAAAAAAACAACTCCATCTGTTTGGAAACATTTCATTCAAAAATTGTCTGACTGGTATGACGTATGCGCGTTGGTAAATCAGTGACCCAATGTCTTTAGGTTCAACACGAATAGGCGGAGATATTTGATCTCGCACCGTATTTAAGTATTTTAGGGAATTTAATGTCCCATTAATAAAAAAAGTCCGATTATGTTGTAATCATTTGAATATTTTCTTCGCTAGTATATACATTCATTTTGCAAAAGAATATTATCTGTCAAATTGAAAAACAAGATTTCAAGGCTCACTCTGATCCAGTCATTTTTTCCCAATGTTAATTTCCCTATGTAAACATGTAAGGTGCACCTTACATGTTTACATACTATATACTGACAGTCATACTAGCATTAAATATGTATCGCTGAGCTAGATTGCATACTGAGGACCCCGGCTTCAACCTTTAAAAACAGACGCCGCTGAACACGAGGCTGGTTTTACCGCTAGATTCCTTGCTAGATTTGGCTACTAGCCTGCTATGCCGCTGGATTTCGTAAGCTCTTTGCTTCATACGATGCGTGTATTGAAGATGGATTTGATGCGCCCGCAGTGACAGTTCGAACGTTATCAAAAATAAAAGTTTATTGCGTCTGACACACATTATGACGTCATGTTTGTTTGTGGGCGTTTGTTCATGTCTCCCACGTGACAAAATACTGTTCTTGCTCAAAATAAGCAGACAAATAAGCACGAAAAATAGCCCCGATTCTAATTTTGAAATCCATCTTGTGACCACACACGCGAGCCTGCAATGACGTCATTTCACAAGAGCAAACTGCAGATACCTATAACACTCTACGTTTATAGGTTGGGTATTATGATCTCTATTAATATTTTATCAGGCGAATAAATATTTATACCCTCGAAGAATAGATTTAAACCTGCAGTAGACATAATTGTGTTTGGTGAATTGAATTATCGCTATTTATTCAGAGGAATAGCTACCTGAAGAACAAATGAACCGAGTAAATAACTACTTACGTTCGGTGTATATGCGGCCATTAGTCAATTCAGTGATAGAGACCAAATTACGCGATCAATCAAAAACTTTCTGTTCTACCCCGTAGAGACGAACAAACCTAGCCAGGGTGTTTATTGAAGGGAATGCAGTGTGTTGACACCGTTTCTGTTTTCTCCTCGCCACGGTTTCAGGGAACCTCTGAATAATTTATACAGTATCGATCATGCGCCTTTTGAACTGTGTAAGGTTGTGGTTAACCTGTTCGTGTCCATGTTAATTCAACGTGCTATCGACCCAATTTTCAACCGGAAATGTCCTCAATTACGTCGCTGACCTCTCTGCACAGCGCTTTCGTTAACTGCGTTATGCTCTGATACCAATTTTATGTTTCAATACTTTTTCTTGGATATTTTGTAGGCACAAACATTTTTGGGCCATTCGCATGTGTCTCACCTGGTTTTTGGAATGTTTGACCTTACTATATTGGTCAGAGTGCCCGTCGGAAAAAATTTTACTGACACATACTCTCCCCAAACTTTGTATATGGCTTCATTAGGCCTAGTCTGACACCTATTTCCTCTATGACTTTTCTTGATTTTGGGGCGTTTTCCTTCTAAATTCTCCGAAAGATATCGTTTTGACGATAATATGTAAAAATTTATAGTCTGACACCTCGAATATGCTCGACATATTCGAGGTGTCAGACATTTTAAATTATTGTTCATGTTATTTGTCAGAGAACATTATTTTAGCGTTTTGGTTGAAGTTTTTAAGCTATCTAATTAAAAAACAAACAGTATCTATAAATTTTTACATGTCGTCAAAACGATATCTTTCAGAAAATTTAGAGGGAAAACGCCCCAAAATCAAGAAAAGTCATAGAGGAAATAGGTGCCAGACTAGGTCTAATGAAGCCATATACAAAGTTTGAGGAGAGTATATGTCAGTAAAATTTTTGCCGACGGGCACTCTGACTATATTAATCATTAGCCGTTTTCGAGAAAAAAATAAGTCGTCAACCTACTCTCACATTTGAGTTACGGGCGATTTTGTAATTTACGTTCGATATATGAAATACACGCATTTTTATTTAGAAAAATCGATCCAGAGGTTGTAACATTTTCTTCTTTTGATAATTATTAGCGTTTTATAAATTATTTTTTATTACTCATGCGGGAAAAGTGGTATATTTACGCATGCGGTTACGATTGAAAAGTAGCTTTTCATTTGTGTGCGGAAACTTTATTTGTCGCACTGAAATTATTGTTTTCCGCACGCAAATTCAGAGAAAAAAACAAAATAATAACGGTGTTAATGTCAACGAAACAAACTGTCATTTGAAGCAGATTTGAGGTTAAAATTTTCGATTATGGCCTTTTATTCTTGACAATTTTAACAATTTTAACTGAATTTTCAACTTTTTAATGATTTAATTTTAATTTTTATTTTTTCAAATTTCTCTTTTTAATTCGTAATAACATTTTAATTTTAATTTAATTTAATTCGTAATAAAAAATAGTATGTGCAACTGGTGCGGCATTGTCGCACTAGTTGCATAATATACCATTTAGATATTTCTTTAAAACTGTAAATATACAGGTGACCGGTAATTGCTCGTATTCCTCTCGAAGAAAAACTACCTATACGACTAATTTGGAACGATTAAACCTCTATCACGTGGATGTCGCGAATGCTTCATTTTCGAGAAAATATACTTCGGTTTTCTTTTTACAAAAATCAGAATTTTGGTAGTTAAAAATTGAAAAAAAATATTTTCACTTTTTGGTCAGAATTTCTCCATGATCTGATAGCTTACTAATTGGCCAACCTTCCTAAAGCTGAAAACAACGAAATTTACTGTTAGATTTTATGTTGCGTGTTAAAACAATATACAGCGTGTCCCATTTTAATGTCCCACCCCGGATAACTTTTGTCAGTGACCTTGAATGAAAAATTGTTTGGTACAAAAGTTGTACAACTTGGAGGGGGACATTCGATGGCACTAATACTTTTGACCTTGGGTATAAGGTTCAAGGTCATTCAAGGTCAACTTTGTTTTTTTTAATGGAACGTCCTATTTTTGATATCGGCAAACGATTGCGCGTGAAAAAATATGAGACTTTTGTCTGAAACTTTTTTCGAAAACGGGCAAATTTTCTCAATTAATTTAGCCTTCAAAATTGAAAATTTTTGAATTTTCAACTCGAGAATGGTGATATTTTCTTCAAAAACAATAGGGCTTTTCATATTTGCATACCAAACATCTTCCCAAAATTTTGTTTCAATCCGTTCATCCGTTTGACCTGTATAGTGTTCACAGATTAACCGAATAACCGACTAACAGACTAACAGACGCACAGAGTTTTGCCCGTTCTCAAAAAAAGTTTCAGACAAAAGTCTCATATTTTTTCACGCGCAATCGATTGCCGATGTCAAAAATAGGACGTTCCATTAAAAAAAACAAAGTTGACCTTGAATGACCTTGAACCCTATACCCAAGGTCAAAAGTATTAGTGCCATCGAATGTCCCCCTCCAAGTTGTACAACTTTTGTACCAAACAATTTTTCATTCAAGGTCACTGACAAAAGTTATCTGGGGTGGGACATTAAAATGGGACACGCTGTATAAAAAAAAAACTAAAAATTCATCACAAAAGTGTCATTATCATAAAAAATAATGATGCATTTCCGACCCCCAATTGGTAAGGTTAAATCATTCCAAATTAGTCACAGTTTCTTTTCTCGAAAGGAATACGAGCAATCACCGGTCATCCTGTATACAAATAATTATTAAATTAATTAAATTGCTTAGTTGGTTTTCTAAGTGCCAGAAACAAAAATTTATAAAATATCAATTTTAAAGTATCTTGTATGAGCCACGAAGTTTGTAATAAATATCAGAATTTAGTAATGAATAGTGAATTTTTTTTATTCCAACTGGTGGTCAAACAAACTGTTTTTCTATTTAAAATACGAGAAAGAACTGAACGACTTTTAACACAGCAGTGTTTGATCTTACCTGGGCAAGGTCGCAAAAGAAATAAGATAGTAGAATAATAATTATATGTTGAATAATTTGTACGGAGATTCTTGATTTTAATTTTAGTATATCGTCGTTGGTTCTGTAATAGCTCTTATGTGAATAATTGGCAGATTTTACGTTTTTTAAATGAAAAGATTCAGGAAACGGAGCTCTATACACTAGTAATACCTCCAAATTAATTTTACAGTAACCAACAAGGGGAAGTAAGTCTTATGTGAAAAGTTGTATCAAATAATTCCTCCCATGTGCCAATAAGTCCGAAATTAACGTTAAATATTTTTTAAGAAAATACTTCGTCTTAATTAAATATGTGTAGTGAAGATAAGTATGAATTAGTAATATACCTCTGAAATTGCTAGTTCTTACCATCCATTGCTGAAATAACCACTTTTTGGCTTTTCCTGCAAATTTTACTTTTTGCACATAAGAGGTATTACAGAACCAACGACGATATATTATATTGCATGGTTTGGGTCCTAAGCGCTGATGACCCCAGCTGTTGAGCGTCTATAAGCTACAATCTTGGGTTCACAGAATAAGAAAAAAAGCTAAATTTCAACATTTTCTGAGAACTGTGTACGGTACATACTTTAGTATTAAATTAAATTAATAAAATCGAATAAAAAAAAAAGTTGTATTCTGACGACGTCTTTCAACTTCAAAACGAAGTTTAAAATGTATTTCTTCACGAATTCAAAAAACAATTTTTAAATAAGATTTTTCTTTTATTTCAGATTCAGACACATTTGGTTCAGCTATATTAGGACCATGTGGGGTCCTATTTTTATCATCGGGGCAGCTGTTCTGGCCATCATTAATGGTAAGTTATTGATTAATTTTGTTGTGTTATTATTTTTAATGTTTCGAAACAAATGATAGTCGCGTGTTTTCTTAACTATATAATAAATATAAAACTTCTGCGCTTATCTTTTTTATCTCAGATATAATATATAGTTTCATAGAATAGCGTGTTTTTTGAAACTTTTAAACCAGCTGAAGAAAATGTTCAGTGGCGTAACATATAAGTTATTTTTAATATAATCTAATAAAAAAGTATAAGTTCTTAACTATACAAGGTCTTTTTATATATACTATAGGGAAAATATCGATATCCATTGGGACGAAACTGAACTGGACGGCTAACTTATTCGGTAAAAATAACAGTTAAGAAACTAAAACCCAACGACGTAAAAGATAAAAACACGGTGCTGAAATGAAAAATTGCCGGGTAAAAGAAAATAGTTTTAATATATTAAAACTTCGAAAATTAGCTCGTTTTCTTATTTTACAAAATCAAGTTATAGTTTTTAACTTTTATTCTCATTTTAGTTTTTTTAATTTTTCTTAGCATTTAGCTATTAGAAACTATATATTTTTTTAATAACTGCAAAATTTCTTTTCATTTGCGACCCTTCGATTGAATTAGGCGGAAAAAAATTAGGTCAAGACTTTTTCTATCATTTTTATTAACCAAATCCTGAGAAACATTAAAAGTAAACTGATGTGTTATTTAAGCGACATTTAATGACGTCACTTAGCCACGCTGTTGTCAGAAGAGTCATATTTTTGAGAGGACCACTTTCATCATTCATGTGCACAACCGAGGAACTTTAAATTTTACGAAACCATTTTGACGTCAGTGTGGTTAAGTAATTTCCAATCGTTATTACAAGTGGCTTGTAGGTACAATAAGATTCTTGCAGCGCTGCTTATGTTACGAAACTTGTTAAAAAGTTGAACGTAACTGTTACGTTGATGTCGTTACAGGTGCAGGTGTGAAAAATACTTTATATAACTGCATTGTGTGACGCCTTTATCTCTCCGTGCGATAGACTCGGCTCTTTGCATCCGCAAAACTTTGTTTCATTCAGCGAAATGCTTCCCATTTGTAAAATTTAGTTATCTCCGTTAAGAATTCTTTGTCGACTAAAATAACAATGACTTAATTAAGTTTTATATTTAATTGTTAGATATAAAGGATGTTGATTTTTGACGTGATTTTTTCCACTGACAATTAAAGTTTATGTTCAATAAATAAAATTATCGACCAATTTTTCAGACAATATATTAACAAACAATATAAAATTAATACGGATTTGGACCTTCTTCAGAATTGATCTAAAAAATATAAAAATAATTAATAATTAAATATAATTTGCTTTTTATAGATTTTTTCAAAATTAATTATGATTGTCAAAATAATGAAAAAATAATAACAAACAATTTTTTATTAAGTAGTCATGGAAATAATAATTTGTGAGTACCTAAAAAAAAAAGAAAAATTATTAAAAACAAAAATTATTTCAATATAATATTATATATATTACTTAAATTTTCTGTATCTAATTGAGCATTGGAGAATTTTTATTTGATTTTATATGTAACATTTCCGAAATATTTCTTTTAAAAAAATTAGTTTCATTATCTAAAATTTTAATATTATTCCAATTAATTTTGTGGTCAAATTATTATTTCCATGACTACTTAATAAAAAATTGTTTGTTATTATTTTTTCATTATTTTGACAATCATAATTAATTTTGAAAAAATCTATAAAAAGCAAATTATATTTAATTATTAATTATTTTTATATTTTTTAGATCAATTCTGAAGAAGGTCCAAATCCGGATTGAAACGTTAATGTATTAATTTTATATTGTTTGTTAATATATTGTCTGAAAAATTGGTCGATAATTTTATTTATTGAAGAGTTCTAATCAGACGTTAATCAAAGATTTGAATAAAGTTTATGTTCTTTTATTTATGAATGTCTCCTATTAAAAATCATTACCGCAAACATATTAACGTTTATTTTATTACAGTAGGTACGTTAAGTACTTATAGATAAACAATTTTTTAAATTTTTAATATTAGCTTTCGTTGTTGCCGCCAAATGCACTTCTTTCCAAATTTATTTTATATGCCAGTTAAGTGAAATATGATCACTTATTTTTATGCAAATATTTTATACTCCTGTTTAACCGACAGTCAATCTTACCTGGACACTGATCTCTGAATGTTAAAATTTTATGACCTGCTTACGCCATTAGAATCAAAGTGCGGTCGCCGCAAATAATATATACTTCTAGCACAGTGATGGCGAAACTTTTTGAGAAGTGGGTCAAATTTTTTGAGTACTAGCTCATGGTCTTCTAAGTCAGTGGCGTTACTTGGAAAGGGGGAGGAAGGATGGTTTAATACTATTTTTTTTTAAGTCTTTGATTAACGTCTGTATAGAACTCTTCAAATAAATAAAATTATCGACCAATTTTTTTCAGATTATATTTTGACAAAAATAATAAAATATAAATCAATATTTCACTAGATGACGTTTCGATCCGGATTTGGACTTCTTCAAAAATAACCTAAAAAATATAAAAATTAATTAGTATATCTACTTATTTTCTAATAGAATGAAGTTTGAATTATCGAAATATTAATGAAAAATTAATAACAAACAATTTTTTAATAAGTAGTCAATCTATGTAGGTACCTAAAAAGAATGAAAAAATCATTATAAACAAAATTCAAAATAATATCATAAATGTTACTTAAATTTTCCATATCTAATTGACCATTAAGAGAATTTTTATTAGATTTTATATAGGTATAACATTTCCGAAATACCTCTTTTAAAGAAATTAGTTTCATTATCTAAATTTTTTATATTATCCCGATTAATTCTGTGGTCGTATTTGTGTTTAGTTACGACATTATGCTTACTAGGGAGTAATTTATGGTTGTTTTGCTGCTATTTTATTCTTGTATTAAGAGCTCTTTTAGTTTGCCTAATCTAATAAAAATTCTCCTAATGCTCAATTAGGTGCCGAAAATTTAAGTAACTTTTATGATATTATTTTGAAATAATATTTTGCTTATAATGAGTTTGTTCTTTCTTTTTAGGTACATAGATATTATCCATCACTACTTATTGAAAAATTGTTTGTTATTAATGTTTCATTAATATTTCGATAATTCAAACTTCATTCTATTAGAAAATAAGTATAGATACCTATACTAATTAATTTTTATATTTTTAGATTATTTCTGAAGAAAATCCGGATCGAATTTTCATCTAGTGAAATATTGATTTATATTTTATCATTTTTGTCAACATAATATAGTCTGAAAAAAATTGGTCGATAATTTTAGTTATTTGAAGACTATTTTTCTTAGTTCGAAACTTTTTTTGGACACACGACACATAGTGATTTTGGCAAAGTTCCGAAAGATGTCGATTTTCGTCAAAAATCGAATTCTTTAATATACTTTCGAAATTGAGAATACTTACAAAAAAAAGAAAATACGCTGAATTCAATGACCGTAAGCAAATATCTTCTAAACTAAAAGACATACAGACGTTTGTTTGTGCTCATTGGATTCAGCGTGCTTTTTTCTATAAACATGATTATTTTTCCAAGATTTCCGAAAGATTTCGGTTTTCGTGAAAAATCGCATTTTTTTAATGGGATATACCTTGAAAAAATTGTAAAAATCGAATTCTTTAATATATTTTTGAAATTGAGAATGCTTACACAAAAAAATAAGCTGTATTTAATGAGTGTAAGCAAACGTCTGTATCTCGTTTAGTTTGGAAAATACGGCCATTCGGAGGTTTTATATGATTTTCTGAAAACTATAAACGCAAATAAATTCTAAAACAAAAAAACATACAGACGTTTGTTTGTGCTCATTTGATTCAGCGTGTATTTTTCTATAACAATGATGACTTTGCTAAAGTTCTAACAGAATCTGATTTTCGTCAAAAATACTGCTTCGGAGCGTAAAACAGCGTCTGAACGCCACGCAGAACACATTAGAGTTTTGTGATCTGTCGGGTGGCTGTTAAACTTTTGTGCAACTATGACACTATTTCCTAATATTAAATGTTGGTTAAATGTGGAAAGTATAATTCATTCTAAAATTATCAAATACCTAAGATTTTGGTTGTTCTGTAGCTCTGACCGAAGAAGCGCCACTGAGCTTTGATAAGCTTATTGAATAAGATTAATGCGAATCGAGTTCAGTTTTATTCTTTCAAAATTTTCCCGTCCGTATTTATGTCTACGTTTGCATATTATTACATAAGAAATGCAAGATAAACGTCTTACGTTACGGTACGTTATTAGAAATAAAAGAGAATGTTTTTCCTTCATTATAGAAATTTCTCAATTACCATTTTCTTTTCTGTGCATTTTCTTTTCTCTTCGTATTTCCCCTTTTTACTTTTTTTTGTGTCATTATTGTTTGACGTAATTGAATTTAAAATGAATTGAAACCAACATTATGCAATTACACACCGTGTAAAAAAAATGGTCACCCGGAACTTTAGGTATGCAAGAGAATTTGACGAATGGTGCTAAAAGTCGAAAAATTGTTTAGTATATGAAGTGATCCCTATTTTACACACATATATAGTAGTTTTATAAACTTTTTGCAATGTTGACGATTAAAAAAAAAATTGAAAAATGGCGGAGATATGAGCCGATAAGTAGGACCCTCTTTTAAAAGTCCTTGATGGTGGTGTACACGATTTCTCTGTTAGGCATTGTCAGAAACATAATTTGTTTCTTTATTTAAAAGGAAAATAGCTACAATCTGACGTAGGATAAGAATTTAGAATTTTTTTTTATAGAAAGGACAACTGTTTAAAAAAAACTCGTATTTGTATCGAAATTTTGAGTTAGAAAAATTTATAACTTTTGAACATGGTACCCAATCAAAACGTCACATTGCAAATAATATTATAAAAAATAAGTGTTGTAAATTTTAGCCAAATTGGTTGAGTAGATCTTGAGTTTTGAAAAATATGGTTTCGAGAAAAACGAAAAAAAAACAAATGATTGAATGCTCTGTGATTAATATGAACTAGTTTTATTGCTATAACTTCGGTGATAGTTTGAATTTTGGAATAGTTAAAAATATTCTCAAAGGTAAAAACAATTCATCTGTATCGATTTTTTTAAATCTCAAGGTGGCGTAACCCCTTAAATTTATGTTTCACATCTGCGAGTCGTCCCACAACGACTCCTAATTTTTTTAAAATGTTTGTCTCAGTAAACACTCTATCATCAATGCCTATTGATATTGGTACCAATCGTATCATTGGTTTCAGGAGTACTCACAAATGAAATTTTGAAGATTATTTTGAAAACAGATTTTGGAATACAGAAGTCACGCACGAATTTTCATACCGACATTGTTATTTTCGTGAACGTAAAATCTTTTTTTAAATAATTGCATTTTTAGTCACATCTGAAACTGAAAAGAAAAATCGCATTTATGATGATTGAATTTATTTTTTATACTATTACTATAGCGTGCTCTTGAAAAGTATAGCTTTGGATAAAATCCAACAACCCCGGCGGTTCCTTTCTTTGCTACGTTATGTTTTTCGTGACATAAACAAATATACGAGTATATGTATCTATCTATCATAGTATAATGATATAGTTAATCTTTATATAAAATTAAAAATAAATAAATAAAACACTATAATATATGATTTAGTCAAGACGAAGTCTAAATGTGACTGTTCACAACGAAATTGAACATTTAATAATATTCGATCCGCTAAGAAAGCCGACCTTTAGAGCTCGGACGTACGTACGTACAAACTAGCCGACACGTGCTGTTCCGGATTTTCAATTACACCTTTGAAGCTTATAAATTTTAATCAATCTAAAATTATCCGAAGTGTAACTATTTGTATGCTGCTCAAAACTATAATAGAGTCCAATATAAAAATATATTTTATTGTATTAAAAATTTGATAATTATGTCAAAAAAAATAATTGTAGAAATTTAACGGAAATGTGGAGAAGTATGTCGTGAAAGTTACGCTTGTGACAGGGAGTTCTACGAGTTCTAGATCGTTTTCTATAATCAGCTGTCAATTTATTCGGATTTGAATCAGAAAGTTCAAACGTCTCGTAGCTTATCTACTAAGGATCCTCTATGTTTTCTAGTGTATTTGCCATAAGGCACTTACACTATTGGCGTCGATCAGATGGAGAGACCTAGGGGTCGGACCAAAATTTCTCGACGTTTCATAGCCTCCTAAGAAGTTTGGCACTATTTTTGGAAATGTTTATATTATATATGTGTGTGTGACCCCGACAGACTTAATCGATTTAAATTTGGTCCACATGTTGTAATCCCTCATCGCAAGAAGCCTATTTAAAATGGACCCGATCGGGCCATTTTAAGGGGGCTATTTAAGGCTTGAAAAATGTTTTTGTGCCCAAAAATACCGAAAAAATTCTCAGAATGGTTTCAAATTTGAAATTTAACCCTTTAACAATTATTAAAATCTGCTGCTAAACTTTTAATAAAATCGGCCCGACAGGACCGGACTTACAAATTTATGAAAACAAATTTGCTGATATGGATTTTCTTATTGAAGGGTATATATAATTTGGTACAGATGTTAAATTGATAATATTATTGAAATTAAGAAAAAAATATTGTTTTAAGGGGTGTATTAAGGGGTAAATTTTGTAATTTTGTTCAAAAACAAAGTGATGTTTATATAATGGAGCCACACTGCCTATAATAGCAAATACACTATATTGTCGGCAGGGTTTCGCGACCCGAGTTTTGGTAGCTGATCGACTATTTTTATATGGTTAAACATTTTTTCGACGCACTAACATCGATGATGTATTTTTCGTTTCACGCTTGGTTAACATTTCCTGATACAATTCAATTTCATCCTGTATATGAAATATATGAATTATTTATATATATGTGGCGGAAACCAGTTTCTCCCCTTGCCGCCCGTTCGCCTTCGAAACATCGCGCGTATTTTGTTTTTGATGAATGGCCGTCAGCTTTTAGCGAAACATTTTTATTATGAGCTCCTAGTAAATTATGTCAAGTTGTAACTGAAGAAAAATTGATGCAATCATCGTTGTACCTCTACGCGAATAGCAGCTGTAAGAACGGAGAGATGTTGCGTAGGCGAGGGGTGGGCAATGGCTGCGCGCCGAGGATCATTCTACGTGATTTTTGTGAAAAATGGTAATATTAATAGTTCGCACTTTAAACCCCTGACTTGAATACGAAATATGTTTTTGTAGAGCAACATTTTCATTCAAATACACCGACGTCTGAATTAATATTTAGACATTTGCAGGCGTAAGCGAATTTAAGAGATTTTCTTCTAATTTTCAATTTAAGATTAGTCTATAAGTACTGATATACAGAATGATTTTTAAGTTGATTTTTAGTTTTTAACAGCATGTAGAAATCAAACAAATATTTTAAGTAACGTTTATATCAAAACTGAAAAATAAGAGAGAAACAGCCGTTCAAAGTTAATTAAATTTTTAAAGTTCTATTTAATTAATTTGAAAGCCCGGTTAATGAAAACACAAATCGGAAATGTATCCCAAATAATTCGCGGAAGGCCCTTATCGCTACTACAAGCATGGCTACGACTAGGGATTGCTCCCGGGATTTCCCGGTACTGAATTTCCCGGGAATTCCCGAGAAATTTTATCGCCTTTAGTACCAAGAAATAAAACCCATTTCCCGGGAATTCAGGTACTACAAGAAATTATACTATAATTTAAATGTTTTAACTATTTTTTCAAGCTGTAAATGCTGTAATCGTCGCCGGTGATTAAATAACACCCATGTGACCTTACCTCAATTTATTTTTAGAATACGTAAAACATTTTTTCTTTTCATTGTCGTTATGTAATAAAGTTACTGTCTATTACGACTATACGAATTTCTGTGAAGTTACGACTACGAGCTTAGATTTTTTGTGAATTTTTCAAAACCAGACTGAATAGGTATAGGTACAATTTATTAAATTTGAATTTAAGGTTCCTTTTTCATGACAAGAATGATTATTTTTTGTTCAAATTGAGTTAAGATAATACTTAATTTGTTGATTATCAAAGATTATAAAGTTTAGTGTACCTATTGCTGAAGATGAGAGCATAGCTCTCGAAATGTACATCCACTAATAAAATTGTTGTGGTAAGAAGTAACTATTCTCTATTTTTTATCAAAGATTATTATTGAGACTAATTGTAATATGTATTTAAAGTTTATTGAATTACATAGGGGTAATTCAGTGATATATATTGTGATTAAACTTCTTCAAAACTATTTACAACATATAATTTCACGCACAACAAGCATTTAACATATTTTTTCTCTAGTACCGAAAGTATCGAATTTCTCGGTACTGGATTTCCTCCAGTACCGGGAAATACAAATACGATTTCAGTACCGATACTGCAAACCCTAGCTACGACGCACGCATCTTTGTGTGTAAGAACACGGGGACTACTTCGAACAATTTCTGTTAATACTTGATAATAATAGTTAACATATGTCCATAGTGACATAATATAACGCCAGGACCGGTCTCAAAATTTGATAAAATTTACTAAAACTTTGAAAGCCCATTTCTCTTTCATTTTTGAGTTTCGTTAAAAAGTTACTTGAAATATTTGTTCGTCTGTTTGATTTCTACTCGCTGTTAAAAAAAAGAATCAACTTAAAAATCATTCTGTATAAAGAGGTCAAGTTCTCTGGAACTAACGAACCGATTTAAAAAATTCTTTCACTAATAAAGCACTACACTATCTCTGAATAATATAGGCTATATTTTATTTTGTTAAGGCCGCTGCATACGAGGCTAGAAACGCTGCTAAAAGTTCAGCTAGCCGGTAGGCTGGGTACGAAGCTGGAAATTATGTCACTGCGGGCTGGTCTGCTAGCTCACAAGATAGGTTTTAAAATTAGAACAAGGGCTATTTTCCCTGCTAGTTTTGCTGCTAGGTATGAGTAAGAATCAATCATGAAGCAGTATCTTGTCACATGGGCACTTGAACAAACACCCACAAACCAACATGGTGTGGCATTCTGTTCAGAGTCAGACAACAAACACGTTTTTCTCTGTGTTTATATTCGAACTGTCACTGTGCGCGATCAGATTATTCACAAATCAAGCTTGAAAAATAGTCTCGTGTGAAGCGAGCACGTAACAGCAATCAAGAAAACCAGGGCTAGAAAACTAGTAGGCAAATCTAGCAAGGAATCTAGCAGCGTTTCTAGCCTCGTGTGCAGCGGCCTTTAGAAACCAAACATTCCAAATAAACTGGCTAAATTCGAGCACATGGTGGAAGTACAGTATTTTTATGGTGAAAGTACGGATATATAAATAAACATTTGTTCAAAACTGATTATTGTTGTCTCTGCCGAGCGGAGCGCAGGCTGGCGTAGCTCGCGTATAAGAAGCATAGGTTCAATAAATAAACTGTATAAACCATTTAGGAAGAAAAAACCTCACATAATTGGAAAACGTTATAACCTTTTCAAATATTGATAACGCCTCCCCCCCGCCCCATCTGCGTACGCCAATGTGTGGAATGAAAGTTTTGGAAAAAATTCTACAGGGAATTTGTAACATCTTGATTTTCAGATTGCCTTTAGCATATACAATTCAGAACGAGAAGCGACATCCCTCAGTTCGTTCCAGTCGGTTGGTTTCTATAGAAAGAGATCTGACAGACGTCTGTAGTGAAGATGACTTGTTTGATTCATCGAAAAGATTCGTACATTTTGTACAAAATATTTTCGGTTGATTCATCCATAAATCAACGATCGTCTGTAGATATTCACAATGAATACTTACATGGATTTTACCATTCCAGCCTACAAAAATCACTTTTCAAAATTTTACATTATTTCGTTTTGAGTTTCACCTAATCCAAAAAAACAAATTTTTGGAAAACTCTGTGCATCTGTTTGTCTGGTTGTCTGTTATTATATTTCCCGCCTTTTTACTACATGATCATAATGGTAGTACCTCTATTTACTACTTGAGTGTAGCACTTTTTAAAGCAATAAATTTTTATACTTACGTCACCACCAGGTTGGTGTCACTGCATCTCGTGTCAGATATTTCATTACTCGTTTTGTGCTTGAGTGTAAAAGTTGTGTAAGTGAAGTGTCAGAGTTTATTTTATTAATTATTAATAAAAACTGTTCTAAACTATGGGAAAAAGGGACTTAAGTCCTAGTGGTTTAGCAAAAAAGCTAAGTAAGCTGCAGACAAAACTGGATCGGCTCATGAGATTGAATTCGGATCGAAAATCTCGGTCGAAATCAAGAGACAGGCAACATGGCCGTTCATCTTCTGGGGTGCGTTCAAAAACACGTTCACCTTCCGGGTCACGTTCAATAACTTGGACACCTTTAAGAACTGAATCACGTTTAAGAACAAGGTCTCGTTCGCGCAGACGAACGCGTTCTCGATCAAGATCTAAACAAGGTAATACAATCGAACGATCCACAGAGTATAGACCTAACATAGCCCAGCAGGCGCTATTGTTCAAACCTAGCCCAGCAGGCGCTAGCGTTCATAATTTGCATAAATTATGTTATTCAAGGTCAAAAGCAAAGCAGGCTACCTAGCAAGGAGTATGTTTTATAATTAACAGTATGTTAATTTTACACTCGTCAATGTACAGAGTGGCAACATAACCTAGTCCAGCAGGCACTAGTGTTCATAATTTGTATAAATTATGCTATTTATATTATTAACAAAATGTTCAGCTCAAGGCAAACGTACAAAACGGATACATAATCTAGCCCAGCAGGTGCTAGTATTCGTAATATATATTAATAACCTATTCAATAATAATAATTAACGGTATGTTAATTTTGAAGTTCAAGCCAATGATCAAGGTTTAAACCTAACCTAGTTCAGCAGACACTAGCGTTAATGATATAGCTTATCCCAGCAGCTGTTTTTAAGCTATACGAGATCCTTATCTCTACCAAATTAAATATTAGTTGAAACTTTATCCAACGTCTCTCTGAAGTTGATAGCTTGTGACAGCATCATATTAATTAGTATGTGTCTATTCCTTAGATTGTCCTTCTACACCCCCGTTGGTGGAGGACAAAGAGAAGACATTGGAGCTAGACCCCGAACTGCTGACTATTTTGGGGAATCCAATTAAAGACAAACAACCGCAGGGACCTGAAATCCATCCTTCACTAGCAAGTATCTGGAAAGGATTCTTGCAAGTAGGCATTGATAAGAGAGAAGAAATAATAGCCAAATTTCCGGCACCATCAAATTTACCGATGCTGGCGGCGCCACTGCTAAATCCGGAGGTGAAAGTGATCCTGACTGAAGCAGCAATTCAAAGAGATCGAAAGTTGGTGGAGGTGCAGACATCTATTGGGAGCAGTTTGGCAGCGATAGGCAATACTCTTACCCAATTATTTTCAGAAGAAAGAAATGCGGAAAACAAGGCCAGGATCGAGGAGCTAGGACACACCGCTAGTCTATTGTGTGATGTGCACCACACACAGTCGGTTTCAAGAAGAGCTCTTATTGGGGTGAATCTCAATGTTGACAAAAATCTGCACGAAACTTTAACAAATGCACCGATTGACACCTTCTTGTTCGGTGAAGACCTAGGCGATAGGATCACCAAATTCAAGACGCTGCAAAAGTCTTCCGCAGAATTGAAAGCCAAACCAAAGGCACCAGTTGCGGTACAAAAAAGACCCAGCACTTATCAGAGATCAAGTCATTTAAACTTCAAGAGTCTGCCTCGACAAGCGCCTCAGCGATACCGTCAAGGCAGACAACAACAACAGCCCCGGAACAGCTTAAAGAACCAGAATCGCAACCAGAAAGTGTCCAACGCCAACGACAGGACTCGGAGCAGCAAGACCTACTACAAACGCCAATAGTAAGTACACATTCGGGTAGACTTATTTTGTTTCAAACAAAATGGAGCCAAATTACAAAGGACCCGGTAATAATTGACTGGCTGAGAGGATACAAAATCCCATTCGCTAGAAAAGTATCACAATTGTCACCTCCTAGAGACCCGGTATGGTCTCAAAATGTTTGTATGGAGGTCGCAAAGTGTATTAACAAATTTTTGAAGCTGGGAGCTATCAAGCAGTGTACAGAGGTCAGAGGTCAGTTTCTCTCTCCTATCTTTCTAGTGGACAAACCGGATGGCTCGCATCGATTAATACTAAACCTAAAGGAATTAAACAAGTCGATCGATACAGAACATTTTAAAATGGAGAATTTTAAAAGTGCGATTAATCTTGTCACACCTGATTGTTATATGGCTTCAGTGGATCTGAAGGATGCCTATTTAACTGTGCCGGTACATAAACAGCACAGAAAGTACTTAAGGTTTAGATTTAATTCTAAACTGTATGAGTTTCAAGCTTTGCCGTTTGGACTTTCAACAGCACCCTTCGTATTTACAAAGATCATGAAGCCTGTCGTAGCTCATCTAAGATCATTAGGATTTCATTCAGTAATATATTTAGACGATTTTTTGCTAATAGACAAATCTTATGACGAATGCAAAAATAATGTAAACTACACTATTAAGCTTCTTGTCGAGTTAGGTTTTGTTATTAATTATGAAAAGAGTAATTTAATACCGTCACAAAATTGTAAATTTTTGGGCTTTATAATAGACTCTAAAAATATGATAGTACTGTTACCAGAAACAAAAAGAAAGGCACTATCTGAATTTGTAAACAAATTTATAATGAAACCTAAATGTACGATTCGAGAATTTGCAAAATTACTAGGCTGCCTAGTTGCGTGCTGTCCGGCAATAGAGTATGGATGGGCATATACGAAACGACTAGAGAGAGAAAAATTTTTAAGGTTAAAAGAAAACCACAATAACTTTAAGGCAAGTATGGTAATTAACAGTGATTTACGGCCGGAACTTGAATGGTGGATGCAAAACATCCAGAACTCGAGTTGTCCGATACGTAATTCCAGCTTCACACTAGAAATATTTTCTGATGCCTCATCCAAAGGCTGGGGACTGTTTTGCAATAATGAAAGCTCACAAGGAACTTGGTCGAATGAAGAAGCCAAACACCATATCAACTATCTAGAATTACTAGCCGCGTTTTTCGGATTAAAATGTTTTGCGAAAGACTTAACTAATTGCCAAATATTGCTTAGAATAGACAATATGACAGCCATTTCCTACATAAATAGGATGGGCGGAATTCAGTTTCCGGTCCTAGCGAACCTTGCCAAACTAATTTGGCAGTGGTGTGAGGAACGAAAAATCTGGGTGTTTGCATCCTATATCGCTTCGACGAATAATATCGAAGCCGATTCTGCTTCGAGAACACTAAAATTTGAAACAGAATATGAACTAGGTACTTCAGCATTTAAGAAAATTACCAAAGCATTAGGAACCCCAAAAATAGATTTATTCGCGTCTAGGCTAAATAGAAAATGTAAACAATATTGTGCATGGCAAAGAGATCCTGACGCTGTAGCGATCGACGCGTTTACATTTTCATGGAAAGGCTTGGCCTTTTACGCTTTCCCACCTTTCGCTATGATTTTACGGGTACTACAAAAAATTAAACATGATAAGGCTATGGGCATTTTAGTGGTACCATATTGGCCCACACAGCCCTGGTACCCAGTTTTTATGGATTTGTGTATACAAAAAATTGTTCTGAAACCCAGTTATAAACTTCTAAATTCTGTTAACAGAACGCCGCACCCGCTGTGGAAGAAGCTTACGTTGGAAGCAGCGCTTTTATCAGCGAAGCCTTTAAGCGACAAGGCATGCCCACAGAAGCCATAGAGGTCGCTCTCAAATCATTATCGGCGTCGTCTATGAAGCAATACAGTTCACATCTAAAACTTTGGTGGCAATTTTGCAAGGTACACAATTTAGATCCGTATAAAGATTCCGAAGGTTCTGTTCTGAGGTTCTTAACGCACTGTTTCAATAACGGAATGTCATATCAATCACTTAATTCATTGCGCTCAGCATTATCTTTACTTATGGGGCCCACGATTGGCACTAATGCTCTAATTAGGAGATTTATTAAAGGAGCATATAGGTTGAAACCAACTAAACCTAAATATAAATATACTTGGGATCCGGCAGTCGTCTTAAATTACATTGGAACTATGGAGCCAAACGAAAAAATTACTTTGGATTGGTTGGGAAAGAAACTGCTAACTCTGTTAGCACTTACGACGGCTCATCGAGTCCAGACATTTTCCCTTATAAAGATCGAAAACGTGGTACAGAGTAACGAAGGGGTACGGATTCTTATTCCGGATTTAATTAAAACCTCCAATCCGGACAATTTTCAACCCGTACTTAGACTGCCGTTCTATAATGAAAATCGAAACATTTGCGTAGCCAGTACACTCATCCATTATCTAGAAAGAACCAAGGTTATAAGGCAAAACAATGTACTCCTTATCACACATAAGAAGCCCTATAGGCAAGCATCAAGTCAGACGCTTAGTCGTTGGATAAAAGAAATGCTAGAAAAAAGCGGAATTGATATCAACGTTTTCAAAGCTCACTCAACACGACATGCTAGCACGTCGGCTGCAAGTAGAATAGGAGTTAGCATAGACGAAATACGGAAAACTGCAGGGTGGACAGAAAGGTCCATAGTCTTTGCCAAGTTCTATAATCGACAACTAGTAAACAATGATTGCTTTGCCGAAACTATATTAAGTCTGCATAACTAACTGATAACTAGTCTAACAAAACGTTAGTCACTTAAATTTATAACTAGACATTAATTATTATGTCATCTGTGATATTATAATAATTATTATAATATATAATAAATGTTCCTGATGGGAACCTTCTGTTGAATCTCAAAATTGGTTTTTTCTTTAAACATCTACCATTATGATCATGTAGTAAAAAGGCGGGAAATATAATTAATGATTAAACGAACTTACCTGAAGTGAAGTTCGATCATAATTATATGACCGCCTTTTTACGTAATGATCAGACCCGCCCAAAATCGTGTGTTTATTATTGATGCCCGTTTCCCCGACAATTTTGAGATATTAGCTTTAAAATAATGAAATATCTGACACGAGATGCAGTGACACCAACCTGGTGGTGACGTAAGTATAAAAATTTATTGCTTTAAAAAGTGCTACACTCAAGTAGTAAATAGAGGTACTACCATTATGATCATTACGTAAAAAGGCGGTCATATAATTATGATCGAACTTCACTTCAGGTAAGTTCGTTTAATCATTAATTCTGTTTGTCTTGTAGCCTGTTAGTCTGTTTGTGAGCACGTTACAGGTCAAACGGATGAACGGATTGAAACCGAATTTTGGGAGGATGTTTGGTATGCAAATAGGAAGAGCCCTATTGTTATTGGGAAAAATCGGCGCATGCGCAGAAGAGATATATGCTATAAAGTTGTTTTTAATATAATAATAGTATACTTTTCATAACGGTTTATTATTATATTTATTTTTTCAAGAAAGTTTTGTTAAAAAAATTTCTAAACTTTATAGTTTTGGAAATATTTTGAAAATAGAAAAATCAGCTGTTCTTTGGTTTTGTAGATCTATTAGAAATAGTAAACTAGTTAGGCATGCTTTGATTAATTTTTACATGACGTGGAACTTATTGTGTACGTAATCATGGCTAATGTCATATTGAATACTAGCCGTTACCCGCGTCACCTCACGCGATATCATAAATTTTGTTTTCTTTATTATATTATATCAAATGTAAAAATTTTAATTTTGGAATAGTTTCGTCGTCCAATTGGCTGAATTTTTTTGTGCTATATAGATAGATCAGTCTGTTGTGAACAAAATGACATCTAAATCACTTCATTCTGATTTCTAATATTTTTGTAAGCCTCGTCCGTCAAAAAACATTTTTTTTCTCATAACAAGATCGTTACGTCATTCTCATGAAATTATGGAGGACGTTTATTACATTTAGGTCTGTAAAATGAAGATGATTTGACATTTCTACAAAATCGCAAATGGGTGCAGATTTGAGGGAACATTAATTTAAGTTTGATACACAATTTGTCAAAATTGCATCTTCGTGCAATGACTGGAACTTGTTAAAAAAAGTTAAAAAAGAGTTAAAAAACTGTGTTTTATCAGTTTTTTGTTTGTATCTTGTCAAAATTCAATTTTGTAACCATGGAAAAGTTCTTATAATTTTCGAATTAGTGTAAACTGAGTTCGTCATTTCATTCAATTTCAGCCAATTGAGCGACAGGACCATTCTAACTTTGAAAATACTGACAATATTTTGACATATAAAAAATAAATTTATGTGAATATTAAGGTAGTACGAGCACAAAGATAACTTTAAACAAAAGGCTTGATTTTTTTATATTTCGGTAGATGGATGTTATGTTTTCATTGATTTCTCCAAAACTAGTCGGTGGAAATTAAAAAAAAAACTCTAAATTAAAGTTAAAACCGTAATAAATTATTGAAAACAAAAAAAAAACGTTGTGCCCGACTAATTAAAAAGATATTTAATCTTTTTAATTAGTCGGGCACAAAGGTTTTTTTTTGTTTTCAATAATTTATTAAGGTTCTAATTTTAATTTAAATAGTTTTTTTTTAATTTCCACCGACTAGTTTTGGAGAAATCAATGAAAACATATCATCCATCTACCGTTTTACCATAAAGCCAATGTTAAATATGCCTACTTTTGAAGTCATTTATTTATTTAAATAATCGGGAAACCCCGCCAAAAATTTTCAGAATTGGTTTAGACTTAGTCCAGCTTCATATAAAAAAAATCAAGCCTTTTATTTAAAATTGCCTTGGCGCTCGTACTACCTTAAACATTTTTTAATTTTATTTTCACAACTTTTATGACTATTTCTGACATTTTTTGGGGGGTAAATTTCGACTATTTTTGGGTAAATTTTTACAAATTTTTCGATGTTTTTATAGTAGTTATTATTTGTTTAGTCAAATCGCTAAGCTGCAACTCTGATTTTGATGTTCTTATAAAAATGAATTTTAAACCTCAATTCAAATATTCTTAATCTAACAAGAAATGGGGCACTATTAAACTTCAACCTGTCCTAGCCCCGAAATATCCGAACCTTCCCTTGAGTAAAGTATATGCAAAACGATTGGCCGATTACAGTAGGCAGAAATGCGTTTATTCTAAGAATCGTTTGACTAGACACGAATCACTCATTTTAAAACGATCTACACTCGGAACGTTGCGATATACAAATGAGATGAAAGGGGGAGACGTGTCAGGACATAGTAAAGGTCGGTCTCTACGTGATATCTACCGTTCAATAATTGGCATTATTCCATCGATACGTCCGTTGACTGGTGATCTTATATATCCGGTGACAGTGCATTTCCAATCGGCTGCCATTAAATATTAACTAGTCATATTTTATTATGTCTTTAAAGTTATGTCTTTCGTAAATTGATAGCTGGTTACATTATAGTCCGTAATTTCAGATATTGGAATGGAATTCATTCCTGACACATCATATCTCGACGTCAGAGATTAGCTATAAAGAAAGTTTTGAATATTTATAAACTTTTATCATTACAACTGCATAAACCGGAAATCGTACTAATTTATCAATAAATAAAATTGTCGACAAATTTTTCAGACAAATATATTAACACGTTGACTGCCAACCAGTTTTCGACATTTGGTCACCTCAGGCCAAGAGTGTTTGTTGACAAATATGTTGTTAAAATGTTATAAAAGTAATCAATATGATATGTAATTGTGTTTTATTGCCTTTTTTTTAGTTTTTTTGACGGTGTATCTTTAGCGATACACCCGGAATGGCCATAAAATATCTCACAGATGACGAGATAGCGCCCCGTGTTTTAACATATTACATTAGAACCTCCATTACCTCCTTACAATAGATCTTTTTTGTACCATTTTTTCTATGTTATCATTTATCGTAAATATTTTTATGATATTTAGTTTTTTCTTAGGAATCACATTTCTTTATTTTACATTTTGATTTATATTTGCTTTTCATTTTTATGCAGTTATTTAATAAATAATGAACGTTTTTTATTGCATTTTATTTTGTTTTATATACGTTCCTTTGTATAACATAAAAGATACCTTGTTTTTATTTATAATCCCTTTTCTCAGGCCAAAATTCTGTATGTCACTATGTTCGTACAGGCCAAGAGAAGCTATATCCATTATTAAACCAATTTAAAAGTGAGCGCTAACGATACACCGGTGTTCGGAACAGAGACCTACTCGGTGTATCTCTATCGATGCACGCGGCCAACACAAAGCACACCAGGTGTATCGCTAAAGATACACGTGGCAGCCAACGTGTTAACAAAGAATATATAAATTCAAAACATTAACGTTTCCGTCCGGATTTGAATCTTCTTCAGAACTGATCTAAAAAATTATAAAAATATAAAAATTAATTAATAATATTTCGATATTTAAAAACTTGAAGCGAAACTTGAGGTTCGTATGTGTGATGAAAATATCTAATATCAAGTTTCGAGAGTGTAGTAAGAATAAAATTAACAGAACCATCGATCAATGACACAAAATAATAAATCCAAATCCGCTCTATTATTTTCATTCTTACTACACTCTCAAAACTTGATATCAGTTATTTTTGTCGCACTTACGAACTTCAAGTTAACATTGCAAATATTTTTTTCAGATTTATAAACGCAAATATAAAACGACAAACGTCATATTTTTGCGAACTGTGCTTTGTTTTATTGAAGTTTTTATTGTAAACCCTGTATACAGTGGTACCAATCTAATGATACTAAACAACAAACAAGCAGTCGGTTTTACGAGCCTATATTATTATAGACGTAGCGAACGCTGTGGGCTTTACCTCTCCAGTCCTACCAACATGCAGACACTATCGCGTTTATCTCGTCTATTTTATAGGCGGGATTAATCAACTCTGCACTAGCGGAATAGGTTCGATTCTCTATGCTCTGCGCATTCATTGCCTATCACCGCTAACAACCATCGCTATACTTAATTCGCAATGCGGCTAGACCGATGGTCAGTTCGTATTAAGATTTTCAGCTTTAAATCTAGATTTAAAAATGCCATTTGTTTTTAACCAAATAAACTTTTCCATTTACTTTAAAGCAATGCATATTATTACATCCTAACGTCCTTATTAATTTTTAATTATAAAATTAATAATATTTAAGCTTGTGTGAATGTTAAATCTCAATGGTGCTCATTTCAACGCAATGTCGTTTACTCGCCGAAAATAACCTACTACATCCTAGACATATTAACTATTATTTTAATTTAGGATGCATTTAATTAAAGTAATTTTTGAAAAAGGTGTTTTCTTCATACCTCGATCGAAAGTACATACTTTTGACATCAATTGTTAGGCAGAAAGTCTAACATTTACTCCTTGGTGGGATTACACGCACCAATGCAGAAATTTTGTACGTTCGTGCAACCAATCAACTGTTTAGATGTCGTTGCCATGGCAACCTTATTACATTTTAGCGAATAGTCGCGAACAACTGTCATTCATGTTTTTACGTATAACCTCAAAGCTGCTTGCTTGGAATTTATCTGTTTTTTATGTGATTAATAAGTAATTAATTAATTATTGTATTTAATAAGCGTGCTTACGACCGAGGTATGAAGTAAAATAGTATACACCACACTGGCCGAAAGTGTGAAACTTTGCCCTTCGCGCCATGATGCCTGAGGCGAAGGCAAGATTATCACACTTTCGGCCCTTGTGGTGTAATATACTAGTCTTTCTTGCTGTCTTTTTCACAATTTAAATCTGATGACTGTATGTAATCTCACAGCTTCAGCTGTTATTGTTGTCGTTGAACAGAGCATAGTGTCCGACCGTCCGTAATACGTTCAGCGAGCTTTCGGATTAGAAGCCGGGCTTTAATCGGATTTGAGCGGACTGACATCGGGCGTCGCGTCGGCATACGGCGGCGCTGATTATACCTATTCACAGCGCACGGTCGTATACCGAGTTAATGTTTATTATTCTATCCTTTTGTGGCCTGGCAACCCCCACTGCATGTACCGTGTTATCATTGACTACGGGTACACGTGTAATGGTACGTAAGTAAGTGAAGAGAGCCGCTCGTTACTCATTTCGTTGTAAATTAGGTGATCGGACCCTCGCCGTGTAATAAGCTTTGTTTAGCCTGGACAATGTTTTATCAGACCCGGTACGTCCACCATAATATATATTTTGATTAGCCTGCTGCTTCGAATATTAATGGGATTCGTTATTTTCGTTTATAATAAGTTTTGTTCATCTCAGAAAACCCGATATGTCCACCATATTGTGCGTTTTTAGATGCTTCTGTTTCAAAAATTTGTAAAAAATCGTTCCTATAATTTTGGTAATAGGTTTTTTTTTTAATTTGGCCAATATTTCATCAGACCCGGTACGTCCACCATATACGTTTTTATTAGTCCACGGCTTGAAATATTAACGGAATTCACAATATTATGCGTTTTAGTTGCTTTCTGTTTCAAAAACTAGTTGAATTCGTTGTTTCTACCATGTATTAAATTTTTTTTTTTTTAATTTGGTCAATATTTTATCAGACCCGGTACGTCCACCATATATGTTTTTAAACGCCCACGGTTCCAAATATTAACGGAATCCGTTGCTTTAGTTTCAAATAAGTTTTGTTTATCACAGAAAACTCGATATGTTCACAATATTATGCGTTTTTAGTTGCTTTCTGTTTCAAAAACTAGTTGAATTTGTTGTTTCTACCATGTATTAAATTTTTTTTTTATTTTGGCCGAAATTTTATCAGACCCGGTACGTCCACCATATATGTTTTTATTAGCCCACGGTTTGAAATATTAACGGAATCCGTTGCTTTAGTTTCAAATAAGTTTTGTTTATCACAGAAAACTCGATATGTTCACAATATTATGCGTTTTTAGTTGCTTTCTGTTTCAAAAACTAGTTGAATTCGTTGTTTCTACCATGTATTAAATTTTTTTTTTAATTTGGCCGAAATTTTATCAGACCCGGTATGTCCACCATATACGTTTTTATTAGTCCACGGCTTCAAATATTAACGGAATCCGTTTTTTTAGTTTCAAATAAGTTTTGTTTATCACAGAAAACTCGATATGTTCACAATATTATGCGTTTTTAGTTGCTTTCTCTTTCAAAAACTAGTTGAATTCGTTGTTTCTACCATGTATTAAGTTTTTTTTTTTTTAATTTGGTCAATATTTTATCAGACCCGGTACGTCCACCATATATGTTTTTAAACGCCCACGGCTTCAAATATTAACGGAATCCGTTGCTTTAGTTTGAAATAAGTTTTGTTTATCACAGAAAACCCGATATGTGCACCATATTATGCGTTTTTAGTTGCTTTCTCTTTCAAAAACTAGTTGAATTCGTTGTTTCTACCATGTATTAAGTTTTTTTTTTTTTTAATTTGGTCAATATTTTATCAGACCCGGTACGTCCACCATATATGTTTTTAAACGCCCACGGCTTCAAATATTAACGGAATCCGTTGCTTTAGTTTGAAATAAGTTTTGTTTATCACAGAAAACCCGATATGTGCACCATATTATGCGTTTTTAGTTGCTTTCTCTTTCAAAAACTAGTTGAATTCGTTGTTTCTACCATGTATTAAGTTTTTTTTTTTTTTTAATTTGGTCAATATTTTATCAGACCCGGTACGTCCACCATATATGTTTTTAAACGCCCACGGCTTCAAATATTAACGGAATCCGTTGCTTTAGTTTGAAATAAGTTTTGTTTATCACAGAAAACTCGATATGTTCACAATATTATGCGTTTTTAGTTGCTTTCTCTTTCAAAAACTAGTTGAATTCGTTGTTTCTACCATGTATTAAGTTTTTTTTTTTTTTTAATTTGGTCAATATTTTATCAGACCCGGTACGTCCACCATATATGTTTTTAAACGCCCACGGCTTCAAATATTAACGGAATCCGTTGCTTTAGTTTGAAATAAGTTTTGTTTATCACAGAAAACCCGATATGTGCACCATATTATGCGTTTTTAGTTGCTTTCTCTTTCAAAAACTAGTTGAATTCGTTGTTTCTACCATGTATTAAGTTTTTTTTTTTTTTAATTTGGTCAATATTTTATCAGACCCGGTACGTCCACCATATATGTTTTTAAACGCCCACGGCTTCAAATATTAACGGAATCCGTTGCTTTAGTTTGAAATAAGTTTTGTTTATCACAGAAAACCCGATATGTGCACCATATTATGCGTTTTTAGTTGCTTTCTCTTTCAAAAACTAGTTGAATTCGTTGTTTCTACCATGTATTAAGTTTTTTTTTTTTTTTAATTTGGTCAATATTTTATCAGACCCGGTACGTCCACCATATATGTTTTTAAACGCCCACGGCTTCAAATATTAACGGAATCCGTTGCTTTAGTTTGAAATAAGTTTTGTTTATCACAGAAAACCCGATATGTGCACCATATTATGCGTTTTTAGTTGCTTTCTCTTTCAAAAACTAGTTGAATTCGTTGTTTCTACCATGTATTAAGTTTTTTTTTTTTTTTAATTTGGTCAATATTTTATCAGACCCGGTACGTCCACCATATATGTTTTTAAACGCCCACGGCTTCAAATATTAACGGAATCCGTTGCTTTAGTTTGAAATAAGTTTTGTTTATCACAGAAAACCCGATATGTGCACCATATTATGCGTTTTTAGTTGCTTTCTCTTTCAAAAACTAGTTGAATTCGTTGTTTCTACCATGTATTAAGTTTTTTTTTTTTTTAATTTGGTCAATATTTTATCAGACCCGGTACGTCCACCATATATGTTTTTAAACGCCCACGGCTTCAAATATTAACGGAATCCGTTGCTTTAGTTTGAAATAAGTTTTGTTTATCACAGAAAACCCGATATGTGCACCATATTATGCGTTTTTAGTTGCTTTCTCTTTCAAAAACTAGTTGAATTCGTTGTTTCTACCATGTATTAAGTTTTTTTTTTTTTTTAATTTGGTCAATATTTTATCAGACCCGGTACGTCCACCATATATGTTTTTAAACGCCCACGGCTTCAAATATTAACGGAATCCGTTGCTTTAGTTTGAAATAAGTTTTGTTTATCACAGAAAACCCGATATGTGCACCATATTATGCGTTTTTAGTTGCTTTCTCTTTCAAAAACTAGTTGAATTCGTTGTTTCTACCATGTATTAAGTTTTTTTTTTTTTTAATTTGGTCAATATTTTATCAGACCCGGTACGTCCACCATATATGTTTTTAAACGCCCACGGCTTCAAATATTAACGGAATCCGTTGCTTTAGTTTGAAATAAGTTTTGTTTATCACAGAAAACCCGATATGTGCACCATATTATGCGTTTTTAGTTGCTTTCTCTTTCAAAAACTAGTTGAATTCGTTGTTTCTACCATGTATTAAGTTTTTTTTTTTTTTTAATTTGGTCAATATTTTATCAGACCCGGTACGTCCACCATATATGTTTTTAAACGCCCACGGCTTCAAATATTAACGGAATCCGTTGCTTTAGTTTGAAATAAGTTTTGTTTATCACAGAAAACCCGATATGTGCACCATATTATGCGTTTTTAGTTGCTTTCTCTTTCAAAAACTAGTTGAATTCGTTGTTTCTACCATGTATTAAGTTTTTTTTTTTTTTAATTTGGTCAATATTTTATCAGACCCGGTACGTCCACCATATATGTTTTTAAACGCCCACGGCTTCAAATATTAACGGAATCCGTTGCTTTAGTTTGAAATAAGTTTTGTTTATCACAGAAAACCCGATATGTGCACCATATTATGCGTTTTTAGTTGCTTTCTCTTTCAAAAACTAGTTGAATTCGTTGTTTCTACCATGTATTAAGTTTTTTTTTTTTTTAATTTGGTCAATATTTTATCAGACCCGGTACGTCCACCATATATGTTTTTAAACGCCCACGGCTTCAAATATTAACGGAATCCGTTGCTTTAGTTTGAAATAAGTTTTGTTTATCACAGAAAACCCGATATGTGCACCATATTATGCGTTTTTAGTTGCTTTCTCTTTCAAAAACTAGTTGAATTCGTTGTTTCTACCATGTATTAAGTTTTTTTTTTTTTTTAATTTGGTCAATATTTTATCAGACCCGGTACGTCCACCATATATGTTTTTAAACGCCCACGGCTTCAAATATTAACGGAATCCGTTGCTTTAGTTTGAAATAAGTTTTGTTTATCACAGAAAACTCGATATGTTCACAATATTATGCGTTTTTAGTTGCTTTCTCTTTCAAAAACTAGTTGAATTCGTTGTTTCTACCATGTATTAAGTTTTTTTTTTTTTTTAATTTGGTCAATATTTTATCAGACCCGGTACGTCCACCATATATGTTTTTAAACGCCCACGGCTTCAAATATTAACGGAATCCGTTGCTTTAGTTTGAAATAAGTTTTGTTTATCACAGAAAACCCGATATGTGCACCATATTATGCGTTTTTAGTTGCTTTCTCTTTCAAAAACTAGTTGAATTCGTTGTTTCTACCATGTATTAAGTTTTTTTTTTTTTTAATTTGGTCAATATTTTATCAGACCCGGTACGTCCACCATATATGTTTTTAAACGCCCACGGCTTCAAATATTAACGGAATCCGTTGCTTTAGTTTGAAATAAGTTTTGTTTATCACAGAAAACCCGATATGTGCACCATATTATGCGTTTTTAGTTGCTTTCTCTTTCAAAAACTAGTTGAATTCGTTGTTTCTACCATGTATTAAGTTTTTTTTTTTTTTAATTTGGTCAATATTTTATCAGACCCGGTACGTCCACCATATATGTTTTTAAACGCCCACGGCTTCAAATATTAACGGAATCCGTTGCTTTAGTTTGAAATAAGTTTTGTTTATCACAGAAAACCCGATATGTGCACCATATTATGCGTTTTTAGTTGCTTTCTCTTTCAAAAACTAGTTGAATTCGTTGTTTCTACCATGTATTAAGTTTTTTTTTTTTTTTAATTTGGTCAATATTTTATCAGACCCGGTACGTCCACCATATATGTTTTTAAACGCCCACGGCTTCAAATATTAACGGAATCCGTTGCTTTAGTTTGAAATAAGTTTTGTTTATCACAGAAAACCCGATATGTGCACCATATTATGCGTTTTTAGTTGCTTTCTCTTTCAAAAACTAGTTGAATTCGTTGTTTCTACCATGTATTAAGTTTTTTTTTTTTTTAATTTGGTCAATATTTTATCAGACCCGGTACGTCCACCATATATGTTTTTAAACGCCCACGGCTTCAAATATTAACGGAATCCGTTGCTTTAGTTTGAAATAAGTTTTGTTTATCACAGAAAACCCGATATGTGCACCATATTATGCGTTTTTAGTTGCTTTCTCTTTCAAAAACTAGTTGAATTCGTTGTTTCTACCATGTATTAAGTTTTTTTTTTTTTTTAATTTGGTCAATATTTTATCAGACCCGGTACGTCCACCATATATGTTTTTAAACGCCCACGGCTTCAAATATTAACGGAATCCGTTGCTTTAGTTTGAAATAAGTTTTGTTTATCACAGAAAACCCGATATGTGCACCATATTATGCGTTTTTAGTTGCTTTCTCTTTCAAAAACTAGTTGAATTCGTTGTTTCTACCATGTATTAAGTTTTTTTTTTTTTTTAATTTGGTCAATATTTTATCAGACCCGGTACGTCCACCATATATGTTTTTAAACGCCCACGGCTTCAAATATTAACGGAATCCGTTGCTTTAGTTTGAAATAAGTTTTGTTTATCACAGAAAACCCGATATGTGCACCATATTATGCGTTTTTAGTTGCTTTCTCTTTCAAAAACTAGTTGAATTCGTTGTTTCTACCATGTATTAAGTTTTTTTTTTTTTTTAATTTGGTCAATATTTTATCAGACCCGGTACGTCCACCATATATGTTTTTAAACGCCCACGGCTTCAAATATTAACGGAATCCGTTGCTTTAGTTTGAAATAAGTTTTGTTTATCACAGAAAACCCGATATGTGCACCATATTATGCGTTTTTAGTTGCTTTCTCTTTCAAAAACTAGTTGAATTCGTTGTTTCTACCATGTATTAAGTTTTTTTTTTTTTTAATTTGGTCAATATTTTATCAGACCCGGTACGTCCACCATATATGTTTTTAAACGCCCACGGCTTCAAATATTAACGGAATCCGTTGCTTTAGTTTGAAATAAGTTTTGTTTATCACAGAAAACCCGATATGTGCACCATATTATGCGTTTTTAGTTGCTTTCTCTTTCAAAAACTAGTTGAATTCGTTGTTTCTACCATGTATTAAGTTTTTTTTTTTTTTAATTTGGTCAATATTTTATCAGACCCGGTACGTCCACCATATATGTTTTTAAACGCCCACGGCTTCAAATATTAACGGAATCCGTTGCTTTAGTTTGAAATAAGTTTTGTTTATCACAGAAAACCCGATATGTGCACCATATTATGCGTTTTTAGTTGCTTTCTCTTTCAAAAACTAGTTGAATTCGTTGTTTCTACCATGTATTAAGTTTTTTTTTTTTTTTAATTTGGTCAATATTTTATCAGACCCGGTACGTCCACCATATATGTTTTTAAACGCCCACGGCTTCAAATATTAACGGAATCCGTTGCTTTAGTTTGAAATAAGTTTTGTTTATCACAGAAAACCCGATATGTGCACCATATTATGCGTTTTTAGTTGCTTTCTCTTTCAAAAACTAGTTGAATTCGTTGTTTCTACCATGTATTAAGTTTTTTTTTTTTTTAATTTGGTCAATATTTTATCAGACCCGGTACGTCCACCATATATGTTTTTAAACGCCCACGGCTTCAAATATTAACGGAATCCGTTGCTTTAGTTTGAAATAAGTTTTGTTTATCACAGAAAACCCGATATGTGCACCATATTATGCGTTTTTAGTTGCTTTCTCTTTCAAAAACTAGTTGAATTCGTTGTTTCTACCATGTATTAAGTTTTTTTTTTTTTTTAATTTGGTCAATATTTTATCAGACCCGGTACGTCCACCATATATGTTTTTAAACGCCCACGGCTTCAAATATTAACGGAATCCGTTGCTTTAGTTTGAAATAAGTTTTGTTTATCACAGAAAACCCGATATGTGCACCATATTATGCGTTTTTAGTTGCTTTCTCTTTCAAAAACTAGTTGAATTCGTTGTTTCTACCATGTATTAAGTTTTTTTTTTTTTTAATTTGGTCAATATTTTATCAGACCCGGTACGTCCACCATATATGTTTTTAAACGCCCACGGCTTCAAATATTAACGGAATCCGTTGCTTTAGTTTGAAATAAGTTTTGTTTATCACAGAAAACCCGATATGTGCACCATATTATGCGTTTTTAGTTGCTTTCTGTTTCAAAAACTAATTGAATTCGTTGTTACTACCCATGTATTAAGTTTTCTTTTTTTTAATTTGACCAATGTTTCATCAGACCCGGTACATCCACCATATACGTTTTTATTAGCCCACGGTTTCAAATATTAACGAAATCCGTTGCTTTAGTTTGAAATAAGTTTCGTTTATCACAGAAAATCCGATATTTCCACAATATTATGCGTTTTTAGTTGCTTTCTGTTTCAAAAACTAGTTGAATTCGTTGTTTCTACCATGTATTAAGTTTTCTTTTTTTTAATTTTGCCAATATTTCATCAGACCCGGTACGTCCACCATATACATTTTTATTAGCTCACGGTTTCAAATTTAACGGAATCCGTTGCTTTAGTTTGAAATAAGTTTTGTTCATCACAGAAAACCCGATATGTCCACCATTTTACGCGTTTTGACTGGCTTTCTGTTTCAAGAATTAGTTCGATTCGGTTTAATTCGGTGTTTTAGAAAATATTTTAACCTAGTAGAGCTATATAAGCTTAGTATAATATATTTCTACCAAAGGCTCATAAGACAAGCGTACCGTCTACTGTTAACTCAAAAATTATTTGGGCGTGGAATGAAACAGATATATTTTTTAAAAAAATAGAAAAACAAATAATAGGTACGTCACTTAAACCTTTCGGAAAACTAGCAAATGAGAAATAGTCAATGCGTTTTCCTGTGATTTTTCTGACGCGCAATTTTCACCCATCAACCTAATTAGAACATTAATACGTTTCATATTATCGTTATTGGTAAGCTTAAAACCTTGTTACAATGATTGCAATAATGTTCGGCATTTCGTAGTGAATTTAGCTGATTAAAACCGATACTACCACAATGCAGTACTTTGGTACCTCAGCCGTCAACAATGACAATTTCTGCCAACGCTGCACTCCATTTATACCATTGTTAGTGTGCTAGTTAATTATATAGTTTCGACAAGTCGTGGTCAAACTTTGAAATACAGGTCACCTGAAATTTTTATTAAGAGACAAATTTCGAATAATATGGTAACGCATTGGTGCGTTTAATCTCACAAAGGAGTAAATGTTAGACTTTCTGCCTTACAATTGGTGCCGAAAGTAGACACTTTCGATCGAAGTATGAAGTCAATTACGTCTTATTATTGTCTTTCTGTTATTTTTTAAATAAAAAGATAACAAGTTTACCATTGTTATAAGAAATAAAATTCTACATTCAACTAATTAAAAAATAAGAGTCGCCGTGGGACGCCTTGCAGATGTGAAACATTTTAAGCCAAATTCTAGTAACTAAATTTCGCCCTATCAACTAATGAAATTCTAGTAACTAAACATCGCTTTATGACTAAATTTCACCCTGTAACAAAATTCTACTCTCTCATCTAGTTGTCGCCTTTAACAAAAGCCAAGTTATAATCCCACACATACACAAAGCAAGCGTCATGTGCTGTCAACGAAATACTAGTATCTAACTAAAAACAAACTGTCTCAAAAGATTGTCAAAACGTCAGTACCTGATACTAACAAACGTTGATCAGTGCTGCTTTGGACGCTAAAAACAGGATCACTTATAATAATTATCAACTGTCTGTTGTCGCAACAACGATTGTCATCTGTTCGAAATGTTTCTGATTTGAGTGACTATAATAACAATTGAACATTACATTTATGCCAACCATTAGTGATTATCTTTCGATATTTGTTTGTATAGGTGTGTTCCACGTGATTATGCCGGTTTAACATCTAATGATAAGTGCCACAGAAACTCGTACAGAGTTGGTACTATTCTGATAAAAAAATCGGTCAAGTGCGAGCTATACTTTTACAATATTTTGTTGTACTTTACGGAACTAGTGTAAAATATACGACCGCTATTCAGGCTCAGAAAGCAGCCATTTTGTAGAGCAGGTGTACAGAAATTAGTAGGTCACTGAATTGGGGAAGATAATTGTCTACTATGTTTTTCCGGAAAATTTTCAATTCAAGTGGAAAATTTTTGGGTAGGTAAATTTATAAAACATAATTGAACTTTCCATATTTTGTTTTATTGGTCAATTTTCTGTACCATTTAAACAAAAACTACAGGTTATCATTCTAATTTTGTAATCCAGATGAATAAAACTATGTTTGATTCTGTTTTACTTAAGATTTGTCATATTGTTTCATTTGCAACTCATAACAAGTCAATTCATCCTATTTCATAATAAAATAGAACACAAAAAATGAATTACCCGTTTCTCTTGTTATTTGATAAACAAAGTAAGTAGTGGCAGAGGCCAGAAGATGGCACCACTGTACTGGCTGCTGCAGTTAATAAAGGGAATTCCCCTCATGTAAACACCACTAGTTCATTGTTTTTTTGTTGAAAGGAGAAAACTCAAAAGGGCATCACATCCAGAGTTGAAAATACTCGTTTTGGTCACAAATAGCCTTTAGTTTACGAGAGTTTAATTTTATCTTTTTAATTTAGTGACTTAGAAAATTTTCCGGAAAACCCACAAAAGGTAGGTAAGCAGAAAATAAAGATAATGCACCTCCTATGCTTAAATAGATTTTCAGGTAATTACTTATTTTTATTATACAGTAGAACCTCGATAAGTCAAAATTCAAGGAAAACGTTGATAAAATTTAAGTTATAGTTTTTTATTTATCGAGAGTTGAAGATAGAGAGATTTTAGAAGTTCAATTTTATACTTAACGAGATTAACTGTTCTAATAAATTGCTAATAAATTTTATATCTATTTATTTATTCAATTAGATTCAATTACATATTTATTAATTTTAAATGAAAAACTTTTTTTCTGTTTCATGCACATATTATTTTCTACATCAATTATTTTTAAGCGATTTAGTGAAAGACTGAAGTGAAAATTAATAAAGTTCTTGGCAAAACCTTTTGTTTGTATACTTATTCACGATGACTCACTGATAATACTTTAAGTTATTAAGGTCACCAAAATATTATTTTAAATTATCGAGGGCCAACGCTCAAAATATTTTTTAAGTTACCGAGATTATGTGCTTTGAGTAATGGAGGTTTTAGGCTTTGAGGTAAAGGAAATTCAAAACATTTCTAAGTTATGTTTTCACTCTATGGTCTACTGTACTTATTTATACCTACCTAACCTCTTGTTACGTCTATAGATTTTTCTTATAAAAACGATATACCTAATGCACTTTCACTCAGCTGTCGCCTAGGCTGCCTAGTTAGTGTGAATATCGATGTACGTAGTGTTTTTTTTTAATAACAAAATGGAAAAATTAAGTGTAGTTCCAACGTTACGGTGTTTGGCCATAAGTAAAGTAGTAACGCAGTTAATCAGTGCAAAAAGTATAAAATTTGAATTCAACAAATTGTTTCGTGTTCGTAGATCCCAGGTTTACTCAGTTTTAAAACCAAGAACATTTATTAACTTGGCGTGCAAACAAGCCGAACAACTGGCTTTGTCGAAACCTTTAACTAATGAAATTATATCGTACATTAAACTAATGGTCAGAGATATGTATTTATTTCTGAGTAAAATAAAGGACTTCCTTAAAGATCATGTGCTTCAACTCGGTGACAATTTCCATTGGAATATGTACGGAGAAATTGGTATAGAGAAAACTCTGGAAAAATACGTATTCCATAACGAAACTATTAGTGGTCCTAATCGCTTCATAATAGCTTGTATTTTCTGCTGTGAAAATACAATAATACGGTTATGGGAATATTTTGGAATGTATTTAATGGATGAAATCATGAATCGTATTTTGAGGTTAGGGCATACTGAACGTCTAATAGTGCGGTATTGGTGTTACGTTTTGCTGCAAAATGAGCAGAAATCCACAGATTTGTCGTTTAGTATTATCGATCATATAATCACGTGTCACGGCAGTAGTAACATAGACTATTTTGTGAATCTCTATCGAGATGAGAAATTTAAATTAATAACTGAATTTTTAAATTCTCCGACCGACTACAATTTTGATGATTATTACAACGTAGTGAACATGTATGAGTACGTTTTGAAAAACGCGAGTGCCTCGGAGATCACTACAATGCTCAAAAAGAACAAGAACGGGAAAGATCTGCTCGAATGTATTTTGTACCGATACCATCTTTGTTATTTGTTTACGCCCGTTTTTAATCTTGTCGTTGCTAACGATGCGCTCAAAAAAGGCCAGCTCGGCTACATTCGTAAGCGTCTTCGATCAGTTAAATTTTTTGATGTCTGCACGGGGGATTTGTGTTTCCACTGTTAACTGCTATAAGCCAAATTGTTGAAATCAATAATTGAAAGTCTAATCAATTCGTGTCATCTTTACGCGCGATTGAAATAAATCATGTAAACAACACATATATTGTTAGGTTTGTAGTTTTTTGTATTTCTGTGTATAAATACAGATAAAAAAGGCAAAAAATTACAAAAAGTTTTCGAGACATTCTTGATTGTAGTTTTTGAACGAACACATGATATATAATTTTTTGATATTTTATGTAACATATTATCTGAATTGGAAATATATATATTTTTAGAATATTATATGAAGTTTGTTTATTTCTGTTGTACCTAATTCATAGAAACCACTATATATATGTACAGATTGACCGGCAATTGCTCGTATTCCTCTCGGGAGAAGAAACAATGACTAATTTGAAATGATTTAAACTTATCACTTGGGGGTCGGAAATGCCTTATTTTTTATGATAATGACACTTCTGTGAAGAATTATTACCTATTTTATTTATTATGGAAAAACCATAGAGATATAAGTAACTAGACTTCGCCAGTTCGTATGCTTGCCATAAGTGAAAGTGTCCTCAATTGAGAGAGAGAACGCTGCAGCGGGTCTAGAAAACCAGATATATGTTTACTCAAATTAGCATTGTTTTGTATCACAGAGATAAGGAACTTTTCTCTCTCTGAACTGCAGACACTTTCACGGCTCACTCGCGTACTCTAGTGTATTATCTCTATGGGAAAAATTCAGGCCAAAAAGTGTGAATATTTTTTTTTTAATTTTTAACTCCTAAATTTCGGATTTTTGTAAAAAGACAATCTAAGTAGATTTTCTCTAAAATGACGCATTTCCGATGCCCAAGTCATTCCTAATTAGTCATAGTTTTTTCTCCCGAGAGGAATACGAGCAATTACCGGTTATACCTAAGCTCTTCTGGTAGTATTATCATAATAAATTATGGTATAAAAAGTAAAAAAAAACACGCTTTAATAGCAAATCGAACTAAAAAATAGAAAATAATTATTAACAAAATAATTCAATTATAGTAAAAAAGCGCAGGGAGCTTGATATTAAATGTTCCAACTGTTTCATAGGTAGCTATTTATAAAATTAAAGTTAAAAATATAGTAATTGGCACCCCACGCTTTTTTACTATAATTGAATTAGGTATCTTTTGTACTTTTTAGTTTGGTTTGCAATTAAAGTTTTTTTTAAACGTTCTTAATTTTTTGTCTCAAAACGACATCAAAAGAATTTTTTTTTCAAAATTTTTAAATTAAAATTTATTTTTATGAAATAATTCTATTGTCATCGGGACTGGACACGTGTGCAAATTTTCAAGTTAATCAGACTTCTTTAAATTGGTTGAAAATTAAGCTGAAAGATTCCTTTACATACATACATTGTATGAATGTATGTATGTAAAAGAATCTTTCAGCGGAATTTTCACAAATTTCAAGAAGTCTGATTAACTTGAAAATTTGCGCACGTGTCAAGAGGCGATTACAATACAATAATATTTCATAAAAATAAATTTTAATTTAAAAATCCATACGAGTCAAGCTAATATAAGCATTTTGAAAAATGCGGCTCGTAGGAGAAAATAAATTTTACTGTAGTGTTGCGTATCGTTTCGGTATGAATGTAGCGCTACTATACGAATCCATCTTGCAATAAACATTTCCTGACTTGTGCATTAATTGAATTTGCTTTAATCGACTGGGACGTATTTCTGCGTGTGGATGCTAATGTAAGTGTGTAGTTAATGTCAGATCAATCCAGTTTAACTTTATATAATTGTTTGAGAAGTTCTAAACTAGCTTTTGACATTAAGACTCTCGCATACGTGCACAATCACATACAGGGTTAAACATCAATGAGTTTGCCCTACATAATTTCAAGACCGTGTTATAGCTCAGAGATTTATGCACTTTGGGTCAAAAAATTCCAGCCAATTGGGCGACGGGAAAATCCCAACTTCAAAAATGTTGACATTTGATTATAATAAAGAAAATAAAATTTCTGATATCATGTGAGATGACGCGGGTAATGCTAGTATTCAATATGATATTTGCTATTTGTTGCCATGGTTACTGGACCATTCTAAATTCAAAATGTTGACATTTCATATAGTACAATAAAGAAAATAAAATTTCTGATATCGCGTGAGAAGACGCGGGTAATGACAAGCAGCTAATATGATATTTGCTATTCATGGTTACCTACATATTATATGCTCCAAGTCATGTAAAAATTAATGAAAGCATGTTTAACTAGTTAATTTCTGAAAGATCCATAAAAAAGAACGGCTGATTTTTTTTATTTTCGAAACTATAAAGTTTAGAAAAAAAACTTTCTTGAAAAAATAAATAGAATAATAAGCCGTTATGAAAAGTATACCTTTATTATATAAAGAAACCGTTTTAGCATACATCTCTTCTGCGCATGCGCCGATTTTTCCCAAAAACAATAGGGCTCTTCATATTTGCATACCAAACATCCTTCAAAAATTTGGTTTCAATCCGCTCATCTGTTTGACCTGTATCGTGTTCACAGAAAACAGACGCACAGAGTTTTTCCAAAAATATGTTTTTTGGATTTGGGACAGCTCAAAACGGAAAGATATTGTAAAATTTTTGAAAAGTGTTTTGTGACCTAAACTAGTAGTAGTGGGTTGGAATGGTTAAAAAAATCAGGAGAGCAGGATATTGCATATAGTGTATTAACCGATAGTGAATAATTCTTGTATCCTATTAGTTTTACTATCGGAAACTGCTTTTAAAGGCCATTTATAATTGTTTTTAATTTGTAAAATTCTAATTGAAAAAATGTTTTTTATTTGTAAAATTTTAATTGTAAAATTGATTGCAATTGACAACATGCATCCTAAATAGGTTAAGCAATAAATTCTATTCTATTCTATACTTTTTTGTACTTCTAACTCAACCGGAAGTGTACATGCATTTTTTTTAAATGGCAACATATATATTTTTTTAGATTTTAGAAATCTATTTTTTTCTCCATAAATTCATATAAAATTTTCATAAGGTTACATAAGAAAATATTCGAGAAAAACGTTATCGATTTATTAATTAAACAAACAGTAATAATTATTATTATTAATATTTACACATTATAATATTAATGCCTACTTAGAAAAATATTGTTACTCTGTGTTTAATTAATAAATTGTTTTTCTGGGATATTTTCTTATGTAACCTTATGATAATTATATGAATTTATAGAGAAAATAATAGAGATTACGAAAATGTAAAAAAGTATATGTTGCTATTTGAAAAAAAAGTAGGTACACAAGAATATGCCACAGAAATTTCTGACAGTAAATTTCGAGTTGAATAAAAAACTATTCAAATTTATTTTTGTATCAAGTAGAATACAAGAATTATTAACTATTGTCACCATCGGTGAATACACTGTATACGATTTTACATTCGAAATACCTATTTACACATGACCAGCTTAGCACCCTGTATAATCTTAGAATTTAAAAATTACTTTTGATAGTACCAATAAAGTTAGGTACAGATTAAGAAATTTAAAAAAATAATAATAATAATAATAACATAAGTACACGCATGCTTATTGAAATAAAACAGAATATTTCGTTTTTTTTGTTAAAATAGTATATTTATAGGAAAAAATTTGAGCACGAACTAAACAATGGCACCATCTTGATAAAAGAATGGGGCACAAATGTAAACTCAACATGCAATGCTGCCACCACAAATCTAGTGTCAATGTGTTAAAACGTAATTCCCTAGACAAAGCGGTATTGCAAGTATAAAATACATATTTTAATACAATGTAGTACAATCTACACTAGCCATGTACAGAGTTGTTTCTTACTAAAACGAAAATCTTCATGTATTTGAAATTACACAAATTCGTGTTAAAACAAAACTTGTAACTAATATCATAGTGTTACCGTATCGTTAGTCTACATTTGTATTATAATAATAGTAAAATCCCTATTTTTTTAGTTTTCAATTAAAGAAATTCGTGTAATTAAGAACTTTTGAGTCATTCTTTATTTGTGACTAACGTCAGTGCACCGTGTTACCAACATCACGACTCGCATCACACTAACCACTATAGAACTACCGGTAGTAGCATCTTGACGAAACGAAATCCCCTAGCGACATCACAAATGTTAATTGCCGGAATCCAATCCGGGACATTTCCGATTGAAGGGAGGATCCTGTGGGATACTGACAGGTGGTGCCGGCGGTGGGAGTTACTACAACCGGTTGAATACGGAACTAGCTCGCATTATAACGTTTTGATTGCTTCCGGAATTAATTATACAGTTTGTTTCAAAATTCACATCCTGTAACAGCGAAATTTCAATTCATTATTCACGACGTTTTTTTAATAAAAGGAAAATGCTTAAACTGGTAACTTCGATATTTTTTTTCGCTATTATGAACACTCAGGGCCGGTCTTATATATTCAGTTGAACTGTTGAACCTAGCTTAGAAAGAGCCGAATAGGAATCGGTGCTGTCGTTCCAAATTCAATTCGGATCTGTTTTTTTGCTGGAATCAGTACTGAAAGCCGTAGGTACTGTTTATGAAAACCCACGTTACCAGGCGGTAACATGGTCTGATATTGTTTAAAACCATGTTTTATAAAACAACACGAAGAAAAAAAAATCAAACAGTTTTAGACCAATTTCCACGCAAGATATACTTATTCAAATGTTTTTTGTAAAGTTGATATTTTTAATGTTATATAATTTTTAAAAATTTAAAATACAAATATCCCGTTTTTTGCACTCTAAAAGTATAATAAAGAAATGTTTTTTACAATACAGATTTTTTCTATAATTTCTCCAAACTTTACAAATTGACTTAATAATTATAAATTACATAAAAAACAGAGAACCTATGCTACGCTTATAACATCGGGGCTATAAACAAATAACCTTTATTTTTCATTGTATAACTTGTGTTTTTTGTGTTCACAAATTTACTCTCTTATTTACTTATTTACTCTCTTATTGGGACTTGCCTTATTTAGTGTTAAATATATACAATTTTTGACTTATTTTCAGACAAAATTAAATTAATCCAATTGTTATTATTTTTTCACTAAAAATTTTAATTTGAAAAAACGCAAACATTTTTAATTTATTATATTCTAATTCTTAATCAGCTTTGTATTATTATATTTTTTCAGCTGAAATATTATTCCGGAGAAAATCTAAATTTGGATGAAATGTCAATTGGATTAATTAAATAGTATTGTCTGAAAATTAGTCGAAAATTGTATTTATTGAAGAATATAATCAGACGTTAATCCAAGATTTAAATAAATAAATGTTTCAAATTAAATAATTTCTGAAAAAGAAACAAATCGAAAATACAGAAAAGGTACTTACCAAAGTTATTGAATGTCAAAAAACTTATGAAAAACTCTGATATGATATAATAAAAATTTGTTGAAACCAATTCGTAATTTTGTTTTCAAACGGCCCAAGGCATTGCTGACAAAAACAAGCGAAAGTAGCGAATCCTTTTTTTAATTTTATTTCCAACTGGAATTAAATTCTGCTTCTTTTTTATAACTAAACGTTACCTGAACAAGCAAACATTTACATACACGGTCAACAAACAAATGAAAATCGTTATAAAACTTTTTTTACGGTACAAGAAATATAAATAAAAAAAGTCTTAGAGCCATAAAAACTGTTGCGTTTGCATGTACTGACACTAGAGCGTGCTGGCATCGCGTGCTTTTCCTGTTTTCTGCGTTGGTTTCCGGTTCAGAAGTCACTTGCTGACTTCATTTCCGCTGCATCCTCTCGCGCGCTTTTTGCTTCGCTATCAAACGCTAGAGATGTTGATCACGCTACACCGAAAATGGAAAGTGGATACAGAAATATGCGAAAAAAAAGTAAAATTAAAATATTGAGACGATTAGCTTCTGGACTTTTTCGGATAAGCTCACGTAATCGTCTCGTAATATAATTTAAAATAAATTTTAATAAAATTAATAAACAATTTAAAATATTTATTTTGAATGTTTTATTATAAAATTGTTGTGAACAAGATATCTTAGAATGTACACACAGAAAATTTCTGATATCTTAATGTGATTGGGATTGACAAAGTGAAAAATAATCAATTAAACGACACATGCAAAAAGAAATTTGGATCGGTAGATCACCAAGTACTCCAGATTCTCCCTGATGTGGTTTAAAGGAAATATTTCATTACTTTTTCACAGCTTATTTTAATACATTCTATTTCAACCTTTTAAAACCTACTGCCTTCTTTCAGACAAAAAACATATTTTTTCTTTATTTCACGGCGTCATTCAACATGCCAAAACCAAAATTGACACGCGCGATGACAAAACAAATAGACAAGTACAGTAAATACCCAATTCTAATTATTACCTCTAAACTACGTACAATGTGATATAAAAGTTTTGAATCGTTACAATATGTAGGAAAATTTATTGCCTACATACAAATATATTGAGCGGGGTGGCGTTGTGGTGAGAGCATTAATTCGGGAGGTACCGGGCTCGAATCCCGGTGGGGGCAAATGTGGCTGGGACTTTTTCCTGCTGCCTCTCACCGAGAAACGGTAACTCCTGTACCGGCCATCTTGTTGAGGTTTTCCATGGTTTCCCTCAATAATTCCAGATAAATATCGAGATGGTTCCTTATTCAAGGCCATAACCTGTCAAACCTTATCCCAATGTCCTAAAATTCCTTCATTCGCCCATTGCTAATAATTAATCGAAGTCGAAAAAATTTAGAAAATAACGGGAAGTGTGAAAGAATGAAAATAGTAATGGTGCGAATGGCGTCTGTTATGACAGATAGTCGAGAAACGGACGTTAAACGCATTATTATTATTTATTCAAATTTTTGATAACGTTTGATTAGAACTCTTCAATAAGCTTTATAAATTTCACGAGATTATCGATTACCTGAAAAAATTAAAGTTTTAAAAAACTCAAAACAAAATCTCTTCATATAACGTGAACTAAAAAGTAAAAAATAATTTTAAAAAATTTGAAAAGAAGTTTGACCCTGCACGGCATCCTTGAAACTTCCCGCTATTTTCGAGTTCAAAACGCTGAATGAAAAATATATAAAATAGAGTAAGAAGTTTATTTTTTAGATCTTTGAGCTCAAAAAAAAAAAACTTTTATAGAATTTTTCGTTTACGATATCTTGGGAACAAATGAACTGATTTTGATGCGGTTTGCGGTAATCGACGAAGTTTTTTAACCTTAAAAAGTAATTTATTATAAAAAAATCGATCTGATAAGAATTTTCCGAGTAATTAAAAAAAACACTATTTTACGAATTTTTCATTCACAATATCTCATGACAAAATGAACCGATTTTGATGAGGTTTGCGAAAATCGACGCAGTTTTTTAAGGAGAAGAGCTGATTACATTTTGTAATTAGTCGGTTTAGTAGTTTAGAAAATATTAAAAAAAAAACAAATTTTTACAAATTTTTGAGACTTGTATTTTTGAGATTTCTCAAAATTTATTAGGCCGAATCATTCCAAATTTTCAAGAAATCTAAGTTCAGCAAAGTCACGTCAGGTGCTGCAAACCGCGTTTCAATCGGACAATCCGTTCAAAAGTAATAAGAGGTTTACAATTATACATACACACACACAGCCCTACGGACATTATCGCCAAAATAGTCAGAATAGCTTCCTTAGGACCTCACAACGTCGAGATCTGATGAAAACTCGATTTTCAAAAATCAGGGTTAAAAAAAATTTTGATTTTTTTATATAGCGGGAAGTTAATAAGAGTGTTAAAAAGATTTTGCTTGATAGGAATTAGGGGAATTTCTATCGCTGTTTGACACTCTTTTTTTATTAATTTTTTTTTACTTTTTAGTCTACATTGTTATATAAGGGTGTTTTTTTTTTTGAGTTTTTAAAACTCTAATTTTTTCAGGTAATCGATAATCTCGTAGAGTTTATAAAGCAAAACAAGTCCATTATTTCAACAGACAAATATTTATGTTGTTCATTGTTGCCGACACCTCTATTTGAACAAATCCATGTGTACGTCTGCGGGTCACTGTATGCGTGCGGCACAAGTTTTTTTACGCATTTCCTGCTTTAAAAGCGGTCATATATTTACCGTGAAGGGATTTACGTGTTAACATACATGCTGAGTTTATAAAATGCAGATTATCTGACCTGTGATTCATACATATGTCCCTGTTACCTTCTCCCCGAATTCGCTCTATTTTCCGCTATATGATTCATAGAAGAGGCCTTGTGCGGGCATTTTTAATTAATCACAATAGTACAGAGTCATAATTTAGAACTGTCTCCATTTTTCGAATTATCAGCTTTTAAAATACTTTTCCGTTTTTATTCTCGATTACTTGATTACGTAACAATAATGCAATTGTACCTTATTTAAAACATCGCGCGAGCTTGAAATAATCTTTTTATGTAAATTTTTTTGAAAGTTACTTAGATGCGTAGCGTACACTAAAGGGCGCTGCATACGATGCTAAAAATGCTGCTAGGAGTTCGTCTAGCCGGTAGGCTGGGTACAAAGCTGGAAATGACATCACTGCGGGCTGGCCTGCTAGCTCACAAGATAGGTTTTAAAGTTAGAACAAGGGCTGTTTTCCCAGCTATACCGGCTGATAGATATGAGCAAGAACCAATCAGGAAGCAGTATCTTAAGTCACGCGGGCACTTGAACAAACGCCCACAAACGAACATGGCTTCATTCTGCTCAGAGTCAGACAACAGACACGTTTTGTTCTGTGTTTATATTCGAACTGTCACTACGCGCACACCGGATCTATCCACAAAACAAGCTTGAAAAATAGTCTCGTGTGAAACGAGCACTTTACAGCAATCAAGAAAACCAGCGCTAGAAAACTAGTAGGCAGCGGCCTTAAGTGACCGATATCTGAGCACTAAACTGTATACTTTGTATTATCGCACAGAGTGTAGTAATGAAATATTATTCAACGATGTATAATTTCGAAAAAAATATTATTTCACCGGTTGTAAAGAGTTATATTGTGTACATGCGTACGAGATATACATACTGTAATTTTTGTACATATTCCTCACTAGCGGTCCCGTCCGATTTCACCCGGGTGTAAAAGAACGAATGGGCAAGGGAGGAACATGAGTACACACATTCATCGTAGTTTATCGAGATGAATGTTCTGTCCAAATTTCATGATGATCGAAGATACCGTTCAAAAGTTTTTGTCGATAAAAAGCAGTATTTATTATTTTTTTAGCTAATAATTTTTTTTAATTAATTAAATAAAATTTAAATAAATTTAAATGTAAGCCTTAGAAGAAAGCAATTTAGAAAATAAAAAATAAAATAAAAATATATTTGCCCAACGTGGGGCTCGAACCCACGACCCTGATATTGACAGTCGCATGCTCTACCGATTGAGCCATCCGAGGTTGTGTTCTTTCATCACTAATATGAGTATATTTAGTTAGTGCATTTCACCTGAATAGAAGCTTATTTTTGAGATACATTTTGCAACATTTTTCATTAATGCTCCACTCCTAATGGTCGTAGCGTGATATTAGGTAATATCCAACAAAAATTTTTTTTTTCAATTTGAACCAGTAGTTCCTGAGATTAGCGCGTTCAAACAAACAAACAAACAAACTCTTCAGCTTTATATATTAGTATAGCTGATATAGATAGAATAACTTCACTTCTTCCACTTTTTTGACGATTTAATTATATAAGAAATTACCTTTCTATTATGTTGGTATTTAAAATTACTATTCAGGCTTACTGTTGTTTTTCATATGCATACTTTTTTTTAATGTCTTAAGAAAATTACTGATGTATTTATTAGATCGCGTACGTTTTTTTTTCACGCACTAGTGTAAAATAGGTCATTTTACAACTACTATACAAATACGTGCATGAAAAGCAGCTATTATAGAGGAAGTGTGCAAAAAAAAATTTAAATGAATTTCCAACAGGTAATAAAAAAATATTTTCAATTGCTTGTATGTAAGCGAATGCAAATTTTGCATAAAAAACATTGTGATTTAGTAAAATCAGACTTCGAAAAAAGATTATCTTCAAACGAGGATTAAATATTCTACCGGATACAAATTTATTTTTAAACCTATTAAAATACTTAATCCAAATTAAAAAAGATTACCTAGGTACTGAATATATTACATTGTTGATACAGTGGCTGTCCGTTTATGAAGTAAAAAAAGAACTAAAACACATTGGTATTAATTTTATTTATTTTCAAATGTTTATAATTATAAATATTTTTTTAATTCAAAAATTTAAATACAATGAGGCAAATGAAAATATAACTTTAATCTTATGGTGGCACTTCGCATGGCTATTTCTGTTCGCTATTGGGTGTTTGTTGTATTTGGCAAAATATATGACGTTCAAGGCAAACATGCAAATAGAGGCAAATACGTCCATCCACACATGGCAGTCAAATAACAAACACACAAACATTTGGCAGCAGAACGCAAGGTTCAAAATTCCAGGAATTTTAGCACTGTTTAATTGTCCCAATTTATTTTCAATAGTGATAATTGTTCCAGTTCTCGCTCACAGCACAGATAGAAAAATACTGCACGTCCGTACAGGCTCACGGCGCGTGCGCTTCTGAATATAACCATTGTGTGGACGGTTTATTTGCGTATTTGCCTATTTGACTCCTTTGATGTGCCTCGAAAAACTGACAAGCGCACGGTAACGCGTATTTGGTATTGGCCTTATTTGTCAAATAGGCAAATAAGGCCAACACTTTGTCAAATAGACTGTCCACACATGGTAATTGTTTGCCAAATATGCTAAATACACAAATACAAATAGCTATGTGAAGTGCCGGCATTACGTTTTTAACGAACATTGTATATGGTTCGTAACTGAGACTGAATTATTTTTGAAATTTTTATTTGTCTACTTTAATTGACCCGAGTTAACTAACGTATTATATTAAAATAAACCGTACGTCTTTCAACAACTTTTTAGGAACAGGTCTTATGTCGGCACTTCACATGGCTATTTGTATTTTTGTATTTGGCAAACAATTACCAAGTGTGGACAGTCTATTTGACAAAGTGTTGGCATTATTTGCCTATTTGACTAAATACGCGTTACCGTGAGCTTGTCGGTTTTTCGAGGCACATCAAAGGAGTCAAATAGGCCAATTCGCAAATAAACCGTCCACACAATGGCCATATTCAGAAGCTCACGCGCCGTGAACCTGTACGGACGTGCAGTATTTTTGTGTCTGTACAGTGAGCAAGAACTGGAACAATTACTATTGAAAATGAATTGGGACAATGAAATAGTGCTTAAATTCCTGGAATTTTGAACCTTGCGTTCTGCTGCCAAATGTTTGTGTGTTTGTTATTTGACTGCCATGTGTGGATGGTCGTATTTGCCTCAATTTGTCTTGAACGACATATATTTTGCCAAATACAACAAACACTCAATAGCGAACATAAATAGGCATGTGAAGTGCCACCTTTATTAGCATTGTAATAATGAATGTTTTTGGAAAACTTTGGCTAGATCTAACAGAAATATTATGTTTGGTTGTATAAAAATTCTATAATTTTTAAATGACGTTTCGAATTATTAATTATTATAAACAGGTGCCTTAGTTAACGAACGGCCACTGAAATGGACGATGAAGATTAAGAATCGCTCGAAGGAAAGACAAGAATATTTTTAATTAAATTATGTAAATAGGAAAGTTTCCAGTAATGTGAAACTCTCAGGATGACGCTGCAGTTTCCATCATCAATACCTGCTGTCTATTCACATACACACAAACATATATAAGCTGTCGTTTATACAATGTGTCCTGATTTTTTTCCGGTTCTTTTTTAACTTCCTAGTTTACTGGGAAGCTACTTACCTTCTGATATACGACAGATTGAAAGTTACAATAAATTTAAAAGTTCCCTAAAGCTCTATTTATTTGAACAGGCGTGTTACTGTTTCGATGAATTCTTTGGAAATCCCACTTAATTATATTTGACTTTGACACAATTTGTTTTCTCTAGATGTAACAAATAAAGAGAAATATTATTATTATTGTCATTATTAAGATGAATCCGGAAAGAGAAATAAGATTTTTTACATATTTTCAAATTTCAATATCACTGCAGTATTTCTACACTGTTTTTGAAAAGAAGTAGGTATGAGGGTACGTATACGCACGTACGTGGTCATTTCTCTCTAGCACGAAATCTCGCGCGAATGAAATAATATCGACTTCGTTGGGGTGTCTATCGAAGCGTATAAACGTCAGTATGATCTGAAAGAAATGCCTTAAAAATCGGTCCATTCGTTTCTTTTGTTTAAACAAAGTTGATTCTACACGAAATCTCACAAACAAAATATGACATAGATTTAGTTAGGGTGCTGATCGAAGCTTATTAACGTCAAAATGATTTTAAAGAAATTCTTTCAAAATCGGCCTTTTGTACATAAAAATTGCAAGAAAGTGGATTATACACGATATATCGCAAAAACTGGCATAGACTTCGTTAGGGTACCAATCGAAGCATATTAACGAAGCATTAGGTCTTTGGCATGAATAGGTATTAACATAGTTTTTTTTATTAGGAAGGCAGCTCCATTCTAAAAAATGCGAGAAAAAACTAGGGCACCCTATATAGTTTAATTGAGAATTTGTTATAAGAATTTAAAACGATTAAAATAAATAATAAGTATTGTCTTTATTAAAATATTAGTTTGGTAATTTTTTTTTAAAATGATCAACAAGAGCTTTTTAAGAATACATATGGTTGCCGTCAAATAATGATAAAAAAATAATGACAGCTCAGTTTTTTCATATTATTACACGAAAAAAAAGTGATTTGCCATTTATGTTAGATTAATTAATAATTAATTAATTTATATTAATGTGTAAGGTGTATTAGTTTAGCCTATATGTTTAATAAGAAAGGATGAATTATTTCGGAGAAGGCTATAAATGATTTCTAATGGTATATGCTGCCGACGTTTCGGCAAATATATTTCTTTCCTCAGGGCTTACATCTGTGAAATTACAGGTATTTTACAAAAGTGCATATAAAAATAACTAAAAAGTATGCACTTTTGTAAAATACCTGTAATTTCACAGATGTAAGCCCTGAGGAAAGAAATATATTTGCCGAAACGTCGGCAGCATATACCATTAGAAATCATTTATAGCCTTCTCCGAAATAATTCATCCTTTCTAATTAATTTAAATGTAATTTCAGTCGATATCTAAACTAAGAGAGCGGGAATCCTAAAAAGTTTGAATCCGTCAATTGAATAAATTATCATTGGCATGACAAAGTTTTAGGATGCGAATCGAACAAAGAAGTCATTGGACTGTGAAGCATTGGTTTTGTCTGCTTTAATGTAAGAATATGCATTCAGGAAACGTAGATGAAGGGTGAAAAACTCTTTTAACTTGGATTGATTTTCTACTTCTGAATTTTTTATATATCAGATTATGCGTCTGTTTTATTGGAACATAACTCTACTTGGCCTAAATTGAAAATCAATTCGTATTTTTACATCTTATGCACACAGTGACGAGGCGAATCGATTACAGAGGTTGCCTCGTTCCATCTGACCAATCAGCGTAAGCCCGGTAATGACTTCAACTGGCAGACCGTTTATATTTTTATCAACCTATAATGACAATATTATAAATGAAATTTTTATTTAACTAAGACTATGTAAATCTCTTAAATTAAAAATCTAATTTACTGATTGCAAATAATATCAAAATTTCGTGTTTTGATTTCTTTGACATTTATTGAAGACTGCCATTAAAATTAACAAACAACAGTCATTGGAAGGTATACGCAATCAGTTGACATCCCAACTACTTTTCAACAGAACGAGGTAACCTGTGTTATACTGATCTAATAACATTTATACCGTTGTTGTACGGAAAATGCTGATGGTCTGCGTGTAAATTTAATATTTTTGATTAAACTGTAGTAGGTATTACATAATTATCTATATGAATTGTGTGAAAGAAAGGTCAAATAAAACATTTTCATTGTGTATCTAATAACGCATTTTTTTTCGTTTAGTCTTGTTCAGGCTTTGCTCTGACTTTGTTAAAAATAAAATATTTTGTGATCGCGTCGCGTCGGTTTATTTTATTGTTTTAAATTTCCGTCTCACTAATGTAATATTTTTGTTATAGGCCCCACTCACGATCAAACTTCATGCCACAGTTCAGTGTTCAGTGAAGTTGGACAGATTAATCGAAAGACTGACTGGCACCACACACAGTTCATGCAAACTGCTCAGTTTTTTAAATTTTTTGTGTTCAGTTTGGTTCAGTTGTTGGCATACACTCGTCGAGTATAGATACATAAGATATATTATATTATATACACACTATAATATTATACTATAGAGTATAGTTCATTAATAAGAACTAAATGAGTAATTTAAATGGTGAGGATTGGCTGTTCAGAGCTATGGGATTGTATTTAAAACAGAGAAATAAGAAAAAAAAAGAAGAATATGGGTGAAAAATTGGTTAGAAATGCGTGATTCAAGAAGTCATGTTTATTTGATAAATGAATTACATCTTGAGCCGCTTGATTGCAATAATTATTTACGAATGAATGAATTAACTTACAATTATTTACTGGAATTAGTTACCCTATTTATTAAGAACCAGGACACAAATATGTGAAAATCTATTTCTGCACAAGAAAGGCAGCAACATTGAGATTTTTGGCTTCTGGTTGTACAAAACACAGAACTCCAAAAACTGAACTGAAAAACACCCACACACACAACAGTTTACTTGAACACTGAACACTGAAGTCGTTCAAAAATCAAGATGCATTTGATGAGTTCATGCTTGACTTCAGTGTTGGTTTCAGTGTTTATTTGTCCCACACACTATCATGCTTCACTGAACTATAAGTTTGAACACTGAACTGTTGCATGAAGTGTGATCGTGAGTGGGGCCTATTAGAAAGTGACAAAAATTTGACTGAACAACAAATTCTAAAATTATGGCCACACAGAATTGCATCATCATTAATTTTAGATTTTGTATTTCTACCTAAATTATCTAATAGCAAAAATATTTAAATGAAAAATGCAATTTATCGACTGTGTTTGTGCGCTTATTTTTTGTGCGTGAATTTTTATTACGCAGTGAAAAGTTTAATTAACTGTCAAAATATATCTCAATGTGAACACATTTTGGTATAGTTTTCATGAACACACTAAATTGTAAGTAGTAAGATTTTTACTTAATAATTTTATTGATGAATGTTATATTTGTGCTCCACATGTTGGGTTCGAAATGCTGTGAGATTACACAACCAGACCCGATTGTATGTAATTTGACAAATTCATCACTACGATATAGGTACATATTAATCCATAAAAATAAAAATGTGAAAGTTCGTTTGTTCAAAATCTGAAATCTCCGAAAGTTCTTCACCGATTGCTGTAAGTTAAACACCGCTACGTCATCACCATACAGATCGTCAGGCCATATATTATTAAAGATATAAACTCTGAACGGATTTAAGTAAATGTCATATGGGACCACACCTTGAATACAAATAAACAATAATACTTATATGGCACGCGATGATAATCGGTTCTGAACTTATTAGAAATTTCTTTAGGTAAATAGCCTGAAAACCAGCATTAAAGTGAGAGAAATGCAGGCAAAGACCAGTTCGAAATAAATTCGATTTTGTTTTTGACTGATTTGCTGTTTGAAATATAAAAAATCTTTGTAATATAAAAATATGCAAAGTTCAGAATCAGGTCAAATATTATATCTGTTCAAACATTTTCATAATATATGATATAGCGTTTCATGAACAAAACCTGCCTTTCGGCGTTTCATCAAAGTTTCATATTTTAAAAAAGAGTTCAGCGCATCCCCTCATTTGTTATAATTAAAAAGCCTACTTTACTTAACATTCGCTTTAAAGGAAATTATAATCTTTTAACATTTTGCAGATTATAAAAAAGTTTTCAATAGATTGTTTCCTTTTGCTTGTGAATTCTTACGTAACAAAATTATTAATGGCTTGTTGCTATTGACAGTTCTTTCAAAAACTTTAAGTTTTGATTTAATTAAGTTTTTGCAATTAGGTATTTAGATGGGAAAGAATTATACTTGTGAATAGGTTCACGCAAATTACGCAAAAACTGCGTGTGATCACAGGGGGTTTTTTGCTAAGTACTACTAATCTATATTTTTAAAGATCACTCACCTTATCCCTGCACGAACCAGCACGAAACAGAGCATAAAAACTTTCAAGCGAAAGTAGCCATGTTAAGGCCGCTGATTACGAGGCTGGAAACACTGTTGAGACTTCTGCTGACCGGCAGGCAGGCTACGAGGCTTGAAATGATGTCACTGCGTAGTCGCCTACTAGCCTACATAATGGATTTCAAAATTAGAACAGAGGCTATTCAATATCTTGTCACCTGGGCGACATGAATAAATGCCCACAAACTAACATGGCGTCATTCTGCTCAGACACGTTTTGCTCTGTGTCATGAAGACAGGCTACATGCTCTGTGTTTATATTTAAATTTTCACTGCGCGCGCACCAGATTCATCCACAAAACAAGCTTGAGAAGACGTCTCGTGTGAAGCGAGCACATAAAAGCAATCAAGAAAACCAGCGCCAGAAAACTGGTAGTCAAACCTAGCAAGGAACCTAGCGGCAAATTCCGCCTCGTGTGCAGCGGCCTTTGTTTAGCATCACTAGCAAAGGCCGTCAGAGCAAATCATATCGAACTGAAATTTCTATGTCTGGCCGTGATGACCGACTTAATCTTGTGTTATGGCGCTTTTTGAAGTAAAACTTCTTTAGGCACGCTTAACTTGGGGAGTAAGCTGGTAAATGCCTGACTAAATCGTTTACGGAAGTGCATCATCGCGGTGCGTGATCGTTCAAGTCGAACGCTGGTTGAGAGGGAGATATAAGTTAGTGAAGACAGTAAGAGAGAGAGAGAGTTACGTTTCGTATATTGGAAGTTGAGAGGAAGATATAAGTTAGTGAGTGCGACAAAGACGGAGCATTAATCGAAATTCCTTTTTTTTTTGGACAATTATTTGACGTTTAAAATGAAAACAATTGTTTTTGTATCAAAAATATATTTCATCGAATTTTGCTGCATTTTGTAACGGGAAATAATGTAGTTAGTTAATAAATGTATTATAAATTATGCTAATAAATATATATAAGTGCATATTTTGCCTATTAATTAATCAAAAATTATATTTTAAACATTTCGTCTTTGTAGATATGTGCTAGAGAGTGAGGTTATATTGTGTTCGATAAACTTTGAGACGAACCGACTGCATATTATTGTTAGTTTATAAATTTAACATCAAACATGAGCAAATTTGAGGTATTTACGCATTAATCTTAATAAATATATTTAAAATAATTATGGCAGGAAGAACTTTTACTTCAGTCGTGTGGTCTAAATCACACTCGCTTTTTTATGTACTCCAGGTGTGGAGAATGATACTGAACTACAATTACTACAATTTACTACAATTTGTTTTTCTAAGAGCCATAGAAAAGTAATTAAAAAATTCTACATAAGCGGTTATGCCCTGTTGTCGTAGATTTAGTGCATATATCCTTTCGCTATATAGGCGTGTCAAGACTGTTCAACACAACGTGCCCTGTACTTTATTATGCAGGATTAGGATGTGGGAATCACAAGTAGTCCTTCTGTGGGTCACCGATGACGTCACGGGCAAAAGGGCGTCTTTAAACTGACCACTTACAAGCGTGCACTTAGCACAGATAAACGAACCCTTGTCATCTATATGGTCAAATAGAAATTTACACTTTTGTTATTTAGACAGAGTGAGTCTACCGACAGATTTCCTATGTGTTGAACTCAGAGACAAATTTGTCTGCGTGAGTTATTATAATTTGAATAGTTCAATTTTAATCAAGTTCATTTCAAATCGTAGGCTGCGTTGTATTCTCATGCGGTTAGATGATGATTTACTATGGAAACGCGACTACGTTTATTTTCCTTTACCCGACTTTACAGCACTAGTCTTAAATGTGTCATTTTACGACCGCTACAGATACATGAGAAACAGCTAATGATAATAATAATAATAATGCGTTTAACGTCCGTTTCTCGACTTTATGTCATAACAGACGCCATTCGCACCATTACTATTTTTTTTCTACCATACTTCCCGTTATTTTCTCCAATTTTTAAACTTCAACTTAATTAATAACAATGGGCGAATGAAGGAGTTTTTAGGAAATTAGGATAAGGTGGGCAAGTTTTGTACATAGAAGTTTGACAGGTAATCGGCCATGGCCTTGAATAAGGAACCATCTCGATATTTATCTGGAATTGTTGAGGGAAACCATGGAAAACCTCGCAACAAGATGGCCGGTACATGAATTACTGTTTGACGGCGAGAGGCAATGGGAAAAAGTCCCAGCCACATCTGCCCCCGCTGGGATTCGAACCCGGTACCTCCCGAATGCGAGTCTAGTGCTCTCACACCGCTACGCCACCCCGCTCGGTTCATGAGAAACACATCTTTTGTAGGGGTGGGGGGTGCAAAAAGTTTATTTTAAATCTAGATAACCTTGCAAATGGGAACGGCCGGCGCTTGTTAATTTTCACGACTACGCAAACCCAAAAGTAATTTTAACCTTGGAGCACGAAACTATTTCATTAAAGCAAATATCTATAAAACTATAAATATTTTTAATTTGATAGGTTATAAACGTGATTTTTTATCTAAAGGTCAAAGCAAAAAATGTTAAACTATTGATTCGTTGAAAAAACTTTTACCGGCTTTGCTATTTAAGTTTTTATAAAAAAAAGAGACCAAATGAAAATTTATGAAGGTCTATATTAGCGAATATACTTAACGCATATACTGGGGTACGTGCAGGCGCTTCCAAAAAGTTTTTCTTTGCAAAACAGATTTGTTAAACAGTTTGACATCAATGAAATTTAAAACTTTTTAAGAATTCCATTTTTAATATGTGTTTTCCATTAGAAATTTAAAACGGCTTTGTTTATAACCTCTTGCCATTATAACAACAATTTTTTAGAAAATTGGAGCTTTTTATAATAAAACTTCTAAAAGTTTCATTTCAACTCTTAGTACAAACGAAATAGAACAAAAAAGTTGGAATATCTATCAATCATTAGCAAACATTTTGTGATGAGCTTAAAATGAGAATGACTAATTCAAAAACCTAATTTATATCGAGTTGGGAACATCCTATCGCTGTTGAACTGTTTTTTTTATATAATTATAAAAATCTCGTGTCACGATGTACGTCTGCGCTGATCTCCGAAACCACTAAACCCATTTTATTGAAACTTTGTAAATGTGTCTTGCTTGGTCCAACTTACGCTATAGGATAGTTTTTTGTTAAATATTTTGTACAAAATTACGGTGTTTTGTAAGAATAAAGTTTTAGTAACATGTAGCGACATCACATAGAATTTAAAGCTATTAGTTCAGAAGCAAACAAAAAAAAAACTGTTTTAGTACCAAGTAGCGACATCTTATAGAATTCGCTCAAAGCTATTAGTTCAGAAGCAAATCTGGTAGAATTTGCTCAAAGCTATTCGTTTAGACGCCGGGCCGCAAATGAAAAACATTTTGCAAAATTATATCTATCGCACCTGGGTGGAACTGGGACGGACCGCTAGTATAAATATTAATTTAAAAATTATTTTTAACTTTTTAGCGCACATTGCTATTTAAGTGTATTTTTAAACTTTCATTTCTTTATATTACTAATTTAATTATAAACTCTGCAATGTAGACACCTGATTTCAGCTCCAACGGTTTTGTAGGGGACCTCCCTGTCTATCGCGGTTAATTCGTTGTACATACTTGCATATCCTTGTACATTATTAAAGCGTTAGTTCGGAAACACTGTATCGTCATGCGATCATTGTAATGGCGAGCAAACAGCCTTGAGGACAGAGAAGATTGTGGTTAGATTTCGACAGTCTCACCTTTCCTTTCTGCACACCAAAACACTCCAACACATACACACACACACACAATTTATACACGTTCGTTCAACAAATCTTCGAATCTCTCTGTATACAGTAGAAGCTTTTTTATCCGTGCTTAAAAAATAAAACGGAAAAGGAGAACATTTAAAAAAAAAAATTTCTATTAAAAAATCTTTCACGAATTTCATTAAAAATAAATAGAAACTAAATATTAATTACTTTTTATATTTTTAGATCAGTCTGAAGAAGATCCAAATCCGGATCGAAACGTTATTGTATTAATTATATTTATTTGTTAATATATTTGTCTGAAAAATTGGTCGATAATTTTATTTATTGAGAAGTTCTAATCAGACGTTAATCAAAGATAAGAAAAATCGCAGGATTGTGGACAAAAAGTTATTTATTTAGTGTACGACGTTTCGTCTATAGATTGATTTTTATAATTATTATTTTAAATTTTCACATTTGTACTTGAAATTGTCTAAATCTATAGACGAAACGTCGTACACTAAATAAATAACTTTTTGTCCACAATCCTGCGATTTTTTTTATTAATTATCTCGATGGACACGATATCTAATATATGTTAATCAAGGATTGAATAATAATATTTGTTAGCTCTCTAAAATACAGCGAACAGCTTCTGATATACGCTTTATTAGTAAATAAGTTTTCGCATATTTTGAATACCTATTTATTAATCGTAATTTTTATTCATTCAGACTTTGAACTTCAAAATACTGCACTCATTATGCCTTGAGATCTTATATCCGAATTTCCTTGTGAATAATGTCGTAGGTTTTGTGATTTCGACAAGAATCTTAAATCGGCGTTTTGTGATATCGACAAAGATCAAGAAAAAGGGGTACTTAATTTAAAAAAAATATATATTTTCTTATAGATATTAGTGCACTTATGATATATATTTTTAGAGACAACCTGTAAACGTCACATGAGAAATTTTGTCATAAAAGTCACGTGATACCAAGTTTGCTCTAATATCTTTATTAAAACATAATTTCGAAAGTTCAGAAACTTTAATATATAAAGTTGTTAAGATATAGGAATTTTGTTCAAACGTGTGTTTTGAATTTTTTAATAATTTGTTATGACTGGCATTTTTAGAAGAGACTCTTGAGGAATTTTTATGAATTCAGCTTGTTCACTGGATAATGGCGTAAAAATTGTATTTCGAGCGTCCGTATTATTGCAAATGTATATTTGTTTTTTTCCGTAATTATAACCATACTGTCATTTAATTTCAAAAACTATTTGTTGGAAAAATCTCAATAATTTTTCTGTAAAGTATATTTCTAGGAATTCTAGTTTTTTTTCGAAATTTTGACTGTACCAGTTTTGGAACTAGAGGGCGAGTTTATTTTTAGATCCTTAAGAAAAGCCTTTTTAAATGATACTCCAATTGGTCGATTACAAAACTGTTTTTCTAGTGCGTCAAAATCTTAAAAAAAAACATTTACAATGTGAAGTTTAAGATTTGTGAGTGTAGTAAGAATAAAATTAGTAGAACTAACTGATTGACAACGAAAATTAAAATCATTGTTTTATCGTGGATTTACTATTTTATTACTACACTCTCGAAACTTTATATCGGTTATTTTTGTCGCGCTCACGATCTTCAAGTTTGTATTTTAAATTATTTCTTGTTGAGAATACCACTTATTTTTCTTTTATTGATATTATAAATACAGAATTGTATTATTATAACAACTAGCAAACCGGGTACCCGGGTGTAACCGGGACGGACCATCCCGGTTTCACTCGGGTACAAAAGAACGAATTGGGGGGAGCGACATGAGTACGCACGTTCATCTTATTTTACCGAGATGAATGGTGTGTCCAAGTTTTATGATGATCGGAGTTACCGTTCAAAAGTTTTTGTCGGACGGACAAATTTTGAATTTTACATTACAGATTTTTTACACCTTGGGTTACATTATTGGAGTTTTCGAAAGGGATCCCTAATTTAACTCGATTAACAATATAGCCTATGTTACTCAGTGATAATGCAGCATTCTATTAGTGAAAGAATTTTTAAAATCGGTCCAGTAGGTTTTGAGTTTATTCATTACAAACAAAAATACAAATCTTTTCTCTTTATAATATTAGTAAAGATTGTACAATATTTTAAGGTTATCAAGTTTTAGTGAATTATTACATGAATCCCATAATTACAACTAATGTAATTTTTAAATTCGAATAAGTGACGTCACTACATAATTTACTAGCTGTGTGGAAAGACTGGAGGTATTTTGCCTGAATGTTTTGAATATTCCTGTAATATTTTGAAATATATGCGGACCTTTTATTCACTTAAAGTTTTATTATACATCATACAAAAAATGTTCCTATTAAAGTGGAGTTTTTCTTGAAGTGTCATTATCTTGTCGTTCAAAACAAGACTTTAAATTGTATTGTTATTTTTATTAACAAAATATATTATTTTTGCTACTCATATAAATAAATTAAATTTAAAAAGTAAAGCATTTAAAAAAAATCATGCATAAAATTTTTAATTTTAAAATTAAAGGTCACGATCTTAAATTTTACATTTCTCACTTTTCTATAATATGTGAGAGCGGGAATCTTTTTATTTTATAACATTCAAATGACATATATTTAGATAAATTTAATAATATATAAATCCTTAGTAAATAGTAAAACAATCATAAATAATAATTCATACCCGTGATAAAATATGATTTCCAACGTCGGTATGGATTAATTATTGTAAATTTGCGATAAGTGAAGTCTTTATAGAATAAAAAGAGGCTGTGTGCACGAATCCTACTAGCGCCACTAGTGGCTAATAGAGAGTTATTGCAGAACTCACTTTTTATGGAAATCGCGACGTGTTTCTATGGTAATAAGTCAAAAATTTTAGTTGGCCATGATGTGTCAAAAAAAATGGTTGTCTGTAAAGTCGGTTTACGGACGTTAGTTTTACGTGATAACGTATTCCGTAATACATAACCTAAACCTCCCAAAATTTGGTTTCAATCCGCTTATCCTTGGTGTCGGAATGATAAGAAATGTCAAAAGTGACGTTTGCAACTTACAAAGTATTATGTTCTAATAATAATTAGTTATTCCAATACTTAACTTAGCAGGCTTTGCATTTCACAATATACTAATGTCAAAAAATTGAATTAAACATTAGAAATGCAGCTGTTTTCATGTTAAGACAAGACATTTGTTTGCTTCTAATTTCCATGTACGGCAAACAAAGACAACCGACCGCGTCGCGTCATGCATTACACAACATTGCATTTATACAGCTATTTTTCTATATAAATTTGTATAAAATATTTTTCTATATAAATTTGTATAAAAAAACTGTTTAGGCAAATTCTGTTATACGAAATCTATGTAAAATGTTCTCCTCTTTCGTTTAAGACTGGTTTCAAACCGATCTGATTTAAATTGAGCGAGAAATTAGCAAAAAGCACGCACAGGGTCAGGCGGAACGTTACGCGTTAGGAACGTTACGCGTTAGGAACGTTAGGAACGTTAGGAACGTTACGTTACACTTTTTCGAACATGCAGCCGGTGTTTTATCAATTTATAATATTGGTGATTCATCAATTTATAAGACGTTATCACGTCAAAAATGTAAACGTTTTTATATACCTACCATAAAATTCAGATTTAAACCATTATATAAATAGCATAACATAAAAGGTACGTGAGAATTAGTTATTTAGCGATTATGACGTATAATAGGATATAAATAATTAATTTGTTCACGCTGACAGCGGAACGTCAAATTATGGCGCCAATGTTCTTTATTTTACTTAAATCGCCATCAGCGCAACAGCCTGGAACACAACAAGCATTTCCAGATCGCTTAGTTTTGCCCATGTTTTCTTTGTAATTAACAAACTTCAGAAAATTATAACTATTTTCACTTTTGTGACTGACATACGGAAAATTTGAGGTTGAAGTTTCCCCAAGTGCTCACCACAAACGCTCGCATCGAAAAATTTGTAACTCCGCCTCCTTGCACATAGCCCATAGATTAGAATAGAACGTTTATTTTCTGATTTTCGATAGAAAATCGTAATACAAAGAATTACACAAAACCTTCATTACCTAATATAATGACACTAATCACGCAGCGCGTCTTTTAGTCGTTTTTTGAAGTGAAAACTTCTTTAGCGGCGTTGTATACTTTTTTTGTAATGGGTAAAAAATGTTAAACTCGCGTCAGATCGAAAATTCATAAGACCTGATCGAAAATGTGTAAGACGAAAACTTTTGTACACTTTTTTGTAATGAGTAAAAAATGTTAAACTCGCGTCAGATCGAAAATTCGTAAGACCTGATCGGAAATGCGTAAGACCTGATCGAAAATTCGTAAGACGTAAACTTTTGTACACTTTTTTGTAATGGGTAAAAAATGTTAAACTCGCGTCAGGACACGTAACCTGATCGAAAATTCGTAAGACCTGATCGAAAATTCGTAAGACGAAAACTTTTGTACACTTTTTCTGTAATGGGTAAAAAATGTTAAACTCGCGTCAGGACACTTGACCTGATCGAAAATTCGTAAGACGAAAACTTTTGTGCACTTTTTCTGTAATGGGTAAAAAATGTTAAACTCGCGTCAGGACACGTGACCTGATCGAAAATTCGTAAGACGTTAATATTCAAGTTTTCACTTCAGCCGGCACTCCCGGAGTGCAACCCGTCTTATTGTTTTGAAAATACGTAGCGGTAGGTTTTAAAATTCTAACGAAATTTTACTATACATTTTTGTCACTGTATTTATTACACCTTTCTGAACTACATAGTTGGACAGAATTACTGTTTCCAGATCTATTTATGTCTCGTATTGTGCGTATGATCAAAGGAATATATGTAGGTATATTAAATAATTTCGGATTTCGCGGCGTTTAGCAAAGACTGGACATTCATAAATATATAGGTATGCTTCATATATCAGTGAGAGTCAAAAATTTTAGAAACTCAAATAACTCCTAACAGCTCTCACGGTAGCTTAAATTGAGTTAAAGATCAATTTTAAAGCATCAGTGGCGGCGAGTCAGCGTTGCCAGACGTCCCGATTTTGGCGGGACGTCCCGATTTTTAAATCAAAATTAAATGTCCCGCGCGGGACAGGCTTAGTCCCGCTTTTCGGGGATAACTCGGAGATAACTTTAAAAAAAGTTAAATCTTCACAGAAATATTATAAGTAATTCTTATAAATAATTTATATTCTCTTATTGTAAGTTGCAATTTGTAACACTCACTCCACAGACTATTGTTTGAAACGCCATATTTTTCTAATGAATAAAACTTTTTTGATTTTGATTTCTGTTTTTTTTTTTTTTTTGTTCTGAAGACGAATAAGACTCAACTATTTAACGATAGGGTAAATCTGATTTAAAATATTATATTTTTATTAAATTACATTTTCTATGGCTATTTTTGCTAGGTATCTATTGTCACGTAAACGTAATTTTAATTCAAATAAAAAGATAAATAGGTATTTGAAAATTTCTGATTATATACGTTTTATGTCCCGCTTTCGACGAAAGAATCCCGCTGTTTTCACTCAAAGAGTTCCAAAATCCCGACTTGCCAAAAAAAAAAAAAACTGGCAACGCTGCAGCGAGTGGACATTTTAAATGGGTGTTCTGCAGATTAAATCGAGAGTACCTCCTAGCACAAGTCCATGTTTATAATGTTTTAATTTTTAGCTTACAGTATACACTATAACACTAGTCACTACTGTCATAAGCCGTGCGTCGTGTATCATTACATAAGTACCGCCAAGTGAAAGCCGTCAAAGGTGTTGACTGAATATAAGATAGGTTCAGTGAACACTTCTAGCATATTATGTCAGTGAAAAATATTTATTTGCACCAATGTGCTGACGGTAAATGCAGCTCAAAGCCGATCTAAATAACACGATATAACTTGTGGGTTAGGAGTTGAACGGTGTACACCGGGGGTATCTGATGATGACGTTTCATGTGCTGATTTAGAGCTCAGAACAGCGCCTGAACGCAAGATAGTCTGCCAGTGGCTGTTAAACTTTAAGTATACCATTATTATATAAAAAACACCGTTATAGCATATATCTCTTCTGCGCATGCGCCGATTTTCCTCAAAAACAATAGGGCTCCTATATTTGCATACCAAACATCCTCCCAAAATTTGGTTTCAATCCCCTCATCCCTTTGACCTGTATCGTGTTCACAGACTAACAGACGCACAGAGTTCTTCCAAAAATATGTTTTTTGGATTCGGGGGACCTCAAACCGGAAAGATATTGTAAAATTTTAGAAAAGTGATTTTTGACCTAAATTAATACCATTCCCCTTGTGGGTTGGAATGGTAAAATTGTGAAGTACATACCTAAGATTTTGGTCGTCCTACAACTCTGCAGCGCTCTTGAGGAACCGCTACTGTAAAGCATTCTTTTTAATTTCATTAAAGTATAAAACACAAAACTAGTAAATCAAAAACTTATCAAAATCTTTCCTTCATCCTGTTTTGTGCCCAATGAAACTCCAGATGGATTAGGCAAGCGTGAAGTTTCCCGTTTGAGAATTTCCGTATAACAAGTCTTCAACCGTACAAATCCATTTGGTGTAAATTGAAATGAGACCTTCAAATGCCTTTACAATTTGAAGGGCACTAACCACCCCATCCTGTTGGCGTGCCGGCGTATAGTTGAAGGACAATTTATACTGGATGTCCGTTAATCTGTGATCGCAGCACTCTAATTAATTACGTTGAGAATGTTTTAAAAGAAGAATTTAATTAGTACTAATAATTATTTTCTGTCTACTGGTGTAGAAATTGCGTTCCGTTTGTATTAATATTTGGTTGGGAAAATTTTTGTAGCTTATGGATCAATTAAAATTAAAAATTATTATTTGTTAATATATATGACATTGTATGGCCGACTGGCTTTTATGTCTTTAAATAAATAAATAATAATATTAATATTAATAATATATTATTATTAAAATAAGTACTTTTGTTGTATTTTTGCCATTTATATAATACTTGGAGAGGTACAGGAGTAATTTGGATTATCCATCTTTAAATAACGCAGCGAGATGAATAGACTGCAACGCAGCAAAGTTAATCTATACTAATATATAAAACTGAAGTGTTTGTTTGTTTGGTTGAACGCGCTAATCTCAGAAACTACCGGTTCGAATTGAAAATGTTTTTCTTTGTTGAATAGCCCATTTATCGAGGAAGGCTATAGGCTATATAATATCACGCTACGACCAATTAGAACGAAACATCAATGAAAAATGTTGCAAGATGTGTCTCAAAATTAGTCCGTCCGACAAATATTATCAGGTGAAATGCCTTAACTAAATATTGCAATATTAGCGCGTGACGATCACAAGCCTGGATAGCTCACTCGGTAGAGCGTAAAACTCTTAATACCAGGGTCTTGGGTTCAAGCCCTACGTCGGCAAATATATTTTATTTCTTTTTTTATTTTCTACATTGCTTTCTTCTAAGGCTTACATTTCAATTAAAAGAAATTAATAGCTCATTTGAAAACTGTTACAACTATAGATAGGTACTACCTATATAAAAATAATTTTCCTACAGTGTTTTCAATTAAATATTTATTATATTAAAACAAATTTATTACCTACTTAAAAAAAGTGTAAATACTGCTTTTTAACGACAAAAACTTTTGAACGATAACTCCGATCATTATGAAGTTTGAACACAACATTCATCTTGGTAAACTAAGATGAATGTGCATTGTGCGTACTCATGTCCCTTCCTTCCCCATTCGTTCTTTTGCACCCGGGTGAAACCGAGCGGGACCGCTAGTTAACTAATAAAGCTTATTACATTGGAAATTATAGAAGAGATGGAAGAAGATATTTCCTATTTAATCTCTTTCTCACCAAATTTAAATATGTCCTACTGGAATAGTAAATTCCGGTATTGATTTTAGATATTTTGATCATTGGTGATATTGAAAAAGCTCGCACTAAAGTCATTAGAAGACTTCGAACAATTTCGGAAATAAAACGCAATGATTAATAGAACTTTGGATCTTAGGGTTGTTCCAAATATTCTTTAAGCTGATATTCGAAAACTTGTCTTGCGAGCAATATGTTCCACCGTACCTTGTGGACAATAATATAAAGACAACTTGTATACAAGTTGGTGACCCGTCCTCTATATAGAGAAGAGCGTGTTGAACCGTTCAAACGTTCAGAAATAGTTTTCACCGTCGACCTCTAGGACCGCACATACATGCTTTCATACTACTATTATATTACTTTTATATTGTATGTGTGTTGAAGCGGATTCGTTGTACACTAGAGAATGTTGCTAGAAACCGATTGAAACTTTGTCAACTGTTTTTTCATGACTATTTAATTTTAAAGAACAATTTTGTAAGTGGGTTGACTGGTCCGAGCCTACTGAAAGGCTGTATTAGAGTTGCCGATTTTGAAAAATTGCAATGCATTTAACCTCTTCGAACCTGAATTTTATATTTTTGAAATACAAAATATTTTTTATGGTGTTGGGTTTATTATACATTTTATGGAAACCATAGTCGTCCCAACAGGGAGTGCGCAACACCATTGAAGGAGATTTATTTGGTTGAGGAACAACTGAAAAATAAGATTTACCAAAGTATCGCTTGTGGCCAACGTTTCAAAAAATATATTTTCATCTTCAGGGCTAATTAATGAATAACGGTTGCAGTAACATATTCAGAACTCTGAACCTTGTTCAGAGAGTCGGATCCTATACTGGATCCAGCTGCAAGTCACAAAAAAGATCTGTTTTTTCCCATTTCTAACTTTGAGCAGCTTGGTTGTGTTTGGATCTAACAAAATAGATTTCTCCAGTGGTGAGCGTCCTTGAAGTAGAGCCCTTGACGCACGCCTAGTCGTACGGTCGTAAGAACGCGCTCACGTTTTGCATAAGTAACGACACGCTCTCTTTAGGTAAAGAAAGCACCTGCCTTACCGAGCGAACGACACAGTGACGCCCCACCAGGGAGATTTTAGACGCGAAATACGTCAGTAAATTATAATGATATTGCAAAGCTTTCTCTCTTCCCGCGCGTGAATTATTGGCGAGGTATATTCGATTTTATAAAAATCATGAACATAAATTCACAGCGGAAGAAAGTCGTATTAATTTTCTCTGCTTCAGTAATTGAATGAGCTTTGCTCTGAATTAAAATATAATTGGAACACAGTTATTGACAAACGTAATTATTGGTATATCAAGTATTGGTTGTTTACGAGAATTTTAAAGAAACCAGCGTCTATATTAATGATTCCGTCGAGTGGGTGGTAGACTTGATTTAAATCTATGAGAAATTATTAACAAACATAAATAATAAAAGAAATAAAAATGAATTTAATATAATACCACGTTTTTAAAGCGAACTAAAAAGTATAAAATCGTTTCTTTACATGCAGATTTGAAACGAAAAATGTGGGGCGCATTATTCGTTTTATCTCATAAATAGATTTTTTCATTGATAGATACTCTCTATCACTTCTTATATAACTGTTGCATGCGTCCCACGTTTTTTGTTTCAAATCCTAGACAAGTTAAAAATCTGTCTGTTAAGAAATTATTTTATACTTTTTAATTTGCTTTGAAAACGTGGTACAATAAAAAAATCGTTCTTTAAGTATTTTTATACTTTTTAGTAAAAAAAAAAACAAAAATCCATCGTAAAAAATAAAAATATTGTGTGTCCCATGGGGGATCGAACCCGCGACCTTCGGTTTAAGCACGACGCTCTAACGAACTGACCCATAGACCAGTGATTGCTATGTCCCTTACAACGGTAAACGAGTAAGAATGAATCATATGACGTGTATGTCCACCCGGACAGACACACAAGAATGCGAGCTAAATAAAACGTGGTAAAATAGGTTCATTTCGAAATAGCAACATAGGCATATCCGCAAATTTTGATTGCTCGCGTTATTACAGCAATAATAATGAATGATAAAATTATGCGGGATACAAGGCTAAATATAAAAACAATTTTTATTCACTAGAACATCATTTAATCGTCAACGTTTCGGCAGAAATTCATGTCTTCTTCAGGACCTTAAAAATGTCTAGTAAAAATGAATTTCTGCCGAAACATTGACGATTAAATGATGTTCTAGTGAATAAAAATTTTATATTTAGCCCTGTATCCCGCATAATTTTATCATACCATAATATCAAGGTGTCTTATTTTATTTTGTTAATAATAATGAATGGCAATTATTTCATATAGCACGCCATGACAGCTTGCCCGTCTCTGTTAATAAAACAGATTACTATCGAATGCTGTTTTGTCCATTTAAATCGTTAACGTAGTTCATAGATAACGCTTCGGTACGACAGACTTGATTGAAACCTATTCACAAATTACTATTCTCTTTGTCTGAGATATTAATAACAAACCAAGGCCTATATATTCACACTTCAAATGCAATGAGCCTTTTTCCTGAGAATAGTGCAGCGAAAGTGTCACGAGAGGCAGCACTAGTAGTAGGGACAAACATAAAATATTTACATGCCAACCAATGTTATTTACGTGATAATATTTTATTATTTAAAAATATAAATCTGAAATAAAAAAAATTTTGAACTGATAAACTTATCACTGAGAGTCATCATTTACATATGTTATCGAAATTATTTTTAAAATTAATTAAATGAATAAAAAATGAATAGTAAATTTTTGACAGTTTATTACCATTGATTAGAATGAGATATAACCTCAATCTTTTATTAAATTATATTCATTTATTATATTTAATTAAATTTATTTTATTACCATATATTTTTGATTCATATTTCATTCGGAAATAAATCTGAAATTCATAATTATTTTCAATTTCTCTTATTACAGTTTGAATTTATCGCTATACTAACCTGTCTATTAATTCATTTTTTTTTCCAGATACTTTTAAATTACGACACGCAAGCCAACGTTTTAATGTTACTACATTGTTATCTTTTACAGTTGCAAATTTTAGTTTTGTTCCAGGAACATCATCTTCTGTTAAAAACATTTTTTTTCAAGTAGGTACACTTTAATGTGTGTTTATATGGGGATTTGACAGTGTTTGTCCCTACCGAACTACTAGCGCTACTAGTGAGTGATTTTTCGTACTTCATGAAAAAGGCTCATTTAAAGATTGTATCCGCCGGGTTCGCAGCTATAGTAGAGACATAAATTACTATTGTAGCAAGCTTTGTTACATTAATTCTCTTTCTCTTTTTTATAATATTGTCAAAATTAGTTTTTCCTTAGCTACGCTGGAAAAATGAAGGTTGTTATTATTTGGAAAAAATTCAATTGATTTCGAACTTTGATTGAGAAAACATCAACTTACGAATTGTTATTAATTCAAGTCTAATCGTTTTATTTATTTTAAAGTAAGAACTTTTAACTTTTTTTTTACTTTTTTACATTATAAACATTTTCGTATACGTTTTTTGGTACGCCATTGTTCAGTAACTATAATAACATAAACACCTTCCCGGTGAAAGTTCAAATCTAAGATGCTCACTAAAGAAGTTGTTGCTGGATTTTTATTTAAAATTATTTTAATTTCTTACATTTTTTCCCGTAACATTCAAGCATCCACTGAATCACAAATTTGTTGTAAATTTCCTTCTCAGAACATGCAAACTTGAAGTTTTCTACTTTGAATGTGCAGTGCTAATAATACTTTCCAGTTTGATCAAAGAGGATAAACTATTATTAAATATATTACAATCATTTACGTCGTTTACGTAAATGATATTAATAATAACGTGAATAGAACTATGCTAGCGAACCTACCGTTAATATTCAGAACTATACGTTACTAGGTTACTGGGATCTATGTAAAAAAGAAAAAGGAGAACATAATTAGAGTGAAGTTGCCGTTTCTCTATACATGTAGGCAGCCATTTTCGTCCGGCTTTCCGAGCTACTGATTGGTTCCTTTTTCTATCGTGAAGTTGCTTGCGTTATCTCGAGCAATTCGATCTATGTATATCTGACGAGGATATCTCAAGCAATTCGATCTATGCATCTCTGACAAAGATATCTAGAGCGATTCGCTTACAACTCTTACAAGTCTCGAATGTACTCTCCACTGTAAAACAAAGGTTTTCCAAATTTCCGGCGTGCAAAACGTAGTTGTTTATATGTCAAAGTAAAAGATCGCTTTCAGTGCAGCTAGTACCTTAATTAAGTTATTTCTGACACAAAAATAATTTTAACTTTTTATAAATAAATGACAGTCAAATCTTTTCACTCGTAACCATAGAGATATAAGTAACTAGAGTTCGCTGGTTCGTATGCTTGCCATAAGTGGAAATGTCATCAGTTGAGAGAGAGGACGCTGCAGAAAATCCATAAAACCAGATATTTGTTTACTCAAATCAACATTGGTTTGTATCATTAGTTACCATGGAGATATGGAACTTTTCTCTCTCTGAATTGCATAGACACTTTCACGGCTTACTAGCGTACTCTAGTCTTAATATCTCTATGCTCGTAACTCCATTGCCGCTGTGGGGTACATAATGAATTACATTTGGTAAACAGTCTACATTTCTCATTATTTTTCTAAAGAAATATTCGAATTATTAATTCTCAATATTTCTGTGCAAATTATTATCTATCGCCATACTTATGCTCCTAGTGTTTAAAAATCCCAGAAATGTTTATTATCGATTTTTTACCGGAAAGTTTAAGAAAAATATTTAACAAAAATTTTAAAAAATAACGATTTTTTCCTCATTTCGCGAAAATGTCGGATGTCCCTTTACTAAATTACTATTTTCAAATCAAAACTCAGACGATTTAAGTAATGGTTATTAAGAATCTCTTCACCGAATAATTGTTTCAGCAATAAAAAAAAATCATTATTAGTACGAATACCTAGCTATAGTTTGCTATTATGTTATTTTCATACGGTTTTTACTAATAGAAAGAGCGATAAACGAGGAAGGTTTTTGTATATAATTTGTAAATATTTTGTACAAAATGACGGTGTTTTGTCAAAAAACTGTATTCGTAACATGTAGCGACATCAGATAGGCGGGCGCAACTGGTTGCGCTCAAATGGCGTGTCACTGCAGCGCTCCGAGCGGCAACTAGCGACATGAGCTAGCGGGCACAAACACCGACCAACATCAGCTCAAAGCTATTAGTTCAGACATTTCGGTGCTATAGTCGTTTCTTAATGAAATGCGTTTTGCAGAATTTTCCGACACCACAAAATATAATCGCATCCGGGTGAAACCAGGCCGGGCCGCTGCTGTAATGTCGTTGTCGGAACTCAACCCCAAATCCTCCAATGACAGTGACATTGTTTGAATAATACTTTTTTCGAATATCGCATTGTAATGTCAACAATGATTGTTTCATAATTTAATAGCAAACTACAGCTATGCATTTGTATATTTAAATCTTATGGTCTTTGGCCGTAGCGAAACAATAAGTTTATTCTTAGTGTTTCGATCAGGTTTGGAATCGTCAGAATTGGATGCAACTTTTTTTAAGAAAAGAAATTTAAAAAAGTGTATACTGGTGTAACACGTGGACCACGCAGTATATTATGAAAAAAATTCTGTAACTTTTCAGTTGAGTTTCTTTCTTTCCCGTTATCGAATTTTATTCACAAACGTTTTCGTGGTTGTAAAAACGGCGAAAAATTACTCACGTAAACGTAATCAGTTTTCTGCCCTTCTTACCCTTCAAACCGACGTTGTAGATTCTGAGCTACGACGTAGACTGCTTCGGTATTTATGGGATGTCGGAATTCGTACCTGGAATGCACAGTAAAGCCATGTTTATTAGCTCTTCGTAGCTCTTGAAATCTTTCATTCAATATTTTATTAGCCTAAATAAATCACATTGCGGGCATGCGAGAAATAAAAAAAGGCTATATGTATTTTACACTAATCAGTACAGAAGTGAAACTTTTAGTCGGTTCAATACACACGCGCATAGCAATGAACGCTGTCTCGCAACTTCACCACCTCGCGAGAAAAGCTCTTCCTTCATTAGACAATAGGCATGATGACAGTATAAAATAATCAAAGAACAAATGGTTTTAGAGAAAAATATATGTTGAAAGGATTCTAAAAAATGACCCAGTTTTAATATAAACATTGAGATTAATAAATTTTTTAATAAAATAAAAAGCAATCGACCACGTTGACTGAAACACCGAATGACGTCACGCCTTCTTAAAGTAAATAATCACCGCATCGCTTAAATTTTTGTTGCAATCATTCACTTCTGCATCATTTAATTAGTTGATTTGTTGTTTATTCGTTATTGGTCAATTTTGAGGTTAATTAATTTGTAACTGAAGAAAACCGTACTATTTTTAAATCTAAGTACCTACTTTTAAGAAAATACTTAATATAAATCTTATCATTAAGTAAACTTACATACCTTTCTACGAAATACCTCTGCCCTACAGCTTTACACCCATAAATACAACATCTAATATCAGCTGTCACTAAGGCGTGACTTCACAAGCATTTTCGCGATTACTATAAAATAGAAAGATAAAAATGCAATAATTTGCGTTAAAATTTAATTATGTGCTGAAATAATGTTTTTTTTTTCGGAAATAGTAGACATTATAAAGCTGGATTTCAAAATCTGTCATCATGCCTATTATGTATGGCGGTTCACATGAGACATCTGTCTGTAAAATTTCATTAGCATCGATGGAAAAATGCCGGAGCTATAAGTGACGTATAGACGGACGAACATGAAATTACATGGTTCAATTTTTGCCTATAGGTGATTGTCACTAAAACAAATCTCTGTCGCGTGCAGTGGCGTAGCTACCCAGGGGCTAGGCGGGGCAGTGCCCTGGGGCCCTCAAGCTCAAGGGGCCCTCGAATCTTTACCAGAAAATCTCGATAGAACTGAACTTTTGAAAATTTCTCCCATTTTCAAAATAAATATGACAGGTTGCAACCCGACTTTAATCATGGCAACTCAGTTGAGAGAAATTCGAAAGTTATACCCAGGGAATTCCCCTAAATTCTTTCTGTGAGTTGGCAATGTTGTCAATTTGACGGATAGCGATATGTGCGTTTTATTATTCATCGATATGCGTTTTAAACTTTTTAGTACTACTGGTCAATATAGTGGTTCAATTTTATTTGATTTTACCACATTATTTGAGTCAGTATCAATAGAAATATTTTATCCAGAAATACTTGCAGAAAGCTGACTAAAAAACTTGTCAATTTTGGGAAAATTTTTGTTTACTATCTTCTCTTTCTTGGCGTTGTTTGCGTTTAAATGCACCACTGGGTTTCTTTTTTTTGTCCATAATTTTAGTTTTCTAAATGTATAGATTTGACACGATTTATTGACTGAATTTAACCGAAGTCATTGATACTTTTGCAAAAACTAAAGCTAGAAAAAGATTGTAAATATAATTGTTATTTAGTCAGTTGGTAGGTCCGACTTTTATATAATAAACCCTTGAATCTTTTCTATTTCGTTTTATTGCCCAAATCTACACCAAGTATTAATTGTAATTTATGTTGTTAATGTTTAATATTTTTATTACCTGCCCTGCAATGCACAAAAAAGAGCTGATCACATCAATAAGAGCTTTATCATCGATGATAAAGTAGTTTAGCATTTTTAAAGTATTTGTATATTTAATATTTTTACTTGATAAAACCTGCCCAGTTTAGATAGCAGTGGGGCCCCATTTTTTTATTTGCCCCAGGGCCCTTGGTTACCTAGCTACGCCACTGGTCGCGTGTCGTCTCTCGTCGAGGTCGCAGATTTCAAAATACTACCTTTAGAAACCGAGAATAAATAGAAGCCCACTTTCAGTTCAAAATAGATTCGATGCAATGCGCGAATCTACTTTTGTTCTCGTTTTTTTAGAAGTGATTCATTGCACGTCCGTAATAAGTAAGTTTGTTATAATAAGAATGGCATTTATATTTAAATTGTTTGTTGTTGGATAACTGACGTTTACTGTACAAAGTACGTGCTACTATTCAAGTTAGATGCATTTAGATTTTTTTTTAATATTCTACTTTTATAACTCTTTTTTGAAAAGCATGAAATATGCTTGATTTATCCTTTTTCTGTAACTTGGGGAAAGCTTTTGCATACATGTATGTATCACCTAGCTTTATTCTAAAAATGTTACATTTCATTCTTTTTTCGAGATACTTGCTATATTAGGAAAGTAAGTATGTACATTACATTTTACGTACAAAGTAAATATAAATATTGCGATACAGCTTTAGTTTTTTATGTATTACCAGTCGCTACCCGTGGCTTTGCACCCGGTTGAGATGGCGGCAACAGTAGTAATATTGCAGTAACACTTTTAAAAACAATGTTTGTACATACGCTTTGATTTTTTTTGCGCGGGACAACTCACCAAATTTTCATCATAGGTAATTGAATGAATAGTTAAGGAATGCATTAGGTCCCAAACAGACAGACGACAGACAAACATTCATTTTTATATCGAAATAAGTTCTGGAATTCTTCTTTGAAATATCGTCAGTCTGTATATGCAGTGGCGGATTTGCCTTTAGGCCCAGTAGGCCCGGGCCTAGGGCGGCCAGTCGTGACAAAACACATTATGGCGTATGACGGCCCGCACTGCACGGTGCAGTCTGTGTCGTATAACAATAATCTTCCTAAAAAAGTGATCGGAATATCTAATTAAGATCAATATTTTGGACAGTTGAGTTTTTTTTAAATGTATTTAAAACAGACAACTTATTAAAACCAACAATGCTGAGCTATTGTCTAGTATTTTTTTTATAAATTTGAATTTAGGTCACATAACGCTCTTTTAGGATGATTTTACATTAGCTTTGCTGATAGAGCGCAACGACTAAATTCAAAAATGAGTTAGTGAGAGTGTATATATAATATGTATAGTGTATACTAAATGTTTTATTCAAATGTGCAATTATCCCTGAAACCTCGGAAAATATTACACACTAGCAGTTATTATAGTTAACTAAATTTATGAGTCGATTTCGATAAAAGTTGGTAATAAAGTAAAATTTAGTAGTCTATATGATGGGTACTGAGAAAGGGACTTACTACAAGCGGCCTGGGGCCTAGGGCGGCTAGGACTGCAAATCCGCCACTGTGTATAATATCTGGAATGAAAAACAAAACAATTTTTGCTGTTATTTTGTCACATTTATTGCGTGAAAATTTTCATACAATACAGTGTATTCTTACTGTCTTACAATTTAATTTTCATATTGCAAATATAAAATGTGTATTATAAAAATATTTTCATATCTCGCTTTGAGTTGGAAAACTTCGTCATTATATTATTTTTTATTTTTCTTCTACAATATTATTGTTATATAAGTTTTCATATATGTTTTCCTATTCAAAATTAGTATAGAAAAGTACAGGAAAACCCCAATATTATTGAAATAACGCATGTTGGAAAAGTGCTTCAATAAGCAGGAACACAATAATTGCAACTAAACTATATGAAAAATAGGTTATGGTTTCCAAATTTACCAAAATAATACGCAATAGTGGTTTACGTTCCTTGTTCGTAAATGAAGGTATTTTGATGACAATCACTTGAATAATATCATCTTTTATCCTTTAAAATAGCTGATTTTCACTTAATTTTCAAATTTTTTGACAGTTCAATTTTGAGCAAGATCAATTCTAATTGTAGACTGCGTTCAATTCTCATGCGAAAATGTCAAATCTAGCAAGAAATATAGTGGCAAATCCAGCCTCGTGTCCGGTGGCCTTTACGTTTGTTTGTTGGTCAATTCAGGTCAAGTCCTCCAAATCAGTTTTAACTAAAGGGTTTTCCAATAAGAGGTGTTATTTTGAATAGCCCGCTATTTCGGTAGCTGTCACTTTTGGAGATGTCATTTTTTGACATTTGACAAGTAGAAACTACGCCATTAATAAAAATTGGAACGATACACGCTTCAACAATGGATTGAAATTATTAAAATTCACTATAAGAATGGTGAAAATTTGGCAGAGACTGTTCGTAAAACTCGAACATTTTTGGGTCGTCGTGAAGCACCTTGTCGGACCGCAATACAGAAATTGATAGAAAAATTCGAGCTGTTGGGACCAGTTAGTGATGTGAAGAATAAAACCCGTGCACGTCCCTCAAGAACAGCCGAGAATATTGCTGATGTAGCCGAAAGTGTTGAAGAAAACCCAGGTGAGTGGATTGCGCTATCGAGAGATGATTAATGATTTTTTATGGCCGGAATTGGATGGTATTGATCTGGACAACGTTTACTTTCAACAAGACGGCGCTACGTGCCACACAAGCAACGAAACTATTGATCTTTAACGGGAAAAGTTTCCGGGCCGTGTTATCTCTCGAAGAGGTGATCACAATTGGCCACCGAGATCTTGTGATTTAACACCTTGCGACTTCTTCCTTTGGGGCCACGTGAAAGAGAAGGTCTACGCCAACAGCCCAGCGTCGATTCAAGACCTCAAAGATGGAATTCGTGAGGCTATCGAGGACATAGGGCAGCCACTTTGCGATTTTGTTATGGAAAATTTCATGAAAAGGATATGGTCCTTGTAACAATACTGAATAATTATCCTGGCAGGATCACCAATTGTAACGAGACTGGATAATTATCCTGGTAGGCTCAACTGTCGTCACTTGTACCGGTTCAGGATTCGCAGACTGTAACTAACTGTACTGAATATCCAAATCCTAATGCTTATCCTGTATCCTGGCAGAATTACCAATTGAATATTGGTGCAATCAACACCACGTTGTACACTCCATACGATGATTAGAAAAAATTATAGTAACAATTCACCTTTATGCACATTTTATTGTTAATCAAAAAATACAATTTTACAATTATTATTATTCACAAGCTGTCACCCGTACTTTGCAACAACTTTTCTTCTTTGGAATATTTTTAATGACTTTAAACGTCGATACATTAGAAAATTTATAATTTTAGTTTTTCCGCTCAATTTTTACTTCCTCTACGGCGGTCACAATCCGACTTCTTTTTCGGCGGTTGCAAACCGACTTCCCTTTTTTGCGGTTGAAAACCGACTGACTATTTTTTGACACCAAGTTCCGTATTTGTTTTTTAGTATTATACTGCACTACTACCCTATCTGCTATCCTTCTCAGTCGCTTTGAAATTCTCTCTCTTTTTCTAGCTACGTAAGCCCGCAAAAACCAAATATTTTCCCCACTACATTGAAATTCGAATGTTGCAAAATACAGTCAACGTCTTGTACACTCACTTACAAAAATAATTTGATTGTTTAAATCTTACGGGCACTTGTAATTTATCTTCCTGTAATGGTACTATTACAGTTACCCCGCCCTTTTAATTAACAAAATTTTCCAACATTTTCTTTGGAACAAAACAAATTTGAAACATTTTTTTAATTAAAATATCAAAATGAAACTATGCATTCTCAGAACTTATTGTTCTTGCTTTCAATTGTAAAGAGATATCCTTTACAATTGAAAGCAAATATATTATACAATTTCTTTTACACATTTTTTTTTTTCAAATAAACAAAATTCCATCTTATAAATAAAATAATGACTCTATCGTAAACGAGTCTACTGTCTTATTTGTAGTAAACATAACTAGAATATAAATTAAGTAAAATGAATATAAGTAAAATAATCTTACTCGCGTGGTGAAAAATAGATTCTTCAAATAAGCGCAAACTTTTACGATCACTGGACTCGTTTACTTCATTGTAAACCTAACTGCAGCGCTTGTACACTACATCCCTTAACAGACAATGTATACAATATATCGTTCATAAATATAACCGTTGTAATTTGTAACACATTATAATACTTACAATTAAATTCAGCACGTAGGTGGTAAAAACGTAATAATTTCCATTTTACTTTCATATTTCACCCCGCCCCAAAACTTCATTCTCCTAATGTTTTTTTTTTCTTATAAAATTTTCCCCATTTAATCAGTTAACAACCATATGGTTCTCCCTTCCGCGGTTTATCGCAAAATAAATATTTATGTATCCTGCTGTCATAGCCTACCTGTCACTAAAGAACGTTCTCTAACTGGGATTCGAGTCCGCAAACTAACACCCCGAGTAACACCTTTACACTCGACCGCATTGGGCAAATTAGCTGCAGTAAGTCATAATTCGGGGTCAAAATCGGTATTTAGTTAGTATCGGGAAAGTAAAATCTAATTTGCTTAAGCAACGCGGGAATATTCCGGTGGAACAGCATAAAGTGAATCGCCTGCCAACCTTCTAGACCCAATTAGTCACGCCCCCTCAGTAAGACTGCAAGCCATGGCTACAGGATAACCCCCCCTGCTTCCTTATTTTTTTTTTTATATGGTCTCATTCAATGATTGTCGAGGTTCTGCAACCCCCGCATCTGAAGCCCCTCGATTTTCAGTTAATAGTTCCTTACTGTAGTATGGTTTCAAATCTATTACATTGTATGTACCCTTTATTTGATTACCCTGTGGATACCCCAACAAATAAGCGTTATCCCCCAGAACTTGTTTAATGACGTATGGTCCCTCATACAAAAGGAATAATTTTTTTATTTCTTTGCGGAGCGCCGATGAGTGCCGGTGAGTTACCCTTAACACCAAATCGCCGACCCCATAACGTACTGCTTTTGGTTTATCATGCCGCGCTTTGCGTCTTTCTGCCCTAGCCTTAAACCTTTCACGAGCCAGCTCAATGATAACCTCCAGGCCCGGTTCTAGCCTGGGTGGAAAATTTATTAACCGCTCTATGTTACGGGTTGGTCGTTGGCCATACATTATCTGGTATGGGGTGCACCCAACAGAATCATGATAAGTACAATTTATCCATTCTTCAATATTTTCTAAATATTCTGGCCACGAACTATGTTTCGCGTGACAATACGTTCTCAAAATACGACCTATCTCTCTGTTGGTTCTCTCAACTAGATTAGATTGTGGATGGAAAACCGCTGTGTACTTAACCTGTATGCCCTGTTCTTTTAAAGCATTTATCCATTTATCCGAAATAAACTGTGGCCCGTGATCTGACACCACCTGTTCCGGTTTCCCGTGTTTGATTACGTAGTCCATTAGAATTCTTTTTACTAAAATTTCAGATGTCGCTTTCTTTACTGCGTATAAGCGTACAAATTTACTGAATACGTCTAGCACTGCAAAAATAGTACTAACACCCCCTTTCCCCGTTGGAAATGGTCCCACTAAGTCAACGCTAATTAGTTCTAACGGTTTAGTCGCGACAACATTTTTCATGAGCCCTTCCACTGATTTATTGTAGCATTTAGATTTCTGACATATGTCGCACGTTTTTAACCGCTCTCTTACTCTTCGATCAAGATTATTAAATATACACGATTCGGCGATGACTCTAGCTATTTTGTTTGCACCGAAATGACCGTATTTTTCATGGTAATTATCTATAATAAGCTCTATAATGGAGCCAGGTATGCAAACTCTCCAATTATCGGAAAGCTCGTTTTTCCGCTGAAACAAAATACCGTCATGCAGCATGTAATATTTAATTAATTTTTCTTTAAGCGAATTCTCCCCCGTTTCCATTTTAGCTAATACATAACTAATATTACTATCCTGTCTTTGCAGTTGTTCTAAATTTTTTACCGCGTTTTGAAATTCGCGCTCGTTTTCACATTGTATTATTTTACTTATTTTTACTGTACCGTCCCTTGCCGCGCTCCCTTCTCCTATCCTAACCTCTGGAGTGTATCTCGACAGGACGTCTGCAACTATGTTCTCTTTGCCGGGAATGTATTCGATTTGTAATTGATACTCCTGCAAAAACTGAACCCATCTCATTAAACGACCTTTTAAGTGCCGACTATTTTGCAGAAAGGACAACGCCCGGTGATCCGTTCTAATCACTACCCGGTACCCGGCAATATAATTACGGAATCGTTCGCAGGCGAACACTACCGCCAACAGTTCGATTTCACTTGTCGTATATCGCGACTCCGCCCCTCGCAGGCTTCGACTAGCGAACATTATCGGTCGCTGACTCTCGTCCTCGTCCAGCTGATATAACCAAGCACTGATTGCTACGCCCGAACCGTCAGTGCCTATGTAAAAAGTTTTATTGAAGTCAGGATATGCCAACATTACCGTATTAATAAATACCTGCTTGATTTTTTCAAACTTGTTTTTCATATTTTGATCCCATGTCCATGGGACGTCCTTTTTCAGTAACTGTGACAAAGGTTGCGTATACTCAGAAAACTGTTTCACGAATTTCCTATAGAAATTTACTAATCCAAGAAAAGCCTGTAAATCTTTTTTCGATTTCGGCTCAGGAAATTTATTTATGGCATGGACTTTTTCTTCGTTAATTTTTACCCCTTGTGACGTCATTATATGACCAAGAAATTTAATAGAGTCCCTCGCAAAGCCTGATTTGTCCCTATTTATCGTTACACCGGCATTCCACAACTTATTGAGGATTATTTCGACGTGCTCTAAGTGGCTCTCGAAATCAGCGGACCAAATTAAAATATCATCCACGTACGTAATGGCAAACTCGCTTACTTCCGGTCCTATTATTGAGTTAATACATTTTATGAAACAACCGACACTAACATTCAATCCGAAAGGGAGGACTTTAAATTCGTAATTATGACCATTAAACAAAAATGCCGTGTATTTCCTGCTCTCGGGGTCCAGTGGTATTTGCCAATACCCGGCCGTCAAATCTAGTGACGAGAAAAATTTGGCCCCTTTAAACTTACTCAAGATATCGTCAATAACCATCGGACATTCACGGTCCGGCGTAATAATTTTATTAAGCTCGCGTGCATCTAAACACAAACGTACCGATCCGTCCTTTTTCGTGACCACCACAAGCGGATTCGAGTATGGCGAATCTGATCCCCCGATCACGCCCAATGAACACATGCGATCTATTTCATTTTGTACTGCTGCTCTTTTTGCATAAGGTATCGGATATGATTTTTTCTTAAAGGGTACCCCTTGTTTTATATTTAATTTGCATACACAACCCCGTATTGTTCCTGGTTCCGATGAAAACAAGTCATCGTAGTCTTGTAGTAATTGTGACAAACGACACTTTTGTCGATTGTCCAATTTGTCCATGTCTGTACTGTCCGTACCTCGCTCTCTCTTATCAGGGTCAACCTGTGTGTCGATTACTCGCTCCCTTATTGCGCCTATTGCACTGATCCAGTCGTCATATTCCGCTATACTTTGCACATGCATTACATTTGTCAGGGATGTAGCGCGAACCTTAATTTTAATTGACTGAATTACCGATAATTTTTGTTCAGAAAATTTTATTTTGCATAATCTATTAGAATTTTCGAAACTGAACACGCAGTCCCTATAGTCAATTGTGCCCTTATTTTCCTCTAACCAATCAGAGCCCAAAATAATTTCCGAATTGAGTTGCGGTATTACATAACAAGTGAATGCAATTTTTTCGTTGCCTAGTTTAATGTCGATCATCGTTTGGAATTTAATTCGTTTAGATTTCCCCCCGGTAGCCGTAATAATTTGTAGCCCGGTAACTGGAAGTAGTGGCCACACCTTGTCTTTCGTTTGTATTTCCTCAAATACTTGTTCATTTATCGCCGATATATCACTACCCGAGTCAAGCAAAATTTTAACTGGTTTATTCATGATTACCCCGTCGATGTGTGGTGACATAGGTCCCGAATTTCTAACGCCATCCGGCAGTCCCTCTTCCGCCAATAAGTCTTTTCTAATGTCATCAAAGCTATGTAATGACTTCACGCATGGTTCTATTCCTACCCTGGTTGCAACTTTATCTATCTGTGTTTCCGGTCGGTATTTGTCTGTCTGTACTAGTTGTTGGTCATTAGTCCTGTCTGAACTCCTTATTTCACGCATTCCTATCACCTGAGTTCCCTGTGTAGGATGCTCTATTCGTTTCCCGAGTGCTGACCTGAGGTCCTAGGCCCGGGTTCGTCCCTTCGGTTATGTTGTGATATTTGATTTAAGCTAGTGGGTATCGTGTGGTTCATGTCGGGTTGATTGAAATTGTTTGTATTGTAAGGTGTACTTGTAACTGCACTCCGTCCCTGCCTATTATCGTTTTGAGTCCTATCTCCTCTTTCCCCGAACGTATTGTTCCGTGTGTTAAAATGATTATAATCGGGTCTCTGATCTCGCGGGTACTCTCTCCTGTAGGCGGGTTCATACTCCCCTCTGTTTTCCCTAACATTCTCGCGATTTTGGTATCGGTTATTATTTCTATTTCGCGTATTGTTATAATTATACCGGGTTTCCGGGGTGTTCTGATTACTGTACCTATCTAGGATTTTCATAAATTCAATCAAACCGTGCACTGTTCTGATCCGATTCAATTTTAGTTGGCATACTATTTCGTTATCGTAGTGTTCAATAATTTGGTTCACAAGTATATCTTCCTCAATAGGTGGGTCCAAATACTTAGCCTTGTTCACCCAGTATAGGCAATGCCCTAATCGGTCACTATTGCTTGGATTGAACTGATGTGGTCTGAAAATGTCCGCCCTTACTCTCCCTTGTACATCCACTGACCAGTAGTTCTCTAGGACCCATGAATTAAACTGACTTATTGACTGAACACAGCTTTCGTATACTAGAAATAATTGTAAAGCCTGCCCTACTAAATGCTGTTTAGCGAATATTATCTTATCTGATTCTGATGGAATTCTCAGTTTACTGATTTTGTAATTCAATTGATTGACAAATTCTACAGGGTGCACTCCGTTACTTGACAAACCCGCAAACCGTTCTACTCGAACATCATTAAATAGCAAATCGGCGCTCCTATCTACAACAGTATTACCACCAGGGTCTTCGCTCAACCTGTAATTATTTGTTTCGCCTACCGGTCGCGCGTTCTGCTCAATTCTTTTTTCTAGATCATTAGCACGATTTTGACACTCCGATTCTAATTTGCCCAGTGCTGTAGTTTGATACCCAGTTTTACCATATCCTGCTTTAAAGAGCTCGCGGCATTCCTGCTTCATTTCCTCCTTAGTCCTAGCTATATCTAACTGTACTTTATTAATTTCTTCCCTTACCCAGGCCCTATCGGTTAATGACTTTTCCTTAACTTTTTTTCTTACGGTTAATGTATTTTCCTGAATTTCTTTTCTAATTTCTTGTAAATAAAGCATTATTGCCCCTAAGCCAATAGTTGTTCCCTCTAATGTTGCCTGACCTGATACGTTCATAAGTGAGTCCCCTAACCCTGAATCCTCACCGGTGTTATTCATGGTTTCTGGTGTATTTGCTATATCTACCCCTGAACTATCCGTCCCGTTTTCGCTTTCGAATATACTGTCCTGTAATTTGTTCATTCTAATGTTGTCCCAGTTATTTAATCAGAAAAACCAAAACAAAAAAAAAAAACCTTACCAGTACTGTAAATTTGTCAACAACCGAGTACGTCTGTACCACCCACACACTGCTACACTAATATAAATTTTAACCAACAATTAACTTTATTACGACAATGAACGATTTTCACAACACAGAACTGCTCTTCACATTTGCTGTACACAACAATGTCTTGTACACTTTCGAACACACCAAATTAATTATTTCCCAGGATCGCCACTTTGTTGAAACAAAGAAATTTCCCCGATGCGCCGCACATCCACTCATCCAACTATTCCACTATCAGAAGATTCTCCGATATCCGAATCCTTGGCAGGCGTCGCCAATTGTAACAATACTGAATAATTATCCTGGCAGGATCACCAATTGTAACGAGACTGGATAATTATCCTGGTAGGCTCAACTGTCGTCACTTGTACCGGTTCAGGATTCGCAGACTGTAACTAACTGTACTGAATATCCAAATCCTAATGCTTATCCTGTATCCTGGCAGAATTACCAATTGAATATTGGTGCAATCAACACCACGTTGTACACTCCATACGATGATTAGAAAAAATTATAGTAACAATTCACCTTTATGCACATTTTATTGTTAATCAAAAAATACAATTTTACAATTATTATTATTCACAAGCTGTCACCCGTACTTTGCAACAACTTTTCTTCTTTGGAATATTTTTAATGACTTTAAACGTCGATACATTAGAAAATTTATAATTTTAGTTTTTCCGCTCAATTTTTACTTCCTCTACGGCGGTCACAATCCGACTTCTTTTTCGGCGGTTGCAAACCGACTTCCCTTTTTTGCGGTTGAAAACCGACTGACTATTTTTTGACACCAAGTTCCGTATTTGTTTTTTAGTATTATACTGCACTACTACCCTATCTGCTATCCTTCTCAGTCGCTTTGAAATTCTCTCTCTTTTTCTAGCTACGTAAGCCCGCAAAAACCAAATATTTTCCCCACTACATTGAAATTCGAATGTTGCAAAATACAGTCAACGTCTTGTACACTCACTTACAAAAATAATTTGATTGTTTAAATCTTACGGGCACTTGTAATTTATCTTCCTGTAATGGTACTATTACATCCTGTAGGCGTGGTCGTATGGTCATTTGGCTGATGTTATTTTCCATTATTAACGGCATACCTTCCTCTTTATAATGAAATAAACATCCGATCATTTATCTCAAAAAATGGCATTTTCCTTTGAATATCAAAATAACACCTCTTATTGGAAAACCCTTTACTTCAAAATACTTTCAATAATTCAAATCTTAGATTAACATCTGAATAGAAATCTTCAAATAAATAAAATTATCAACCAATTCTTTCAGACTATATATATTATATAAAGAAATTTAGTCTTAATTCTATTGTAAACAAATTCATTTTTATATTTTTTAGATTACATATTTCTGAAGAAAATCCAAATCCGGGCCGAAACGTCATTTATTGAGATTTTGAATTCTAATTTTATAATTTTTTGTCAATATACAGTCTGAAAAAATTGGTTGATAATTTTATTTATTTGAAACTTTTGATAATTGTTGGTGATTTGTGGTCTAAAAAATTTTAATATTTGACCTACAGACTATTGTAAATGATAAATGGACTGTTAATTTCAAGCTTTAAACAGCAAAAAAAAAAAAATAAAGCAATCGTGGTACTCCTGTATAAACTTTCATGTTCAAGGATTTTCTTAAATATGAAAACTTTTAGATATTTGAATTTTTATGGTAAAGTGTTTTCTTTATTGACAGTGTTACGAAATCAATGAACACGAGTGTTTTTGACATTTTTTTACAAAGCATTCTAAATAAATTTGTTTCGATAAAAAGCTTTGGGAAATCTAATAATATTTTTACCACAATCATTGAGTATACGTTTTATTCACGTTTTGAAGTCAATAAATATAATATTTTATTTTCAAAGCAGTTTATTTTATCTCAAAACTTTTTTACATTTTTCAATTGTGCCGTTTTCTCATTTCAAAATTCAATGATAACTGGTAGCTAAAAATGTAATTTGAAAAAAACACATTTAATAACAACTTTCTTCAAGTTTCGTTGGTTGTTTTTTTTTTTTTTAACTTGAAAAGAAAGGAATTTTATATGTCGATTTAATGCTACCAAAAAAATGTTTGCGAATATTTTTCACATTGATTTCGCGTGGAAGTTGTAAATACAAAAAAAAAGATATGGAATGCACAAAAACATCAAAATTTCAGGTTTCATCATTTTCCGAATAAATGAATGCATCGACTTTCCTGACTTGTACCATTCCAACCCACAAGTGGGGAATGGTACTAGTTTAGGTCAAAAATCACTTCTCAAAATCTTACAATATTTTTTCGTTTTGAGGTCCCCCAAATCCAAAAAACACATTTTTGGAAAAAAAACTCTGTGCGTCTGTTAGTCTGTTAACATAAGACATGTGAAACGGATGGAAACCAAATTTTGGGAGGATATTTAGTATGCAAATATGAAGAGCTCTATTGTTTTTGGGGAAAATAAATGCATGCGCAGAAGAGATATATTATGCTATAACGGTGTTTTTATATAATAATTTGGAACCTGTTATCTCTAAAAGGGCCCTGCTTTCAAGCTAGCAAATTGGCATACGTTCTTAAATATTGTACATTTACTGATAAAATCTTAGCATGTACTGAAATGACGTAGGTCTGGCGAGTCTGGGATCTTGGTCTATGAGGACTTATGAAGAAAATCTCAACCAAGTCGGTTGGTGTGGAGCGTTAATGCCCTCTATGTGTTATCTGTTTAAAGTCGCAAATTTACTATGTTGCCGATGTAAGAATGAAAATCAATAAAAACAAATACTTCTATCTCCGCGTTGAAATATATTCCAAAGAGATTCGAAAATGTTTTGTATTTTTCTCGATTTCCTTTATTTTCGCATTCATATGCTTAGCATATTATTTTCATTACGTGAAGGTTTCTATACACCCGCATTCTAATGCCCTCGTATTCGTTATGCCTTTGTCAAATAAAGGAAAATTCGTTACTTTCATCACTGTTTGAAGTTTTCCACGGCACCCTGTCATAAGAAAAAAGACTCGCCCTGACTGTAAAATACGTTATATTTGAAAACTTTTTTTCTTGTAAAATTACACACGTTTCTTTGCCTCGGCATTTGATAGGCAATTCTTACTTCATGAAAAGTTCGTTCAACAAAAAAAATGTGACTTTCAAATACTTTTAACATTCAAACTCTACATGTGGGGAATGCTACTAATTTAGGTCAATATTCACTATTTAAAATTTGACAATGTTTTTTCGTTTTGAGGTCCCTCGATTGTATTCGCCATGGGAACTGATTCTAGTGCTCCCTGGTGGCAGAAAATAAAAATATGCTTTAATCAATTTTAAAGTAAACGTCACATAATTTATTTATAATGGATAATAAATTCGAAATAAATATTACTGATATTATTAAGTATTTGGGTAATTCGAAAAGACATCTAATAGAGGGAGAACAGGTGTTTAAAGCGAATCACATTATAGTCAGGGACCAAGTACATTTTTGGAACTTTGATTTTTCTTCATCGGTTAGTTCTTTTCTTTTGTGTTTATATATAACTACATCAATTTATTTTTTATTTTTTTCATTTTTTCCATTAAATAGAAAACTTTTTTTCCATATTCCATAATGATGAAAACTTGTTAACTGTCATTATGAAATCCTTTTTAACCTAAGTCCTAAATTTCTATCCTTTTTTTAAATTTGTTTGTAGCAATGATATAAATGCATTAGAAACCATTACATGCACAGATCTCAGACAAGAATAAATTCTTTTTCTTTAGTTCACTCATTACAATAAACTATCGGATGAGATATGTATATATAAATGTGATTAAAGCATATACAGCTTTCATATTCTGCTACCAGAGAGCACTAGAATCATTTCCATGGCGAATACAAAAACGTATTTTTGGAGAAAGTCTGTGCGTCTGTTTGTCAGTTTGTTAGTCAGTTAGTCTGTGAACATGATACAAATAGATGAGTGGATTGAAACAAAATTTTGGGAGAATATTAATTAGGGAGCTGACGCGCCAAAAAATCATGTCGTCCCAACCTTCTGCCGCTTGGTACGTAAGCTATTTAAATAATTTAGAGCATTTTTTCTTATATGACATATAGGCGAAATCTAACCCATTTTAAGATAGGGGGATACAAAATTTCAAAGATGGTAAAAAATGGATAAAAATTTTAAAAAAATATCTGCCTTTTCGAATTTAGGTTCTGACCGGGAAATACCACCTGCAGAATTCTTTGACCAATTGCACCCTCCCCAAGCCACTCCCAAGAAAGTGAGTGGCTTGGGGAAGGTGCAATTGTGACGTTTTAATTAATTAAAGAAAAATTATGTCATTCATTTTGAAGTGACAAGTCTTTGGCGACGTGTTTGTTTAAAATTTTCAGTGAACGTCACATTTGCTGGCGTTCGTGTGACATAATGTCACCATTCTTAACATAATAACTGCATTTATGTACGAGACACACAAACTACTATTGTCGTGCTTGCATACTATTATAAAATGTTTTTCAAATAGCTATCAATATTTATAATGGATTTGTCAAAGCAGACGCATTTCTCAGATCTCACAGTTCCTTTTAACTTTATTGAAAATGTGTTACTTGCATGGATTTTTTTTATCATGCAGAACCAATAAATATACGTCAATTTAAAGTACATGTGACGTCACTTAGCTGCACTAATGTCAAAAGTGCTTTTGAAAAACTTAGGTATTTTAGTTATGCATTTTTCAGTATTTGTATATCTATAAATGAATATTAAAGCACTTTAGTAAAAGTTTATTTATTTATTTAACGCATTTATCCTTGGTAGATTAGTACTTTATGCTTTTACGAAATGCAAAATCAATAAAATACGGGATATAAACGCAATAATAACTTGAAAGAACTTCAAAATAACACACACCACAACATACACGTAGGTAGTTTACAACCGAAGTGACGTCACGCCGGAATGTAATATGCAGGCGAACAGCGTTTTAGACCTTTAGATTAAAAAATACAATTTTTAAAATTGAATTATAAAATTTATATTACAATATTATGAATATAAATCAACATTTCTCGTTTTCTTTTTAGAAAATCTATCTGCAAGAATATGTATTATTAGATTTTTTCTTACATGGTGCAAAATACCCTATTATTTGTACCTATACACATAATTGCTTTCTCAAATGATGACCATTTTTCGACTTTTTAAACTTAAAATGATTAAACTTTGATTTAAAAAAAATACCATATAAAATATTAGTTTATTCTCACAGGTATGGCCGCAAGAATTTCTAGAAATTTCCATAATAATAATCTACCATCTAAATTAAATTATCAAGTTCTTAATCGTTTGAGATGGCATCTTGTAACACTTCAAACAATACAATCTTACTATACGTCTATACATAGATATTGTTACATGTTATATACTTCCATGCATATTACATAAGGTTAATTTATGTTAACCTTGGTAATGTGTTAAATAATATATCACTACTTAATCGCTGTGATTGTGGTCGCAATCTACAAATTAACACACAATTAGCTCACATTGTAGTTATGCAAGAAACTGTTACTTTGTATAGCAGTTCCATTTATTAATTAATTAAATTCTAGCACATGCACAAAATTAACTTGAGAACCGCTGGACCGATTTCATTTAGGCTTACGCAAACCAGTTTAAAGCTGAAAAAAATCAATGTTATAGCATATATCTCTTCTTCATATTTGTATATCAAACATCCACCTAAAATTTAATTTTAATCGGCCTATCCGTTTGTCTTCACAGGCGAGCAGACTTTTTCTAAAAATTTCCTAAAACGAAAAAATATTTTAAAATTTTGAAAAGTGAATATGGTGTTGGAATGACGTGTAACAATCACTTTTAAGTTTCGTCTAAGTTCCAAGTTATGGAAATAAGGGCAGTAAGTAAATAGGAATGATGATAGTATAAATGAATCAAAGAATAAATGGTTTTAGCGAAAAAAACTGGTTGAAAGAATTCAAAAAATGACCCATTGTTAATATAAACATTGAGTTAATAAGATTTCTAATAAAATGAAAGCATAAAATACTGCAATCGGCCATGTTGACTGAAACACCGAATGAAGTCACGCCTTCTTAAATCAAAGAGAATATAAACACTTGAAGTAAATAATCACCGTGTCGCTTAAATTTTTTTTGCGAACATTCACTTCTGCATCATTTAATTGGTTGATTTGTTGTTTATTCGTTTTTTTGTGATATTTTATAGCACTTAATTATGTCATAGGCTATTTTTGAGGTTAGAAAGAAAGTCGTCTTGTTTTTACCACTAAGTACCCACTTTTAAGAAAATACTTATTATAAATCATATCATTAAGTAAATTTACATACCTTTCTACGAAATACCTCTGCACGAGAGCCCTACACCCATAAATACAGCATCTAATGTCAGCCGTCACTAAGGCGTGACGTCACAAGCGATTTAGCGATTACAACAAAATAGAAAAATAAAAAATTGGTTGTATGTAAAGTCGGTTTACGGACGATAGTTTTACGTGATAACGTATTCCGCTCGAATATCATATTTAGTAATACATAACCTAAATTTTAGTAGCTGTCAAACTATATTTTTACCGACTAATAATTTGATCAACCAAAGCAAAATATGTACATATTTTTAAGCAATTATAAAAGACATTTAAAAGAATGTATATATATTATATATTTGTTAACAAACCATATAATTTATCTAGCCATCTGTCAGATGTAGCTTTCGCTGGAACAGCCGAAAAAAATGTTGAACGCACACTACTCTCTGACGTCATGCGAGAAGAGAGCGCGCTCTCGCTTGCGGAACATTACTCTTTTTCGTGCGTACAGCCGGTGTTTCATCAATTTATAAGACGTTATCACGTCAAAATGCAATAATTAGCGTTAAAATTTAATTTATTGCTGAAATAATTTTTTTTTTTCGGCAATAGTAAACGTGTACCCACACTTTAGAACTGGATTTCAAAATCTGTGTTCATGCCTATTATACCTAGTCCTATTTAGTACCTACATAAAAAAGCAGCGCATCTAACGACTAGATACATTGCTGTACTATATTATAATATAAATTAGCAATTGGTACACATTAGCTCCGTAATAATATGCGGTTTTAACACATTGTGTAGACTCAGTAAGTACTATAAGAACTTATCTCGCTCTATCATTAATTAGTAAATAGTAATTATTGTTCTTGAGGCTTTGGTGTGTGTGTTTAAGCAACCATATGTGAGAACACAGACATTCACGAGTGCGTATATACCAACGCCTCTATACTTTAGAGTCGTGTGTTTAATGTTTACTGTGCATAAATACATATGTTTTACGAGACGTTATCAACAAGTACTAAATTTATTACTGAACTACTCTGAAGTTAGCGCCGTTTCACACGAAACCCTATAAACGCCAGACTTGTTGACGAATCACCAACGCGTTCGTATAGCTATTTATCACAGAATGCTTATGAAAAAACTTTTTATCCTTTGACTGAAGATACTAGATATAATAAAATATTTTTAACAAAAAAATTGAACCGACTTCAAAAAAGGCACTAAAAAGTAAAAAATAATTGCGTATTGAAATGTTTTGGAGTCGGTGTAGTTCTCGGAATAGATTTTATTTTGGCTGACACCGACTCCAAAACATTTCAATACGTAATTATTTTTTACTTTTTGGTGCCTTTTTTGAAATCGGTTCAATTTTTTTGTTAAAAATATTTTATTTTTCTCTTTTTAGCGTTAATCTAACACTAAAAATCAGTGAACATATATAAAAAACATTATGCATGCCTTTGAAATTTGAGAGTTTCCCTCGATTTCTCCGGGATCCACCATCAGATCTTGACTTGGTTCCGCTGGAACCACCTCAGAAGTGCACTGTTTCGAATAAAAAAAAAAAAATGAAAATCGGTCCATAATTGACGGAGAAATCGGTGAACATACATAAAAAAAAAAAATAATATACAGACGAACATAGAACCTCCTTCTTTTTGTTGAAGTCGGTTAAAAACAAGAAAATCATTCTGATATATCCAAAAACAGTAGTCAGTTGGTTTCGAAATATGTAAATTTGACATTTTTATTTGCACTTTCCATTTTGAATGATTATATCAAAATCAAATCATCGTAAAACTAAAGAGGGTCCAGCACGGGAACTCGTCACTCGATGTGGCCAAATTTTGACTTTTTTTTTAATCGTAGAAAACGCTAAATTTTAACGTTCCAAAAAAAAACTGCGGATTATTCATAAATTTCTTAAAAAATACGTAAAAAAATGGAAATTATTTTCGTCTTTCACTCTCATTTTTTGAATCTATAACCATGAATCAGAAATCACATTTATATGTCATAGCACCTGGTGTAGAATTACTGTTTTACTACCTGTCTTTGTATAGACGACCCCGTTATTGTTTTTTAAAGAACTTTCCTCTAACGCCCTCCCCTTTTCACTGCGCAAAAAACGCCATCGCATCGACACGACCCCGTAATTGTTTTTTAAAAAACTCCCCCCCAAACGTCTTCCCCTTTTCACTGCGCAAAAAAACGCCATCGCATCGACACGATCTCGTAATTGTTTTTTAAAGAACTCCCCCCGAACGTCTTCCCATTTTCACTGCGCCAAAAAAAAAAACGCCATCGCATCGACACGACCCCATAATTGTTTTTTAAAATAACTCCCTCCAAACGCCTTCCTCTTTTCACTACGCAAAAAAAAATATAAAAATCAATTTTCCGCACTTAAAACGGCTAATAACACTTATATGTTATATGAAATAATAATAATTGTGTAGGTATAATTTCTAGTGGATATTTTGCACGTCGAGTTATCGTACTCTAACCACTAATATAAGGATACTGTCGTGTCAAATATTGATTATGAAATTACTTATTAGTATAATGATTAATGATCTAAATTATCTATTTATATAGGTACTTAAAACAAAACAATGCAGAGTATTTATGTTGTCTCAAAAAGATTCAACATTCGTAAGCAAGTTTAGTTTCAATGACAACTGAAAACGACAGTTCGATCACCTATATTATGTAGATACTTTTTTTTTTCAACTAACCCTATTTGTGAATTTTTTCTTGCCGGTTCCAACATTATAAACTTGTGTGACAGGACTCGTAGAGACGTCTTGTGCCTATGTTCACGTTGTATGTACTTGCGCCTGTGTGCGCAAGGCGCGTGGGCTTGCGTCTGTTTCTAACTTCGCACATAACTTTATAATTATAGAGATAGTGTATTTGCAAACTCAAACACACACACACACACACCTATGCGTTATAAATTTCAGTGTCGACTCATAAGCATTGGGTTTGTGATAAATTCTTGTTTGCGACTCACCGACATAGCTGGATTTGCATGATTATTTTTCCAATTTATTTAATAAATTTTACGAATAAAATTCCGGGCTTAAGGAAAAAATGCAACGATAGGTAATAAATATTTAAAAAAATTCCAGCCAATTGGGCGACGGGACCATTCCAACTTCAAAAATGTTGACATTTAATTACAATAAAAAAAATAAAATTTCTGATATCGCGTGAGGTAACGCGGGTAATGGCTAGTATTCAATATGATATTAACTATTCGTTGCCATGGTTACCTACATAATATGTTCCACGTCATGTAAAAATTGATCAAACCATGTCAACTAGTTTATTTCTGATAGATCCATAAAACAAAAGAGCGGTTAATTTTTTTTTAATTTTCAAAATATTTCCAAAATTATAAAATTTGGAAAAAAAAATTTTAACGAAACTTTCTTGGAAAAATAAATAGAATAATAAGCCGTTATGAAAAGTATACCATTATTATATAAAAAACACCGTTAGAGCATATGTCTCTTCTGCGCATGCGCCGATTTTCCCCAAAAACAATAGGGCTCTTCATATTTGCATAACAAACATTCTCCCAAAATTCGGTTTCAATCCTCTCATCCGTTTAACCTGTATCGTGTTCACAGACAAACAGACTAACAGATAAACAGACTAACAGACGCACAGAGTTTTTCCAAAAATATGTTTTTTGGATTCGGGGGACCTCAAAACAGAAAGATATTGTAAAATTTTTGAAAAGTGATTTTTGACCTATACTAGTACCATTACCCGGTTGTGGGTTGGAATGGTAAAATAAGTTTTTATCGATTCTAATATTATAAAGAGGTAATTAGTTTGTAAGTTTAGATGTAAGAGGTAATCTCCAAAACTATTCATCCGATTTACAAATTATTTTCACCAATATTTAGAATAGAGCTTCAGAATGGACATAAGCTATATATTTTCACGTTAAAATAAAAGCGCTTTTCGTGGAGATCAATTTTGTAACGTAAGTCGACGAAAAGACGAAATATTCGACTAGTAGAGGTCAAGATTCATTCTAAATAATTTTGAGTTACTATGTTCGAGAGCTCCAATTAATTTTTTCGAGTTATGGAGGGAAAATATGTACCGAAATGGCTTGTAGGGACTCACTAATTATTTCGTTCTATAGAAGGTTGAGATTTCGAGTAATGGCGGTTTTGGGGCTTGAAGGGAAGGGACAAAACATTTGTTCGAGCTTTGGAGGTTTTCGACTTAAAGAGGTTCTACTGTATTTTGAAAACTGGTGAGAATTAGAATATTTATATACTTTTCTTCAAATCTTTGTCTCTTCAAAAGTAAAGTAATTTATAGAAATTTCGATTGAATAGTTACTTTAGGCGCGAAGGGAAGAGAGAGAGAGACTTTTTCACAACTTTGATTTTTTAAGAGAAAGCTCTCTCAGATGATGTTTTAGGGTTACACATTTTAATTCTTAAATAAATTGTTAATAACAATTATTCACGCTCGAATTTTTCAACCCTAATAATTTTTGTTTAATCTACACCTGCAACTCTCAATGTTCACGATTTTTTTATAGATTTTTCTGAAGACTGTTGAGATATACCTAGGTACAGTTATTTTTAGTCGTTTTCCCGAAAAAATTATAAAAATACCGAAAAAAAACAACAATTTTACTATTTTGACGAATGTAATTTTGTTGTATAATTTTAAAATAAGTGTTTTCGTTTATTATTTTTATAGATTATTTAAGTGTTAGTTTTGAAGTTATTTCTTTATCCGTTTTGTAAACTAAAAGAGCTTAAAGCTGTTAACTTTAAAACAACTGACGCAGAAGTCGTGCCGGATGACTTCCGTTTAAGAAATGTAAACTTTGAACTAATTATTCTCGGATGAAACTCACATTTCGTTAACTGTGTAGTCACACTGATTTAATAAACCTTGAACTGTTAGAGAGAATAAACTGGTCTTTTCGTACTTTGACCAAATCACCGAAACCGAAGAACAAATTTCGGTAGTTCGTTTGATTTCTATAAATATATGCTAATATGAAAGCTCGCAGGGATTTCAGAGCTAACTTATATCAGGAAGACAACCTTAAACGGAAGCATTACTAATTTCATTATTTAAAGAGGTCACAAAAATTTTGGTCCCGACACACACCGAAAATCAAATTTGGATTACCTGTTCCATTCTATTAATATTTTTCAAATTTGTCTTAGGCCATATTCACCGAACACTATTAAAGATAGAACTTACTAACTTGAAACAAATTTATTCGTTAGATAAAAATTTACTTTCAATTCACCAAACAAAATATCATGTATAACAGTTATTTGTTTTTGTTGGATATTTTGATGTTCACCCAAAAATCCGAATGATGGCGTTATCAAAAAACAGTCTCAAAGTAAAAATGTTTTGTCCTAACCTATAATTGCACACAAAACTTCCATTAACTTTAATGTTTTACAACTACTTATATATACTTCAAAAAAGGTTAATAAACAACACAAGAGCATCTGCAGATATAATACTCAACGTTTATAGGTTAGATATTATGAACTATGAGGCAGCCATTATTATTATTTTATCAGAAGAATAAATATTTATACACGAGAATTTGGTCGATATAGATTTTATACATGCAGGAAACAACTATGCTTGGTAAATCTAATTATTGTTATTTATTCGGAGAAATTAGCTACCCCAATAACAAATGCGCCAAATAAATAACTACTTATGTTCGGTGAATATGGTCACGAGAGAGGCAATTTCATTTAAAACGCAAAATACAGTGAATACCATTTAAAATACAATTTGGACAAGAGTTTTGTTGATAATGGTAGGTATAGAAATCATTAATGCATACCAGAAAATCGTTCCACATAAAATGCAACACAGGCCCGGTTTATATTGCATTTTATGTGGAACGACTTTTTTTTAATGTATTAAGAGTATTCGTCCCTACAAATACCCCCTGCACACTTCATCTCAAATCTTTTCCCCTCGCCTAAAAACGGTTCGCGCTCTCTCGACGCTATTTTTAAAGCTACAGGGTTCTGGTAAACGCCAAATGAAAGACAAAGAATTAGACTGCAGATCCTTCAGGCGAATTTTTTGAAAAAAAAATTCCTGAAAAAACTTACAACCTTTTGAAAAAAATAATAAGTTCCGTAATATTTCACACGTAGGCGAAACTGTTTTTCAAAAAAATCGCCTGAAGGATCTGTAGTCTGATTCTTTGTCTTTCATTTGGCGTTTACCAGAACCCTCTAGCTTTGAAAATAGCGTCGGGAGAGCGCGAACCGTTTTTAGGCGAGGGGAAAAGATTTTTGATGGAGGGTGCAGGGGTCGTTTGCAGGGACGAATACTCTTAATGATTTCTATAGCTACCGTATCACCAATACTCATATCCTATATTGCATTTTATATTGAAATTCACTGTATGTATGAGTTTTGTTGATATGGTAGCTATAAAAATCATTAACGCATTACAGAAAATCGTTTCACGTAAAATGCATACGAACCTTACTTGGGCGCCCGGTCTATGTTGCATTTATGCATTTCAGTAATGATTTCCATTACTAAACACGAAGTCTGTAACTAGGAGATCTAGCTTCCTATGTATGCTGTGTTTCGAGACGGACCGTTTTCTGGCGCACGCGAGATGGCGCTGTTATCACTACCTGGAAAAACTTCGGTTCTTTCCACCTGTTTTCGTTGTTTAACTTCACAGACACTACACACATGTAAGCCATGAACGTGTGTACGTTACCCAATAGATGACGCCATATTGGTTCATGTAACAGATATCGGTTTACAGCTACGCTCGCGCTCCTGCTTAAAATGAAATGCGCTGTATACCAAAAGGTAGTTTATATAATACAATGCTGAAAATTTCAATTATCGTGATATTTTTCGGATTTATCTGAGTCATATTTTTCGAGATTTATTATAGTGAGAGGACAGTAATTTCTCTTATACCTATGAAATGTTTTTCGTTTCCATGGTTACACCGTTGTATTTCTAGTCAAAAGCACTGTGTTGATACTTTTCACAAATCCGTTTATGTCATAAGTTTAGTTACATAACTGTAAAGCTTGGAGCTTTGCATGTTATATCGCGAACTTTCCACGTTCTTGTGCTTGCTGGAAAAGGCACAGCTTCTATCTGCTATGCTGCGATGAAGAACGCACTGTGAGAAAATTTCTTTATAAGAAAACCATTGCTAAATGTTTAACCAATCTTACTTTAAAAAAAAATTCAACTATTTTCCCTTCGAAACAACATTTCCCTGGGTTTTTTTAATGACAATTTAACTTGAAAAACAATCTTTTCTATATTGGGTGACAGGTAATTGCTCGTACTCCTATCGGGAGAAGGAAATACAAATAATTTGGAATGATTTAACCTCTATCAATTGGGGGTCGGAAATGCGTCATTTTCAGAAAATCTATTTCGGTTTTCTTTTTACAAAAATCCGAATTTTAGGAGTTAACAATTAAAAAAAAATTCTCACTTTTTGGCCTGAATTTTTTTATGATCTGATAGCTTACTAATTGGCCAACCTTTCTAAAGCTAAAAACCAGAAAATTCAGATATGTTGTGTGTTAAAACTTACAATAAATAAAAAAAGTAAAATAAAAACTCTTCACAGAAGTGTCATTATCATGAAAAAATGACACATTCTCGATCCCCAAGTGATAGAGGTTAACCATTCCAAATTAGTCATAGTTTCTTTTCCCGAGAGGAATACGAGTAATCACCGGTCATCCTGTATAGATCAACCATTTGTTTTTCTGTGAGTACAGTCTAATGTTCTACTTCTACATAATAACAAGTTGAACAACATTAGACTATTCCTACGTTTCTTAATAATATTTATTTGCGAAACTCCTTTTTGTAAACGTTTCGACACAAATTGTGATTTCTTCATGACCTTAAGAATTAGCCAACGGTTATTTTATATCCGTTTTTAACGTTTTTTAATAATAATAATAATAATAATAATAATAATAATAATAATAATAATATTAATAAACATATTTATTGCAGAAATTATTTTATAAAAATCTACAAAAGGGTATGGAATTCAGTCTAAAAGACTGATTTTTAATTCTGCTCATGTCTAAGCTAGCAAATACATTTTTTAATAATTTCGCAATTGGGTGGCGTTTTCTACTTAAAATTACAAAAAATCAGTTTAAGTTGTCTCGAACAGTTTTTCAATGTGTGTAGTGAAATACACGTCAGTGACTACCAAGAAGCTTTATATAAACATTATATCATATTTCCGTTGGATCACTTTACTCTTTCACACGACGAACCTGTCGGATGTAAGACAAAGTGCACGCGCGCAACAATACAATGCAATAAAAAGAGAAGAAGACAGAGCAAATGTGTACAAGTTCCTGTTAAACCAGTCGTGAAAATAATCAACAAAAACCTGAAACAATATGAACAACTTTTCACTTCAAGAATTGTTCCAAACTTCATGCAGATATAATATATCTTAGTATTATAAACTTCAGTATCATAGAATTAATAATATATAAATAACGTATATTCAAAATATCAAAACTTATAATTCGGTGGTGGAAGTAACGTAGCAAATATGGCGGAAGAACGGGAATGTTTTTTTTTTATTTGAATAATTATTTTCAGAAAGTTTTAATGTGGTACAAATTGTTTGCAGTCTTTTGTAATTGGTAGTTTTAATGACATAATTATTACTTAATGTTAAATACTATGAGACTATTATACTTCTTCCATCAAACAATTTCGTTTTAGGATTTTGAGGTATGAAATTTATTAACACAAAACTTAGTAGAATACTTAAAACCTGTAAAGTTTACTTGTGCTTTAAAAAAATGCCGTAGAAATTTCAGCTGTTCATAAAATAAATGAAAATTTATACATTTATTTCAAATATTTTGTATAATCAATTTTATTAATTGAGAGCATTAGTTTCTATGAATAATCCGAGAAAATTAAACTGTTATAAGCGATTAAGGTAAGAAGTAAAATTATGTATAATCTGTAAAGCAATTTATTAATTCGTAGTTCAATTTAAATTAATCTATATACCTATACATACAGGGTCAGTATCAATATTTTAGGTACGATTTCGCACTGTATACCTGGCTTCTAATCTGTATTACAAAAGACCATAAAAATTCACAGTACACGAACTGTGCACCAGGCAATTATAATAATAATTATGTATGATCAAAGGAAGAAAAAATAAAACTTAACAGCTCTTCAAGTTTTAAAAGCACAGCGCCAAAACGACTCGCCATTTTTTAAAACCTTCGAAAAGAAAAACTTTACACCTTCTAAAACCAAAACTTCGCTCCCTCTTTCACTATACTCAAAAACGGGATTCATAATGAATATCAGACGCTAGAGTAACTTTAGCAAAATTTCACTACAAGCACCTCCACAAAATAAATCTGAAGAATAATTGAAAAATGAACATTTCCATCAAAAGCAAATGCACATCTACCTGACAGTGCGAAGATAAATCAATTAAGAAAAGGGATTAATAATTATTTTTGTAAATATCCGAAATTGGACTAGTGCGAAATTCATGTTAAGTATTACAGTTAATAAAACGAACCCTCATTAAAAGATTAAGAAAGTGAGCAGTTCATGCACGTCCTTACAGAGAAACAGGAGTAAACAAAATATTCAAATTAAAAATGTTCTTAAATTATTTATAACAGGTAGACTAGTAGTTTTCAAAAAGTATGTTCTGCTGCCTTTATATTTTAATGCAGCAGCAATAAAGAAACAGACCCGCGTCCATTCATAGAGCGACCCGAGCTATATTCATCAAAGGGATGACTTGTGCTTAGCAGTAAACGGTGGCTTTTTTTTGAAATATTTTTTGGGTTTATCACATAAAAAACATATAATCCCAAATTTTCAGCCTCTCAGCATTTCTCAATATTTTTTAATACCGTATTTTCTTTTAATATTCATGACTTATTATATAATGAGCGTTTCATTCATAACTAACTGTCTGCCCGCTATTATTCTATAAAAAAAGTCCAATGCAGCATAACATGTGTATGTTTAACAAGTAATCTACAAATCCGGGCGAAGCGCTGACCGGGCAACTAGTTTTTTTTTTATATAATTAAAAAGAATAAACAAAACTAGTATTTTTGTCCACAATGCTGCGAATTTTCTTCTTATTATTATCATCACGAGACACGACATCTAATATAAATAAATAAAAAGCTTTTTGACCCCTTCGGACCTGAATTTTATATTTTTGAAACATTGTGTATGGGTTTTTTCTTTCACTTTTTCCTATTGAAGGAGATTTGTTTGGTTGAGGAACAAGTTTGAAATAAGCTTTACCAGAGTATCGCTTGTGGCCAACGTTTTGAAAATAAAAAAATACCTATATTTTTTGAAACGTTGGCCATAAGCGATACTCTGGTAAAGCTTATTTCAAACTTGTTCCTCAATCAAACAAATCTCCTTCAATACATATTTTTGGAACAAAACTTCTACTAATTTTTTCCTATCTCCTTAACCAAGTTAGAATTAGATTTAAGCTCATTACTTGTTTACTAAAAAATTGCTGTGGTGTATTGGTACGCAGAATTGTACTACTATGTGTTAATTTTATATTTTACTATATTTGAAAATACAAATTTGTATCTATTTTTGAAACACAAAATATTGCAATGAAGATATATTCAGTGAAAAACTAAATGTAACATCTATAGAATTTTGGAAAATCCTATTGCCATTAAGATGCACAACAGGTCACAAAAAATATTTATCACGGTAGGTAATCACTAGCATAGAATGTTTAATTACTTTCTAAGTATAATTAGTAAAGTTAACATCAGAAAATTAAAATAAATATCTGCACAAGAAAACTAGAATATCTACATTATAAAAATTCGTATGTTATTAAGTACGTAATACATAATCAGAATGTACCCTTTTACCAGCTTTGCGTGAATTCATGATTGCGGTCAACACTTCACTCGATATTTCCATCCACACATAGTATTTCTTTGTTTTGTTTGGTATGCCTACATCTCAGATTAGCCCCAAGCACAATGAGATGTTTATATTTGATATTTAATTACGCTGACTTAAATAACACGCGTTAGAATAGTATGTCTATTGAGAGGTTAAGAATAATAATAAATTAAACTCTTGTTATTAAACGACGCATAACTTATGAATGAACAAGCAAGAAAGAAAGTAATCACTAGTTGATTTAAACATTTTCGTAATATTTTCTTTAGAGTAACAAACTATTAACTTTGCCGTTTAGCTACATTTTAATCGAGTTTGATTTTATTGTTTTTGTAGTGAAGTGACGTTTGTAAGTTTATTTGAATTAAACAGAAGTTCTCGTTTAGTTCGAGCTTATATTATGACGGGGGAGACGCAGAAATATATATAACAAGTCTGTAACAGCAGTTGTGTTAAAGAGAATATAAACTCGACTTGTTAAATAATCGTTCTGCGAGAAAACTGACAACGATTTGAGTGATCGTTGTTACTATTTAGTCAGACTTTGTAGGTTTAAGGTCGTATTTCACCAAACAGTAAAGGCCGCTGCACACGAGATTGGATTTGCCGCTAGATTCCTTGCTAGATTTGACTGCTAGTTTTCTATCGTTGGTTTTTTTTGCTTGCTTTTATGTGCTCGCTTTACACTAGACGTCTTTTCAGGCTTGTTTTGTGGATGGATAAGGTGCGCGCGCAGTGACAGTTCAAATATAAACACAGAGCAAAACGTGTGTCTGTTGTTTGACTCTGAACAGAATGACGCCATGTTGGTTTGTGGGGCGTTTGTTCATGTTGCCCATGTGGAAAGATACTGTTTCTTGATTGGTTCTTGCTCAAAGCAAGCAGAGGACTTAGCAAGAAAAATAGCCCTTGTTCTAATTTTAAAATCCATCTTGTAAGTTATCAGGCGAGCCTGCAGTGACGTCATTTTTAGCTGGCCAGCAGAAGTCCAAGCAGTGTTTCCAGCCTCGTGTGCAGCGGCCTTAAGGATGCGTGAGTTTTCGAAACGTCGAGTGGCAATCGAGTAAAAGTATCCGATCGTTGAGTCGATTATACGAGCCGCAATCTGTTCCAAATCGCGTCAACTAATAGGAAGAAAAATTTTTGGATTATTTTTCTTTTTAAGTTGAATCCAAAGACGTAAAATATAAATGGACCTAGCATTCTCTATATTAGTTAATACAATGTAGTGATGACAACATCAAATATGAGAAAGAAGCGTTCGTCTTTTTCTAAATACCGATGCAGTTTTGAAGGATACAAAAACGAGATTTATAAATCGTATATTGTTGATAAAAATATATTTTAGATTTGAAATTCAGTAGAACTCTTGTATTTTCTACTTGACTCATAAATTTTCAACGTGTCGTGACTAATCGACACGTGTATTTTCAACTTCACCTACATCCTCACTTCGTGGCAGTGATAGATCAATCAGAAAAAAATATTAATTTGATGTTTAACGTTTTTAAACGTATTGTAACGAGACGCCACTGGAGGTGGCGGCAGTGCTTTGTTGTCAGAACTACGTAGGCAACAATGCTCGCATTGTTAACAAACCGCATAAACAACAATGCGCGAATTGTTAAGCACATTGCTATACAGCATAGAAGCCGAAAATTGTTCTAGAACGCGGCTGAAGAACTTATAGCGTGGAAGGCAGGGCGGTCAGTCAAAAGTCAGTGTCAATGAACAGTGCGCGACATAAATAAGTGTTTTAAATAAATATTAAATATAGAGATAAATAGACATATTTTTTTAAACAAGACGTGGCTAATTAGACTAATTAGTGTAGAAGCCAAAAAAATAGACATCTATGAGATATAAATATTCAGTGAATATAGTAATTTGTTATTATTGTTGTTTTAGAATACGTTTGTTTTTTGTTATTTATTTCATTTTTCATCATTATTAGACACGTTCTTTTTAGTTTGATTTTTTGTTAATGTTTCTTTTTGTAAAAACATATTTTGATCACCAAGTTCAGAACAGTTTTGTTAGTTTCGTTACAGTATTTTCCATTAGCTGAGCAGCGTAAGAGAAGACACTTTGCGTAAAAAGTAGAGATTTAAACTTAAAAATACGTGAGTAAACCCAATTGGAAACAGATGATGTGGCAAATATATGAGTTGAAAATATGTGTCCGACTGGACACGTTCTTTTCACTCAACAAAATGATCCATCTGCAGTGTTTAAAGCAAGGCACGTGCGATAAGATCAACAATTTTTCCCGTTGACGAATCGCTAAAATCGAACTATGAATATCGACAGACCTATAAAACAAACATAAAGTGGCGCTATCATCACTTTTGGAACGGCCTATAAATCAGGACATCTCTATTATCAGGCTCGACGTTAGAGTACGAAGAAAATCGCATGTTGTCTCTGTCATCGACCGGTGGTTTGAGTGAGACAGTGCTATATCTACACCTAATCCATCAGAGCTGTCAACGATCGTCCTGCTTGCAGTATGGTATGAATCCTTTCTTGTTTGAAGTCCTGTGCAGGAATTCAAACAGATTCGGACTTACACCCAATTTCTGGAAACCTGTTACCTGCTGGTTGTTTAATTTTAAATGTATCAAGGTCATATTCACCGAACGTATTTAGTTATTTTATTCAACTCATGCGCGTTATTCATGTTTTTATCATGCCTAAAAACCGAACCCTAAATAGCCATTTACCGACTGGTGACAATTACTTGTCATAACTCAATGAAGATTCCTACTAGCTCGGCCATTGTGGAGTAATGAAAATAAACGTAACTATTTTCTGAGTCGTAACGAAATAGTAGGTAACAACAACTCCGTTGTTACCCATTGAGGCTAAAATTGAGAGGCCGAATGTTTTCGACATGGAGTTTATTCATAACCGGCTAACCTCAAACCAAAACATTGAATCGTGCTGTTTGGTGCTGTTAGTATTGACAGTTTGTTTTTATAAAGAAATAAATAGATATTTACAACATCTCATTATAATTAAAAAATGAATAACGCGCAATTGTTGAATAAAATTATGGGCGCAACTTGTAGGCTAAGTCATGACCTGTCAGCGCGATGAATGACTTAGACTACTAGTTACGCCAATAACTATTAATCGTTTAATTTGTTTTTGGAGAAAAATATTCATGGTAAATGTTAAAAAGAACAGAGACGAGTATATGGACAATTGTTTGATTTATGATCATAACGTGAGACAACTTTCACAAACTCAAATTTTTTATAATTATAAATCATATTTTTAACCGACTTCAACAAAAAGGAGGTTCTATGTTCGTCTGTATATTTTTTTTTTATGTATGGTCACCGATTTCTCCGTCAATTATGGACCGATTTTCAAATTTTTTTTTTATTCGAAAGAGTGCACTTCCGAGGTGGTCCCATCGGAACCAAGTCAGGATCTGATGGTGGATCCCGGAGAAATCGAGGGAAACTCTCAAATTTCAAAGGCATGCATAATGTTTTTTTTATATATGTTCACCGATTTTAAGTGTCAGATTAACACAAAAAAAGAGAAAAATACAATATTTTTAACAAAAAAATTGAACCGACGTCAAAAAAGGCACTAAAAAGTACAAAAAAATTGCGTATTGAAATGTTTTGGAGTCGGTGTCAGCCAAAATGAAATCTATTCCGAGAACTACACCGACTCCAAAACAGTTCAATACGCAATTATTTTTTACTTTTTAGTGTGAAGTCGGTTCAATTTTTTTGTTAAAAATATTTTATATATTCTAAATTCTAATGCTCATATTCACCGAACGTAAGTAGTTATTTATTCGGTTCATTTGTTCTTCAGGTAACTATTTCTCCGAATAATTAGCGATAATTCAATTCACCAACCATAATTAAGTTTACTGCAAGTATAAATCTATTCTGTCTTACTTCCAGGGTATAAATATTTATTCGCCTGTTAAAATAATAATGGCCGCCACATAGATCATAATACCTAACCTATAAACGTAGAGTATTATATCTACAGTTTGCTCTTGTGAATTTATGTGTTGTTTATTAACCTTTTGTGAAGTGTAAAACATTAAAGTTAGTGAAAGTTTTGTGTGCAATTGGGTTAGGATAATACATTATTATTTTCTGAATGTATTTGTGACGTTTACACTAACGCCACAGTCGGATTTTTGGATGAACGTCAAAATACTCAACAAAAAGAACAAGGAGTATAGTGCAGTGTATATTTATTCTTTAACTAACTTTGCTACCTGATAATTTGCTTGGCGAAATAGGTAAATTTTATTCTAGCGAATAAATTTGTTCTAAGATTAATAACTTATATCTTTATTGTTCCGTGAATATGGGCATCAGAAAATTAAAAATGAAAATTGACCTAAACTTTTCCGCTATGTGTTAAATACGTTGCAAAAACTTGATATCAGTATTGTGTTTATAATACATAGTGGCCCGGTCCGGCTGCGTCCGAATTTGTAGATTACCACCGTTTTTTCGTCGACTTATGTTGCAAAATTGATCTCCAAAAAAAGCGATTTTATTTTAACGCGATATTTATATATAGCCTATGTCGATTCTAAATATTGATAAAAAATAATTGAAATCGGATGAGTAGTTTCGGAGATTACTCTCAGTAAATACACAAACTCACAAAATTCGCTCATTCATATATTAATATAGATAAAACTGTTCATCTAACACGACAACAAAAAAAAATTGAGGTTGAGTAAAAGTTTTGTTCCTACGCTCCAGAAGACGGGGACTAGTATTTCGCTTTATAATAATTCGGGGAATACCCATCAATTGACAGTCACTGGCTGTTTCATACGTTTCCCGTGAGAGGAGCGAGCAGCAACTGTGAGACTGGGATCTCAACAGCGGTGTGTCGATTTTATAGGGCACACAAGGGTACGTGAAGAACAACTGGGAGACCGTTGGGGAAGCGGGAAACGGGAGGAATGTGTGTAGGTGAGTTTGCAACAGTTTGAAGGGAGCGTGTACAAAAGTTTGTCTATCTTTGGGTATAATATAATGTGTAATACAGTCTATATAGATTTAGTTTCAATATCTAAGAAATTTGACATACTGTTTTTTAAACATTACTTCATAGTATAGCTTTAACCCGCAATTAAAAGTAGTCAATGGCGTTTCAAGTATGGGGGTACTTTGAGACTCCCTTCAAAGAAAAAAAAATGCTTTTTAATAAATTTATAAAACGTTATTGTTCCGCGGAACTCTTTGAGAAACACATTGTTAATAATGAGATAAAAGACAATGAATAGATAGATAGATATTTATTTGGTCAGTTGAGACATACATCTATTTGACACGTCAACGAAATACAAGATAAAATTATAAAGCTATCAGCCACATAAAAATTCATTAATATAAAAGGCCCGTTCTACTAAAAAATATTTAATATTTTTCTTAAAAAGTGAAAAGGTATTGTTTTTCACCATTTTAGGTAATTTTTTATAAATATAGGCTGAATAATTTTCTGGACATTACTTATAAATGTCTTTTGTTGCCAACGGTAGTTTTATTTATTTTTTACCTCGAATATTATGGCCATGCCCATTCTCCACCAAGGCATATCTTGCCATATTTTTATGAGCGAAAAGCAACAAGCAAAAGAGAAAGATACATGGAGCTGTCATAATCTTTTCTCGCGGAAAGATGCCCCTACATGATTGTCTACTATTTAAATTGAACATGGCACGCACTATAGCCTTTTGCTTGATGCAAACGCTATCAAAAGAGACACTATGACCCCAGACCACAATACCATTTCTTAGTATAGGATAGACATGACCATAATAAATCTCTTTTAAAGCATCCATACTGGATATTTCGTTGGTGATTTAATTTGAAAAATCTAGGAGTGAAGAAAAGTGGAGGGGCAATTCAAGGTCATTTATATATTGTAGTACCACAGAATTATTATTTTTTTTTTAGTTTAGAAATTACAGGCGCCATTTTGTATGATTAATGCTGAAAATAACAGCACTGCAAAATTTCTATCGTGCTTTAACTTATGTGATGTTGTTAATAAAAAGTGACAAAAAATTACCATATATAGATAATTGTAAATTCTTAGAATAGCACCATAAAACACACTTTTGTCTAGATTTAAGGTATCATCAGGTTAAAATTAATTTAAGTAAAAAAATTTCAGCCAATTGGGCGACGGGACCATTCCAACTTCAAAAATGTTGACATTTGATTATAATAAAGAAAATGATTTTTTTGATATCGCGTGAGGTGACGCGGGTAATGGCTAGTATTCAATATGATATTTGCTATACGTTGCCATGGTTACCTATACACAATATGTTCACGTCATGTAAAAATTAATCAAAGCATGCCTAGCTATTTTATTTCTGACAGATCCATAAAACAAGAGGGGTTGATTTTTTTAATTTTCGAAACTGTAAAGGTTAGAAAAAAAATGTTTAAACAAAACTTTCTTGAAAAAATAAGTAGAATAATAATCCGTCATAAAAAGTATACCTTTATTATATAAAAATACCATTATAGTGTAAGAACTAAATAAAGTTCTTACTAGAAATCAATAAAACACAAGCTTGAACTTTAAAGATTCGTAATGAGTTGTTTTCTCAAGAGTCGTTAGTGATCAATTAAATTTTTTCCAAATAATAACAGCCTTCATTTTTCCAGCGTAGCTAAGGAAAACTAATTTTGACAAATTACAAAAAAGAGAGAGAGAGTTAATGTAACAAAGCTTGCTACAATAGCATATATCTCTTCTGCGCATGCGCCGATTTTCCCCAAAAATAATAGGCTCTTCATATTTGCATACCAAACATCCTCCCAAAATTTGGTTTCAATCCGCTCATTCATTTGACCTGTATCGTGTTCACAGACAAACAGACGCACAGAGTTTTTCCAAAAATATGCTTTTTGGATTCGGAGGACCTCAAAATGGAAAGATATCGTAAAATTTTTGAAAAGTAATTTTTGACCTAAACTATTACCATTCCCCACTCGTGGGTTGGAATGGTAAAAATTCCAGCCAATTGGGAGACGGGACCATTCCAACTTCAAAAATGTTGCAGTTGATTATATAATAAAGAAAACAACATTTCTGATATCGCCTAAATAGTTTTCGGTTTTCTGACAGATCGGCTGATTTTTTTTTTTTATTTTCAAAATATTTTCCAAAACTATAAAGTCTAGAAAAAAAATTTTAACGAAACTTTCTTGAAAAAATAAATAAAATAGTAAGCCTTTATGAAAAGTATATCATTGTTAAATAAATAAAATTAACGACCAATTTTTCAGACAAATATATTAACAAAAAATAATAATTAATACACTGACGTTTATACTCAAAATTTGAAAAAATTATTTTTTCAATTTATGAATACAATTTAAAAACTTAAAGAGAATATTTTTAAATACGAATTAGAAATTCCGTATTTTAGCAGTAAAAAATAAAAGTCCAAAAGACAGACACAAAAGTATAGTTTATTAAGTAAAAAAATAAATAAATATACTATTAATACAATAAAATACACTATTAATAAATAAAAATAAATAAATAAATATACTATAATTCAATAAAATATATACTATAATAAATATATATCCTATAATACACTATTGATAGTAAACTCATTGACTTCTTAGCCTCATGGAGTCTTTTTTCGGTTTTTGTGAGGAAGACGAGTAATACGGTACCGATAATCGAACAGTCTTCGTGATCGAAAACGTTTACGGATATCATTCAGCTGCTTCTCTTCGATTGAATCGGTATCAACGACGAGTCGATAAATGGAGGCATATAAATGGTGAAGATGGTACCGATCGAGAACACAATTGAGTAAATCGTAGCCATTCTTGTGTTCCTTCAACATCTTCATTATCGTCGAGTCACTTGCATTATTCAAAAGATATTCGTACATGTTCACGACGCTGTATTTTTCATCAAGATTATACTGGATCGGAGAATCTAAATATTTGCTCATCATATCTGATCTTGAATTTGGATAGAGTCCCAAAAAATAGTCCAGACTACTACCACGGCGATCGTGTATTGCCCGTGCAATAATTAACAACGACAAATTTTCGTTCATTTTTCAATAAATAGTGATACCAATATTGCACTATTAGCCGTTCACTTTGCGATAAATGCGTGTCACAATTTTTAATGTCTTCGATTAACTTCAATCCGTGTCGTTCCCAAAAATGTAGTACTGTGCTTTTACAACAGTAAAGGCAAGCTAACAAACAGCGGTTTAAAACACTAACCGATTTATTGTTAAACACGTACTGGTTCAGCGTTTTTTCAATATTAATTTTCCCTTTTGTATCCCAATGGAAATCGTCGCCCATTTGAAGTATCGGACCGTTGAGGAAGGGATTTATTTCGTCTAAAAACAAGACGATATCTCTGCTCATCAGCTTTATGCCCGGCACAATTCCATTAATCACAGCTTTCGGTGCTGGTAGTTTATTAGCATTTCTGCATGCTAACTTAATAAATTTCCTGTATTTTGATAATGTACAACACTGGCAGTTTTTCTGTTTAACATCCAACGATTCGATAAATTCAGTTTTTAAAATTTTTGCACTGATTAGTTTCGTTATTACTACATTTCTAGCTAAAGAGACTAGAGATGACACTTTTGTTACACGTTCCATTTTATTCACGAAAACACTTTTATTATATCTGAAATACTGAAATTATCTAACAAGGCAGCTGTGAAGCGAATACTGAATTACGGAACTGAATCGTCCTTTTTATGAGGAAATATTTTTACCTGCGATGGAATTAATAATGTTTTTAACATAGGAGGTAAGAATTTATTGTTATGGTTTAGTACCTACCTAGGTACCTCTATGAAAAATCTTTACTTTGAAGAGATCTCTGGTAACTTTCTGAACCATAATAAACATTAGAATTTTCCGACATTTTCTATAACATCTTTCGAATCGTATACTTTGTTAACAAGAAATTCAGTTTTTGTCGTGAAGACTCCATAATATTATGTATTATCTTTCATGTGTTTAACTCAGTTTCCAAATGTGACAGAATATTGTTCCAAAATTGGATACTTCCCAACAAAATCAATTTGAAAAAAAAAATTGACCCTGCAGACCGTCCCTAAAACTTCCCGCTATTTTTGAGTTCAAAACGCTCAAAAATGTATATAAACTATAGCAAGAAATTTATTTTTAGCTCAAAAAAATACACATCTTACGAATATTTCGTTCACGATATCTCGGTAACAAATGAACCGATTTTGATGCGGTTTACAGCAATCGACGCAGTTTTAAAAGTAATTTATTTCAAAAAAATCGATTTGATAAGAATTTTACGAGTAATTAAAAAAAACACTAACGAATTTTTCATTCACGATATCTCGTGAACAAATGAACCGATTTTGATGCGGTTTGCAGAAATCGACGCAGTTTTTTTAAGAAGAGCTGATTAGATTTTGGAATTAATCGGTGTTGTAATTTAGAAAATATTTCAAAAAAAACAAATTTCTAAAAAATTTTGAAACTTAATATTTTTGTGCTTTCTCAAAATGTATTGGGTCGAATGATTCCAAATTTTCAGGAAATCCAAGTTCAGCAAAGTTTTTTATCTTTTCGTTTCGAGGCCCCCCGAATTCAAAAAACATATTTTTGGAAACACTCTGTGCATCTGTTTGTCTGTGAGCACGATCCAGGTCAAACGGATGAGCGGATTGAAACCTTTTAGCCAGTGGTCGGCTACCAGTATGTAATTGACCTGACCTGAATTTTTACACAGTGAGTCTCCTATACCTACCATACATGGGGTGGGGACTTACTAAGCCCAGCGTGGCCGCCGGCCCGTGCTCAGGTGCGAAATTTGACTAATTTCAAAAGTATTTGATAACGTCTGCCATTTGGAAATTTAATAATATATTATTATTATTGTTGAAAAATAACAATGGCAGACCATTATCGCGCGTCAAACGTCGTGGTAATATGAAATTTTGAAAGGTATACTTTTCATCATGGCTTATTATTTATTATTTCAAGCAAGTTTCGTTAAAAATTTTTTTTCTAAACTTTATAGTTCCGGAAATATTTAGAAAATTAAAAAAAAAATCAGCTGCTCTTTTGTTTTGTAGATCTGTCAGAAATAAACTAGTTAAGCATGCTTTGATTAATTTTTACATGACGTGGAACCTATTATGTAGGTGAACAAGGCGACGAATAGCAAATATCATTTGAATTGAATACTAGCCATTACCCGCGTCACCTCACGCGATATCATACATTTTATTTTTAACCGACTTCAAAAAAAGAAGGAGGTTCTATGTTCGACTGTATATATATATTTTTTAATGTATGTTCACCGATTTCTCCGTCAATTATTGACCGATTTTCAAATTTTTTTTTTCGAAAGAGTGCACTTCCGAGGTGGTCCCATCGAAACCAAGTCAGGATCTGATGGTGGAATCCGGAGAAATCGAGGGAAACTCTTAAATTTCAAAGGCACGCATACTTGGCCTACCCATTGCAATACTTTATCTAACACTAAAAAGAGAAAAATAAAATATTTTGAACAAAAAAATTGAACCGACTTCAAAATATGCACTACAAAGTAAAAACTAATTATTGTTATTTTTGGAGTCGGTGTCAGCCAAAATGAAATCTATTCCGAGAGCTAGAGACATGTAAGATTTAAATTGATACTTTCGAATTCCGATGTGACACTGACTCCAAAAATAACAATAATTATTATTTTTTACTTTTCAGTGCATATTTTGAAGTCGGTTCAATTTTTTTGTTAAAAATATTTTTCATTATTACAGATACTGTATCAAATGTCTTTATTTTTGAAGTTGGAATGGTCCCGTCGCCCAATTGGCTTGAATTTTTTTAGAAGAATATCAAGAAACCTAAAAGTTTTCGTTAGTAAAGCTATGGCGGTTTAGCAGACCTCACGTCGGTACTTATGTAACTAAAACAGCACGTCGGTAATTAAGGTTAAGAACTATAGCTTCAAAAATGTTTAACACGCCTAGTCGATATCTAAACCGTATTATGTGTAACTAACATATAAATTAAATTCTGTACTATATGAATGTAGTCAGAATAAATGGCAAACAACGTTCTGAGAAAACCAGAATTATAAACCTGAGGATGACAGCTAAATCAAATAGTCTTTGCGCGTTGATAAATAATTAGTGTATTTAGAGTTGTTGTAACTCGGTGGGCAAACATAGGCCGGGAAGTGGCAGTCGTTGATGATTTCAGATCAAAGAAATGCATATCATCGAACGACGTACGTTCATTGGTTAAAATTGTTCGTTTACTTTAGGAAACCGGGGTGCAAGGCAAATGTATAACAAGGTTAAACTATATTTAATTTACTATTTACTAAATTCGTTAGGTCCTAGAGAACATAATGGGGTATTTTGCACCGTGTAAAAAAAACCTCCAAGCGTTCGGAAGTTTAAATCGTATTTGGTATTCAAGAATGATTTTTGAAAAAACGAAGTTACGCATTTTTAACTCGAATGTAAAATCACAGAAGAGCATACTACGATCGAGGAGAGAAGCTGACCATAAAAGAAGGGAGTACCGCACTTGTCGACACTAGTGATGTCGATTATCGTTACTTTTAAGTATTCGTTACTACTCGGTACTTTGGTATTAATTAATCATTTCAACTACTCGTTACTTTGATTACTTAGGTTACATACTAGTGATGTCGATTATCGTTACTTTTATGTATTCATTACTAGTATAGGTACTTGGGTATTAAGTAATCATTTTAACTACTGGTTACTTTGATTACTTAAGTTACATACATAAAATGTAGTACGTAGTGTCTGAATCAACAAATAATTAATTATTGCGTATAAAAACGTACTGAATAAAATAAAATCGACACAAGACGATTACTGACCGCGAAATATCAACAATACAATAATGCACAATTAATTTTGCTAAGGGCTATTGATATCGGCGGCATATTTATATTGTACGTATCAGCGGCTCCTTTGTAGTGCTCCGAATCTTAATGTTCGCAGGAACTCAATGGATATCCTTATACTCGCATAATAAAATAATCAATAGTAATCAAAATAATCAATAGTAATCAATAATCAATAGTAATCATTCAAGTAAAAGTAACGATTTACTTTTCAAATCGGTAATCGTTACTTCGGGTATTCTAGAGTAACGAGTAGTTTCGTATCGTATCGTTACTTTGTGCGACATCTCTAGTCAACACAGCCTAGAAGCAGCCTAAAAGGACACTTCGCCCGCTACCACATCGCCTTTGATAATGTCTGTCGCAGTTCTAGTCGAAACGTCAGGTGAAAATACCAATGGACCACGGCATACAAGCCCGGAAACCAACAGTTGATTTGGATTGCTAACATTATTTTTCTCTTCTGTTTTAGGAATTGGCAGCAAAAATCTAGTTTCTTTGAGATTCATTCTGAATTTAACTACGATGAATTAAATACATAAAATATTATTACTTTATTGCAAAACTATCTATACTTATCGTCTTTGGTTCTGTAATAGCTCTTATGTGCATAGTTGGCAGATTTTACGGTTTTTAGATGAAAAGATTCAGGAAACGGAGCTCTATACACTAGTAATACCTCCAAATTAATTTTACAGTAACCAACAAGGGGAAATAACTCTTATATGAAAAGTTGTATCAAATAATTCCTCCAATGTGCCAATAAATCCGAAATTAACGTTAAATATTTTTTAAGAAAATACTTCGTCTTAATTAAAAGTATGAATTAGTAATATACCTCTGAAATTGTTAGTTATTACCATCCATTGCTGAAAAAAACACTTTTTGGCCTTTCCTGCAAATTTTACTTTTTGCACATAAGAGCTGTATTACAGAACCAACGACGTTATATTACAAAAATATATTTTGTTGCGTTTTCACTTTACTAAATCGTCGATCTAAAACAACTAGCCGAGAATAATGGAGAGTTTTCAGATATTTTCCAGTTGAAGACGTACAACATTTTCTTCATAATTGACAGGGAAAAAAATCACTATATAAAAACGTCAGCCATAATACAAGCGAAACTTTTAAATGGTCGCTGTCATAAATATTATAATTCCGTCTGTGAATTCGTCCTCATTTAAATGTAATATATAAATCGTCATCTCAAGCTAAAGCTATAAAAAAAACTCGCAATATTTTCACAGTCTAAACGTTTCGCTTGTAACAACTTGCAAGTCGTTGTTGGTTGAGATTGTGATTATTTATACAAATTTTATTGATTTTCTCTTCAGTGTTGTGTGTCTCTGTGCTTGTATATTAATGATTCAGGCGCTGAAATAAATAGTGGTAATGCGTATCTCTCTTCAACACCGCGTTTCAGGATTGATGTGTACCGATATTCCTGTATAAATTTCTCACACTTCTTAAGGCCGCTACACACGCGGCTGAATTTGCCGCGAGATTTGACTACCAGTTCTCTAGCGCCGATTTTCTTGATTGCTTTTATGTGCTCGCTTCACACGAGACGTCTTTTCACGCATGTTTTGTGAATAGATCTGGTGCGCGCGCAGTGACAGTTCAAAAAATAAACACAAAACAAACCGTGTCTGATGTTGTCTGACTGTGAGCACACTGACGCCGTGTTGGTTTGTGGGCGTTTGTTTATGTCGCCTCATGTGACAAGATACTGTTTCCTGATTGGTTCTTGCTCAGAGCAGGCAGAGACCTTGTTCTAATTTTAAAATCTATCTTGTGAGCTAGCAGGCAAGCTTACGGTGCCGGCATTTCCAGTCTTGTAGCCAGCCTGCCGGCCAACAGAAGTCCGAGCAGTGTTTCCAGCCTTGTGTGCAGCGGCCTTTATACGATGGTGTATAGGGAACGATCAATAGTGATTCTATTTTACAGAACGGATTGATGTACGGAATTATGCAGGGTGCCTATTTTATCGCATAAACCAGGGATTTACCAAAGACTAGTTATTATACCACGTTTTTTTTAAACCAACTTTCCGATGAGTTATGAACTTGAAACTTTAAACATACTGAGAGCTGGCAACGCAACAATAACTCGTTTTTTTTTGTCTGATAAACTCAAAAACTGCCAAACGGATTTTCAAACGGTTTTCACTAATTGAAAGAGAGATAACCGAGGAAGGTTTCTGTATATAATTTGTAAATATTTTGTACAAAATGGCAGAACTATGGCGGTGTTTTGTTCTCTAAAAGAGAATTTTTTTAAATCAGTGGAATGGCAGATACTTTAAAAAAGGAATACTGAAGTGAAAAAAAATCAATGATATAAGTAAATCTAATGTTGAAATTAGGGATGTGACATTGAATGAAAAAAATCGATTTTAAAAAAATCGATTTTAAAAGAAATAATCGATTTTTGTGGAAAAATCGATTTTTTGTATATAATAAAACTAAAACAAATAATATTAACAATTTATTAGAATGAAAATCATTTAAAATGGTAAGTATACTAATGATAACCAAAATGACAACCTTATTGTTATTAATGCAGATTAGAATTGTTGAAACAATTTCTAGTACAAATTGACATTTTATTACAAATTGTAATTTACAATAAAAATAAAACCAAACAATAAGAATCAAAAGTAAAACGACAAGTTTTTGGTATGAAAACTAAAATACAAAACAAATCATGCATTAAACTTTGAATTTAAAGAATCAAAAAACTAAAAAGAATCGTCTGTAGCCCAAATGGCACCATTTACAAAAATCGATTAAAATATGTAATTTTTATAATCGATTAATTAAAAATCGATTATTGTCATAAATAAAATCGATTATAAGAAAAAAAATAATTGATTATTTTTTCACATCCCTAGTTGAAATTTTGAAGTGTTGACAAATTATAGATATTGTTAGTACAGCCCTGTCGTTTGAAAACACCCACATATGCATGTTGGGTTAGTGAAACGCAGTACTGTTGGTTAACCAGTGCCTCACCACCAAATGACTTGATCCTTGTCTTCGTAAATGGAGTACGCTACCATACAGAAAAAAACTACGACACATTCACTGCTTTATACAAAATTTATAGACACCAGTGACGTGCAGTTTAAAATTCCCGAAGATGCTATTCGTTGAAGAAATTAATTTTTTTAAGAAAGTCCTTTGAATTAAATTAATCCCTATTATTTCATTGATTCATATGTATTGTGTTCACAATACTACCCTAGACCAGGGGTCGGCAACCCGCGGCTCGCGAACCACATGCAGCTCTTTTGATGTAAAGTTGCGGCTCTTCAGTTCCATACGCAAAAAATAATTATTTTATTATATAAACCCTTAAAAATCGTCCAATAGATCCAATGTGTATCTCTCAGTCATTTCACTCGCGTCTCACCCGCACCGCCCCCGTCGCGACGTGTCGTCCTCAGATACCTTATACCTATATAAGCAAATACTATAATACTGAAACGAAAATGTTTAGTGGCTCTTTAAAAACCGGAAAATTTTGTAAATTGTAACTTTTGGCTCTTCCGTCTCAAAAGGTTGCCGACCCCTGTCCTAAACCGATATTATTTCTTTGAATTTTCACTTAATGAACCGCAGAGGATCGAAAATAATTTTTTAGTAAAAGATATACTTTGAAATATCTACCCATCGGAATCAGCTTTACAGTTTAGAAGCTAGACACCTGTGACGTACAGACGGACAGGCAGATAGCAAAGTCAATAGTGATCTATACTGATATAAGAGGTAAAGTTTGGATGTTGGAGGTAATCTCCGAAACTATACCTATATCCGATTTCTATTTTTTTCGCTAATATTAAGAATAGACCTTCAGGATGGACATAGGCTGTATATTATCTCGTTAAACTAAAAGAGCTTTTCGTGAAGATCAAATTTTGCAACGTAAGTCGAAGAAAAAAAAATTATGTTTGTGTCAGCTCCGACGCACGACTGGAGTTTAGTCTTTAGATACGCTGTGTAATTGTATTTCATCTCATTCTTTCGAACGTTGAATCCTACAGATATATATGTTTGTCTCTTTTGAAGCGGTCGAACGTAACGCCACACTTGAAGCGGTGGAGCGTAACACCTTACCAATTGATTTTACTACTTGTGACAATGCCGGCCATGTTCATAATTATTTAGTAGTATTATGTACCTATTTTATAATTTATTGATAATTATGCAATGACCGCCCGGTATTGTCACAAAGCCTATCAAAAAATGTAAAAAAAGATTTTATTCAGTGTTAAACTACGAAATAATTAACATTATAAATTAAAAGTAATTTAAAACTGGCAAGATAATCTAATATAATGAAATACTATTTAAAATCATAATAAAATTTCAAATCATTACAAATTCATTAAATCAAAATTAAAATTAAAACTACGCACTGAATTGATCCTTTTAAAACATTAAAACTATAATTACGTAAACTAAATTATTCAAGCAATTAAATTATTTTGGAAATTTTATAAAACTACCTACTTTCATTTTAAAACTCGAAAAACCTAATTTGCAATAATTGAAGTTGTAATATACACGCTTCCAAGAAAACTAAAAAACTTCAAAAAACGTTGCATATTTATAAAGTTTCCGTACCAGGCCTTATAACTCAAACTCGTTTCTTAAGGAGTAAACGGTGGCAATCTACAAATTAGGGCGAAGCCGGACCGGACCGCTAGTTGTGTTATAAAGGCGTGATGTGTGACTAACAAAATCACTTCAAAACTGTTATTATAACGCGGCATTGCATTAACCAAATGTAAATCAAGCGCTTTTCTACATTTCACCTGTTTCTCTCTCTCTCTCTGTGTGTGTTTCCGGTTTGATATATATTCGTAGGCATGACGTCAACATGTACTTCCGTTATAAGACAATCGTTTCCTTATCCGGCATGTTATGCGTCTGTTCAGTGCGGGTATGTTTCGCGTCTCGTAGATCCGTGTTACGGCTACATATAATTTATTACACATTCGCATGTAACGTTTGCTTGTTGTGAGTAAACACTACGGCGGAACTACGGAGCTACGGCGATATATTCGATAGACGCAACAAGACAATGCGTTTTTTAAAGTGAAACTTTTATTCTATCGCCCCGAATTTTTCTGGCCGTCTGTTGCATGTCGCATTACAGGCGGCCGCGGAGTAGGGGTAAAGTGAAAGGCGTTCGGAGTAGGCGCTCGGTAGAGCAGCCAAGGCCAATATGGCGGCGCCCATAGTTAGTCAGCTGACCGTGTAGTATGTATAACACATAGTCAGTCTGTCATGCGGGCAAGTGCTGTACAGTGTTTACATATTTTTATTCGTGTATTCATGTGAATATTGTTGTTTATAATTAATCGTGATGGATAAGTGTCTAAAATCCAACGCCTACAATCCAATAAAAGTTTCACTTGCGTCGTGGTTTCTTAAAACCACACAACTGTTTTTTTAATGTGAAACTGGCGCGTTTGGCAGCAAAACCATGCCGTGATCAAACGGCATCACGCTCTCTTATGCACTCTCTACGCCACCGCCCTCGACAACTTTGTACGCGCGCGCGTATACTGTACACTCGTTTCTTCTCTGGGTGAGCTGTACCAACTCGCACAGAGACGCTGTGTACTGCGTGTGCGACTATAGTATGCTTGACACGTTCACCGCTTGTATATGCACACTTTGTATTAGTTACAGAGTGAACTTTAATTACAGGGCTATATTTAGTCACTAGAATTTCGTTATAGTTGGATGAAATTTAGTTACTAGAATTTCGCTTAAATGTATGTTTCACATCTGACAGGTGTCCCATGACAGCTTCCAATTTTTTTCTTCACACAAGTTCGCGCCGTTTCACTATAAAGTATACTTTCTATCCAAAAAAAGGGTCACTAAACATTTACAATTCTTTTTCTTCTTTTTGTCCGCCTTATATTACGCTTTTTAGTGACTTTTTAAAGAAGGTTTAATTTTTTTTTATTTTTCTACTGGCTTAGCAGTATGTAGTTTAAGTAAAATTTATGTGAGACCACTTTGAAGATATTTCCTATTAAATAGACCAAAATTCATCGAAATCGATTCACAAATGCTGGAGATATAAGGTGACATAAAAAATCTCCTTTTTTGAAGTCAGTTAAAAACTATTTTGAAGCGATTTTTATATAAATTTTATTTACATTCTGAACAAAATGGCGCCGAAATTTTTCAAATCGGTTTACCCTTCGAAAAGTTATGGCTGCGAACATACATAAAAAATCCAGCCAATTGGGCGACGGGACCATTCCAACTTTAAAAATGTTTACATTTGATTATAATAAAGAAAATACAATATCTTATATCGCGTGAGGTGACGCGGGTAATGGCTAGTATTCAATATGATATTTGCTATTTGTTGCCATGGTTACCTACATATATGCTCCAAGTCATGCAAAAATTAATCAAAGCATGCTTAACTATAGTTTATTTCTGACAGATCTATAAAACAAAAGAAGAGTTGATTTTTTTTTATTTTCAAAATCTTTCCTAAATTCTAAAATTTAGAAAAAAAAATTTGAACGAAACTTTTTTGAAAAAATAAATAGAATAATAAGTCGTTATTAAAAGTATACCATTATTATATAAAAAGCATCGTTATGGTATAGGTATATCTCTTCTGCGCATGCGCCGATTTCCTCCAAAAACAATAGGGATCTTCATATTTGCATACCAAACATCCACCCAAAATTTGGTTTCAATCCGTTCATCTTTTTGACCTGTATCGTGCTCACAAACAGACGCACAGAGTTTTTCTAAAAATATGTTTTTGGATTCGGGGGACCTCAAAACGAAAAAATATTGTAAAATTTTGAAAAGTGATTTTTGACCTAAACTAGTACCATTCTCCACTTGTGGATTGGAATGCTAATATATACGCATCGAATATAGAACCCTTCATTTTGAAGTCGATTGAAGAAAGGCACTGAATACTAAATTATAACGTATGATACGATGACAGTTTTGTAACGATAACACTTGTTTAAATATTTATTAATTAGAGGTCATCAACCGCTATTTCAATAATCAACGTGATAGATTTTGTATCTGTACAGCTTTACACAGCTTTTGGTGACGTCGACTGCAGAAAGCTTTGAATATACACGCAAATACAGTAAACTTGACTGTAATTTATTTAAATGTAGTTCATTCCTAGATTGTCTGTGGATAGAAGGATTGTATCGTCGAATGGAACTAAAGACAGTTTGGTTGCCAAGGACGTCACGTGATGGATTGGTTTCTAGGCTGCATGACTCGCAATTTTGTTTTGTACTCGTATGCATTCGTTAAAGTACGTGTTTAGTCGTCTGAACACGCGTTTGTGAGAACAGGTTGTTTTCGAACAACTTTTACTTCAAGCATTTTTTATGTGATTAAACATCTAATGGCGCGTTTGGTTGGAAGTAAAACCGTGCAATTGACGCGACCCTTTTATTGGAGGACGTTAATCTGATCGGCAAAGCTGCACTAGTGTGGACGTTAGCTCTTTTTTTTGTGAATGACTCACTCTGAGCGCCATTGCTCTGTGCTGAGCTATTCGGTACTGTTGCATTCACACATTTACAGAGCGCACACAGTGCAGGCCACAGAGGCACTAGTGAATTTTGCACGTACAGTGTTATCTTTGCTGAGTCATTTAATGTTGAATGACACACTGTAAGTGTAATAGTACTAAGCTTACAGTGACTTAAACCATTCACAGTGACGTCGTTAACAAAGATATAATATTGTAATAATAAACATTATTATTGTTCAGCTTTTATTATACTTTACAGTTTAATAATATAAGATCAAAATCATATGAAAATGAGCTCAGAGCTGAGTGTGTGTATTGTGCAATGCTACGTAACTCTTGAGCATGTATGATGACAGTTCACATATCTGCAGTCTGCACTCTTGTGTAGGGCGTACTGTCTAGTGTCGCTCCTTTGAACGACTCGTTCTGAGTGACTCTTTGTAGTGAGCGGAGCGCACGGAGCCAGCTCCCAATAAAGAGTCATGTGGACACATTACTAGTGGACGTGACTGACGGCTTCGTTATTAGGCCGAATGCGTTGCCGATCGTAATCCGCGCGCTGTGACAATGTCGGTCTACATCAAAGAAAGCCGAACAGACTTGCCTAGTGAAGAAGTGTTTCGGTTCAACCGAAGTCGGCATTAATTGGTGTTTGTAGTAGGTAACCAAAATAACAGCTTCCTCACTACTCATCTTGTCGAAACCGAATACCGAACGCGATTGAAACAAAATGTATGTGGTCGTATGCCGATTTCGAAGTGGCTATTCGGCTTTTTCACTCGGTATTGCCGATCGGCATAGTCAAGACACAGGGTTTGTTCTTGTTTCGTCAATTCGTGATTCGTCACCTGTACCTTTTTGACCTTTTTGCAGGTAATATTTTATTCCGCATTCGTCAACTGGGACTACTAGGGTCATAAAAGTCCGTAACCTAAGTAGAGCACCACCACTGGCTTTCCTCTTTTTGATTCAATAACTTGCATTTCCATGTTTACCGTAATGTTGCTTGGTACAAACTAAACTTTAAATATAGTAAAACCTCTGTTAGCGATCGAATCTCTAATCTAATCTGATTAACTTTCTAAAAGTTTTACATTTAGGCACCCAAAATATACCTACCCCATAGATATATTATATGACCTACCCTTTAAAATTCATTTTAAATATTTCAGGTGACGAAACAAGAACACTTTAAGCAGGTATATTTTGTAGTTGACGAAACAAGAATAAAATGGGTCATAAAAGGTAAAATTTCCCTAGCTGACGAAACACGAATTGACGAAACAAGAAACTACCGGACACAGCTTTGCGTTTGTGGGTTTAGTTGAAGGCGGCATCTAGATAACAGGGCAAAAAGATACTAGTATTTCGTTAGATGACAGCCCGTAACAAATTTTGTGAGGAAGCTAAAAAATTTTTAGCTAGGTATTTGTCAACGAATTCTATGGACAATTTTAAAATGTACGTGTATTTTTGGGAACGAAGTTCCTTATGGGACGTTATGGATATGAATGGAGAGAGCTAGGAAAAAAAACATAAGAAAAAAGCGTAAAGAAAGGCCGTAAAGAAAATCTGTAACGAAAATCTAAACTAATTACCTATTGTATTCCGTATAGACATAGAGAGTTGAAATTTGGCACACTTATAATATAGAGCATGAGACAGATCCTAACGGAGTCGGATTTTTGAATTTTGGTCCCAGAGGGGAGCAAATTGAAAACAAAAAAAGGCTTTTCGCTTATAATTCGCTCATTTTAAATCAGATCGGTTCGAAATCTGTCTTAAACGAAACAGGAGAACATTTTACATAGATTTCGTATAACAGAATTCGCGCAAATAGTTTTTTTTATACATAAAAAAGCAGAAATAGACACTATAATATAAATTCGATTTTGCCTAATACATCACGCACGTGGATCGGCTATCCTTTTCTTTTACACAGTGTGTTTTGGACATTTAAAGATTGCGTATGTTCTGTCTTAAAATAAAAATATTGCATTTGTTCAAAACCGGATGCTGTTTCAAATATTTGTTAGTATTTTGACATTAATATTTTGTGAAATGCCTCGCCTTCTAAATTCACGATTTGTTATTAAACCTATATATAGCAATGTCAATGGTTCAGTGGTAGAATACTCATCTGCCATGCGGGTGGCCTGGGTTTGATCCCCGGCTGATGCGCAACATATGTTATTTTTATTTGTTTTAGAGTTGCAAATCACACGATTAATTTTTGTTTAATAATCATATTTTAGTATAAATAAAATTTTCGAATAATTTATATACAAATTAGTAAAAAAATTGTATGATACATAATAATTAGCGAAAATAACTTCGTTCCAACCAGGTGTCTCACGACACCTCTAGTCTTTTTGTTTTGTTCTTTTTTTTAGCTACTATGTTAGGGCAGTAGAAGGTAGGGGGGCTACTATTTTCGGACAAGCTCCCAAAAAGCTGTTGAAAGACGTAGTTTCTGGAGCCTATTTTGAGCCCCCTTTCTGTCTAGGCTCTAGGCACGTGCCCCTGTTATCCCTGCCTTTTTTAACGACCCCGTCTATCATAGAAAAACAGTAATCTCGACATGTAACAAAAATACGATAATAATATTATCACACACATTTTTACGCGTAGAAAATGTCCGTTTAAATTAACAGAAATGATGCGAACAATAAACCCGTTAACGCTGTTGTCATAATAGAGAAGTTAATTTACCGACTGGAGATTGTGCTGTGAGAAAGGGAATTGCTGAAAAAATAAACAACTCCGCTGTATCGTTTGTCCAATGCGGTTGTTTTTCCAACAACATTAATGCTGCGTTGCGGAAAGTATTCGATGTGTGCGTGACGGCAGCACCGCCTACCGTCCGCAATTTTTCATGCTCTTATAAAATTGTGTAAAATGAGCATTTTTCAAATAACTGTAATAATAATTAAACGAAACCTTTAATTATCGAAGTGTTTATACCCAGTTAAGGAGACCATTTCAACTTTAAAAATGTTGATATTTGATTATAATAAAGAAAATAGAATTTCTGATACCGTGTGAGGTGACGCGGGTAATGGCTAGTATTCAATATGATATATGCTATTCGCTGCCATGGTTACCTACATAATACGTTCCACGTCACGTAAACATTAATCAAAGCATGCTGAACTAGTTGATTTCTGACAGATCTATAAAACAAGAGCGGCTGATTTTTTTTTATTTTCAGAATATTTCTGAAACTATAAAGCTTAAAAAAAATTTTTAAGATCTGTCGCTGTCCGTCAAGTGCAACTACGGCCACAGTATAAGTGTATTCGTTCGATCCCGAATGAGAGTACATATATGCATTATGTCGAGCGTCTGGCATGTTCGTTTAGGTTTTAGAACTGCGGAACAAGATCGGCCCCCTGCAGTTCCACACTACAGTGTAAAACTTTTATCTACGCGTAGTAATTCAGTCCAACGTAGCTTCAGCGTATTATACTTATAAAAGCTTGATTCAACCCGTTTCTAACCGCTAACATATAGAGTTTATTTTAATTTTTATGCACAGATAAAAATGAATTTACATAGAATAATTTATATTACTGTTTTACATTAGAATTAATTACTGTTTTTAATGTATTTTTTCTTTTTTTACAGGTAAGTTAACAAGATTGCATATTGTTGATTTTTAACGGTAAGATATCACTTTTTAATGACTTTAATGACTTGGTTAAGTAATTGTCCTAATTTGTAATGTTAAAGTGTCACTTAAACTTTATTTTGCGTATTAAATAAGGTTTTAAAAAAATAAGTCGTAAAAAAGTAAATTAAGTAAGGTTTTTAAATTAAAAAAAATGAAATATGTCTTTATAACATTATACAGGGAATAGAGACATTCCAGAGTAGAAAAAATAAGGGAAAACTTCAACCTTCCTTTCGTGATTTTAAACAATATAGGTACCAAAATTCCCACCGATAGACGTGCCGCTAAAAATGCGGGATGTAAGTCACTATAAACGATTATTTATTTGCGAAAATCTCGTTAACGGTGACTTTTATGAAAAAATACTGGTCATCAAATTTCTAGCTCAGAAAATTGCCTACAAAAAACATGGTATTACTTTTTTTGCGAGACTAACGGTTTTCGATAAAATTTGATTTAAAAAAATGTAACGCTTATGTTTCTTGTCAGTTCGATTCGTTTGATGCGGTTATACGAATACAATGCATCATACGACATACCTACATCATGTAGAGGTGTGAACTGGAACGGTTCACTAAGCGATTGAATGAATGCGAGGTTAGAGAATGAGTATCATGCTGCATGCGTCGTACGTCGTACGTAATTGGTAATTTTAGTCCTACCGAAAATAGTAATACATACTATGTTTTTATAGGCAATTTTCAACACTACAAATTTAATAACTACTATTTTTTGTATAAAAGTCACCGTTAACAAGATTTTCTCCGAAAAGCTTTTTTTTGTGACCTTTGACCCGCGTAACATTTTTAGCGGCACATGTATCGGCGGGGACTTTTGGTATATTGTTTAGAATCACGAAAGGAAGGTTCATGCAAAAATCCACTTTTCTCCTAATTTTTCCGAACTTTGACATTTTTTTTCTTTATTCCCTGAACTAATAAAGCCAATAAAGCACCTTTTATAGAAACCCCTATTTATCGAAAGCTTTTGTTTTATAGTTAGTAGCTTTGCTCTGAATGGGTTAAAAACCATCTTGTTATTTGTTTCCACGTTTTCAAATAACCAGCTCATTTATCCCACTCCTCGTAACTGCGCCATCCCGCAGGATTTGAGTTGCTGTGTCTTAAAGATAAATAAACAAAAAACTTCCGAAACAAGCGAATGTCGTGTTCTCGACTTAAACAAAGACGTATAAAAATAGATTGCATTGTCTGGGCTATAAAGATAATGTATTAATTTCGAAAGTAGATATTTTTAGATATGATATTAATATTTTGTTACTGATCTGTTCAGTTTCAATATATTCTGAGATAAATCTCATTTTCATTGGTTATTTAAAATTGAAAGTTACAAAGTTTTTGTAAAATAATAATTGTACTTCACATGCGATGTTCACGACACTTTGAGATTACACATTCCGACTTAACACTGTGTAATTTAACATCGTTAATTATATTTACGCTTTGATCATGACTGTAGTTTTTTTAGTTTTTGACAATTACCACGCATTTATTCAATAGGTGCATTTCGCCATTCTAAATATCCAATATTGATAGAAAATGCTTATATATGTTACGGTCAATGTCCGGAATACGGGCAGTGTCGACATTGACCGGTCAATGTCGGCAATGCCCGACCCAAATCGGGCAATGTCCGAAATCGGACAAGATTCAAAAAATAGATTTTTTATAAACATGACACGCTGACATTTGATTGTATCTTTATCATGATAAGTTATCAACAACGTTTTATGGAATTTTTATCACTGATACCAACCATTGAAGATTATATTTTTCAGCTTTCTATTACAATTATTGATGATTGAAAACACGTATAATTTATTTATTATTTATAATTTATATGATATGAGCAATAAACAATATATCTCAATGCATTAAATTTCAGAACTCACATTTATTCCAGCAATAAAAATAAAATCAAAACTACGGATAATTTATTTTCACACATTTTATTTATTTTAATAAATGAAAATATGTTTATTGCTCTCTTAAGCTGATCTACTCATAATCTTCTTATTACTCAAATACAAAAACCTTTCATTTATTACAAAATTCGGCTTTATAAGACGTTGATAAGTTCTAGCACTGTCATTCTTTTTAGAATTCTCGTAATAGTCGGTCGATTTTCAGTGAGTTTCAATTGTGTTTCATTCAAGTGCTTACAAAATATTTTGTTCAAAGAGTTATTCAAGACACTCTTTGAAAGCAGAAAAATATATTCTTCAATAGTTGATATCAGTGATAAAAATTCCATAAATCGTTAATGATAACTTCTCATGATAATGATACAATCAAATGTTAGCGTTTCATGTTTATAAAAAATCTATTTTTTGAACCTTGTCCGATTTCGGACATTGCCCGGTGTGGCTCGGGCATTGTCGACATTATCCGGTCAATGTCGACATTGCCCGTATTCCGGACATTGACCGTAACATATATATTAACAACGAGATAACAAAGTGACCATGTCTTAAGGTCATTGCCCACTACAGTATTGGTAATAATAGGCATGGTGGAAGTATAAAAGAATCAAAGAATAAATGGTTTTAGAGAAAAATATATGTTGAAAGGATTCTAAAAAATGACCCAGTGTTAATTTAAACATAGAGAACAATAAGATTGTAAGTATAAAATATTGCAATCGGCCATGTTGACTGAAACACTGAATGACGTCACGCCTTTGTAAATCAAATAGAATATAAACACTTGAAGTAAATAATCATCGTGTCGCTTGAATTTTTGTTGCAATCATTCACTCGCATCATATAATTAGTTGATTTGTTGCTTACTGGTTTTTTTGAGATATTTTATAACACTTATGTCATAGGTTATTTTTGAGGTTAGTTAACTTGCAACTAAAGAAAGCCAGACTATTTTTACTACAGAGTAGAGCTGTAATAAACCGTATGTATTCGTTATTAAGTAACGGGTACATCGTCTGACTCGAAGTAACGAATCGTTACTTACAAATTCATTTCGTTACTCGCATTTGTCGTATCCATGTCAGTTCGACTCATTTGATGCGGTTATACGTTATACGAACGAAGTCATACCGTATCACGTATGCGACGCGCCTCGATGCGATGGTACATGCTTGATGCTGTGTTAGTACACGATTGTATGTCGTATGAAAATTAACGAGTAACGTAACGATACGAAAATAACGGGTACTGGTTCTTTAAGTAGCGAATACATACGGGTACACAATTTCTCGTTACTTTTACAGATCTACTACAGAGTAGCCTACTTTTAAGAAAATACTTAATATAAATCATATCGCTAAGTAAATTTACATACCTTTCTACGAAGTACCTCTGAACGAGAACTCTTGTGACGTCAAGCGTTTTCGCGATTAGGTACTTCAAAATAGAAAGATAAAAATGCAATAATTTGCGTTAAAAATTAATTTATTGCTGAAATAATGTTTTTTTTTTCGGAAATAGGCGTGTACCTACATTGTAGAACTGGATTTAAAAACCTGTCATCACGTCAATTGCAGCGGTCTTAAGAACGTAGTCTGGTGTTCGGGTTTTGAAAAAACGAATTTATTTTTTTTACATTTTTAGTAAGTATAATATATTGAGAAAATACTGTAAAAATTTTAGACCGAAATATTGAATAATTACAAAGCTATAGCATATAGTCGAGAGCAGCAACGGTTTACGGTAAGACTCTTACCTGCTCTTACCTCTCAATTGTTATCACGTTACCCTTATACTCTCGCAGAGTAGAGCAAACAAATTAACAGAAAACGATGCCTTTGAAGAAACGGAAGGTTTAATAGACACCAAGCATAGCTGATTGGTGTAAATATTCATTTAATTTTTTTGTAAGAAATCTGAAATTAAAACTAAACGCGTTTTTCTCAAAACTACGTTTTTCTAAGCGGCGCGGGTGATTGAAACAATTGTATACAACCGAATGCTTTCAGTTTTGCACAGGGTATTCTACACAACAATAGCTCCGTCCGGTACTAGAATTACTTAATTATAAAAATTATTTCTATTTTTTAACCGATTTTCAACAAAAAAATCACGATTTTCTCGTTGTTTTTTTTCTAAAACCCGCCATTTTTGTTATTTTTCAATAAAAATGTTTATTTCTAGTACGGGATGGAGCCACAAGCCTACGAAACAATAACCAGTTTAATTTTTATAATTCAGTTGACTCCAAGTGACGTTATCACCCGCGCTACCCACCTACCTCCATTTAAAGGTGTCTACTTTAGGTTAAAAAAACAATTATAAAATGGCGTAAAATTAAGCAAAAAAAATTTTTTTTTCTTAGTTTACGATATCAGTAAAAACATGTAACAAAATTGAAAACATCGTACATTATTTTGATATTAAAAAAAAATTCTCAAATAACGGTTGAAAGCGAGCCTGAACATAGGACTACGTCCTTAAGTCACACAGTTATATGTGACTGCGTATTCGACGCTTAGGAAATCCGACGGTCTCCTCTGGGACTATAACGTCGTGTTATTTATTTTAATCCATTTTATGTAAGATGTACGGATTTGGCAAACCATGGTAAAACGCCCCAAAACAGTGTACCGTCGTGTTTAACTCATTCATATCTGTCTGGTTGTTTGTTTCTCTTTAAACCGACAACAAAAACCGTCCGCCACTCCATTATAATGCTTCAGGCCACGCAGCACTTTGAACTAATACTTATTGTGGTTTCTCTAAACGCCCGTTAATCTATCCGTTTCAACACGTTTCTTACACCGTTTCGTCACATTTTGTGTGCAAATAGTGACAGTTCCCGTATGACCATATTCACCGAACGTAAATAGTTGTTTATTCGGTTCATTTGTTCTTCAGGTAGCTATTCCGCCGAATAAATAGCGATAATTCATTCAACTCACCAAATATAATTATGTTTACTGCAGGTATAAATCTATTCTGTCTTACTTCGAGGGCATAAATATTTATTCGCCTGATAAAACAATAATGGCCGCTAATTAACCTATAAACGTAAAGTATTATATCTACAGTTTGCTCTTGTGAATTTATGTATGTGTTTTTTATTAACCTTTTGTGCAGTGTATAGCTGTAAAATATAAAAGTTATTGGAAGTTTTATGTGCAATTGGTTTAAGATAAAACTTTATTATTTTGTAAAAAAAATTTTTTACTTTTTTTACACTAACGTCATCGATCGGATTTTTGGATGAACGTCAAAATATTCAACAAAAAGAGCAAGGAGTATAGTGCAGTGTATATTTATTCTTTAACTAATTTTTCTACCTGATATTTTGCTTGGTGAATTGAATGCAAATTTTAATCTAACCAATAGTTTGTACCTCAGGGAGTGGTATAGTTTCTAATTTCCGAGAGTGGTAAAAACTATACTACTCCCGGAAGCAGACACTACACCAATGCTGGAAGTAAAAACTATACCACTCCCCTAAAATAGAACCACTCCCGGTAAATAGAAACTATACCACTCCCGGAAAGTAGAAACTATTACAATCCCGGAAATTGGTGAATTAATATTAAATTTTATTCTAACGAATATATTTGTTCAAAGATTAATAACTTCTATCTTTAATAGTGTTCGTTGAATATGGGGATTAACGAAATTATCAGGATGCAAAATTGGTCACCAAAGAAAGCGCTTTTACCATAATGTGTTAATATATATAGCCTATGTCTATCATGAATGTCCATTCTAAATATTGGTGAAAAAATGTTAAATCGGATGAGTAGGTCGGAGATTATAGTCAGAGTGCCCGTCGGCAAAAATTTTATTGACACATACCTACTCTCCCCAAACTTTGTATATGGCTTCTTTAGGCCTAGTCTGACACCTATTTCCTCTATGACTTTTCTTGAGTTTGGGGCGTTTTCCCTCTAAATTTTCCGAAAGATGTCGTTTTGACGACATGTAAAAATTTATAGATGTCGTCACATATTCGAGATGTCAGACATTTTAAATGGTTCATGTTATTTGTCAGAGAAGATTATTTTAGCGTTTTGGTTGAAGTTATTAAGCTATCCAATTAAAAAAACGAACAGTATCTATAAATTTTTACGTGTCGTCAAAACGACATCTTTCGGAAAATTTAGAGGGAAAACGCCCCAAAATCAAGAAAAGTAATAGAGGAAATAGATGTCAGACTAGGCCTAATGAAGCCATATACAAAGTTTGGGGAGAGTATGTGTCAATAAAATGTTTGCCAATGGGCACTTTGACTATTACCTACTACATCCAAACTTGAAAAGTTTACCTCTTCTATTAGTATCACCATCACTTCTACCATATGTTTTTATTTATATTTTCAACTGATTATGTACATATTATTTTAGCAAAAATGTTGGCATAATTGTAATTATTTCCGAATTGCAATATTTGTATGCATACAACAAACAAGTGAATTTATTATAAACGTGGTAAAAACTTCTGTTTGCGAGCTTTAATTTTCATTTTGTTTTTAAATAAAACATATTATGATTATAAAATTCATTACAAGTGTTTAATTAATTTAGAGTGTATTTAAAGTATTTTTGTATCATAATTACTATGCAGCACTAACCTAGTTTTGCTGTATTCAGGTCTCCATTGACGTTCATATTGTTTTCAAGTGCGCGCTCTTAAAACAGTGCTTTTATAAACAATGAATACAATGTTTTGTTACCATTTAGTATCTGTGAACAACTTCATTATATTATATTTTCATAATTTTTTAGTTGGGCACAAAATGTAAATGGTGTGGCCATGTTTATTTATTAATCAGCACGCGATAATAATTTTAAATATAACAAATATTTATGAACGGAAGAAAATTCGTTTTCAGTCTATAAACTGTTTTACCATTCCAGCATCATAAATGTGGTTTGCAATTTGGATCAAAAAACATATTTTTGGAAAAAAACTCTGTGCGTCTATTTGTCTGTGAGCACGATACAGGTCAAACGGGTAAACGGATTGAAATCAAATTTTGGGAGGTTGTTTGGTGTGCAAATATTATTAAATATTATCGTTAGGGAAAATCGGCGATGATATACTGGGTGTTTCGAAATGTGCGCTCATGAAAAAAAACCGAGCAATAAATCTTTTTTTCGATTAGACTGGTATTTTTCGTTATCTAACCAGAAAAATATTCATTCTCAAAAATTAAGGTCTTAAATATGTTAAGATAACAACTACAGCGTATAGATATGAATAAATATTCATAATACTAACAATTTTAAGGCAATAACTTTGCGGATTTTCGCGATTTGGCTATGTTCAGCTTGTGAGTAATTACACTATTGATTGCAAGTTTCCAAAACACTAGGTATATTTTAAATGTAACAGTTTTTATGATATTTTATGTATTTTCTGCTCTGCTTTAATGAAAACGTGAAAACACGATGCGGTAAAAATAAAATTGCGTTTTTATTTAATGTGTTTCTAAATACATAACCCGCTTCGGGTTGTAATAATCACAATATTGCATGAATACCAATAGACTAGCTTTAAAATTCCCTATTTTAATTTAATTATCTATATCATTTATAAGTCCGCGTTTTTTATACAAAGTATTTAATAGAGATCTTATTTATATGCGTTTCTTTGAAGAGTTTAAAAAATACTGAACAAAAGATCCAACTCAGAGGCAGTAAAAAGCTTCAAACTTAAAAAATTGTCGGCTAAAATTTTAAGTATTAAGTAAAATTAACAAATTTTTGCCCGTCTATACTTGTTTGTTTCATGTTTTTGAGTAAAACGTAGTTACGTTTGTTATTTTTAATATTTTTTTATTTTCATTTTTGAATTTTTAGAAGTATTTTTATTTCATACAATTATACATATATTCGTTGTTATTATATTTTTTGTCCAAAAATAAAAAAAAGACATAATATATTGGTAAAGTCGCATATTCTAGAACATTTCGAGAATCAAGACTGTTCTATCGATACTTCATTTTTCGAAATAGGTCCATCCGTTCCAGTTCAGGAGCGTAACATTCAGACATGCACACATAAACTATTGAACACAGTACCCTTGCGTTCCGCAGTCCGGTAACAAAAATCTGTAAATCTTATAGAATTTTTATAAATAATTGCGTTTAGATATTTTTGGGTTAATCTGTATGATGATATACAAATCATATTTATGCTTTTAGTTCTTTTGTGTGTACGGTTTCATTAGAAAAAAATATAAATGGGGGAGAAGACCACATGTGCAGGTGAAATAGGATTTGCAGTTTCATTTGGGAATTAAATTGAAATGTAGTTGACCTGTTTTATCTAGTTATCCAGGACTGGGCAACTTATTGATGTGACGTAATCAGTTTCAATTTGTTGTTATAAAACTTTGTATTTAATTAGATCCTTAGCTGCGCCAAAGTCAGAACAGTTTATTTGCTTAAGGAGGTTGGGTATGCACTTTTGCGGGATACGCGGTGCGGGGAAAAATCTAGACTTTAACACAGGTCTCCTGATTTTATATAATATTGTGTCTACAATAATCATATATTTAATACCCTCTATATTGCTAGCAAAGATCGGAAGAAAGACTTGAACACTACGGTGCAGACATGTTTACGTCTGTCTCACTTATTATACTCTGAGTCTCATGCGCATGTCCGTGAATGTATGCGCGTCAGTTTGCACATAAAACTAAGCTGTAAAAGAGAGATGGCTTGCTTTATTCCACTTACTAAATGCCCCACTACAGAGGCGACACTTGCGCACAACCTTCAAGAGAACACAAGCGGAGAAGAGCAAGTGCTGTTGCCATTTACTTAATGAGAATTTATGTAAAACTCATTAAATCGGGATCTTTGTGTTTTATTTATTTAGTTTCTCATTACTACTACAGAAAAGTTCCATTTTTTTTCTATTAACTTTGAAAATGTATATATCATAAGTTTGTTTTTGAAATTAATCCTAACATGACTTAGATTTGTTGTATTTTAAATTTTATTTTTCAAAAATGAGTCTATCCATAATTTTCAAAATTTGAGATATGATGTATATCACCGAAAATAACATCTCTAAAATTTCAACAATTTTTAATCATTTTGAATTTTTGACCCGTCCTTAAAGAGCTTTAAAAAAAAAGTATAAAATTCTGTATGTTGTAAAAAGTTAATATTATAAAATGTCCGTCAGGACAAAATTGGCGAAAACCACTTAGCCGATTTGTATTCTATAATTGTTTCAGCTTTGCAACATTATCCTGGGAGGGTTTAGGCTATAAAAAAAGGATTGGCCCAATACGAAATCGATAAGTGCAGTGGAGGATTAACAGAGAAACAATCAATTTTTATTTTCGTGGACGTTGTATTTTTTTTCTAAAGCAAAGATGTGGAGACCCACGAGACATCTGTGCTTGGTAGCTTCCAAAATACCTAATATAAATTAATATAAAAAATCTTATTTTCTACAACTTTTACTTTGTATTTTTTTTTTTCAAGCCCCATCGTGACAAGTTGTACAAACCTATCGTAAAATGTATTGTTTTTGCAGCGTGGATAATGCAACAGTGCAAACTTGAACGTTTCACATTACGTTATATAGTCGCTTTCGACCAGTTGGCTGTACGTTTATTTAAAACTCACCGATGGCGTTTTTGGTCAATTTCAACTTTATTCGTATTGTTTTTTAAAGTTGGGAAATCGGTTTAATTTAAAAACACATTTTTCTGCAATTTCATTTGTTCAGTGCACAAAATAGTTATGTTACAGTAAAGTCCCGATTATTGACCATGAACGGAATCTGCAAGTGATTCGTTAAACAAAAATGCCAGATAAAATAAAAATGGTGGGCGTGATATAAAAAGAAACTTTGGGTAAACAGTGCTTTCACCGAAAGCGGTAATAGTAAATAATTAATAAATAGTTTTTTTGGATTCGGGCGACCTCAAAACGAAAAGATATTGAAAATTTTTGAAAAGTGATTTTGGACTAGTACTATTCCCCACTTGTGGGTTGGAATGGTAAAAGTTTAAATAGTTTTTGTTCAACTCGAGACCTATCGAAAACTGAGTAGATTTTTTTTGTATTTCGTTCTCGATCGGAAGTGTACCTAAATGCATTTTTTTTTTAAATCGAAACATGTTATTTTCGAAAACTCTATTTTTTTCATTGTAAATTCATATAAAATTTTTATAAGGTTACATAAGAAAATATTCGAGAAAAACGTTATCAATTTATTAATTAAACACAGAGGAAATATTTTTCTTAGCACTCCACACAGTAATATTATTTATTATTAGTGTGTGTTTAATAAATTGATAACGGTTTTCTCGAATATTTTCTTATGCAACCGTATGAAAATTTTATATTAAATTATAGAGAAAAAATTGAGATTTTGAAAATGTAAACAAAATATGTTGTGTAACACCACGTCTTAAAAAGCCACGCCGCCACTGGCGTACTCTGGTGGTCATGTAAAGAAACAGAGGTAAGATAGCAGTGGAGCGTATGAAGTAGTGTTGATGTTAAAAAACAAATTAATTAATAAATGTCTTAAATTAAATAATATTCATGTTACAAATTTACGTTTATAAACATGTTGAATAAAATAATACTTGTTACAGTCGTCATTTGGAAAAAAAATGCATGTAAATACATTGTACATTTTCTGTTGAATTTGAAGTACAAAAAAAATATACCTCAGCAGTTTCCGATAGTAAATCTCGAGTTGAACAAAAAACGATTTGAACATTTTTTTTTTATCTAGTAGGATACACCAATTATTCACTGTTACCACTTTCGGTGAACACACTATATGGTATCTATTAGATATTATCAAAGTTCACAGAGCTATGGAACAAAAAGAAAATTTTATATATATTAATATTTTGCTCTTTCATTGTGAAGTTTCATTAACTATAATTAAAAACCATGTGAACTTCGTTAAATTCTGTTTACAGTTTTTACGCTAGAATGAATAATTTTCTGTATTAAAAATTAATTTGAACACGAACCGCCCCCGTTTTTAATACAAGTTAGTTTATTTACTCGACAGTCTTTTCAAAATATTCATTTGTTTTCCACACACCGGTGACAAGCTGCGTCATGAAACAATTTCGTAGAGAGGTTTTTTATGTGATACGTCTAATGGCGCGTTTGACTGGAAGCACAGTCTGTAACTTGGAGCCCTATCTTCTTATGCTTGCCGTGTTTCGAGACGGCCCGTTTTTGGGCGCACGCGAGATGGCGCTGTTATTACTACCTGTGAAAACTTTGGTTCTATCCACCTATTTTCGCCATAGTTACCAAAGTTGTTTAACTTCACAGATACTACACACATATAATAATAATACCTAATAATAGTAATAATATTTAGGTATTTAACACGCGTGAGTAATATATAATTTCAGGGCCCTGCTAAATTCGGGAGAAATAATAAATTACTTCATGTTGACGCGTAGAGTGCTAATAATGAGTCGAAACTGTACGATAATGTATTACTGCATAGTTTCTGGACCAATAGGAACGCGGTAGCGAGCCGAAACTGTACGGTAATGAATTATTACTGCATAGTTTCTGGACCAATAGGAACACGGTAGCGATTTGTATAATATATGAAAACAGCATCGCAATTCAGCGAAAGTCAGGGCCATCTTGTGTGCATCGAAGGCTGGGGGTACGTCAATCAATGAAGTGATTTATTATTTTTCCCTCTTTTATCAGGGCCCCGATTACATATTACTCGTGCTAGTTGAATAAAATATTATGTGCGACCATTGATCAAAGGAGAATATTCCACTCGCGTGTTACCGCACTCGCTACGCTCGTGCGGCAAATTTCACGCTCACGGAATCTTCTCCTTCTCTTACTAGTCGCACAATATACTATTATTGTCATCATGAGAATACATGACGTGTCATAGGAATACAGATTGAGTACATAGATAAAATAGTTCATAAGTAAAAATTTAAACATCAAGTTAATGTATTTAAATCACAATAATGACTTATTACATAAAATTCATAAAATTATAATTTACAAACTCTTTCAGAGTGTAAACAACTTCTTTGATAAGTATATTTTTTACATGTTTACGTATAAGGTTTATATGTTTATATCTTTATTTTTCCAGGCAACTTGTAAAGTTTTGGACCCCAATAATCTACAAATTTTTGGTTACTTGATTTGCTATGGAATGGAGTTTTCAACGCCGACTTGTTTCTTGTGCTTAAACCATGCTCTTCGTTTTTGGGAAAACTGGATATGTTGGTATAAGTATACATGTTTAAGTGCTTCCAAGAATCTTGTGTTCTTTAAAAGCAGGTCTGCATAAGCTATGAACGTGTGTGCGTTACCCAGCAGCTGACGCCATATTCAAATCTGCCAGACGTCCCATGACGCTTCACTTCTGAGTTAGTTATAAATTAGGGTTAAGTCTTGACCCACTTTCCAAATATTTGACTTGAAATGTTAGTATAAATACAATGTTTTTAAATGAACAAAATATCAGGTGGTGGAAGTCCGGGTATATTAGTGGTGGGAGAACGTGCCTCTAGCTATTTTACAAACATTTTTCAGTGACTATATATTAAAAAAATTGGTGCACTTTTTAAACAACCTTTATTAAAATGTACTAAAAAGAGAAATTAATATTCAATTTCGGTTCAGAACTCTAAAAGCGTGGGTCGTTGCTAAAGTTTACGACCTACACTCATAATTACGAACCTATAAATTATAATTATAATAATATAAGGAAACTTAAAGAAATATTTGACTGTGACACTCTTCTAAATGTATATTATGCGTTTGCTTATAGTGCTATCAAATACTGTATAAATACTTTGGGGACACGCACCAGAGATTATTAGAATTTTTAGAGCATAAGAGAGACTATTATGAATCATTTATAATTATAATATAAGCGAAGGGAATTATGTAGACAAATATTTAAAGTTAAAAATATATTGACGTTTTATGGCACATATGCATATGAACTTATCATATACATCAGAAATATCAGAAATTACAAAACTACAAAATTCAGTCATAGTCCCATCTGTAAGGACAGCAATTTATATAACAAATTGCCTGAAGCAATTAAAAACATCAAGGATATAAACAAATTTTAAATTGAACTAAAAAAATATCTTATCAATATCTGTCTATATGATTCACAATTAAATATTACTGATTAATATGTAAATTAATGTGGCTAAATCATATTTAGGTATCTGATGACGTGTATATACCAGGGGTCGGCAACCTTTTGGGACGGAAGAGCCAAAAGTTGCAATTTACAATATTTCCCAGTTTTTAAAGAGCCACTATACATTTTACCTGTCAAACTCCTATGCTCAAGATTTGCCTACCTTATCCTAATGTTCTAAATTTCCTTCATTAACCCATTACTATTAAATAGTTGAAGTTGAAAAAAATGTAGAAAATAACTGGAAGTGTGATTAGATGGAAAATAGTAATGGTGCGAATGGCGTCTGCTATGACATAAAGTCGAGAAACGGACGTTAAACGCATTATTATTATTTCTATATTAGATATCGTGTCCATCGAGATAATTATAAATAAAAAATCGCAGGATTGTGGACAAATATTAGATTTATTAATTGTACGACGTTTCGTCTATAAAATTTAGACTTTTTCAAGTACAAGTTGAAAATTATTAAAACAATAATTATGAAAATAAACATTAATTACTAACCATAGCAATTAACAAAAGTTAAGGTACATAAGACAAAAACATGGCAACAAGTAATGTATACATTTTTTTAAACAATAAAAATAAAAATAAATTAAAAATTCGAAAGTTAGTTCAATTTCATAATATAGTTGTACTGACCACTTAAATTTTGAGTGTCTGATCTATAATTAATAGAATTGTTTTTTCTAATAAAACACATTTCACTGATAGTACAACTATATTATGAAATTGAACTAACTTTCGAATTTTTAATTTATTTTTATTTTTATTGTTTAAAAAAATGTATACATTACTTGTTGCCATGTTTTTGTCTTATGTACCTTAACTTTTGTTAATTGCTATGGTTAGTAATTAATGTTTATTTTCATAATTATTGTTTTAATAATTTTCAACTTGTACTTGAAAAAGTCTAAATTTTATAGACGAAACGTCGTACAATTAATAAATCTAATATTTGTCCACAATCCTGCGATTTTTTATTTATTATTATTTCTAATCTAATAAAAGCTGTTTTTAAAAGATTTTTTTGATCTATTATATTTTTTTATATGTATATACTCCAGAGTATTCGATACCTATATAAAATCAAATATCAAATATGTTTTATAATGGTTATTAGTAGGTAGTGAAATGATTTCAAGCATATAATACAGAAATGTAGTTTTTAAAATTGAGCTTTCATTAGCTAATTGCTTGTTACAGAATAATCTGTAATATGTTTTTTTTTCTTTTGATCAAGTAATACTTCAACACTTTTCAAAATTATTATTAATGAATTAATTTTTGAATTTTGAAACGAGAGCTTTATCTATCGTAACTACAATAATATTAGCATAGTGGATGGTTAACCAAACTAATTCTTAAACATCTGTACACGAGGCTAGTCTTGCCGCTAGATTTTGCTGCTAGGTTTCAAGCCTGCTATTGCGCTGGGTCTTGTGGTGAGTTCGCTTCACACGATGCGTGTATTTAAGTTGGTTTTGTAGATTAGTTTGGCGCGCGCGCAGAGACAGTTCGAATATTAACAAAAGTGAACGTTTATTGTCTCTGAACAGAACACACTATGACTTCATGTTTGTTTGTAGGCGTTTTGCCATATCGTTCACACGTGACAAATACTGTTTACTGATTGGTTGTCGCTCAAAACAAGCAGACAAACAAGCACGAAAAATAGTCTCGGTTCTAGTTTTGAAATCCAACTTGTGACCACGTACGCGAGTCCGCAGTGACGTCATTTCCACGTTTTCGTAGCCAGCGCGCCAGCCAGCACAAATTCGAGCTGTGATTCCAGCGGAAAAACTAGCCTCGTGTGCAACGGCCTTTATTCTATCGCAATAACATTGCTAGTGCAGATATAACTCTCATGGCCGCGTACAATATTGCATATATAACGGCTCGAAACAATTTCATTAGAGACAATTGCAGTATGTTAGTACTTATGCGTTGATAGTAGATGACTCTCTCTACTGTATATTAAGTACAAGAGACATATTATTATGCTCTTCCTAATATACATCCACATACCGGGTGTAAAACAAAAATATGGTAGGTATGTGATTTAGCAAATATGAATTTAATAATTACAAAGATTTTTGAAAACGACGAAAAATATTCATTATAATCGTACTAGTTTAATATCTTTTCGTTTTAAGGTCCCCCGAATCCAAAAAACATATTTTTGGAAAAACTCTGTGCTTCTTTTTGTTGGTTAGTTTGTTTGTCTGTGAGCACGATACAGGTCAAACGCATGAGCGGATTGAAACCAAATTTTGGGAGGATGTTTGGTATGCAAATATGAAGAGTCCTATTGTTTTTGTGAAAAATTGGCGCATTCGCAGAAGAGATATATATAATAATGGTATACTTTTCATAACGGCTTATTATTCTATTTATTTTTTCAAGAAAGTTTCGTTAAACATTTTTTCTCAACATTATAATTTTGTAAATATTTTGAAAATAAAAACAAAATCAGCTCTTTTTTTTTGTATATCTGTCAGAAATTAACTACTTGGTTTGATTAATTTTTACTTGACGTGGAACATATTATGTAGGTAACCATGGCAAGAATGGCAAATTATATCATATTGAATACTAGCCATTACCCGCGTCACCTCATGCGATATCAGAAATTTTATTCTCTTTATTATACTATATCAAATGTCAATATTGTTGAAGTTCGAATGGTCTCGTCGCCAAATTGGCTGGAATTTTTTTAAAATATAATTTAACATTGATACTCGTAGCCCACCCTGTATAAATACACTTTATTAAGACATTTAATGTCACATATGCCCATTAATGAACTCAACCCGGTATATTAAAGAGAGGCAGGTCTTTAATGAAACTGTGCTACTTGATACAGACTGTTCTAGAAATATATCGCATCACGGTTGAAAATTTAAACTTAAATATAACAAACGCTTTCAGAAAACCGATCATACTCCAAACATACTAAAACATGCAAAAAAAATGTCTTCAAGGCGTTTTGAAATTTTAATACCTTCAATGTCAGTATTTAATAAAATAAAAAATAAATAAGCCAGATCATTTAGTTAGGTCTAAATGTCCGCCAGGTGAACTGTCTATTATACGTGAGTGCGAGTAAGATGTTGTGGGTAGGTTAAAGAGTGAGAGAGAGAGCGTATATCGGCGTATATCGCACCGCCGCACATTTTAACTCAGCTTATATACGCTATCCCTGACACTTAAACCTACCCGTAGCGTCTGATCTGCACTCACGTATAATAAACATTTAGACCCGACTAATTGATCTGGCTTATTTATTTTTTATTTTATTAAATTCGGAAGGTATTAAAATTACAAAACGCGTCAAAGATTATTATTGAAAAAATAAAATTTCGCAAAGTTAAAAATTCGAGGCGAGGCTGCGCCCCGCTACCTTTCAGGCAGATCTTCGATTTTGTGTTCAGACGTTTGACAGCACTCCTACTATATATGTATATGTTACCGGCCAGACCCGAATTCAGGAACAAACTAGTTTTGCCTAGGCCAAACTGGTTCTGCCTATATGCGATTGCGATAGGATAAACCGGTATAGCCTAGGCCAAACTAGTCTAGCCTAGGACAAACCAGTTTAACCTAAGCTGAACTAGTTTGTCCTATTTTATGAATATGTACACTAAACTAGTATGGCCTAATCCGAACTAATGTTGCCGAATCGAATAGACAAAGATAGGATGTGTTTTTGCAACGAAAGAAAACTATAAAATTGATCTCGGATGCTGGGCTTAGACAGGAATGCAGGTCATTATTTTAAGCAATTAAATATTTTGTATTGCTATGTCATTATAGCTATTTAATGATTGTTAAAAATAATATGAACAATTTTAATGATCATACTGTCATTCATAGTCATGATACTAGAAAAAAGTTAAATCTCTGCCTACCATTACCCAATTAATATGCTAAGATACATACGAACTAAATTTTTATGGGGTAATTTTTTTTTAATAAATTGCCACTCGAATCAAGAATTTCAGAATCAATAAATTTTAAAAGAAATGTAAATAAGTTTTTATTAGAATATTGTCTCTACAGCATAAAAGAATTCTTTGACTGTCAACATGTACATTAATTATTGTGCGAATCAATAAACTTTGTTATTATTATTTTAAAAATCATATTATTTATTTTACCTTGAAATTAGTTTAAACTAGCTAGGCTATACCAGTTTATCCTGGAGTGTACATATATTCATACAAGAATAAACTAGTTCAGTCTAGGTTAAATTGGTTTGTCCTATCGAGCTTAGGACAGATCAGTTTGGCCTAGGCTATACCGGTTTATCCTATCGCATATGGGTAGAACTAGTTAGGCCTAGACAAAACTAGTTTATCCTGAAACCGGGCTTGGCCGGTAACATATATATTGAGTCCTTAACATGCAGATAAAAGTCGTGAAATTAGATTTTTTTAAATCTGTCTTTAACTAAATCATCACAAACTCTGAGGAGATGAAATGACTAAATGAAATTAAAAAAAGATTCTCTCAATTCGTTTAAAAACCGTTTTATCTTCACCGTCTTCTATTCTGAATTAGTGTTCGAAGTACGCACGACTCAACCTTTAAAAGTCACTTTGAAAAAAAAAATTATCAGAGCCCTCCGTGACACATTTTCCTTTCAAGAAAGAGTGCAAAAAAGAATATATTTTCTTCAGGGCGCACTTGAAATCTAGTTCACTTTCAAGATCGCGCGACTGAAAGAAGTAAATCAAGTAGGCTTCGATGGTTGCGAATAGTGACAGTGTTTTTTTTCATAGAACATGTCTATTCACTATTATGTATCATGCATATTCATATTTTGTGTTTTCTTCACTTCTTGATGTTGAAAAGAGACTTCTTTTTATAGATACTCAAGTGGTTATCATCCGTTCAACAACCTCCTCAGATTTTCAAATCAGGAAGCTTTCTACTCTCCATTGTACTAGTAACTACGATTACAGTGACTCTCAAAAGTTTATTGTAATAATGAGATGTAGAATATGTTTTTGACAAAGTTTTTATCGGTTTAATTTAATTAAACAAATCTATAATATATTTTTATCAACAATACAAGATATATAAGCCCCGTTAATTGTTGTTTTTCTTGCCTTCGAAACTGTACACCTATCTGTTATCGGTATTTAAAAAAAGACGCGCGAGTGCTTCTCTCTCATATTGGATGTTGTCATCACTACATTGTAATAACAAATATAGGGAATGCTAGGCCCATTTACATACTATTAAAGTATTAAGTCTTTGCTTTGACTTCCCATTTATTGACATGACGTATTCCGAACTAAACTAAAATATATTTGTAACTGTAAGGTGAATGTACCTATGTTCGTAGTACATAACCTTAAATAATTGATTAAATAATCGATACGTACTGCGGTAATACCATTAAATTAATCAGAAAAGTATAGATATTAAATTACAGGGCATTGTACTGTGACACTTATTTATTAACTAAGTCAACACCACAACTTCGCGCAAGTCGTATGTATATTATGGCTTTTGAACGCGGCTTCGTCGCGTGAACGTCAACTTAATCAACTTTTTATGGAAAGCCTAGCTTAAACCACTTTTAATTAAATTTTGTAAATGTGTCTTGATTGGTTCAACTTAGACTATAGGATAGTTTTTATTAAATATTTTGTATAAAATTACGGTGTTTTCTCAAAAAAAAACTGTTTTATTAACATGTTGCGACATTTCATAGAATTTACTCAAAGCTATTAGTTCAGAAACAAACAAAAAAAAAACTGTTTTAGTACCAAGTAGCGACATCTGATAGTATTCGGTTAAAGCTATTAGTTCAGAAGCAAATCTAGTAAAATTTGCTCAAAGCTATTAGTTCAGAGGCCGAATCACAAACGAACTGCATTTTGCAGAATTATATCTATCGCACCCGAGTGAAACCGGGACGGACCGCTAGTCTATCTATATAAAACAACTATTTTTACACATTCTAATATAAGAAATCTATATAAAAATTATTTTGAGCACGAAAGTTCACAAAAATGTAGCTTTTTACAGTAAATTTAATTGGCACCATAAAATTAATAATCACTAAGCTGCGTTTATAGCTGCCGTTATTGTATCCGTAAAATCAAAAACATTTTAAATGGGACTGTTTATAGGTACACAATTATCTAGGTTGACCAGTTTTTACGACGTGCATGCGTAAAAGTGGAAACAGCAGAAAAAAACATAAAATTCAAAATTTTGAATACCAGTAATTATTGTGCCTATAAAATAGTTACGTCTTATATATATTTGACATCGCATTTCCGATAGACTTGACAGTGGCGTCGGGTAAACATTTTAAAATGGGTATCCTTCAGGGTCAACTGGAGGTACGATCCTTACGCGGACTAAGAATGAGGGGGGGGATTAAATTATGAATCACATCCATGTTTATGATGTTTAATTTATAACGTTTTATCAAATATCACTGACATCAAAATACAATATACACTGTAACACTAGTCACTACTACCATAAGCCGTGTGTCGTGTATCATGTATGTACGACATACGAACTGACAAATTAAAGCCGTCAAAAGTATTGACTGAATGAGATAGATTCAGCGAATACTTCTAGCATATGACAGTGATAGATGCTTATTTGTACTATAATGTGCTGAAGGTAAATGCAGCTCAAAGTCGATCTATGCACGGTGTCACCGAGGGTGTCTGATAATAGATATGTTCCAGGCAGTCAGCATACGGTAACGTAGTTAAAACGAAACTGTTAGTCTCGGTTTTGGAACTGCACGTTTTAGCTACCTGCGCATGACAGTGACGGTTTCGTTACCATTTGCTAGCTGCTTGGAACATACCTAATGACGTTTCATGCGCTGCTTCGGAGCACAGACGCCAGGAAGTCTGCTACACAGAAATCACTCGAGTTTTGTGCTCTATCAGTGACTGTTAAACTTTAGCGTTGATTGTGTACCTATTACATTAATTCCTAGATTTAAATATTGGTTAAATATGGACAATATAATTCGTTCTAAAGTAGAAGTACTTAAGATTTTGGTTGTTCAGAATTGAAGGAGATTTATTTGGTTGAGGAACAATTTAAAATAAGCTTTACCAGTGTATCGCTTGTGGCCAACGTTTCGAAAAATATATTTTCATCATCAGGGCCTATGAACATGTATAATAATCGTTACATTTAATATTATTTCGATTTCTAAATTACAGTATACACATTATAGATCAGATTAAACTATACATTATTACATACCTCAATGCAAGTTGAAATGGTAAATTGTGAAAATAATTTTAATATACATGATCAATTTATTATGAATTTCGACAGTTTTTTAAATTTAAAAATATCTAAAACAGTTTTCTTATAAAATTGTTCTGTCATTAGTGCAAATAATATTGTACTGATGTATAAGAAATGCTATCTCTATACAAACTGCATTTTGTTTACAAGTTAGAATTTGTTGAATTTTGTTAATTAATTATATTGCCATAAATGTTATTTAACCCATCTATGTCCGTTCTCTTATTGACAGTGTTTGAAGTTTTTTTGATGTAACACATCTCCAAGAAAAGTCTTTTTTGTAAATTCACTTCTTTATGTAGTATTTTTGGTTCATTAAAGTTAAAATTGTGATCATTGGAGATGGAGTGATGAACCAGTGCTGAATGATTATTAATGTCACATGGTTTTCCTAAGGATTTCTTTACATCATTTTTGTGTTGATAAACACGATTTTTTAAGTATTGAGAAGTTTGTCCAACATAAATGGCATTACAATTATTACATTCTAAACTATATACCAGATTTGATTCTAACATTTTTGAGTGTTTAAATTTTGTTTTTGAGAAGAAATGATCTGCAATACGATTACAATTTCTATATGTTAATTTAATATTCTGTTTAAATACTTTATTTAATTTTTCAGACAGTTCTGTGATGTATGGAATTGAAAAATATCCTTCTATTATAGTGTTGTTGTTATCATTGTTATACGATTTATTTGTGTTTGTGTGTGTTTTATTATATAGTGACGTAGCTTGAATTGGTGTTGTGTTTAAGTTAGTAGTAGTTGTTGTATGTGTGTAGTTTGTTGTTTTGTTATTTAATTTTTGAATGATGTTTCTGTATATTGGTTTTGGATAGGAGTTGTTTTTTAGAAATTGTTCGATAATGCGAAAATTATCATCCCAAAACCTTGGATGAGATATCTTTTTCATTCGGTGTACTAAATTCTGAATTATATTAACTTTTTGATGCCACGGACTTTGTGAGTTAAAATTCAGACAACGGCCTGAGTGTGTGGGTTTTAAGTACCAATTTGTTAGGAGTAAGTTATCTGTAGATCTAATAAATTGTATGTCTAAGAATGATATAGATCTGTTCAACTCAATTTCCATAGTGAATTTAAGTTTATTGTGAAAATTATTGAATATATTAAGTGTTATATCAGTCATATCTCTGGGGATAGCACACAGGATATCATCTACGTATCTTTTAAAAAAGGGTATTTTGAATGGTAATTGTTTTATACAAGTATTTTGTAATTCGGACATGACAATGTCACTTATAATAGGACTAAGGGGATTGCCCATCGCTAAGCCCGTTTTTTGTAAATAATAATGACCATTATACACAAAATATCCCGAATTTATGCAAAATTCTAAAGTTTCCAAGAAGTTAGTTTTTGATATTTTTGTCTGTGGCGCTCTCAATACAAGTGAAGAAAAAATGAATAATTTAAGATTACAGTGCACATCTATCATTCAAAATTATAAAAATCAAACACTCAATAATAATAAGTTAAAAATTAATCAGAAAATAGATAAAACCTTGTTTTTAGACACAAAAAAATTTTTAAAAGATCACCCAGATATTTTGATTATTAAAGCTGATAAAGGTCAAACAACAGTTGCAATTAATAAGCAAGATTATGAAGATAAAGCCATGTCATTATTAAATGATAGTAATATCTATGAATTGGTCAACAAAGATCCAACTAACAAAATTCAAAATAAATGCAATTACCTTATCGAGTTACTATTACAACAGAAACAAATTGACCCTTTAACTGCAAAAAAACTAAAATGTTATAATAGCTTACCACCGAAAATGTATTTCTTAAGTAAAATTCATAAACAAAATTATCCTATGAGACCTATAGTGTCTTGTTCACAAACTGCTACTTATAAATTATCACAGTACTTAATTAACATGTTAAAATATGCATTCACTAAAAATGAATATTTTTGTAAGAACTCTTTTGAAGTTTGTGAAGAACTTAAAAACAAAAAAATACCAGATAATTATGTACTTATCTCTCTTGATGTTGTGTCTTTGTTTACTAACATTCCAACTGATTTAGCAATGACAATTATTAATGACAGATGGCATTTAATAGCGCCACAGACAAAAATATCAAAAACTAACTTCTTGGAAACTTTAGAATTTTGCATAAATTCGGGATATTTTGTGTATAATGGTCATTATTATTTACAAAAAACGGGCTTAGCGATGGGCAATCCCCTTAGTCCTATTATAAGTGACATTGTCATGTCCGAATTACAAAATACTTGTATAAAACAATTACCATTCAAAATACCCTTTTTTAAAAGATACGTAGATGATATCCTGTGTGCTATCCCCAGAGATATGACTGATATAACACTTAATATATTCAATAATTTTCACAATAAACTTAAATTCACTATGGAAATTGAGTTGAACAGATCTATATCATTCTTAGACATACAATTTATTAGATCTACAGATAACTTACTCCTAACAAATTGGTACTTAAAACCCACACACTCAGGCCGTTATCTGAATTTTAACTCACAAAGTCCGTGGCATCAAAAAGTTAATATAATTCAGAATTTAGTACACCGAATGAAAAAGATATCTCATCCAAGGTTTTGGGATGATAATTTTCGCATTATCGAACAATTTCTAAAAAACAACTCCTATCCAAAACCAATATACAGAAACATCATTCAAAAATTAAATAACAAAACAACAAACTACACACATACAACAACTACTACTAACTTAAACACAACACCAATTCAAGCTACGTCACTATATAATAAAACACACACAAACACAAATAAATCGTATAACAATGATAACAACAACACTATAATAGAAGGATATTTTTCAATTCCATACATCACAGAACTGTCTGAAAAATTAAATAAAGTATTTAAACAGAATATTAAATTAACATATAGAAATTGTAATCGTATTGCAGATCATTTCTTCTCAAAAACAAAATTTAAACACTCAAAAATGTTAGAATCAAATCTGGTATATAGTTTAGAATGTAATAATTGTAATGCCATTTATGTTGGACAAACTTCTCAATACTTAAAAAATCGTGTTTATCAACACAAAAATGATGTAAAGAAATCCTTAGGAAAACCATGTGACATTAATAATCATTCAGCACTGGTTCATCACTCCATCTCCAATGATCACAATTTTAACTTTAATGAACCAAAAATACTACATAAAGAAGTGAATTTACAAAAAAGACTTTTCTTGGAGATGTGTTACATCAAAAAAACTTCAAACACTGTCAATAAGAGAACGGACATAGATGGGTTAAATAACATTTATGGCAATATAATTAATTAACAAAATTCAACAAATTCTAACTTGTAAACAAAATGCAGTTTGTATAGAGATAGCATTTCTTATACATCAGTACAATATTATTTGCACTAATGACAGAACAATTTTATAAGAAAACTGTTTTAGATATTTTTAAATTTAAAAAACTGTCGAAATTCATAATAAATTGATCATGTATATTAAAATTATTTTCACAATTTACCATTTCAACTTGCATTGAGGTATGTAATAATGTATAGTTTAATCTGATCTATAATGTGTATACTGTAATTTAGAAATCGAAATAATATTAAATGTAACGATTATTATACATGTTCATAGGCCCTGATGATGAAAATATATTTTTCGAAACGTTGGCCACAAGCGATACACTGGTAAAGCTTATTTTAAATTGTTCCTCAACCAAATAAATCTCCTTCAATACATATTTTGGAACAAAAATTCTACTAACAGTTGTTCAGAATGTTCTGCAGCTCTGCAGCGCTCATACAGGAACTGCCACTGCGACTTGATATACGTATTAAATTGACAAGATTGTACGTTTCGTTATCTTATTAAAATTGATGTATTCTTAAATAAATTAAATGTTCTTTTTATTACTTTACATCTGCTTCTAGTCGTTTGTATGACAACTGTGTAAATGCCGCTTCAGAACAACGGTTTATTGACGGTAGGTATATATATTCTCTATTGAGTTATTATACAGAGGGTTGCGAAAACACATTGGTGTAACGGTTAGCGTGCTTTTTTATGCCGGCACTTCACATGGCTATTTGTATTTGTGTATTTGGCAAACAATTACCAAGTGTGGACAGTCTATTTGACAAAGTGTTGGCCTTATTTGCCTATTTGACAAATAAGGCTAATACCAAATATGCGTTACCGTGCGCTTGTCGGTTTTTCGAGGCACATCAAAGGAGTCAAATAGGCAAATACGCAACTAACCGTCCACACAATTGCCATATTCAGAAGCGCACGCACCGTGAACCTGTACGGACGTGCAATATTTTTGTGTTTGTGCTGTGAGCGAGAACTGGAACAATTACTATTGAAAATAAATTGGGACAATGAAATAGTGCTAAAATTCCTGGAATTTTGAACCTTGCGTTCTGCTGCCAAATGTTTGTGTGTTTGCTATTTGACTGTATGTGTGGATGGTCGTATTTGCCTCTATTTGCATGTTTGCTTGAACGTCATATATTTTGCCAAATACAACAAACACCCAATAGCGAATACAAATAGCCATGTGAGGTGCCACCTTTAAACAAATTTTACTATTGTATAATATTGTATATTATAAACAACAGGTTTGCACTTGTTTATTGGCAAATTAAATAAACAGTGAAGCGTGGTAGGAGTTGTTACGTGACCAAAAAAGTAGAGCTAAATGAACTGGATCTATACTAATGGCCATAATCACCGAATGTAAGTTGTTATTTATTCGGCTCATTTGTTTTCAAGTAGCTGTTCCTCCGAATAAATGGCGATAATTCAATTCACCAAATATAATTTTGTTTACTGCAGGTATAAATCTATTCTGTCTTACTTCAAGGGTATAAATATTTATTCGCCTGATAAAATAATATTGACCGACACATAGATCATAATACCTAACCTATAAACGTGCAGTTTGTTCTTGTGTATTTATTTATGTTATTAATAAATAAATTTATTTATAAATAAATTCACAAGAGCAAACTGCACATATATAATACCCCACGTTTATAAGTTAGGTATTATTATCTATGTGTCGGCCAATATTATTTTATCAGACGAATAAATATTTATATCCTCGAAGTAAGTGAAGTGTATAGTTGTAAAACATTAAAGCTAGTGAAAGGTTTGTGTGCAATTGTTAGGTTAGGATAAAACATTATTTTGTGTTTTTTTTTTGGACGTTTACACTAACACCATCGGTCGGATTTTTGGGTGAACGTCAAAATATTCAACTAAAAGAACAAGGAGTATAGTGCAGTGCATATTTATTCTTTGACTAACTTTTCTACCTGATATTTTGCTTGGTGAATGGAAAGTAAATTTTATTCTAACGTATAAATTTGTTTCAAGATTAGTAACTTCTATCTTTAATAGTGTTCGATGAATATGGCCATAAGTTAACTTCTATCTTTAATGGTGTTCGGTGAATATGGACATAAATAATTTTATAAAATTAATATTGTCTAGAATTTTGTTGTTTAGACACATTAAATTACTCATCACTCGACTAAAATGCTAACATAGTCAAAACCAAGCTTTAGGTTAGCATTCAACCGCTTTGACATTATTTGAACGGTGGCTATTTTAAAATGATATCCACGCGTTGTCATTGGGAGTACGGACAACGCCTGGGTCAACAGCTAGTTGTAACTGTATGAAGTTGACATAAAATAACCATAGAGATATTAGACTAGAGTACGCGAGTGAGCCGTGAAAGTGTCTGCAATTCATGGAGAGAAAAGTTCCTTATCTCTGTGGTAACTAATTATACAAAACAATGCTGATTTGAGTAAACATATATCTGGTTTTCTGGACCCGCTGCAGCGTTCTCTCTCTCAACTGAGGATACTTTCACTTATGGCAAGCATACGAACTAGCGAACTCTAGTTACTTATATCTCTATGAAAATAACAGCAGAAACAAAAAGTATTCTGAACCCAAGCTAAGTCGTAGCTCAGTGATACATAGAAACAATAAAATTAAAGCAGTAAATCTTCAGATCTAACATTTTATATCTATATGTGCAGCTTTTTATGTACTTTCGTTGTAAATGAAAATCGATATTACTATATCAACCAAGTGGTAAAAACACTTTTTTTTACATTAAAGGAATATATTTGAATGAATTATTATAATTAAGTCCGTTTATTATGACTCCGCATATAATTGACCACCGCTTATTATGTTGTACTACTTACTTATATCCGAGTTTAGTAGAAGTTTCCTCATTCCATTAAGGGAATGACGTCATCAGGCGGATTGTGAGGCGACTACTGCTTTAATGACAGTTTTAGACAATTAATGTCAAAGAATATATTATTTGTAAAAAATTGTGAGTATTTTTAAATCATTTTGCCCACAAGCAATATTCATCTGTATTAAATATCCCAACTTAAAAATAGAAGAAAGGAAAACATCTGTATGAAAGCACAAAAATATATAAATTATTTTAAAAAATAGTAAATTAACAATGTCTTCCGTTTCTTGAGATATATTTAATTTTTTGTTTGTTTATCTATACTTATATTCTTTTGACGAATCGTATACATAATTGTATGTCTTTGGATCAATAAATTCTAATTCTGTTATAAAGAGGTAAAGTTTGTAAGTTTGGATGTAAGAGTTAATCTCAACTACTCATTAGATTTCAAAAATTTTTTCACTACCATTTATAAGGGACCTTCAGGACGGGCATTGCCGCATTGGCTATATATTATCGCGTTAAAACCGAGCGGGGTGGCGTAGCGGTGACAGCACTAGACTCGCATTCGGGAGGTACCGGATTCGAATCCCGGCGGGGGCAGATGTAGCTGAGAGTTTTTCCCACTGCCTCTCGCCGAGAAACGGTAATTCCTGTACCGGCCATCTTGTTGAGGTTTTTCATGGTTACCCTCAACAATTCCAGATAAATATCGAGATGATTCCTTAAGGTCATGGCCGATTACCTGTCAAACCCCTATGCTCAAAATTTGCTTTTTATCCTAATTTCCTAAAAATTCCTTCATTCGCCCATTACTATTAATTAAGTTAAAGTTTAAAAATTGTAGAAAATAACGGGATTGTGGTAGAAAAAAAATAGTAATGGTGCGAATGGCGTCTGTTATGACATAAAGTCGAGAAACGGACCTTAAACGCATTATTATTATTATTATCGCGTTAAAATAATAAATAACAATAAAATAATACATTCGTGGAGACCAATTTTGTCGACGTAAAAAACTAGCGATGTACAAATTTGGGCGAAACTGGACCGGACCGCTTGTACCTATAGAAATTATTGAAATCTAAATTTCGTAGTAAAAATAAAAAAATCCTATTTTTTTCTGTCCATCTTTGTACTTTATTTGAATGATCCGCCAGCTGGCGTCGTTCCAGAGTTAACGCTGATTGGTCAGATGGAACGAGGCAATCTATAACCTATTATTATTTTCCGCCGTGAATTAATTTTGATAATCTATATATGATAAAGTCTACAGATTATTTATCTAAAGGCCGCTGCACACGAGGCAAGAAACATCCTTGCTAGATTTGCGTACTAGTTTTCTAGCGCTGGTTTTCTTGATTACTGTTGTGTGCTCGCTTCACACGGGACATCTTTTCAAGCTAGTTTTGTGAATAAATCTGGCGCGCGCGCAATGATAGTTCAAATATAAACACAGAGCAAAACGTGTCTGTTGTCTGAATCTGAGCAGAATGTTGGTTTGTGGGCGTTTGTTCAAGTCGCCCATGTGACAAGATACTGCTTCCTGATTGGTTCTTGCTCATGTCTAACAGCGGGCTTATAGCAAGGAAAATAGCCCCTGTTCTAATTTTAAAACCTATCTTGTGAGCCAGCAGCCTAATGGTCAGCAGAACTCCTAGCAGTGTCTCTAGCCTCGTGTGCAGCGGCCTTAAGGTATTGTAGTAAAATCCTATCCTTGCAAACAATAAACTTTTTACGACATTACATAATGCACAAACCGCGATATGGAGCATAAAAATAAACCTCGTCACATATTATTATATCTAAGATGGATGGAATTTATAAAATATTAGCTTTACCGGCGATGTAAAAATTATATAACATCCGTCTTACAGAACCCCACTTAAAAAAGCTGCCTCTGTTTTTATATACAATATATTATATACGTAAGTTATATTTTTATGATTTTTTGTACTTCGTATAATAGAATTAGCATTTAATTTCTTTCTTCGTGCGTAGAAATATTACCTCTACTTAGAAAATAAATTTTATTACCTACGTCGCAATGTTGCTTTTTATTTTCGTAATAAAAATTAACTTTGTTGAAAGGAAATGAAATCGAATATGACAAGGCAAGGACAAAGCAAGGACGATTTAATTCGTTAATACACAGGACGGGGTCTAGTACGATAACTCAATGTGTCCAAATTTTGACTTTTAAGTTGTAGAAGTTAAGAAAAAAAATTTCTAACAAAACTTCCTTGAAAAAATAAATAGAATAATAAGCCGTTATGAAAAGTATACTATTATTGCATAAAAAACACCGTTATAGCATGTATCTTTTCTGCGCATGCGCCGATTTTCCCCAAAAACAATAGGGCTCTTCATATTTGCAATTTGCATACCAAACTTCCCCTAAAGATTTGGTTTCAATCCGCTCATCGGTTTGACCTGTATCGTCCTCACAGACAAGCAGATGCACAGACTTTTTTAAAATGTGTTTTTTGAATTCGGGGAACCTCAATAGGCTGGTGCCAAAACGAATTTTTAACGCTAAAAAAAAAAAAATAGCAGGCAAGGACCAGGTGGAAAATGTTGTTGAGGCTCCAACTTTAAGGGAAAAAACAATTTAAACACGAAAACATTCAAAATGGTGAAATGGGGGTGCAATTTATGGGTTGAAGACGGTTTTCTGCGATTTACGACAAAACGTGACCTCTTAGCGGAAATTGTTCTACACAAAAGTTGTAGATGGTAAAAAAATCTAAAACTTTTGTACCAAACACTTTTCGATATAACTTCAAATGAACCGTCAAAATGGCGAAAAACCGGTTTTTCAGTATTTAATTTTTTTCTCGCGTAAAAATAATTTAATTTGCATGAAAATTTGTGAAAGTATGTCTTTTTTTATCTTAAATAAGCATGATTTTTTTGCAGTTCAGAATACGACTATTTTTGGAGTTATCTACATTTTTCGAAAAAAACACCCTTATTTTCCACGAACAATTGTCTTGATGTTTTTTTATATTTCGAAGGTCTATAAGTGGTCATTTTAATCTTTGAAATGTCTACTTTAAAATGGTCTATGTAAGTTGGTGGTTTATTTATCGTTAAACTACTTAAAATTGCGAAAAACCGAAAAGTCTTTCTGTCGTGTATATGCTGTGATAAGGTAAATATTTTACAGTAGTATTGTAACTATAGATACTTAACAAATTTAATCGTTTGGTTCAGTCTAGCAAACTGAGATTTGACAACAAATACACATGATTTGTTAAGTATCTATAGTTACAGTACCTACTACTCTAAAATATTTACCTTATCACAGCATATACACAACAGAAAGACGTTTTTTCGGTTTTTCGCAATTTTAAGTAGTTTAACGATAAATAAACCACCAACTTACATAGACCATTTTAAAGTAGACATTTCAAAGATTAAAATGACCACTTATAGAACTTCGAAATACAAAAAAACATCAAGACAATTGTTCGTGGAAAATAAGGGTGTTTTTTTCGAAAAATGTACATAACTCCGAAAATAGTCGTATTCTGAACTGCAAAAAAATCATGCTTATTTAAGATAAAAAAAGACATACTTTCACAAATTTTCATGCAAATTAAATTATTTTTACGCGAGAAAAAAATTAAATACTGAAAAATCGGTTTTTCGCCATTTTGACGGTTCATTTGAGGTTATGTCGAAAAGTGTTTGGTACAAAAGTTTTAGATTTTTTTACCATCTACAACTTTTGTGTAGAACAATTTTCGCTAAGAGGTCACGTTTTGTCGTAAATCGCAGAAAACCGTCTTCAACCCCTAAATTGCACCCCCATTTCACCATTTTGAATGTTTTCGTGTTTAAATTGTTTTTTCCCTTAAAGGTGGAGCCTCAACAACATTTTCCACCTAGTCCTTGCCTGCTATTTTTTTTTTTTTTCAAAAAAGTATAGGCATTAGCCTACAAAACGAAAGTAATTATAAAAATTCTAAAAGTGATTTTTGACCTAAACTAGTAGTACCGATCCTTATTTGTTTTAATGTTTGATCTTTACTACGGCATAAAAAGGGAGGGGATGTAGACGAAATGAGCCGTGTTAAAATCAAGTGTCAAAACAGTTGCTAGCTCTCAGTATTTTACCAACATAAACTGTTATAAAATAACATCACATAATAACACACACACGTTATCCCGGTGTGATATGCAATGCATTATATCTATAATAAGTTAACGTGACGACGTAATCCACGCCGCGACACTTGTCGCGATAGAGTATGGGCGTCGACGCCGCGAAAGGTAGATTAATCTAGATAAAGATGATCAACCAATCTCGCTAAGAGACTACGTGAGCTTATCTCGTACTTATACTTACCGCCGCGTGTGAAAAGATCTCCCTTGGTGCATTAAGGATGGATACAGTTTGAATCTATAGGTATATACTAATATATAAAGCTGAACAGTTTGTTTGTTTGTTTGGATGAACGTGCTAATCTCAGGAACTACTAGTTCGAATTGAATTTTTTTTTTGTTGGATAGCTCATTTATTGAGGAAGGCTATAGGCTATATAATATCACGCTACGGCCAATAGGAGCGGAGCATCAATGAAAAATGTTACAAAATTTAACTCAAAAGTCCGTCCGACAAATACTTTTAAACGGTAACTCCGATCATCATGAAATTTAGACACAACATTCATCTAGGTAAACTAAGGTGAATGTGCGTACTCATGTATCTCCCCTCTCCCATTCGTTCTTTTGCACCCGGGTGAAATTGATCGGGACCGCTAGTATAAATATATAAAAAGAAACCGTGACTGACTGACTGATCTATCAACGCACAGTTCAAACCACTGGACGGATTGGGCTGAAATATGGCACACAGATAGTTATTACGACGTAGGCATTCGCTAAGAACAGATTTTTGAAAATTCCACCCCTAAAAGAGTGTAACGGGGATTTAAAATTTGCATGGAGAAATCAAATAAGATAGAGATGTGTTAATTCGAAAATGCACATGCTTATTTATTTGTTGACAGGACAACAAATAAATAAACACGTGTTTCGTGCTTTCTCAAAAACAACCCCTTTAGAGGGTGTAAAGAGGCAAATAGTCAACATGGGTGTCATTTTCGAGGTTTGTCAGGACGTTGATCACGTGAATGTCATTAACTTTTAAATTTATTATGGGGGTCTACGTCGAGAACGAAGTAACTATGCCAAATAATGGGAATGCATCCGTGTTCCGTCTCAATCGCGTGCGAAGCCGCGGGTAACAGCTAGCTGTGTATCGAATGAAGCCTCAAGTAAACGGGACCATTCCAAATTCAAAAATATTGACATTTGACGCCATTCGTACCCTTACTATTTTCCATTTACCACACTTCCTGCTATTTTCTATATTTTTAAACTTCAACTTAATAATTAATTTTCTGGTTTAATTATTAATAACAATAGGCAAAGGAAGGAATTTTAGGAAAAGGTTGGCAGCTTTTGAGCATAGGAGTTTGACAGGTAACCGGCCATGGCCTTGAATAAGGAACCATCTCGATATTTATCTGGAATTATTGAGAGAAACCATGGAAAACCTCAACAAGATGGCCGGTACAGGAATTACCGTTTCTCGACGAGAGGCAGTAGGAAAAAGTTCCAGCCACATCCGAATGTGAGTCTAGTGCTCTCACCACTACGCTACACCGCTCACATATTACATATTATAATAAAGAAAATAATATTTCTGTTAACGCGTGTGGTGAAGCGGGTAACGGCTAGTTTTAAAAAATTATGATATTATGCATGGCTGCTTACTTAATATGTCAACACGTCATGTAACCGAAGCATGTTTGTCAGCACCTACCTAATTGGTTTCTTTTTGACAGATCTACAGAACAGCTGATTTTTTTTTATTTTTAAAATGTTTCCGAAATTATAAAGTATGGAAAAATCATTTTTCTGCAAAAGTTTCTCGTAAAAATAAATTGAATAATAAACTGTTATAAAAAGTGTAGCATTATTATTATAAAAAACAACGTTATAGCATATATCTTTTCTAAGCATGCGCCGATTTTCCTCAAAAACAACTGGGTTGTTCATGTTAGCATATCAAAGATTATATCAAATTTTGGTTTCAATCTGTCCATCCGTTTGACCTGTATCGTGTTCACAAACAGACGCACAGACTTTTTCCAAAAATATGTTTTTGGGTTAGAGGAGACCTCAAAATGAAAAAATTACAGGAGCACTTGTTCAGTCGTCCTCGTTAAACGTAAATCAAAGTGTTAGCACATCCCTATTTTACCGTAACGCTCCTGTTCCCGTTTGTCTCACAAGAAAGCCAGGAACGTGGTTGACTGTGAAACGCAGAGCGACGGTGTAGTTTTGTTGTGACACTATAATTTCGTGATGCTGCACTATATAGATAGTCTGCTTACTGCACTACTACCTATGGTTTAGCTCGTAAATTCTAGACAGTGTGTCATACATTTAAGCACATTTCTGCACACGAGGCTGGATTTGCCGCTAGATTCCTTGCTAGATTTGAGTTCTAGTTTTCTAGCGCTGGTTTTCTTGATCGCTTTTATGTGCTCGCTTAACACGAGACGTCTTTTCAAGTTTGTTTTGTAGGTATAGGGTTCGGTAACAAAAGTGGACATTTATTGTCTCTGAACAGAACACACCCTACGTCACAGTGTTTGTTTGCGGACGTTTGTTCATGTTGCCCACGTGACAAGATACTGTTTCCTGATTGGTTGTTGCTCAGAACAAGCAGAGGACCTAGCGAGAAAAAAAGGCCTCTGTTCTTTTTTTAAAATCTATCTTGTGAGCTAGCAGTCGAGTCCGCAGTCATTTCAAGCCTCGTAGCCTACTTGCCGGCTAGCAGAAATCCCAGCAGTATTTCTAGCAGTGTTTCCAGCCTCGTGTGCAAAGGCCTTTATACTTCACAATGTAACATAAGCAGCACAGTATGCACTCGTGGGACGGGTGCCTTTTTAAAAATAAAATACTTCCGCTCTTATCCACAACAATAAAAATAATAATAATAAAGGGTCTCATCGGGTTTCCATTTGAAATCTGCACTGGCGTCTTTGTTGACATTGGTGCCTTTATTATTATGTTGCTAGTTGTTGGAAATAATTATGGGTCAATTATTATCAAACCCCTAACTTTATTCGTTTTTGCAAAATAGGGGTTGAAACCCTAAACTTCAAAACATGTTTGAAATAATAAAAATTCTATGTAGGTATAAGCACATAGTGTTACAAAAATTATTATTATAATAAAAACAGCGTTTGTCAAAAAATACTATTAACTTTTATTTTTCATGTAAAAATATTAAAATAATTCGCGGGCTTAATGATTTTTGATTGGTAACGGCCATGTGACAAATAAAAAATTATTGATGATACATGTGAACAACAACCTATAGTCCTATTTCCATTAACACAATTACATTAAGCCCGCGAATTATTTTAATATTTTTACATGAAAAATAAAAGTTAATAATATTTTTTGACAAACGCTGTTTTTATTTTAATTTTTGTGACTTTTATTAGATTGGCCAGAATACACTATGTGCCTATACCTACATTGAATTTTTATTATTTCAAATATGTTCCACCCAGCGCACATCTTTGTAACTGAGCTATGAATTATAGTTGAATACTTACTGAATATACGTTATTTTTTTGATAGATGTACCTTGAGAACTAGCCACGAAAAACCACCCCTATTTTTTTCAAATTTTTGTTTGCTCCCTTAGGGTTGGTTGAAAAAATATGAAAAAAATATAGAATACTAGCGGACCCGGCGAACTTCGTACCGCCTAACAGTATAATATAGCGGCCCTGTACGTGCTTCGCTACGTATAAAATGAAATAATAAAACAATTTAATTGGAACATCTATCTATCTATTTTATTTATTTTAAAATATACATGGACGTATATGTGTGTATGTCGAGCACTCCGGCTGCGCCGTCGTGCCCGGTGCAAAAGAACGAATGGGGAAGGAAGAAAAAAAATTTAGGGGTGGACTACCCCTAACATTTAGGGGGATGAAAAATAGATGTTGGCGAAGTGACACCTGTAGACATCTGGCGGGGATAACTAATTAAATGACGATTGATCAGTTTTCGACCGGAGAGGAAAAATGATTAAATTACTAAAATGGCTATTAAAAAATAAGGGTTGATAGTAGAAGGGTGAAAATTGAGGATTGTATGTATTTTTGTATGTTGTATCATAAAAAAATAGAAATTAAAAATTTTGTCTAAAAAATAAAAAAAAAATGTAGGGGTGGACTACCCCTAACATTTAGGGGGATGAAAAATAGATGTTGGCCGATTCTCATAGATACCGGATAAGCACAAAAAATTTCATCAAAATCGGTCAAGCCGTTTCGGAGGAGTATGGCAACGAAAATTGTGACACGAGAATTTTATATATTAGATAATTCTAATTAGTAGCTGCCATGTCGCTTTGGTTTCATTCAAATATCTATCATAGTTTCGTAGAAAAACGATTTTGAAGTTTAGGGTTGCAACCTCTATTTTGCAAAAACGAATAAAGTTAGGGGTTTGATAATTGACCCATAATTATTTCCAACAACTAGTAACATAATAAAGGCACCAATGTCGACAAAGACGCCAGCGCAGATTTTAAATGGAAACCCGGTGAGACCCTTTGATAAAATTCCCGTCCTGGTTTATGGTTCCGACAATATTGAGTCAGTTGTCGAGAATGAATCATGTAAGATTTTCTGGAACTATTCATAATTTCATTCAGTACTATACCAGGCAACTTTCAGCTACAAAGCCTGATATAGTTCATCGAGCTCTCAGCTCCTGCTGAAACGAACCTAGCCGCGAAAGCGGACAACATATCTTGACCTTCTTTTTGAGCTCAGGAAGCAGTATCCAGAGTAGATATTCTGTTAAATTAATTGTTCTTATAATTGGTGTTCTTGGAGTAGCCAAATCGTCACTTTCTGAAAATTTAAAAACTATTCCGACATGTCGACGTCATGCTGAGTCACTAGTCTGCCACATGCGAATGACCGTAGGGGGTAAATTGGTCTATATAGGTAATATGTTACCGCGTCTAGAAAAAATGCAACGTATGCACACAGTAGACGCACTCTGCATGCGCGTAGAGTGCATAGACGCTTTGATAGAGAGAGTAGAAACGCTTCCCCTTCTCCGACTCCAACCGACAGTTGAGAGGAAAGAGTTGGAGAATCGTCTCTACTCTCTCTATCAAAGCGTCTACGCACTCGACACGCATGCACAATACGTACTGTGTGTATACGTTGCATTTTCTCTAGACGCGGTAACAAATCCCATACATAGCCATTTCCTAATACTGAAATAATAAAATCATCAACAAATGCTAGAGCCTAAGAAGTTCCACTTCGAAGGCCCGAACATCTCACGCATAATGTTTTTATTAAAAACCTTTATTATACAAGACTTTTTGAAGTCCCGCTAATTTTCCATACATTTTTTATTGCGTATTGCGTATTCGGATATAACAAACCAGTTATGACAGTCTTTTGAGTTTTGTTATAACCGAGATCTACTGTATTTTTTCAGTGCTTGAATATAGGGTTTTCCTGGACGGATTTGATAATATTTTTCTTATATTTGCATCATTATTATCATCCTACAGGATCCTTTAAAGTCTAAACGAATGGGAATTAAAATAAACAAATTTGCATATTTTATCGCTGTTTGTTGAATATTAAAACACACAAGTACCGTTTTGTTAATTATCATTTTAAAATGAAAATTTACTGGTATAAAACGTGACAAAAAAAACGAAATATATATTTGACACGTCTCTAATTAAAAAAAAAAAACGTAAATATTAATACTATGTTCAAATCTTTGACCTCAAAATGAGTGAATTTAAGTAAGGAAGATTTTAAAATGAAGAAAAAATTATGTATGTATGTGTCCAGGCATGTAGAGTGACTCATTACGCACTAGTGTGGTAAAGTAACATTTAGTTATTTGTTAAAATAAATAAAGAAAAATCCAATAAAGAACCCCGCACAAACCTTATGGAATTAGGTTCTCGGTTCAATTGATCGAAAATGGTTTAATTTTTTAGTTTAAAGATCACTAAGAAAAATGGGCGCATAGCCTAATAACCAATAGATTTTTAGCTACAAATAATGCTTAGCAAGAATTTAGATATAGGGATATCCATTGAATTCATAATCTTAAAAAAATCTAAGCTCTAGAAATTTGTTTTCGAGTGCGCTGAATCCGAATATGACATTATTTTATACAGGGTGACATCTCCCAATATTACTTAGTTTTCGACTATTTTTCTATTTCTAAAAAAAGCACAAAAGTTGAACATGAAACATGTTTGTGAATTCAATGGATATCCCTATATCTAAAATCTCGCTAAACATAGCTGTACTTAAAAATCTATTAGTTTTTAGGCTATGCGCCCATGTACACTGTTTCTTAGTGACCTTTAGAGTTTAGACCATAAAATAAAACCATTTTCGATCAATTTAATTCGGAACTAAATCGGATAAGATTTGTGCGGGGTTCTTTAATATTTCATATTACTCCAAACCGGACACGAACCCTCGGATTTTGTACAAGATAGACCATTGCAACCGCTCGGCCACTCAAGTAGCTGACTTGTATGTGCTTAGCAAACTAAACAAAGCCTACTGGTAAGACACACCTACCTACTATCACAAATGAATTGTCGAACATTTTGAAAATACTGAAAATTATGTGGAGAGAGCAGCCCCGGATCTATGATTTTTTTGAACCGGGGCAGAAACTTGATCATGGCGCCCCCCTCTCTCCAGCGTTTGAGGTAAATTATTTTAAAAAAACTCACAATTATATAATGGTTGGCATTTTTCATGAACGGGAAACCGTCAGAAAACAAGCAGATTAAATAAATCGGAAAAAGGACAGATCGGGTGTGGTTTTCAACCATATTATATTATGATTTAGGCGCTCCCTGTAACTGCCACCCGGGGCGGGTGCCCCGATTTGCCCCCCTCCCTAGATCCGGGGCTGGCAGAGTGAATATATTATGTGATGGTAGGTGAAAAATTCATTTTGGATAGGATTTGCATAAAAATCATTTTGAGTAGGTGTCTAGGTCGAGAAAGGACTAACTAGGCATCTGTGTTTAGTCTTAATCGCGTGCGACGCCGCGGGTAACGGTTAGCTCAACAAATTGTCGAATTTAATAATTGCAGAAATCTAAGTTTAATTGCATCATTTTACTTCGCTGAATTTGAATGATCAAGTGGATGCCCTAAACATCGTGTTATGGCATATTCAAATCTCATTATAATAGAATCATGAAATGTTTGATTTTATAATTTGTTTACCACAATAAATATGAATGGGGTGTTTTGTGTACGTCCACTATTGTACATAGCGCCCCTTTATTATGTGTACCTACTGTAGTAGAAATGTGGCCACGAAGCTAAAACGCGTATGTCAGTTTTCTTGCAGATCATTTAATTTGTGAGAGAAGTTCAAAACGACTATCTGTTTTTCAATAAATAAAATTATCGACAATTTTTCAGACAAATATATTAACAAAAAATAATAATTAGTACATTCACGTTTCGCTCCGGATGTATTAATTATTATTTTTTGTTAATATATTTGTCTGAAAAATTGGTCGATAATTTTATTTATTGAAGAATTCTAATCAAACGTTAATCAAAGATTTGACTATCTGTTTTAATTGCAACAAAAAAAGGCAATACACTTATCACTTAAAAAGAAGAAAATAAGTGTTAAATTAAATTAAATCCAACCATTCATTACATTATACAATTTATATGATATAAAAGCTTGTCGCGAAATTTCCCTGTGTAAATAAACAAGAATACAATATCTACACTAATATATAAAGCTGAAGAGTTTGTTTGTTTGGTTGGTTGAACGCGTTAATCTCAGGAACTACTGGTTCAAACTGAAAAAAAAAAAATTTGTTGGATAGCCCATTTATTGAGGAAGGCTACAGAGTATAGGCTATATAATATCACGCTACAACCAATAGGAGTGGAGCATTAATGAAAAATGTTGCATAATGTATCTCAAAAATAAGCTTCTATTCAGGCTCGGTGCATTGGACTCTAGATCCCGGTGACCTCATATATTTTGTATTATCAGCTCTAATGTATTAACTACCCATCAAAAACATAAATGGGAGCCAAGTTCAATATTAAGAATATTATCTAATATATAAAGCTGAAGAGTTTGTTTGTTTGTTTGTACGCGCTAATCTCAGGAACTACTGGTTCAAATTGAAAAAAAAATGTTTTTGTTGGATAGCCCATTTATCGAGGAAGGCTATAGGCTATATAATATCACGCTACGACCATTAAGAGCGGAGCATTAATGAAAAATTTTGCATAATGTATCTCAAAAATAAGCTTCTATTCAAGTGAAATGCCCTAACTAAATATACCAATATTAGCGTTGAACGTTTACCACCCCGGCTGGCTCAGTCGGTAGCGCATGCGTCTGTTAATATCAGGGTCGTGGATTCGCGCCCCACGATGTGCAAAAATATTTTTAATTTTTTTTTACTTTCTACTTTACTTTATTCTAAGGCTTACATTTAAGTTTATTTTAATTTTATTTACGACTAATTAAAATTAGATAAATCTAATTAATAGCTCATTTAAAAACTGTTATAACTACATATAGGTATTAGTTACCTATATAAAAATTATTTTCCTACAGAGTTTTCAATTAAATATTTATTATATTTTATTAATTACAGTAATTATTGATTTAAAAGAAATTTATTACTTAAAAAAACTGTAAATAAGTACTGCTTTTTATCGACAAAAAGTTTTGAACGGTAACTCGGATCATTATGAAATTTGGACAGAACATTCATCTCGGTAAACTAAGATGAATGTGCGTACTCATGTCCCTCCCTTCTCCATTCGTTCTTTTGGACCCGGGTGAAAACGGGCGGGAACCCTAGTAAAATATAAAATACGAAAAAATCTTTTCCAAAAATTTTAAAATTAATTTATTTTTATATTTGAGCGCTTTCGGACATAGGCCATCTTCAGAATTAGTTTTTTGATAAAAATCACTAGAATTATCACAATAAATTAAAATTAAAGTTATTACATTAAAGAGCACATTACAGGCTGGCTGCCCACAGGCGCGGTCGCAGCCTGAAATTTTGGAGGGGGTCACTCACTACACTAATAAAAAATAGGTATCTCGAATAAAATAAACATTATTGCACAAGACATCTTTTATCGCTGTTAGGGGATAGCTAAAAATTTCCTTTTATTATTTGGCAAATTTTTGACATTTTTCAATTTGACCTTAGATTTTGGAGGGAGTCATGTCCCCTGTGACCCCCCTCTTCAGACCGCGTTTGACTGCCCATAACAAACTGATTGATAAAAATAAATTCCAAATATAACCTCTGTATAGTCCTTGAAAAATTAAAATACAATATGTAAGTCGAACGTGACACACTAATTCTAAGAAAAAATGTATGTATTTCATAAAATGAATTTACACAGAAAAATCTCTCAACAAGCTTTTATATCATATAAATTGTATAATTTATTGAATGATTGGGTTTAATTTCAATTTAAAGTTTATTTTCTTCTTTTTAGAGCATTTAAGTAAAATTGGTTTTTAAAAATGTTTTTTTACTATTAATTTTATTCTTTTGTGGATATTGTATGATGCATCTGTTAGTAATAATAATGGGATGTATAAAAAATTAGAAAAATCTTTAGATAAGCCAAGTTGCCTTACAGTTCAACATGCATATTTATACTCACACAACCACAGTACGTGTTGAATGGGAGAATGGAAAAAATCCTCGCCATTCATCTACCAAGCGTCGTTGCTGCGAAAGCAAAAAAAAAATAGGTTAAAAGCGACTAATTACATCTCTTTCATGCTATAGAGAACGTCCATCGTTGTACAGCGTGTCGTACAAAAACACACCTACTATCTCATTTAATAGGGTAGTATTTTGCATCATGTAAGAAAAAATCTAATAATACTCTTGATAGATTATCTAAAAAGCAAACGAGAAATGTTCATTTCAATTCATAATAATAAACTATAAATTTTATTATTCAATATTAAGAATTGTATTTTTTTAATCTGTTTTAATATCTTTCTAAATTCAATATGGCGGGCGTCTCAAGATGGCGGCTCTATTATCAGAAATACACAGGTTAACAACAGACTTAAAATTTCAAAATATAATATTGAAAAATTATTTTTTCAAGCTTTCTTTGAACTGTACTAAAAAGAGCAAACATTTGTTTTTTTATAAATAATTTGGGTTCTTAAAATATAAAAGCGTGGGCCAGTAAACTCTGTTACAGTTCATTTGTCACAACCTGAATTTTTAAAAATTGTTTGGTCTTTTTTGGTACATTCTAACGAAAGCTTATCTTTGAAAAGTTGTTTTTTTGCTAATATAAAAAATGTGTGGGTCAAATTTTTATCCAACACGCTTTATACATGTGAAAGTAAACAAACTGTATCGTTTTGTTTGTGTAGAAGCTAATTAATTATATTTTTCTACGCAGACTTGTCGATGAATTATTATACAACTTTTAACACATATCCATGACCAAAACACAAAAGTACTTATGTCATATTGTCCTCTACGACTTTCAGATTTAAATTTAGAATTAAAAATGTTATTTGTTATTAAAATATTAATGGAGGTTTCCATTTAGATGAAAACAAATGACATTAGATCCTTTAAACTCAAATACTGGGTTGCAGAAAGGATTGTCAAAAAACATGATTTGACAACGTCATATTTCTCCATAAGAAAAGCATCGTATAACTTTAAATCGACCCTGCTCAATAAATATTTGCTCAATTGAAATGATATTTTTTTTGTAAACTACACGTATTTAACACTATTTTTTATGTTTTCCACTTCAAAAACACATTTTATTGCGTATTTTGGTCAAAATTTAGCTTGAAAAATGATCTTTTGCTATGTAGAACAATAATTTGTTTTGTGTGAAAATACGACAAAGAGTTTGAATGTATGACATTATATTGCTCCTGGTTGTACGAAAACCGTAAATATATGATCACAATCTAAGGTCATCTTCAAATCAAATTTTTTGACACTACTTTGTCCAACCCAGCATCAGAAGCAGGCCATTAGTATTGGATTATACCTATATCAAATTAAAAATAATTTATTCGTTAAATATCCATCATTTGGGCATGGAAATTTTTTTACATGCTAAGAATGAAAGACAGCTGTTTGGATAACCGCAACGTTTTAATTGTGACATGTTTTATAGTCATGTAAACTTTTTTCCGTACTTTTTCATGCAGGAAGAATATATACAGTACTGCACACACACACGTTTTTTAATTATTTTTTCGACGCTTTTTAAATAATTTACGTATCTTATCACGTTTGATAATTTATGTAATTTTTAAAATTTATCTTTTTTTTCAACAGCAACGATTTCTGTTATTATTTTGGTATTTATTTTTTCACGCTTTCGCGCAAATATTAATAAGTTTGTTATATAAATATTAATAATTTATTAATATAAAACACGACCGAAGTAAAACTTCTATTGGTATGATTGATTATTATTCTAAAAGTGGAAATTGTTATGTTTTTACTATTCCAACCCACAAGGGGAATGGTACTGGCTTAGGTCGAAAACCACTTTTCAAAATTTTACAATATCTTTTTGTTTTGAGCTCCTCTGAATCCAAGAAACATATTTTTGGAAAAACTCTATGCGTCTGTTTGTCTGTTAGACTGCTGTCTGTTAGTCTGTGAGCACGATACAGGTCAAACGGATGAACGGATTAAAACCAAATTTTGAGAGGATGTTTGATATGCAAATATGAAGATCCCTATTGTTTTTTGGGGAAATCGACGCATGCGCAGAAGAGGTATATGCTATAACAGGATCTTTTGATCATCGGGCCACATTGCTGATGAAAATTTGACCGTGGGTCAAAAATTTGGAGAGCAAAAAAAACCTTTCATTTCCACAACAAAAAGGTCTTTTTTCGTCTGTTATGGCCCTTGCTATTTACTATTTTTCTAAATTTTTTTAGCGCCAAATTATATTAGCAAACTATTTTTGCTCTTAATAATCATTTATAAAATGCTTCGCGGGTCGGACACAAATCTACTGCGGGCCGCCATTTGCCCAGGCCTGTGCTATAACAATGTTTTTTTTATATAATAATGGTATACTTTTTATAACAGCTTATTATTCTATTTATTATTACAAGAAAGTTTTGATGAAAACATTTTTTTCTAAACTTTATAGTTTCGGAAATATTTTGAAAATAAAAAAAATCAACTGTTTTTTGTTTTGTAGATCCGTCAGAAATACATTAGTTAAGTATGCTTCGATTAATTTTTACATGACGTGGAACATATTATGTAGGTAACCATGCCAACGAATAGCAAATATCATATTGAATACTAGCCATTGCCCGCGATATCAGAAATTTTATTTTCTTTATTATACAATATCAAATGTCAATATTTTTGAAGTTGGAATGGTCCCGTCGCCCAATTGGCTGGAACTTTTAAAATTAAAACGCAATTAAATTTCATTGAAAATGCAATATATACCTACATGAGTTTTGTTGATATGATAGCTATAGAAATCATTAATACATTACAGAAAATCTTTTCAGATAAAATGCATTAACGAACTTCCCTTTGACGATCGGTCTATGTTGCATTTTAAGTGAAACGATTTTCTGTAATGATTTATAGATTTCCACAACTACCATATCAATAAAACTCAGAGAGAAGGTGACTTTTATATTTAAGAAATTTAAGTCATTGAACACTTAAACTAATGAATATTTTCTAATTAAAATTTAGTAAAATTATAATTTCAGACCAGAGAACTGCAATTTCCTTAAAATTAAAGTGAACAATTAAAATTAAATGAAAAAACATGGAAGAAAAGTAATTAACTGAAAAGTATTCTTTTACGTGTAAAAATAATAAAATCACCGCAGTTGTTTTTTTTTCTTTAAAGTTAATTAACAATTTTCTTCACTTTTGTAACAATGCGAGTAAGAATTCCTTCGTGCATTAGAATGTGGGCGGTTCATTTAAGTAACATTTTAATTGTCGATTGTCTGACCCAAGAAAAAACTCCTATGAACTTTAAACGCGTCTTAAATATTCCGGTTTATATTCGTTAAGGGTTCGCAAAATTCGCACGAATGTTATCATTCGAACATTTTTAATCCAAATCGTTTTTCTGGAAAATACAAAATTTATTAATACACTAGCGGCCCGGTCCGCTTCGCTTGAATTTGTAGATTGCCACCACTTTTTCGTAGATGCAAAATTGATATTAGTGATGGGGTACTCGAGTACAAGAATCGATTCAGTACTCGATTCTTCAAAGTATTCGCTGTACTCGAGTACTTGTAACTTGTATTCGAATACTGGAGACCGAGTACAGGAATCGAATTCTTCCTACAGTTGATGCGTTTTTGTACCTGCGTAAATACACACTGGTATTCGAATACACAGTACGAGTACACTGCAGTTAGCAGTGCACTGTGCTGGGATTGAATTCTTTTTACAGTCAATGCGATTCTGTACTAGCACGGCGTGTACTCGAATACCGAATACAATAGGTAATAAAATAAGGAATAGATATTAGGCGTTTTGTCAACGCCACGTACTTACATAATGAAAAGGGGCACCTACTAACTTATTTTGATTTTAATAATTTTATTAGGGAAACTAAAAACATTACTTACAATTATTTATTAAAAAATACAAAAATAAATAAACTCTTTAAAAAAATAAAAATCAATAAACTCTTCTTTTGCCATATAAACAAAATAGCGTTTAGATTAAAAAAAATAAAATAGATGTAGTAAGTTTAACGACAATAAGTATTTGAAAATATTAACATAACTAAATTTTTCGGTTATAACAATTTAATTTGCATAAAAATTGCATGGCCAACCATCATTCAGTATTCAGTGTTTCCAGCACAAGTTAATGTGCGAGCCGACGGTATTCGGTTAAATAGCATGGTTAGCATCGATTCTAAGCAGCTGACAGACTATCAACTGCATGCAATGAGAAGAAGTACTCGGTACTCGGATAAGTATTCGATTCTTAAAAGTATTCGAGTACAGAGTACTCGATTCTCAAAAAAGACGATTCTCCCCAACACTAATTGATATCCACGAAAAGCGCTTAACATTAAAATGGATGTAGTATATATCCTTTAAAGATATATGTCATCGCAGACTTTTCTGTAGATCTATAAAAGAGGAACAATTCCGCCATACATTGTTTTGTTATATCTCAAACGGATTAGGTAGCGTTTTTGATTAAAGCTCCCAGTCGGCTTGATTTTTTTCGACATCTTCAATAATCATCGTCATATTTCAACCAATTTACACAAAACATTAATGAAATATACACGCACAAACCTTTATCTTGAATCACTTCGGTAGTTTTTAAGTTTATCGCGTTCAGACAGACAGACAGACGCGGCGGGGGAATTTTGTTTTATAAAATGTAGTGATCTACATAATACAATCCTCTTGGTTTTTGTTTTTAAAAAAAAAGAAACAACTATTTTTTTTATTCCATTTAATTCTTCAATACAAATTTTATTTTTTCTGTTTTTTTTAAATATTTTTTAGCAATAATTATTTTTTTCTCATGATTTTTCAACCGTGATAAAATTTTGTACAGAGTTTCTTAGATATGTGACGAAGATATCGTCGTTGGTTCTGTAATAGCTCTTATGTGCATAGTTGGCAGATTTTACGTTTTTTAGATGAAAAGATTCAGGAAACAGAGCTTTATACACTAGTAATACCTCCAAATAAATTTTACAGTAACCAACATGGGGAAGTAACTCTTATGTGAAAAGTTGTATCAAATAATTCTTCCCATGTGCCAATAAATCCAAAATTAACGTTAAATATTTTTTTAAGAAAATACTTCGTCTTAATTAAACATGTATAGTGAAGATAAGTATGAATTAGTAATATACCTCTGAAATTGCTAGTTCTTACCATCCATTGCTGAAATAACCACTTTTTGGCCTTTCGTGCAAATTTTACTTTTTGCACATAAGAGGTATTACAGAACCAATGACGATATTCTAAAAATTACGATTTTTTCTCAGTAAAATTACTGCTCATGCTAATTTCATAACTTTAAATTTAAACGAGTTAGTGGACCGTTCTGAAATTTTGGGTACTTATTGTAAATATACTAAGACATAAGTTGACAAAATTTCATTCATGTCTCTCTGATTTAAGATACTCCTCATACTTCCTTACAAGGACCGAGTTCGTATAAGAAGTTACACTTAAAAAAATTGCCATAAGGTTAATTTTTGATTAGCCCTTGTGTACTTGGCAAAGTAACAACTGACGCATTTACCTCTTGCTCGCCCTTCCCCGTTGACACTGTAGTCGTCTGTAGAACGTACCTTTTTGATTATTTTTAACGTGGCCTTACAGCGGCGGCATGTTAATTATATTGTTTCTTTTGATATATATTCATATGATCTGTGAACACAAGACAAAAACGAATATGTCAAATTTTAACACCCGATGAGTATTTTAATATACTCTCCATCCAGTCGCTCTAAAATCGGGCAAATTTATTTATGCAACTTCTTTTATGTCCTAAAACTTTCACTCCGGAAAAAGTTCTTTCATGTTTCGTAATTATCTAGTTACAACTTTAGGCAAAAACAAATATATATTTAAAACTATTCACTAAAAATATGTTCTTCTTTTTAACTTCCCGCTATAAAAAAAAATTGAAAAGAAGTTTGATCCTGCAGGTCATCCCTGAAACTTCCCGCTATTTTCGAGTTCAAAACGATCAAAAATATATAAAATATAGCTTGAAGTTAATTTGTTAGATTTTCGAGCTGAAAAAAAAACATTTTTTTACGAATTTTTCATTCACGATATTTCGTGGGAAAATGAACCGATTGTGATGCGGTTTGCGGCAGTCGTCGCAGCTTGTTAACCTAAGAGAGTAATTAATTACACAAAATCGATCTGATAAGAATTTAACGAATAATTTTACATAAACACTTTTTTACAAATTTTTCGTTCACGATATCTCGTGAACAAATAAGCCGATTTTGATGCGGTTTACGGCGATCGACGCAGTTTTTTTAACCTAAGAAAGTAAATTATTACAAAAAAATCGATCTGATAAGAATTTTACGAGTAATTTAAAAAAAACTCGTTTTTACTAATTTCTGGTTCACGACATCTCGTGAACACATGAACGGATTTTGATGCGGTTTGTGGCAGTCGACGCAGATTTTTTAACCTAAGAAAGTATTTTATTAAAAAAAATATTGATCTGATAGGAATTTTAAGAGTAATTTAAAAAAAAATTATCGCAATTCTGACACTCTATTGCACACCTCTTCGTCGAGTCCTTTCAAACGACACCTCGATCATCGAAATCGGTCCAGTAGTGTAGGAGATAGCCGCATAAAAAAACTCTTAAAATTTCGTTGTGTCCGTCCGTCTGTCAATCCTTGTCTCTCCTTATAACTTCGTCATCTTTCCATCGATTCGTATGAAATTTTTCAAGCAGGTCTCTTATGTAAACCGTCATAAAACTGTATCATGAAATTTCAAAAAAATAGGTAATTAAAACATAGAACTGAAGGTTGAAAATTTGCATTTTCACGCATGGAATATCGCCGGACAGACCTGCCATAAAAAATCAAGATTTACAAATAATTAATAAATAGTTATGAAAATAATTATTCAAAAATTAAATTTAGTATGGAACCCCTGCCAGAATTAACACATTTATATATTTGAGAGTCGCCATGAGCAAGTTTGCCTTTTGGCCACACACATATAATTGAATCTTTGTTCTTTTAATTAGTTACAAACGTTCCTTGTTGAAATAACAAATTACAGCACACTGCGGCGTTTTCTGTTAATCACACAGCTCAAATTCTCATTTTAATTGCTCGTTTTCTGAGTTGGAGTTCTTTGCTATAAACTTCATTCAAAGATGCTCTTTTTATTATTTTTTTTTAAATATATATAGATACTATCTTAAGGGGTGAGGGTAGGATTTAACGGGGGTGAAAAAAAAACACTTTTTTTACGATTTTTTTTTAGAGATATCGTTGAAGTGGATATATTTTAATGTTTCGCATGTTACAAAGCATCATTCGAACTACATTTTGCAATTTATTTGTAGAAAAATATTGAGAAATAAGCACAGTGCAATAATAGTATATTGTGCGACTAGTGAGAGAAGGAGAAGATTCCATGAGCGTGAAATTTGCCGCACGAGCGTAGCGAGTGAGCGGTAATACGTGAGTGGAATATTCTCTTTCGATCCATAGTCGCACATAATACTTTATTCAACTAGCACGAGTAATATGTAATCGGGGCCCTGATAAAAGAGGGAGAAATAATAAATCACTTCATTGATTGACGTACCCACTGCCCTCGATGCACACAAGATGGCCCTGGCTTTCGCTGAATTGCGATGCTGTTTTCATATATACAAATCGCTACCGCGTTCCTATTGGTCCAGAAACTGTGCAGTAATATATGACCGTACAGTTTCAACTCATTATTCGCACTCTACGCGTCAACATGGAGTAGTTTATTATTTCTCTCGAATTTAGCAGGGCCCCGAAATTATATATTACTCACGCGTGTTGAATAAAAGCTTTTAAAAAGTTAAACTCGTTTCAAAAGAGATCACAAAAAACCGTAAAATGATACATATATACAGGTGAAGTTAATGAAAGAGTGTTAATAACCGAACACAAATAACGTCAAAAAAAATTGGTTGTCTGTAAAGTCGGTTTACGGACGATAGTTTTACGTGATAACGTATTCCGTAATACATAACCTAAATTCTACATATAATAATTATAATAATTCGAATCTATGATATTGCATCTTTTGCTTCAAATTTAGGTTAATTTTATGGATTAAAATACTCACCACCTATAATAATAATTGTTTTTTTTAACTTTCTTTCTTTCGTATTTATTTAAAGTCTCAAAGATTAATTGTCATAATATTTTGAAAACAATTGTTTCACTGTTTATATAAAATTCCAAAACCTACTTACAATATTTAAGTATTTTCATACGTCAAAAAATTGATTTTTATAATGACAAAATTTCTATGAAAACGATTTTTTCGAGAGATGAGACCTAGCTAAAACGGTTTTTTGCCCCCCAAAATCCCTTTTCAGTAAATTTCATCCAAATCGTTAGGGCCGTTTTCGAGAAAAGCACGCACAGGGTCAGGCGTAACGTTACACTTTTTCGTGCATGCAGCCGGTGTTTCATCAATTTATAAGATTGGTGATTCATCAATTTATAAGACGTTATCACGTCAAAAAGGAAAGCGCCAAAAGTACAGAAAACAGATAGAAAAGCTAGTGACAGCTATTATGACGGTTTCTTTATGTTTGATAGACAGCTCTCAGGAATCGCTGAGCTATATAAAATTTACTTCTCCTGTTGACAAGCCCTGTCACAATATTGCATCATAGCAGCGCTGTGTCAACAATGTGAACTGTGTTTTCTTTTTGTGAACTTCACGTGCTTAATTATTCACTGCATCATTTCTTAGTGACAATGAAAGCTTTGAAAACTTTTCGCTCTCGCGTTTTAATTTTACTATTTATTTCATGTGCAGTCGTTTACATTTAGTGTTGCAATATTAACATAGAGTATTACATATAAAAACCGGTCAAGCATGCGTTCGTATGACGTTTTTATGGGCTAATTATTATGAGTCGTAATCGTTACTTGACAAATATCATACCCTAACTTACAAATGAGTCAGTGCAATATGTTGATACCGTTTTGTAGATTGTTAATTGAAAAGAAGTCTAGTATCCGTGAGATATTGTTTATTGTACAGTTAAAATTACTTTTTTTGTTAATTGTAATAAACAAAATAAACAATTTTCAAAAACTTTTATAACGAGATCTTATCAAGTATAGGTACCTATATGTAAAAATGGCTCCATGAAGCAAAACAGTTAGGTATAGGTCAATTATTAACATTTTTTGTTGGTTTCAATGAAGACGGTTTAAAAAAAAATTAGTTAACAATAGTTCCACTGTTTCAAAAATAAATTTAATTTTTTTTTTCAACGGAACTTTTTTTTTTCAAATGTTACACAATAATTTATCAGATTTTTTATTTGTTATTTAATTCTATAAAAAAATTATTTTATGTGTTGTACTCTCTCAACAGATGGAGCACTCGAGCTGTAACGGCCGCGCGGAACCCTATTGTCAACGTTAAATTAAAACTATAAATAATAGAGATATAGAGTGCGGAAGGTGGGACTGTTTTATTGTAAATTTTCTCCTCTTTAAGAATCTTTTTTTTCAATTTCCGCTATCGCTTATACTTTTTGAGTAGGTAATTGCCAAAAATCTGGGCGGCTTTTTTGTCTTTTCGTTTCTTGTTAATAACAAATGCAATTTTTGTTGGCGAAAAAAATACAAAAAACGCCTTTTTCGGAATATTTTTTCGAATCAAATATTGCTTATATTTTTTGGAGACTTGGATCTATTTTTCTCAAGAATCTCAGTTCTTGACTAGGCTATTAATAAATATTGACATATGTACACTAGTGACATCAGACGGTTTGGCTAATTTACACTTTGTTAAGTAGCAAGTGCTGGTGACAAATGATTAGTTAACATGCTTTTATGGTGTTAAGTGTGAAGAAAATGTTCACACAGTGTTTAGTGCTTTTTGCAGGTCCTAAGTGTCTGCCGTGCAAAAATCGAACATGACTTGTTATTGAAATCCAAAAATCTAAGAGATTATGGCAACGAAAATGGATAAGCAGAAGACTTCAATAAGAACTTCCAAGAACTGATTAATGAAGATTCAACTGAATTTTGTAACTCAATGCGAATGAAGAAACATTTAATGAGTTATATTGACTATTGTTGGGCCAACTATAACAAAATGTCAAATAATTCACAGTGATTTGGGCGACGCTGCAAGTGCGGGAGTGCGCGGGTGTACGGGAAAAGCTACTTAACAGCTATTTAACAGAAAAAATAGACCGACCTTCTATTCACTTTACTTCGCACTCGCACTTATCACTTAACAGCGGGGCCGTTGCCGCCGTTTACACTTTGATTTTACTAATCACTTAACACTTGCACTTGTCACTTGCACTTTCTACTTAACAAAGTGTAAATTAGCCTGGAAAGATCAGCTGAACTTCGACAACTTGTTATGTCTAGTTTAATGATTTTTTCAGATTTTTTAATCACATGGTTGCTAAGAAATAATGAAAAAATAAAAAATATTAATCGGTTGAAGAATAGCATGAACATTTTGGCACAATATCTCCCGGTAGCATTTGTGAAGTGTCTGACCTTGAAACTTCGTAGATTGAAATAAGTTTCATCAAAATCAATTAATCCGGTATTAGAATATTAATTTAGATAATCATGTTCTTCTTTTATCGTACAACTTTTACTAAAGTGTTTTAACATCAATCGTCTTCTATTTCATTAAAAATAAAATAGGTAGATCGTAAACGCCCTTAATCCATGGAATTGGTACATTTTGAGTTGCATCAAATGGGGCAGTTCTGATTTTTTTATATGTTGTATATAATGAGGTGGTAATGACAAATATAATTTTTCCACCTCGAAAGCCTTCCGGAACATTGTAAAATTCATGAAAAGCCATTAAATTTTTGATCATTTTTCAGTTTTTGCCATTTTTTACTACCAAGGACCTGTTTTACGGTAGAAGTCACTATGAATTCTTTTAAAGTAGACTAAATTTGCAACAAAATGAGAATAGTTGGGTCTCGATAAGCTGAATAGTTTCAAAGATACAGCTGTTCAAATGTTTGCAAAATTTCAAAAAAAAAATTGTTTTCGAGTTTTTACTCGTTCTCGTCAATGTGGTCAATTATTGATCTATTTCACGGCATAAATTCATATACGTTTTTAAAGAAGACAATTTTTTTAACAAAACGAGACCAATTTGATGTATTAAGATCTGATAGTTCCCTAGCTACGGCTGTTCAAAGTTGCTGAGGTGAGTAAACAAAATGAAATACGACTTATGAAATAAGCATTATAATTTTAAAAAGAAATAATTACAGCATAAAAATTTAAAGACTGTGTTATACATATTATCTTTGCATGTGGCGGTTGAAGTTGAGGTCGTCACAGGAGTTGTATTATTAGTTTTTCTTGTATATCTTTGATGGACCAGGCTGAACCTCTAAATCGACGGTACACCTTTTGGGAGCTTGCTTTGGTAGCATTTCGTCAACGACCAGCTCAGGCAGGTCGAAATCGTCATCTGATGGTGGGTCATCGATGGTAGGTTCATCAATGTCATCACACATCAGGTCTGGTTTGTTATCACAAGATTGGCCGCTGCAGTGGTTGCAAACAGCCGAGCATTTGAGTCCTGCTTTTCTGCAACCACAGCTGCTGGTACAACCTTTTTTGCAGTTGCAGGAAATCATGTTTAGCAGGGGTTGAGGAGCTGGTGGTTTCGTCATCAGTTGAGGAATGAGGCCTCTTGTGCTCCGCATCCAGCCCCAATCGAGTGGGTTCTTCTTATTTTATAGTATAGTACAGACCAAGCTCCCATTTCAGGATTTCTAACCTCACTCGATAACAACAGGGATGCATAATGTAGTGAAAAATATTGTTTGGGAACATCGATTTATGATTGGCTGCCACAGCGTAACTTGGAAGAACTATTTTTAACTACGGCAAAGTATTATGGTTTTGTTTTTTTTTTATTATAAATAATTATATACCCTATACTATATATAAAAATAATAAAAAGCACACCTTTAGTAGAAAAATATTTTTGACAGACACCCTAAACTCTAAATTGTATTATTTAAGAAATTTTGCAAACATTTGAACAGCTGTATCTTTGAAACTATTCAGCTTATCGAGACCCAACTATTCTCATTTTCTTGCAAATTTAGTCTTCTTTAAAAGAATTCATATGACTACTACCGTAAAACAGGTCCTTGGTGGTAAAAAATGGCAAAAACTGAAAAATGATCCAAAATTTAATGGTTTTTCATGAATTTTACAATGTTTCGGAGGGATTTCGAGGTGGAAAAATTATATTTGTCATTACCACCTCATTACATACAACATATAAAAAAAATCAGAACTGCCCGATTTGATGCAAGTGAAGACCCCTTTTATGGTACGATTTCCATGGATTACCTGTATATATTTGTGAAATAGTTTATACCTACAGTAAAAAGGTCTATGTTTTTTTAAATTATGATCCCATTTCCTTTCAACAAAATCCTAAAGTTTTATACGGAAAATGAAAAAAAATTGTTTATTGCGATTACGAAACCATCTGTGAACAAACGCGATTTTTTTTACATTTCGCTTATATTAGGCTTCACGTTCAAGAATAAAATACTTTAGATCAAGTTATTGTATGTCATCAACATTTTCATAGATAACTTGTATTTCAATTAAATTGTTTTTAAATGTTTTTCCATTTGTGTGATTAATTAATTTATTTTTAATCTCTATCACAAAAACAATTATCCAGCAATAAAAGTTAAATTAATTAAACTAACACAATCAAACAAAGACAATATCATCACAACCTACTCTTAGAGACATTTGATATAATTATAACGAAGAAGAAGAAGAAGGAATTTTAATTATGCAAGTAATGAGAGTTTGTTAATTGGTGTTAGAAGAGAAGGGCAAGTTGCAGTTGGGGGTAAATGAACCGTGAAGGGTTGTCGCCATTCTCATATGACGCAGTGTCCTCTCTTGTATTACGCAATATCCGTCCTTGAGAATTTACTATGTTGATATTGTCGTGATTAAGATTGAATAATCACTCGAAATTATAATAAAGTGCGTTCACCGAAAATGGGTAACAGGGAATAATTCCCGTATCCTACTAGATGCAAAAAAAACAGTTGTGTGATTTTAAGAAACCACGACGCAAGTGAAACTTTTATTGGATTGTAGGCGTTGGATTGTAGACACTTATCCATCACGATTAATTATAAACAACAATATTCACATGAATACACGAATAAAAACATGTAAACACTGTACAGCACTTGCCCGCATGATAGACTATGTGTTATACATACTACACGGTCAGCTGATGCTAACCATGGGCGCCGCCATATTGGCCTTGGCTGCTCTACCGAGCGCCTACTCCGAACGCCTTTCACTTTACCCCTACTCCACGGCCGCCTGTAATGCGACATGCAACAGACGGCCAGAAAAATTCGGGGCGATAGAATAAAAGTTTCACTTTAAAAAAGACAAGAGATGTCGTGGACCACCCGGTTGGAACGAAGTTCTTTTCGCTATTTATTTATGTATATTTTTTACTAATTTGTCTATAAATTATTCGAAAATTTTATTTATGCTATATGATTATTAAACAGAAATTAATCGTGTGATTTGCAACTCTAAAAAACTATAAATAACATTTGTCGCGCATCTGTCGGGAATCGAACCCGGGACACCTGCATGACAGTATTCTACCACTGAGCCACTGACATTGCTAAGATATCGCTATTTATATAGGTTTAATATAACAAATCGTGAAGTTAGAAGGCGTTGCATTTCAAAAAATAATAATGTCAAAAAACTAACTAATATTTGAAATGGCATCAGTTTTTGAACAAATGCAATATTCTTATTTTAAGACAGAACATACGCAATCTTTAAATGTTCATAACACACTATGTAAAAGAAAAGGACAACCGATCCACGTGCGCGATGTATTAGGCAAAATCGAATTTATATACAGTGTTTATTTCTGCTTTTTTATGTATCAAAAAACTATTTTCGCGAATTCTGTTATACGAAATTGATGTAAAATGTTTTCTCCTCTTTCGTTTAAGACATGTTTCGAACCGATCTGATTCAAATTGAGAATATAGAAAAAATAAATATAGTTTAAAAAAAACTAAAAAACACGCTTTATATCGAACTAAAAAGTAAAAAATATTTTTTTAGAATAAGCTTAAAAAGCGTGGGGCGCTCGATGTACGAAAATGTGGAACAAAGCGCCCCACGCTTTTTAAGCTTATTTAAAAAAAAATATTTTTTACTTTTTAGTTCGATATAAAGCGTGTTTTTTAGTTTTTTTTAAACTATATTTATTTTTCACTTTTTAGTTTGATATAAAGCGTGTTTTTTAGTTTTTTTTTAACTATATTTATTTTCCACTTTTTAGTTCGATTTATTGTCAAAAATTTGCCGAAAAAAAAAAAAATTTCTTTTTTCGGCGTGGACGGGATTAGAACCTACGACCCGTGATTCCGAGAATTGACGTCAGCGAAGACCGGTGCCTTAGACCGCACGGCTAGCCAGTGTACTTACAGTGCTGGCATATTATATCACTATATAAACCACTTGCTGTAGTCCAAACGAGTTTACAAACATACATACAAACTTACAAGTGAAACTAATATAAGGCGTGTAAAAAACGCTGATTCCAGCATGGTCGTAAAACTTAGTAGCCCAGGAGCTAGTATACTAAATAAAATAATGAATAAAATTTGACCCACTTCTCAAAAAGGTTCTCTATCACTGACATAGCTCATACAATATCTGCAGTGTGGTTCTTGGTCCTTCATTTGGTGAAAGAGCGTCACGGAGTTGTAACCTCTTTAGAATGAATAGGGTATTTGTAGGTACCATACACTTGTGTGTCTGACACGTACTAGGTCTCTATTTTGACTTATTTTAATTTTGGTATAGTCATGTCCAACCTTTTACACACGTACATACAATAAACAATCTGACATATATTTACAAGTGTAAAACATATGCATACATAAATAAATCAAATGGAAGGCCGGGAGCTATTAGTGGCGTGTCAGAGGCAGGCGCGTCGATGCCTCCCGCCGCCCCCTTGATCCTCCCGTTATTCCCCCGGTTTCCTCTATAACCGCATCGAGTACAATCGGAACTGCGGGCAACAGTTTATTGTGATTTATGCACCAGATGAAACAACGCAACACCGTTAAAACGATAATAAGACTATTTTATTTTATTTCTGAGGCGAGAGCTACGTATTACACAGTTGCAAAATTGTGGAGCGTATAATTAATTCAAGAATTACAAGGCGCGAAATTCACGTATTGTCAACGTCAATGTATATGTGTACAAAATTTTAAGTAGATCGGATATGTAGAAACCGTTCAAAATTAACCAATAAGATTCACCCTAAACATACTGACTATCAAGCTTATAAAAATAATTAAGTTATGTAACTTTTAACCCAGTAGACTGTGACAACTAATAAAATTATCTATTATCTATCTATCTATGCTTATATATAAGCTGAAGAGTTTGTTTATAATATATTTTACATATAATATAATAAGGTTGTCCGGTGTCTGTATATACAGTATGGTCACTTAAGTGTGCAACATATGGGAAAATTTTTAATTAAATACACAACCAAAATACAAATATTGCCAAAAGTTGGTGCATGTCCGATAATCATTTTAGGTGCTCTTAGAATTGTTGAAACTCAAACAGCGTTTAATATCGATGCAAAAAACATTAAGTTTGTGATTCCATAATAAAGTTATGCGAAATTGATTTGATTTTAAATAATTTATTAGTGTGTTTAAGGTAGATAAGTATAAAAAAAAAAATTTCAAAAAAAATTTAATTTTGGTTTTTCAAAAAAAAAATGTTTTTTTCTTAGAAGGCCATGTTTTGGTATTTGGGCATAACTTTTAATTCTAAACAACTTTTTCTTATAACATTTCGCTGAATTTGTTGAAATAAGGGCACTTTACTCTTGAACAATTTTTATATTTTTTTACCCACCTGTATGCTGTTTGAGTTTCAACAATTCTAAGAGCACCTAAAATGATTATCGGACATGCACTAACTTTTGGCAATATTTGTATTTTGGTTGTGCATTTAATTAAAAATGTTCCCATATGTTGCAGACTTAAGTGACCACACTGTATAGTAACGGATTACAAAATCCACATACTGTGAGAGTTCTTTTTTTAATAAATTTATACAGACGTTAGCTCAATTAATTCAAATAAATAAAATCGTAACTTAGTCTGTAATTGAATAGTTTTAAAGATTCCTAGAGCGAATTTTCAGTTTTCATCACTTTTTTCTGTTTATAAAAGCTGAAGAGTTTGTTTGTTTCTCTGGTTGAACGCGCTAATCTCAGGAACTACTGGTTCGAATTGAATTTTTTTTTTTTTGGATAGTCCATTTAGCGAGAAAGGCTATAGGCTATATAAGATCACGCTACGACCAATAGAAGCGGAGCATCAATGAAAAATGTAACTCAAAATTTGCCCGTCCGGCAAAAGCTTTTGAACGGTATCTCCAATCATCATGAAATTTAGACACAAAATTCATCTTGGTAAACAAAAATGAACGTGCGTACTCATGTTCCTCCCCCTCATTCGTTCTTTTGTACCGGACGGGACCGCTAGTAAACTATAAAAATAAATAATCGTCTGGCGTCTGTCTGTTCGTCGGTTCATGACTTACGCGGTAAAACTAGTCGTGTGCAGTGACTTTTAGAAAACCTGTGCTTTTAGTCTCTGGACAACACCATAAAATGTCATTTTTGACACACATTTTTCCCTATTCTACATTATTTGCTCTTTAGTTGACAGGTGGATATTGTACAAGTTCATTTACAAATAAATATCTCGAGTAGGTATTACATTTTCTATTAAAATAAGCTTGTAGCTGAACACTGTAAGGCAACCTAAGAACGGACTATTGTGAACAGTGCAGGCAAACCTACGATGTCCACTTTACCTCAAACTGCGACCACTTCATGTCAGAGTTCATTTTATTTACTGGTAACCGGGTGAACACTGTATCGTAGTCCACTAGACGCACTTTTAAAAGAATTTCTTAAAACTACTGCTAAACAAGTAGGAAGTACGATACTGACTTATGTTTAAATCTTTGATTAACGTCTGAATAGAACTCTTCAAATAAATAAAATTGTCGACAATTTAATTTATTTGATGACTTATTTTTAATTTGATTTGAATAAACTTTAGTTGCCTTAAGGAAGTACCCTCGGTACGCAGTAAGTCAAAGAATTTCAGTCTTCTACTTGAGTAACGTAGTATATAATTTGGCAACACCGCATGTCTTGCCATAGTTACAAGTGCTTATATACGCAGCATAAGTCAGCACGCGGTGTCAAATTCGCATTAATTTATGAAAATGCTTTTCTTTATTCCTGTAATTTCGGAAATAATAATATACCTACTATCATTTTTTTGGAATACTATGCTTTTAGCATTTACTCAATTTACGTATGTTTTTACGATATCAAAACTGCTGCAGTTTCGTAACTTACCTTTGAATGACGCGCCACAAACTATAATATTGCGGTGTTGCTATGTTTATGAATTGCTAAAAAGCTCGGCTTTGTTATAGTTATTTCTATTAACATAAGCAAGCTTTATACGTTTTGGAAAAAGAAAAATGTTCATAGAATATTCGTTTATATTTCCTGAAAATTTTATCAAAATCTGTTTGTCAATTCCAACGTAATAAATGATGGAGTGCGTCAAAATCACAGATTTCCATAAGACTCCATGTTAAGTGCACCGAAATAAAATTATCAATATCTTTTTTCAAAGTCAACCAAAAATCACAAAAATTTAACTGAGTCATTTTTGAAAAGGTTTTGACATATTTGCAAATTTTCGTAATTTTCTGTTTGTTAATTCATTTATCGAGGGTACTTCCTTAAGGATCAATTTTGAATTAGTTATTGTAAAATTATGCATATGTTTAGCTAACGTTTTAAAAAAATGTTTGTCACCAATCTAAACCGAATGCATTTCAGATAAACATTCTAAATTATGCTTAAAAATCAATATCTTTTACATTTATCTCAATTCAAAAAGTTCTCTTGTCAAAGGTACTGGACAGAAGTACATGGATCTAGATTGTAATTTTATGTGCAAGTTGTGTTATTATGGAAAAACGAGGGATAGCGCGTTTTAACACTCAAACAAGCCATAAAGACATTACATTCGATATACATAAGCTGCTAATTATTGTATGTATCTACCTCATACAAAATAGCTGACTTTCGTAGCAATATATCAGACAGCTGTCATATTCTGTGCGTGCGGCCATATTGCAATTTATTTAGTTTGTTTACGAAAACTACGCTTACTGTGGCATGCTGTCTCTGTTCATCTTATAGAACCAAAGGCTAAACGATAGGTCGCTTTTGGAATTTACTGTTGGATTGATAATATTAATTTTTTTTCTTTACGCAATAGTGCGTTGCCAATTTCGCGGCAGAATGAGTTATCTACTCTACAAGAATACATCCAACAGTCAATCTTTCTGATATTTAAAGCATATAATGTATAGTAATCAGTAACCGTTTTTCCACATCATTTGAGAGCTATTTTTTAGGGTTCCGTACCCGAAGAGTGCCCAACGCGACCTTATTACTACTAAGTTTGTGCTGTCCGTCCGTCCGTCTGTCTGTCAATAGACTGCATCTCATAATAATAGGTAGATAATAATAGATAATAATAATAATAATCTTTAAAAGGCGAGGTTCAGCCACAGGCTGCTTTTCAACCTAACCCTTCAATAGATAGTTGAAATACTCACGTTATAACAACAAATAATGAAAAAAAAGATGGCGAATTTTAAAATGGCCGCCTTACAAATTACAAAAAAAATCTGCGATTAAGTTGATATCAAGCATGCGTGTTTTGTTCTATTAACAATATACGAAAATGAAAAAAGATGTCGAATTTCAAAATGGCCGCCTTACAAATTACAAAAAAATCTGCGATTGAGCTCATATTGGGCATGCGTGTTCAGTCCTATTAAAATTACACGAGAATGAAAAAATAAACCAAGACGGCAAATTTCAAAATGGCCGCCATGTTTATTAAAAAAAAAAGTAGATGGTGTTATATCTTTTACGATGGTACGGAACCCTTCGTGTGCGAGGGCGACTCGCACTTGACCAGTTATTTATCTTAGGTAGATAACACTATAGACACGAACCTTCTCAATATTAGGTGAGAGTTATGGATGAGTCAAAGTTTGAAATTTTTCCATTCATTGATCTAAACTGAGTATATGTTTTATTGTAATTTCTAGTGGACAACGTCCGTTCGGTTGGCAAAGCATCTATCTGCGCCGCAAGGATTACCGACTGATCTCTACGGTACACTCGATTTCACTTCGCTCTTCGCATATATATATTTCCCTTTCATCCCAACTCGTTAGCCAATCTACCGTTATCTCCCATCTTAGTTTAACGGTTCCACCTTAGTTACAAGTTACAACCATGTGCTGGTTATATGTCTCTGTTACAACATCAAACAACCTTGTTTGTTACACAGTGATAATTTTTTGCTTAATCATAACAAAAAAAATTTATATACTATCATCACGCTACTTCCACCGTATAATGCCCGTTACCTACGCCAATTTGTCGATATATTTTTATGATAAGGTTTTTGTTCGAATTCACAGGCTGGGATTGGAAATGTTTGTTCTCAATTCGAACGATTAGAGTAAATAAAAAGGTTCAGGACATCCCCTTGAAACAAGATAAGTATTAATAATAATAATAATAATGAGTTTAACGTCCGTTTCTCGACTTTATGTCATAACAGACGCCATTCGCATCGTTACTATTTTCCGTTATTTTCTACATTTTTGAACTTCCACTTAAATAATAGCCATGGGCGAATGAGGAATTATAAGACATTAGGACAAAGTAGGCAAATTGTGAGCACAGAAGTTTGACAGGGATATTGACCATGGCCTTGAATAAGGAACCATCTCGTTATTTGTTTGGAATTATTAAGGGAAATCATAGAAAACCTCAACAACATGGCCGGCACAGAATTTACCGTTTCTCGGCGAGAGGCAGCAGGAAAAAGTTCCAGCCATATCTGCCTCCGCCGGGATTCGAACCCGGTACCTCCCGAATGCGAGTCTAGTGCTCTAACCACTACGCCACCTTTCTCGGTAAAAAAACGGATAAGTATTAGGATATGTATTTAGGCAAGTTGAAATAGTAAAAAAAAAACAGTATTTTATCAATGAGTGAATATGGAATCGCGAGTCTGGCAGAGCGTTTGCAGTTATTTCGTTTCTGCGCAGCATACGACATTTTCAAAAAAATAAACCAAGAAAATCCAAGATTACTTTGTCGATTTTAAAAGTATGACCTGACAAAGATATATATTTTTGAAGTAAAACTTCTTTAGGCACGCTTGACTTGGGGAGTAAGCTGGTAAATGAATGACGAAAGAGTTTACGAAAGTGCATCATCAGACAAGGCGAACGGTGCGTGATCGTTCGAGGCGAACGATAGTTGAGAGGGAGATATAAGTTAGTGAAGATAGTAAGACAGAGATTTACGTTTCGTATATTGGAAGTTGAGAAGGAAATATAAGTTAGTGAATGCGACAAAGACGGAGCATTAATCGAAATTCTTTTTTTTTTTTTGGACAACAACTTGATGTTTAAAATGAAAACAGACTGTTGTTTTTGTATCAAAAATACATTTCATCGAATTATGCTGCATTTTGTAACGAGAAATAATGTAGATTAGTTAATAAACCCTTTTAATGTTATTATAAATTATGCTAATAAATATATATATATATATATATATATATATATATATATATATATATATATATATATATATTATAGTATTTACTAGGATATGGCCGAAATTGACAGAAAATGGTTAAGGTGTTGATAACCGGGCCACTAGTTAGCTTCACCTAAGTAAACTATATCGGCGATAATTGAATTACCTCGGAGCACGGCTAGCTTCAATTCGGATGCGGGGTCATGGATAAAACTAAGAAGAACATGAAAAAATACAAAATCAACATCCGTAAAAGGATGCTAAAAAACCCAACCACCTACCACAAGACACAAAGGACAACACAAAATTTTAACAACCAATAGTAAGTCAAGTCCACTCACGTTGGCAAATAATTTCACGGATTCACCGACTAGATTACCAGGCGCCAGGACTCGAATCGTGAAAAGCCACGCCTAGAAAGTCCAGACTAGGAGGCTTTGAATGGTCCTTGACTACTGAAAATATAGCGAAATCTTAAATGATTCGTAATCCCCAAACAAAAATAATTGACACTAAAACCAGACAAAATATTCTCGAACCTAAACCTGAAAAAGGTTCGAAAATTTAATTAGATAAAATATTTCCGAGAGACGAAACAATCACACATAAATGTAACTAACGGAAATATTCGCCGAACACAAAAACGAATAATTATTCGAAAACTAAAATGCAATAAAATTTTAGTCGTGCAAAAGCGCAATAAACTGTGTTACTATTCTCTACTACTGTAATAGAACACCCGCTATAGGCGTCCTGTGACGTCACGGGGTATAGCCTCCAGACAACACAAATTCACGTCCAATCGATACCGTAAAAATATTTATGGTGAAATAATCCACCTATTTGATAGGACACCTGGTATAATTGTCCGCTGACGTCACGGGAATATGTAGCCGAAACAAAAAAATCAAATACGAAACTTAATTTGCCAGCGATTTGCCATACGAAAAATAATTCACGACATAAGGTTTTGTATTCCCATCAAAATTCGATACGGGAGGCGAGAACAATATCGGACGTTCCGACATAACCCAAAACTCAGACAATAACTGTCATTCCGGAATTTAACTTTGCTTCGTTAGCTAACTTTCATTAGATAGGGAACATTAGCTCAATTTGTTAACTTCAGTTCAGTTGGTAACTTCAAGGTATCCCTCGGGAACATTTGTGAGTTAGCAGTGATAAAAAACTTCAATGAAATTGACTGGTATTATAATCCGATACTAAATTGTAAATCGCAAAGTTGAAAAAAAATCATTCGGTAAGGAAATGCTTGTTCCAGAATTTCAAAGCTTTAGTTCCACAGGAACAGATTGTAAAAACTCTCAAAAAGATAATCCCGTCAAAACTAACGTAAAAATCCCATCCAAGACGGCTAAGCACGAAACAAATAAGTTTGTCGGGAGAAATTCGCTTAAATCCCGAAATTCCAGATTTTTTTTCAACCAGAAACAACAGAGAAACTCCTAAAAAAGGTGTATTGTACAATAAAGCACGGATATTTAAATTCCTAAGCGTCAAACATTCCTATTCCAGGTCTATTTTGGGATCTCACGGAAAGCTATATCCTCATCAACAATCAGCAACAATCAAGAAGTACGAAAGCCAAAGTTTCCAGGAAAACAGGAGAGTTTTTAAACTCGGGATCGGTTTAGGATTAAAGATGAAAGGATGACAAATCGAATAACGCCAAAAGGAACATTTCAGCTCTTATCAATGCTCCAGAAATACAAGCCAAAGTCCCGAAAAATAAATAATCTCTTTCGCAGTTCAAATAAATCGTCTCTAAATTAATTGTTATCAACAATTCCTATCCCCCGATGCGTCGTGTTCATTAGCTCGCTCACGACTGACCGTTGCGAAAAAAATCTAAAAAAATACAACATACAACTGTCTCCATCCTATTTTATCACATACGTCGTATGTCTCGTCTCTCTCCCACTCATTACCGCTATCACAGAACGACTTGTTGTAATTCGTATCTCGGTTTGTTTTCAGCTGACAGACTATTGCAATATTAAACAAGATCGCCAATATTACAATGTTAATTTCTTAACTTTGATATTTCTATACAGCGGCTGGAATATTATTTTATTTTCAAGCCAAATGATACGCTAAAATTAAGGGAGTGAAGGCTATGGTTCCAGGGAGTCCTAGGGTCCTTCTGGGGGTCTAATTCGAACATATTACACACCCCTTCTTCCTCCAAAAGAAAAGGACGAAGACCTTTTCTTCTCTGACAAAGCACTACGGTAACGAGACCGAACCGACACGTAACACGGTATGAATTAAACGAAAAAGGTAGCCACACGATACAAGGTTCAATCGAACAGATCCCAAACAGAGTCGTCGCTAGCAAAGTCCGGTGAATCAGCACCATGATCCGAAACGTTATGCTGCTCGTCCACTACCTCATTGCCTGACTCAACTGCCTCGTCCTCACTGGAAACTTCTGACGCGCTATCCTCAACATAGGGTTTCAGGTCCTTAACGTGCCATCTGCCAACAGGACGACCATCCTCATGTTCTAGCTCATAAATGAGGGGGGAAACCATCCTGGTGATACGACAAGGAATGAATCGAGGAGCTAGTTTGGATGTGAATCCGTGTGCGCCACTGGACAAGACATAGTGTCTTTTCCATACACGTTCACCTACCGCGAACTGTACAGCTGGCCGCTTGCCTAGATTGTAACCAACAGCCTGGCGCTCATATGCTTCAGCCAGATGCGTCCGCACTTGCTGGTAGATGGCAGGATGCTCCTGCAGTTGTCGTGCATAAAACTCACTGGACCAGTCGAGTTCGATAGGATCCCGATCACCCAAGTCACCATAATAGCTCCCATTGATAGGTACAAATCGCCCAAAATTGAGGAAGGTAGGTACAAACCCAGTAGAATCGTGAACAGCCGTTCGCAACGCGAAACCTATGTGCGGAAGGACTTTATCCCACTCATGGTGAGTCACATCTGACAAATAAGATCGGAGAGCTGTTCCAATTGTGCGATTTACCCGCTCTACGAAGTTGGCCTGAGCATGATATTTGGCGACGAACCAGTGTTTAATGCCGTAGTTGTCAAACAGTCGCTGAATGTGTTTGGCGGTAAACTCAGTACCATTATCGGTCAGCAGAATCTGGGGGGCACCAAACATAAGAAACACTTCATTTTCAAGGTATGAGGCGATCGAACTGGCATCCGCCCGCTTTAGCGGCTTCAACAAGGAAAACTTGGTAAACCAATCCACGACTACTAAAACAAAACGATAGCCCTCCTTAGTTTTTGGCAAGGGTCCAAGAATATCACAGCCGACCAGCTGCCAAGGAAACTTTATTTGCTTAGGTTGTCCCATAAATCCGGGACGGGCGGTATTCGAAACTTTTTGAGCGGCACAGACATGACAACGAGAGATAAATTTGCTAATATCGGCCTTCATTTTGGGCCAATAGTGTTGTTCCGATAGACGGTATAGGGTTTTTGCAATGCCAAAATGGCCAGAGGTAGGGGCAGAATGATATTTTTCCATCAGAGTGAGTCGAGCACGCTTGGGAACAGCCATTTTCCATTCGTCTCGGTTTGGTCCTTGTTCCATAGCAAGAGCGAGACGCTTGTATAAACGGCCATCTATGACGCGCCAACGATTATATTCGTTAGGATGTTGTAACACAGAACGAACCATTCTTTGATACCACGGATCAGCATTGCAGACCTCATCACTAAAAGTAAGGTTAGAGATTTCCACGGGAGAACGGGAGAGTGCGTCCGGAACGATATGCATAGAACCCTTCCGATGTTCAAATTCGACATCATACTGCTGAATTTTTACAGCCCAACGGGCCAAACGACCAGAAGGGTCTTTCAAATTCTGTAGCCACAACAAGGAATGGTGATCAGTCAGCACTTTGAAGTGAGTGCCTTCGACAAAAGGGCGAAACTTTTCAAGACCAAACAAAACAGCGAGGCACTCCTTCTCAGTAGTGGAGTACTTTCGTTCGTGAGCATTGAGAGTGCGACTTGCAAATGCAACAGGTACGTCAATCTGTTCATCGTTGGGCTGCGTAAGAACACATCCGAGTCCAAGGTCCGATGCGTCGCATTGGATGGTAAAGGGACGCTTGAAGTCAGGGCTTGCAAGTACAGGAGCCGAAACTAAGGCACTTTTTATGGACACAAAGGCTCGATTTGCTTCCTCACTCCAACAAATCTTCTGACCTTTAGCACGTTTCTTGATAAGCTCGGTAATGGGAGCGGTCAAGGAAGAAAAATGAGGGATGAACCGACGGTACCAAGAACATAGCCCGACGAACCTTTTAACTTCGGTAGTGGTATTAGGTCGAGGGTAGTTTAGCATAGCTGAAATCTTATCAGGGTCGGTACGCAAACCAAGTTTGTCAACTACAAATCCGAGAAATTTAAGGGACGGACGACAGAATTCACACTTCGATAAGTTTATAGTTAAATTTGCTTCCCTGAAGCGAGACAAAACTTCTTGCAACACGGCACCATGCTTTTCAAACGTAGGGGTAGCGACAATGATGTCATCCAGATAAACGAAAACGAACGGTTCTAACTTCGGTCCCAATACACGGTCCATTAGACGTTGCTGGGTCTGCGGGGCGTTACGGAGGCCAAACGGCATCACTTCAAACTCGAACAGTCCCCTTCCTGGAACACTAAATGCGGTTTTCTCACGAGAGTCCGACGAGAGAGGGATCTGCCAAAATGCAGACTTCAAATCAATACTCGAAAGAAATTTGGCCCCCGATAACATACTCAGAATATGGTCTATGCGAGGTAAGGGATATGCGTCAGGTTTCGTGACAGCATTAAGTCGACGCCCATCAAAGCAAAAGCGAAGTTCTCCATTGGCCTTCCTCACGAGCAAGACCGGCGAGGACCAAGGGCTGACTGAGGGTCGAACCACATTCAAGGCTAACATCTGGTCTAATTCTTTATTCAGGTGAGTCATCATATAAGGTGACAGCGGGTATTGCCGTTGTTTCATTGGATTCGCATCGCCAGTGTCAATGACGTGCTCGGTCCAATGAGTACGACCGAGTTTATTACCCTCTTGCCATGACAGACAACGAAAAGATTCGATTATAGAAGACAGATGAAGCTGCTGATCGGTAGTTAACTCGGAACGTTCGCGAATGGCATGAACAGTATTGATTTGAAAAGCGACATCAGAATTCAGACCGGTATTATAAGAATAGAAGTTGTTACGAAAATCTACCATAAAATTAAAATCATGCATGAAGTCCATTCCCAAAATGAGCGTAGCCTGCAAAGAAGGAACGACTAAAACATCCAACAGCTTAACATCTCCATTGACGACAATCGGCAGAAGCACTGAACCGGAGACAGATTGAAAAACACCATCAGCAGTAGTAACGTTCATATGTACGGGACTAACCTTCAGAGACAATAATTCGATGAACGGTAGTCCGAATTTTCCTAAAACGGTACGGTTGGCACCAGTATCCAGAAGGGCTAGGACTTCTCTATCGTATAAATTGATCGTGATGTAAGGTCGGTTATCCCCAGGGTGAGACGCTAGAACCGGGTTGACTTTAGATTCTACAACAGGATTAGCGGGAGATTTACAAAAATCAGAAACTACACCAAGCCATTTTTCCCAAGATTCACGATCAAGGTTAGGAGACGGAGTCGGCAGCCGTTGACGGAAATATCGACTCCTCACTATTTCGCGTCGTTTACGTTTCCCGACAGGGCTGAAGGCTTCGATACTGTCTTCGGGCAGGAATTCGCGAAATGCTCACGATTTCCACAACGATAGCAAAAGCGTACTCGAGGCTCATTACACTTCGCATATACATGGCCTGGTTTGAGACAGTTCCAACATTTTATTCCAGCTGCGATAGTACTAGTAGGTGTTACGACGGATTTAACTTCACTGCATTGATTAGAAGTTAGCTGGATCTTCAAGATAGCTGGTTCCAAGGCAACGAGGAATTCGTTTAATTCAGATACGGTATAGAAATGTGAATGAACTACATGCGGACCATAAAAAGGTAATAAATTTCGCTTAATGATTCGGATTTTCTCAGCGTCGGTAAGGGGTGTCGTCAACTGACTCATCATTCGTTGCAGAGACGCCAAAAACAACGTGACCTTTTCATCAGGCCTCTGAACGCGAGCGTAAATTTTTAGGCTTAATTCATGGTCGAAATCAGAACCTAAAAAGTGTCTTCTTAATGCGGCGGTGAGGGAATCCCAGTCGCTAATGCCATCAGATAAAACCATACGATACCATACTAAAGCGTCGTCGACAAAGAGATCGATGGCTGAATGAAATAAAGTTTCCTTAGAACAATGCCTGCCAACACGTAATTCTTCCACACGCGTCAGAAACTCGTTGACAGGTTGTTTGCCATCGAAGCTAATGCCCCATTTGTAGACAGGAAGTGTAACAGGCAAGTTAGGGTTATTTGCTGGCTGAGAACCACTAGCGGTAGTGATATTAGAGGCATCAGCTCTATGACCAGGTACGTAAGGTAACACGGGAGTTGAGGAATCCGAGATAACTTCAACACGATGATTTAGAGCACGCATGTTGAATTGTTCGTCCAACTCTAAAGTTTGTTCTATAAGCTTGTTAACACGCGGCAACAAATCGTCCGACGCACGACTGACAAGACGACGAGATCGACTTAACAAATGTAAAATGCGGTGGTCTAACACTAAATAAGCGACACTCTGCGGAAAATCAGAAAACTTTAAAACTAAAGCTTGTAATTCGACGAGTTTACTCTGGCAAATGTCTAACTCGTTATCCAAATTTAAAGCGACATCAGGAAAATCTAAATCGGCATTTTCCGACAATAACGACGATACTGTATCCTGCAATAAATTTAAAGTCATGTGATCAACCCCTTGAATATGACGTAATCGTAATTCATACTCGAGTTCATCTCGCTTGAGACCGACGGCAGACATTTTTAAGCAATTTTTTTTTTTTTTAGAATAGAAATGATTGAAACACGACAATAGTTAACCGGAATCGGAAGAGAGAGGCCACAAGCCCCAAATTTATGGTTCCTTCCGATATTTAAAACAAACTTGGATTCCAATAAGAAATCGAAAAAAATACGGGCAGCTAAACCGCAAACGCAACGAAAACCAAAAGGCACTGAAAACAGGTCCCAAAACGAAAATGAACATAAAAGAACAAAAGTCAATAAAATAAGGCCCCACGTTGGCAGGCGCCAATTTATAGTATTTACTAGGATATGGCCGAAATTGACAGAAAATGGTTAAGGTGTTGATAACCGGGCCACTAGTTAGCTTCACCTAAGTAAACTATATCGGCGATAATTGAATTACCTCGGAGCACGGCTAGCTTCAATTCGGATGCGGGGTCATGGATAAAACTAAGAAGAACATGAAAAAATACAAAATCAACATCCGTAAAAGGATGCTAAAAAACCCAACCACCTACCACAAGACACAAAGGACAACACAAAATTTTAACAACCAATAGTAAGTCAAGTCCACTCACGTTGGCAAATAATTTCACGGATTCACCGACTAGATTACCAGGCGCCAGGACTCGAATCGTGAAAAGCCACGCCTAGAAAGTCCAGACTAGGAGGCTTTGAATGGTCCTTGACTACTGAAAATATAGCGAAATCTTAAATGATTCGTAATCCCCAAACAAAAATAATTGACACTAAAACCAGACAAAATATTCTCGAACCTAAACCTGAAAAAGGTTCGAAAATTTAATTAGATAAAATATTTCCGAGAGACGAAACAATCACACATAAATGTAACTAACGGAAATATTCGCCGAACACAAAAACGAATAATTATTCGAAAACTAAAATGCAATAAAATTTTAGTCGTGCAAAAGCGCAATAAACTGTGTTACTATTCTCTACTACTGTAATAGAACACCCGCTATAGGCGTCCTGTGACGTCACGGGGTATAGCCTCCAGACAACACAAATTCACGTCCAATCGATACCGTAAAAATATTTATGGTGAAATAATCCACCTATTTGATAGGACACCTGGTATAATTGTCCGCTGACGTCACGGGAATATGTAGCCGAAACAAAAAAATCAAATACGAAACTTAATTTGCCAGCGATTTGCCATACGAAAAATAATTCACGACATAAGGTTTTGTATTCCCATCAAAATTCGATACGGGAGGCGAGAACAATATCGGACGTTCCGACATAACCCAAAACTCAGACAATAACTGTCATTCCGGAATTTAACTTTGCTTCGTTAGCTAACTTTCATTAGATAGGGAACATTAGCTCAATTTGTTAACTTCAGTTCAGTTGGTAACTTCAAGGTATCCCTCGGGAACATTTGTGAGTTAGCAGTGATAAAAAACTTCAATGAAATTGACTGGTATTATAATCCGATACTAAATTGTAAATCGCAAAGTTGAAAAAAAATCATTCGGTAAGGAAATGCTTGTTCCAGAATTTCAAAGCTTTAGTTCCACAGGAACAGACTGTAAAAACTCTCAAAAAGATAATCCCGTCAAAACTAACGTAAAAATCCCATCCAAGACGGCTAAGCACGAAACAAATAAGTTTGTCGGGAGAAATTCGCTTAAATCCCGAAATTCCAGATTTTTTTTCAACCAGAAACAACAGAGAAACTCCTAAAAAAGGTGTATTGTACAATAAAGCACGGATATTTAAATTCCTAAGCGTCAAACATTCCTATTCCAGGTCTATTTTGGGATCTCACGGAAAGCTATATCCTCATCAACAATCAGCAACAATCAAGAAGTACGAAAGCCAAAGTTTCCAGGAAAACAGGAGAGTTTTTAAACTCGGGATCGGTTTAGGATTAAAGATGAAAGGATGACAAATCGAATAACGCCAAAAGGAACATTTCAGCTCTTATCAATGCTCCAGAAATACAAGCCAAAGTCCCGAAAAATAAATAATCTCTTTCGCAGTTCAAATAAATCGTCTCTAAATTAATTGTTATCAACAATTCCTATCCCCCGATGCGTCGTGTTCATTAGCTCGCTCACGACTGACCGTTGCGAAAAAAATCTAAAAAAATACAACATACAACTGTCTCCATCCTATTTTATCACATACGTCGTATGTCTCGTCTCTCTCCCACTCATTACCGCTATCACAGAACGACTTGTTGTAATTCGTATCTCGGTTTGTTTTCAGCTGACAGACTATTGCAATATTAAACAAGATCGCCAATATTACAATGTTAATTTCTTAACTTTGATATTTCTATACAGCGGCTGGAATATTATTTTATTTTCAAGCCAAATGATACGCTAAAATTAAGGGAGTGAAGGCTATGGTTCCAGGGAGTCCTAGGGTCCTTCTGGGGGTCTAATTCGAACATATTACAATATATATATATATATATATATATATTTTGCCTATTAATTATTCAAAAATTATATAAGTATTAAACATTTCGTCTTTGTAGATATGTGCTACAGAGTGAGGTTATATTGTGTCGTTAAATCAGGATGTCTAATCAAAACATGGTGATAGATTATCGAATATTATTGTATCATTATTATATATTATACAGGGTGTCCCATTAAGAATGGGACATAGAACAACCGCAGATTCTCCAATTCAAAATAAAACGATTAAGCGAAATATGCTTAGATAAAATGTTACTCGTTTCCGAAATACGGGGTGTTGAAGTTGAAAACTGAAAAATTATTAATGTCCATAATTTTTTTAATACACCGTATAATTTTACTCAAATCGGCACACTTGTTAAATATCATAAAATGCACCTAACATTAAAATTAGTTCAGTACGCTCTACCAGTGGCGTACGGCAGGAGTAAGTAATGCTTGTACCCCTTCTAAATGTTACGCCGCTGTCTAAATTTTAATTTTGACTATAATTTTAATTTTTTTGATATTTTATAAGTCAATAATGTACACTTGTTAGTTTGTTGTAAAGTCATTGGTTTTCGAGATATTCGCAGTTTTTTTAAGACAAAATTGTAAAAATGAATATTATTAATAATAATACAAATAAAAAGTACATATCTATCTATCTTTAACTGTGAATATCTCGAAAACCAATGACTTTACAACAAACTAACAAGTGTGCATTATTGACTTAGAAAATATCAAAAAAAATAAAATTATAGTCAAAATTAAAATTTAGACAGCGGCGTAACATTTAGAAGGGGTACAAGCATTACTTACTCCTGCCGTACGCCACTGGTAAAGCGAGTAACATTTTATCTAAGCATATTTCGCTTAATCGTTTATTTTGAATTGGAGAATCTGCGGTTGTTCTATGTCCCATTCTTAATGGGACACCCTGTATATGGCAGGAAGAAGTTTTACTTAAGTCGTGTGGTCTAAAGCGCACTCGCTTTTTTTTGAGTAAATATTTTATCTCCTGGAAAATAAAAAGCATTTAAAATAACTTAGGAGGTTTTACACTTTAACCGTCGATCTAGAATGATTACAAGTCTTTTAATCACAAAATTTGTTATTTACTGAATAATTTGTGTTGACACACGGTGCCTTTTTCAGTAAGCATATACACTGTTGGGAGGGACAGTTTATATAAATGAATTTCGGGAGATAAAATTAAATTGCAAAGGTCAGCTGAATACCTACTATGACAAAATATAAACGATCACAATTTTTAATTATAAACACAGTATTGCCAGTGACAAGAGCAGTATAGGTACTGAAGGTAGAAGTCCCCGCTGCCCTGTAAATTGAGTGATAAACAAATGAATAAATGCTAATTTCATTAAAATGTGCAAATTATTTTTTTCTCCCTAAAGTTGTTTAGACCATCATTCATTAACTGATGTAAATAAAATTTATTTAATTTTTCTTTATTTTTTGTTTCAGGTGAGTCATTGGAAAATGATGCATCATCAGTGATGAAGTTAAAACGTAAGATTTGTTTTATTTTTTTTTATATAAGTACCTACTTTATTTTCTTATTTAATAAAATCTATATACTTACTTCATAATAATTTTAGTGCTTATTTAAATATTTAATTTAAAAATGTTTATTTTTTTGAAGTGAAAACTTCTTTAGCATTTGAAATTTTCTGTAACGTTAAACAGGAATTTCTAAAACAGAGGAGAAATAAGAGAAACCTTGATCGCGAGCAAGGAAGGGGAAATTGACTTACACATATTTATATTTTATATTTGCATTTATAATAGGATATAACTGTCAAAGTAATCCTTTATGTATCATTAGTCGTTTAAAAGTTCACGGTGTTTTTAAGTTTTTCTAAAATAATATAAATACGCGCTCATATTATGTCTGGAACTAAAATTAATACAGAGTTGCAGATTGTCGGAATCGATTCAGATTGACTTTTTCTATAAGTTGAGAGAATTTACTTAAAGATATTAGTTCAGAAGCAAATCTGCTAGAATTAGTTCAATAAAACCGGGACGGACAGTATTTGATAATAAAAATTTTATAATAAACTTATAAATAAAATGAAAAGTGAAATCTCATGACGGAATATAAAAAATGGCGGAAGCGATTGAGAGAACAAAATAAGTATTTAAATCCTATTGTCCTTTATTCTAAAGTAGAATATCGGAGATTTCAATCAGGACAAAAACAGATAAATTTTGTCTTAGGAGAAAAATTTGAATGAAATCCAGATTTCGTTATCTAGAATGCTATTATATCGGAGACGATGCTCATCTGTTTTTGATTAAACGGAGCGTTGAACACCGAGGGTCGAATAATAGAAATGAAAATAAGACTGCTCTAACTGCAGGGATGGACAAACACTCACAGTAATAAAATAGACACTATATTAGGTATATACTATCCGTTACCCGCGGCTTCGCACGCGATTGAGCCGATACACGGATGCATTTCTCGACGTAGACCCCCCTAATAAATTTCAAAATTGATGACATTCACGTTATCAACGTCCTGACAAACCTTGAAAATGACACTTATGTTGATTTTTAGACTATTTAATAAATAAAATTATCGACCAATTTTTCAGACAATATATTAACAAACAATATAAAATTAATACATTAACGTTTCAATCCGGATTTGGACCTTCTTCAGAATTGATCTAAAAAATATAAAAATAATTAATATTTAAATATAATTCGCTTTTTATAGAATTTTTCAAAATTAATTATCAATTAGACTATTTACCTCTTTTCACCCTCTGAATGAGTTGTTTTTGGAAAAGCCTGATACACGTGTTTATTTATTTGTTGACAGGAGTAATCCTGCGGTAATTAAACAGCATATGCTAGTGATTACCTACCGTAAATAAATAATTTTTTTGACCTGTTGTCCATTTCAATGGATATAGAATTTTCCAAAATTTTGTAAATGTTAAATTTAGTTTTTCACTGAATATACCTTAATTACACCCTAAATAAGCCCAACACCCTAAAAGAATATTTTTATTCAGGTCTGAAGGGGTTAAGAGAAAAATCTTTAAGTGATATGTCCATTTTTTCCCATCCTTTTGTCTATTTACCACCCCTGCTTTCCTCAAACCAGATTTTTCAAATATAAATCGCAACTCATGCCGTTTGAACAGAAAAGAAGATTTCTTTTAAATCCATTCGGACTGCCATCATTTAACTCCCTTCGTGGCTGATTCAGTGACTCTCAAATAAAATTAATTAGAAAATTTGCGCACTGGACAATATAACTGACGCCAAAACCAGTATTCCGCTCGTAGTCTAGAACTTTTGTAGTGTAAGCATTTTTAGTGTATTTGCCATTTGACACATATACTATTGGCGTCGGTCAGATGGCGGATCTAAGGGTCGTACCAACATTTCTCGACGTTACATACTCTCCTGAACAATTTGGCACCATTTCTAAAATCAAACAAATTGTACATCGGCTCACGTTTGGTATGGAAAAAATCAAGAATCTGTTTGATTCTGACTATAGTTTTAACTATTTTACTCTATATTACATTGGTAACAACTTACTCCCAACTTGCCCCAATGTGGAGCTTATTGTTACAATATGCATTAGAACACATTTTTTACATCTTTTTGTTATACGTTTTTGTATGATCTCATGCAGTTAAATGTTGATTAAAAAATAATAAAGCTATGTTTTTATAAGTAAGTTAAAAAGAAGTCAGAAATGTCAAATTTGTAACAACATAACTCCCCCTCCTCCCCAACTCCTTCCCTACCTATTGAGTTGTTGATATTATTATTAAATCATTAAAATCAAAATGAAATTTAATCTTATTTGTACCATCTATTTTTTACTGCTGGTGTAGATGATGGTGCGAGGCGTGAAATGAATCGTCCGTAGCTCTAGCCGATGTGTAGCTGCTACGAGTTATTATACGGTCTTTATAATTTGCTTAAGGTCTGCTCACATTATCTAATTTGTTAATTTTAAAAATCGGTTATTACTAAAGTATTTAAACAAACATCTTGCGGTTATCATTCAGTCATTAAAATAATTTTTCGCTGGAAGTTAAAATTTCAAGTATTGAAAGGTAGGTAAATAATTGCAATTGCAACACGCTTGATCTATTCTATATTTTTGTTGAATAACTTTTAATCATGAAAATATTTTTTCGAAACTTTGGCCACAAGCAAAACACCGGTAATGCTTTTTTTTTAAACTGTTTCTCAACCAGACTTTCCCTCAGCCTACAGGAGAAACATCTAATCTAGTCACCAATCTTCTGGAGCTCTTAAGAAGATCCAGACTATTGAAGGGCTAGATCCAGGATAAGAATGGATAACAACTCCTAATTCATTCATTCCAACTTTTTCTCCGGGATATTATTAAGTTCGACAAAACAAAAATCTAGTGTCAAATATTTTAATACATACGTCCAAAATTACAGATCAGTTAGTTAGTGTGAGTCAACCTAAATTCCTCTCCATTAATAAGAGAGTTGGTTTCACAGAATCACTGCGCAGTGATAAACAAAGCTTGTTACGTCCACGCAATGATTTCCAATAAAAGCCATCTCTCGCGAACCACTTTTGTTAATGTCATAAGCGTCGTGTTATTAAAATACAGTCGGATGGCGTCTATTATAATCAGACATCGCCAGAAGTTGACGGGAGAGAGGTAAATACATTTCAATTTTTGAAGTCAAACTCTTTAGGCACGCTTGACTTGGGGAGTAAGCTGGTAAATGCCTGACGAAAGCGTTTACGGAAATAGGACGAGGCGAACGGTGCGTGATCGTTCATGGCGAACGGAAGTTGAGAGGGAGATATAAGTTAGTGAAGTTAGAAAGAGGGAGAGTTACGTTTCGTATATTGGAAGTTGAGAGGGACATATAAGTTAGTGAAGATAGAGAGAGAGAGAGTTGAATGACACATACTTGGCTTCATCAGGTTGCCGAAAATATAAGCAGTAGGTACTAACAATAAAATGACACATACTTGGCGCCATCAGGTGGCCGAAAATATAAGCAGTACTCTTTACTTGCTAGTGACAACGTTGCAACGTATTCCTTTTGTTTTCATTATCTACGTTTAAAGTGAATAAAATTGTAAATTCATTTTAAAGTTCATATTTTGTGAATTTTCAGGTGAATAATAACAAATTATGGCAGGAAGAAGTTTTATTTCAGTCGTGTAGTCTAAAGCACACTCGTCTTTTTTTCCAAAAGTAGTTAGCAGATACTAAAACTTCTTTTTATTTTGCTCCGTGTTGTATCTACGAGCCGGATTTTTGAATACTTGCGTTATAAATATAGCCCAACCACAGTACTTTATTATCAGAGTAGTGAGGCATATCTGGGAATCCCTCATGCGGCTCGAATGAAACGCTTGCAGTGTCAAATGGCTTTGATTGGTCGTCAGTCGGCGCGTGACCTTCATGAGCTATCCACGGCATTTCGACAGCCGTTTATTCTATATAAACAAAAGTCTCGAAATTAAACAGCACTTGTTTTTCTAACGTGTTTATGTATTGTGGCGGTTGATATTTCTTTTTGTAACAGTGTATATTTAATTAGTAACATTTATTTGTTTGTTCTTTTGTTTATTTAGTTTTAAAAGAGAAGTGTATGATGGTTGATGATAAAAACTATTAGGGTATCCCACTTTACCCCCATATACGGGACTCAGCGGGGCAAATGCCATTTTTCGTTATCGAGAAAAATATATCCATAGTCGTTCACAATGCGTCACACCATAATATTGAGTTAAAATTTGTTGTTTAATAATTATTTTATCTCGTAGCTCGTAGGTATGCTTGAGTACTAAGTACCCCACTATGCCCCCCTCTCCCCTACCAAAAAATCGCAATTCGCAATTTATCTTGTGATTGCAAAATTGAAATAAATTCGGTCGCTTAATTAAGAAAACTTTTTGTTTCTTAACAAAGTGCAAGTTTCCCAATAGTTATACTAAGTTTATCCCATAGTAACGAGCCAACACTGCACGGTATAGAATCTTACATTGTGATTGAATGATTGTGCGATTCTATATGTCACGGCCAACAATAGAACTGGTTGATTGTTGCATGCGCATTAACTTAGCTCTTTGTTGTGAACGTCGTCGCCGCATTCCCACTGGAAGAGTGGGAATTCATTAGAAGGATTCAACCTATTGTTTTGACGGTGTACCGTATTAATTGTTCATGTCCTGACAGATTTGAAAGCAATTAAAATATTTAACGACGCTCCTGTTTTTTTATTTATGTTTTTTTTCTTCTCTTTTTGGTCAGCACGCGGTTTTTTGTTGCTTGAGAATTTTATTCTTTGTGTGTAACTCTTTAACACAATGCGTTGCAACGTTTTTCTGATTTTAATTAGAGTCTATTCTTTAAATAAAATTACATGACATACAAGAGCGGGCGCGAAATTTTTGTTAAACACTAAACGTGGACATCTCACATCTGACTATTAAACAGGACCTTAAAATAGACTCCTCTAAACTACACCCTACATTGGATCTATATTTCGTCGATCCAAGCCAATTATGTGTTCCGATGTCATCCGTCGTGTGTGTGAGGTGATCATGAATGTGTCGCTCCTGAGCGAGTCGTTCATAGTGAACGACTTCTTTCTCGGAGCGGGGCGAGTCGCTCTTTTTTTGTGAATGACTCACTCCGATCGCCATTTCTCTGTGCTGAGCTGTTCTGTACTATTGCATTCGCACATTTACAGAGCGCACACAGCACAGGCCACAGAAGCACAGGTGAATTTTTCACGTACGGAGTTATCTTTGCTGAGTCATTTAATGTTGAATGACACACTGTATAAGTGTAATAGTACTAAGCTTAACAGTGACTTAAACCATTCACATTGACGTCGTTAACAAAGATATAATATTGTAACAATAAACATTATTATTGTTCAACTTTTATTATATTTTATAGTTTACCCGAAATGCGTATGAATCATATTAAAATGAGCTCAGAGCTGAGTGTGTATTGTGCTGTGTAATGCTTCGTGACTCCTAAGCATGGCATGATGACAGTTCACACCTCTGCAATAGTGCGTATACTGTCTAGTGTCGCTCCTTAGAACGACTCGCTCTGAGCGACTCTTTTTAGTGAGCGGAGCGCACGGAGCCAGCTCCCAATAAAGAGCCATGTGGACACATCACTATTATACTTACTTCTGCGCCTTATTAATAAGAGACGTGGGAAAAAGTTATGAGTGCATCAGTTTAACGAAAACAAATCTGATGAAGAGTTTTTCAAAACTTGCGAACCTATAAGAAATTACCTGGATAAATTCAAGGACTACCAATCGTATGACCACACAGGATCAATTAAGAACTCTTTGTCAGTTGTCACTGTCACTATGTGCCGTCGGAATGAGATATCGGACTGGAAGCAAACGCATTTGATAGTTTGGTTTGTTAACAGCCGTCATCATTTATTGTTGTATCGGGCTTCCCTTTTCCAATGTGGGACTTACATTATATTCTTGGTCTTTGTTTTTCTTTCGATGTCATCCGACGTGGACCGACATCGGATCGGGAGAAATGTAGATCCAATTTGGATACAGCCTAACAAGAAACAATCTGACTAAAATCTCACTAAAAAGAGTCGCTCAGAGCGAGTCGTTCAAAGGAGCGACACTAGACAGTACGCACTACACAAGAGTACTGACTGCAGAGGTGTGAACTGTCATCATGCACGCTCAGGAATCACGTAGCATTTGCAGAGCACAATACACACACTCAGCTCTGAGCTCATTTTAATATGATTCTGATCTTATATTATTCGCATTTCGGATAAACTTTAAAGAAAGCTTAACAATAATAATGTTTATTGTTACAATATTATATTATCTTTGTCAACGACGTCAATGTGAATGGTTTAAATCATTGTGAGCTTAGTACTATTACAATAAATAAAATTATCGACCAATTTTTCAGACAATATATTAACAAAAAATATATATTTAATACATTAACGTTTCGATCCGGATTTGGATTTTCTTCAGAACGGATCTAAAAATATAAAAAATAATTAATATTTAGTTTCTATTTATTTTTAATGTAATTCGTACTATTACACTTACAGTATGTCATTCAACATTAAATCATTAAATGACTCAGCAAAGATAACTCCGTACGTGCAAAATTCACTAGTGTCTCTGTGGCCTGTGCTGTATGCGCTCTGTAAATGTGCGAATGCAATAGTACAGAATAGCTCAGCACAGAGCAAAGGCGCTTGGAGTGAGTCATTCACAAAAAAAGAGCGACTCGCTCTGCTCCGCTCAGGAGCGACACATCACTAGTGCAGTGGCCACTAGATCTCGTGTCACCATAAATTATTGTGCATCGTCAATTTTAGCATGTTAATACAATAATTACAAATTGCAAATGTAATGAAATAGGATAGGGTCAGGATTACTGTCAAGAATTATTTTCTAGTCGCCTGCAAAAAACCTAGGATATTTAATCCATCGCTATGTATGTCCTTCTCCAGGACTCGAACTTAGTACGTTCTAAATTCGAGGTCTCGGGGTTGTATGCGCTATACGCTCGGTGATATCAAAATAAAATTATTCTTTTATCGCTTGCTTAGCACATTCCAGCAGCCTCTCAAGCGTCTACTTATACATAACTTCATACCTTCCCGGTGAGCGCACAAATCCCGTGTACCATTTAGAACGTGTGTGTATCTCCACTAACGTTACTTAAACGGCCAACATAATGTCGTGCTATGTAGGCCATGCGTTGGCTCCAAACACCGATCTCTTGCATGTGGATTGTGTAAAACCTCAGATAAATAAATGAAAGGGATATACAGTATGTAAACACGTAAGGTGCACATAGGGAAATTAGCATTGGGAAAAAATACTTGGATCAGAGTTAGCCATGACTGCATTAATTGTTATTTCTATTGAATTATCGTGGTAATCTTGAGGATTTCTATTTTATTTTGATTCATTTTTATTTTACTTGGCTTTTTTAATAATAAAAAGCCCTTATAAATCATTATTTTGTACAAAAAATAAAACGAAAAACAACAACAGATTTTTAGGTTATATTTATTAAATTATTTTGGACTACGTAAACGGTTTAGATTTTATATACTGCAGTGTTATAACGACTCTAATCATTAAAAATACTACATTTTTCAACTCAGCGCACTTCAATTCATCTATAACTGGTGTGGAGGGTAAACAACTGCTAAATTCATTTTATACTCGGATGCAGCGCCAAGAAAGCACTCTGAGAGTTCCTTATAGTCGCTTAAATTTGAGCAAAATTCCCCAACCCATCTAGGGGTAACTATTTTTAATAAACTGCCTGTACATATCAAATTAGCTACAGATTGAAAACATTTAAGAAAATCTCTGAAAATTTATTTGCTGGAAAATGCTTTTTATAATTTAAATGAAAATTTATTGTAATGTTCATTCACCTGACATTTTTAATACTGTACTTTACAGTTTCGTAAAATAAAAGCTTATTTATTATTATTTTATTTTATCGTTTTTTCGAAAGTGACATTTTAGATTTGTTCACGATTTTCAGAAATATTTAAAGATGAATGCTATGTATGTAAGAAATCACGAAATAATTATCCCAGTCTGTCATTTCACCGGCAAGTAAATACGAAATTTTACCTTAAAATTTTATTATTTTCCTCTTTTTGGTGCCTTCTTCGAAGGACGTCCAGTTTTTTAAAAAGTTTTTGACCAGTGCAGTTCCATATTGAGGCAGTACTTTGACTTTTTCAAAACGGCGGACATGGGCCGCTTTGAAAAAGCTTCAGATAATGTTTAAGGTCTAGGCGAGTATCCGCAATCCATATAGTTAGAAATCGGTAGTTGGCAGTGAAATGCGGTGATCAGTGAGCAGGTGAGCGCGGAATAAGGGGGGATTACCTGCATACGCCATAACACCCGATTTAGGTAAGCAGTTTTTAATACTGGTTTTACATAATCATAACGTTTTCTACAGTTTCTACAGTTTTGTGCTCTGTACAATTTTGCTTTTCATTCAGAAAAAGTGTCTACACCAGAACTGAAATCAATAGCTTCCACCGGCAGTTACTTATTTCAAAGGAATTAATGCTAGAATTTATGAGAATAATCTTTCCATCAGCGTACTGAAAATTCAATATTTATTTTAGTTATTTTTTACCATTCCAACTCTACAACGGGAATGGTATTTGGGTCAAATTTACTTTTTAAAAATTTATAATTTTTCGTTTTTAGGTTCCTAGAGTCCAAAAAACGTATTTTTGCAAAAAAATATGTTTATCGGTATCGGTGTGAGCACGATACAGGTCAAACGGTTGGGCGACTCAAAACCAAATTTTGGTAGGATGTTTAACATGTAAATAAAAAGACTCGCCCAGTGTTTTTAGGGAAAATCGGTGTATGCGCAGAAGAGATGTATACTATAACGTTGTTTTCTGTATTATAACGGTGTACTTTTAATGGCAGTTTTTTTTCTATTCGATATTATAGAAATAATTCATCTGTCAAAAAAAAATGAGTTAGCTCATAGACGTGACCATGGAAACGGACAGCAAATATAATATAATTATACAATCCAATAAAAAATCCTTCAGTATTTGCTTAGTTCATTGATCCTATGCCACCTAAAATTGGTTTAGGAATTATTATTTTGCTTGATATCTTCCTTCGTGAGTATTCTTGTTTAATATTAATAAAACTTAAAAAAATATTGATTTTTTGCCTTACCCCCGCAGAAAAAAAAGATCTACGCCCTTGATATGAAGAAGGACTGGAGAAAGGTAAAATATATACCTATGTATAATATTTGCTACAAATACATTAAATTAAAGAAAATAAAACATACGTTAATACACTGTAAGCAATAAATTATTCATTGTTTACGTTCATATACACTGTAAAAAACTAGCGGAGTAAACGAGGTGTGAATTACGGTCGAATTTCGACCACAGACAGGGCCGCTATTTTTTTATTAAAACGTTTGTCCTCCTTTCAAACAACAAACAAAATCAACTTAAATATGAAAATGTTGGAATATCCCTAAAATCTATAAATAAGTAGGAAAATCTCTAGATCCTCAATCTGACAGAGCTGCTTTGAGGAATAAGCCACATACGAACAGAATATATGTATATAGTCTACAGTACCTACATAATATTTAGAAGCTGTAAGTAAAACGGATTTCTGTAGGTAATGGTTCTGAGCCGGGATATGACTCATACATGTTATGTTTAAGGGTCACACAGTTTGCAACACATTATATTTAAGCTGTTTTATATACATAACATGTATAACTCTTTACGTATACCGGGTGTTCATGACTGATGGCCGGCATTAGTCATCACTATGCATTAAATCCAAATCTTCTTGGTTTCCGGGCTTGTATGCCGTAGTCCATTGGTATTTCGATCCTGACGTTTCGTCTACAACTGCGGTAGACATTAACAAAGGCGATGTGGTAGCGGGCGAAGTGTCCTTCTAAGTTGCTCACAGGCAAGTGTGTCGACAAGTGCGGTACTTCCTTCTTTTATGGTCAGTGTTCTCGCGTTCTCTGCTCGGTCGTAGTATGCTCTTATGTGATTGGTCGTTCCATTCAGTGGGTTGGTATTGCACAATGTCGGTGTCCGGGTTTTACTTATATTCAAACCTTCATCTTTTCGGTTGAAATTATTTGTGTGTTTGTGTATGCCATGGAAATACACACAAAAAATACACAAACACACAAATAATTTCTAGAAGGACACCTAGCCTGCTACCACATTGCCTTTGATAATGTCATTTCATATTCACCGACTGGGAAAATAAGTACAAAAAAAATTCACTGCCTCCTGGACTAAAAAATCCAGCCAATTGGGCGATGGGACCATTCCAACAAAATTTCTGATATCGTGTGATGTGACGCGGGTAATGGCTAGTATTCAATATGATATTTGCTATTCGTTGCCATGGTAACCTACATAATAATATGTTCCACGTCATGTAAAAATTAATCAAAGCATGCCGAACTAGTTTAATTCTGACAGATCCATAAAACAAAAGAGCGGCTGATTTTTTTTTATTTTCAAAATATTTCCGAAACTCAGAAAAAAAATTTATTAACGAAACTTTCTTGAAAAAATAAATAGAATAATAAGCCGCTATGAAAAGTATACCATTATTATATAAAAAACACCGTTATAGCATATATCTCTTCTGCGCATGCGCCTATTTTCCCCAAAAACAATAGGGCACTTCATATTTGCATACCAAACATCCTTCCAAAATTTGGTTTCAATCCGATCATCCGTTTGACCTGTATCGTTTCCACAGACAAACAGACTAACAGACGCATAGTTTTTTCAAAAATATGTTTTTTGGATTCGGGGGACCTCAAAACGAAAAGATATTGTAAAATTTTTGAAAAGTAATTTTTGACCTAAACTAGTACTTGTGGGTTGGAATGGTATAATACCATTCATACGTGCACATTGCAATATATATAATATAGATACAAATAGTTGTAATTAATTGTTGATCCGAGGAATGTAGGGGAACAGAAAGGTTAGTTAATACACATCGCATAAAATAAAAAACTCGGGTCGCAGTGCGAAACCCTGCCGACAATATAGTGTATTTGCTATTAAAGGCAGTGTGACTCCCTTCTATAAACTTACTTCATTTTTGAATAAAATACGAAATTTAACCCCTTAATACACCCCTTAAAATAATATTTTTTTCTTAATTTTAATATTACTATTAATACAACAAATTAAATTCATCCTTCACTAAATAAATCCCTATCTACAAACTAACGTTTTCAAAAAATTTTTAAGTCCGGTCCTGTCGGGCCGATTTTAATAAAATTTTGGTAGCAGATTTTAATCATTACTAAAGGGTTAAATTTCAGTTTTGAAACGATTCGGATAAATTTATCGGTATTTTTGGGCCCAAAAATATTTTTCAACCCCTAAAACCTACCCTTAAAGTGGCCCGATTGGGCCCATTTTAAATAGGCTTCGTGCGGTGATGGATTTCAATATGTGGTCCAAATTTCGTTAAAATTAATTAACTCCTTCGAAAGTTATTGCCCGTACACTTATATATATATATATATATATATATATATAAATATATATATATATATATATATATATATATATATATATATATATATATATACATATATAAACAGACTTTTCCAAAAATGGTGCCAAACTTCTTAGGAGGCTATGAAACGTCGAGAAATTTTGGTCCGACCCCTAGGTCCCGCCATCCGACCGACGCCAATAGTGTAAGTGCCTTATGGCAAATACACTAATAAGGTGTATTAACTACCCTTTCTGTTCCCCTACATTCCTCGGATCAACAATTAAATATATATAGGTATAGATATGAATTATTATTACCAGGCAAAGGTAACATAAATTTTGCGTACGTTTCCTTGGCACAATTTTTCTAACCACTCGTTATAAAATATACTTAGTATTATAGTATATAAAATAACTTCTTTCATGTTTTGTGTTGTCCCCAGCGTAAAAGGTAACCATTCGTTTGGATTGTCCCCAGACATTACAGTCCTTTAAAATACCCCCTGGAAGGTCCAGAAGGAACTTAAAGGCATATCAAATATTTTTTTTATTTTCTATTTATTACCAATAAATTTATACATAGAACATGTTTTGTTACAATCCTGGTTACTGAAAAAATCTTTAAGAATCGATTGTAATATTTATTCATTTCATTCATAATACCCTCGAGGTGAAGACCCAGCCAAGGCTGACAGAGCTGTAGCCTTTCGGCCAGAAGTTAGGAATGGTCCGGCGCGAGGACTTTGCAACTCTATTGATGAAACATTTTTTTCATTTCAATTGAATTTTGTTGATAATAGTGCTTTATGTTTCTACTTTGTAATGCGTTATTTTACGGCGGGTTGTGACGTGTTATTAACGGGCATTTAGAAATGTTTAACAGTCACACGAGCCATAAAAAAATTACAATCGAGGTACATTCTACATTTTTTGCATGTACTGCCTTCAAAATTGACCTTCTCATCTACACAGCAGAACTATCAAAGTACAGTGTTTTGATGCATTTCTTAATATTAGGCCAGCGTTAGCCATGTAGGTATACGAAAACAGTTTTTTTTTCTTGACAAAACACCGTCATAGTTCAGCCATTTTCTACAAAATATTTACAAATTATATATAGAAACCTTTCTCGTTTATCGCTCTTTCTATTAGTGAAAACCGTGTTCGGTAGTTTTTGAGTTTATATCGCGTTCGAACAGAGAGACGCGGCGGAAGGATCTTGTTTTATATATAATATACTAGCGGCCCGTTCCGGTTTCATCTGGGTACAAGATTGTAATATTTATTAATGAATACTCTCTCTTTCTGGAAATATTATATTGGCCTTCCCATCTATTGTTTTGATTTATCATTAAAGATTTGGCCAGCGTTAGTAATGTACTCGAAGATCATCAAAATCGACCAACCGGACACTGCTAAAAGTTAAAAAAAATGTCTAGCGTGATATTATGTAGCCTATAGCTTTCCTCGATAAATGGACTATCCAACACACAAATAACTTTTCAATTCGAACCAGTAGTTCCTGAGATTAGCCCGTTCAATCAAACAAACAAACTCTTCAGCTTTATATAATAATAATATTGTAGCTTTATTCTGGAATACTGTAAATACAGTGTAGAATGCGTCATATTAAAGTTACAATGGGTACCTATTTATAAAAATCTATCTTAAAATAGTCATTTAAATTGTACAAAGTTTCTTCAATTAAAATGTTTTTAACATGCTTTTTTAGTATAAGAAATATATATCGAGATAATGAATTGAAAATACAATTGATTCTTTTGTTTTTTACCACACTCTCAGGTTAGCAATCACATCTTCCCCATAATTTCTTCCATTCTGTTATGTCGAACATCTATAATTTACATCCGTTCTATTACCTCTGTAGCTTTATAATTTTATAATAATATTGTCGACAAAACCGCGGCGACGCCAATCAACAACCTTACAGAGAGATATTTCGTTCTCGCGAGGTAATAATTTTCTTTTAAACAGACGTGAGACAAACGTAAAAACATTTTAAAATATTGTTTGAGCCGTAAAGTTGCAAAGCTCATTAGACGTTACGCAACTGTTATCAGCTGTCCTTATCCGGCAAACAAATTGACAGTGATCCGGCATGCATCTTTGTCTAACAGCTCATTAGCTCAACAAACGGTCAGGTCGGAGGCTGTAATGACTGTGGCTTGGTATTCGACCATGCCGTGTCCTGGACGATCTCTCTCTCTTTCTCTCGCTGTATTTGGGCGTGTGCATTGTTATATCCTGCATATATGCGCTACCGGAAGTGCGGTGTGGCACTATCATTGTTTCTACTCGTAATCAATACGGATACCTAACGCACCAAGTCCATATAATAACAACTTCTAAAATCATCAGTAGATCAAATAATAATTTATTAATAGCCATATTAACCGAACGTAAATAGTTATTTATTCGTTTCTCGTTTGTTCTTCCGGTAGCTATTCCTTCGAATAAATAGCGATAATTCAATTCACCAAACATAATTGTATTTAAATCTTTGATTAACGTCTGAATAGAACTCTTCAAATAAATATTGGTCGACAATTTTATTTATTTGAATAATTGTATTTACTGCAGGTTTAAATCTATTCTGTCTTACTTCGAGAGTATAAATATTTATTCGCCTGACAAAATAATAATGGCCGCCACATAGATCATATTAACTAACCTACAAACTTGAAGTATTATATCTACAGTCGCTTTTATTAATTTACAGGGTGTTTAGTTACTAAAATTTCAAAGTTAGGCAGAAGTTTTCTAATTGAAAATGTACTGTTACATTTTAAAATGTTATTGCCCCAGGGAAAACATGCAGATCCAAAATGTCCTTATTGTCGCGATCATTCATTCTGTTTGGTTGTGTGTTAGTGCGGTGCCGGTTTTTAGATAGAGTAGAGAGACAAGGCATACGCACAGCTCAGTGACAAAGCAAGTCTAATCAAAAGGGGATTACCCGTCAGACATTGTACTCTAGCTATTTTATACCTTCCCAGATAGACAGGTTTACAGCAAATTTACTGCAAATTTAGATCATTTTTGATACATGAAATGAACTCACCATGGACCTATTATGAGTGCCTGTGTGAGCTCATAGTGAATGAAAATCATGACAGAATTCGTTGAGTATATATTGTATAAATATTGAATCAAATGGATACTAATAATCTTCAACTAAAAGTTGTCTTCATATTAACAGTAGATCATGATAATATTTGAAAGATTCAACATTCCTACAAAATATACTTATTCCTATGATGAATATCGTTGACTCATATTTGCTTCATATTATGTACATTCTATGACGGTGTTAGAAAGATTGAAAATTACTTCAAATTTGCTTATTTCTGTGATGAATATCGTTGACTCATATTTGCTTCATATTGTGAGCATAACCATGACAACATAAGAAAATTTCAAAATTCCTAAAAATAAACTCATTTCCATGAAAAATTTATTTGAATTATATGCATATCATTCAAATAAATTTTTCATGGAAATGAGTATATTTTTAGGAATTTTGAAATTTTCTTATGTTGTCATGAAATGATCACAATATGATAATCATAGATGAATACACACAGATAAATAATAAAATATACAAAAGTTTTATTCAGCTGACGTTTGATTTTATTTTTTTAATTAAATACAAAGTGAGATAGTTACAGTAAAAATATAATGATTAAAGTGTATTGCGTATTTAACATATCTTTGCTTGAAAAATTATGTTCCTCATCATCTGACAACAAATACGAAGTTTCTTCTTGTCTTTGATTAATCAACGTTCTCTTCTTTTTTGCATTCTTGGACATTTGCTTAAACGTGTGTAATACTTCCGTGAAATCAGTCGCGAATTCAGCTAATGTAAATTTGTTCTTTTTGCTGCGCCTGTAATAAAGATAAAATATAAGAAATCTAGTGGAATACCATAATAACTTGTTAAATCTTATTAAACATATCTTTCTTCGACAAATAAGAAGCCATACTTACTCATGAATACTTTCATCATTTTTGTCCCCAAAAATTTCATTTTTTTAGACAATTTGGTCCGCATTTTTAATTTATAATGTCTTGCTTAAATTCACTGGTCATCTGGTGTAATCACACGAACGTTCTTATACATACATAATTATAATTATTATATAATAACTCGCACCACGATAGAGCTCTGGACAGCAAAACTCGTTAAAGCTTACAGCAAACTGACGCTCAAATATATTTTCTTGGTCGAAATTCTTAGAAAAATTTTATTTCTTGGTAGGGGATGCATTTTAATTGGTCAAAATAAGATAAGAGTAAGAGAAAATAGTAGTGGTATATTTTTGTATTGAATTTATAATCATGAATGGAGTCGACACCATTGTTTACATTAAATGAATACACGGAATGTCACACATTGGATGCAAAATATAATATATTTTATGTATCTAATATTAGTAACATATTGTCGTCATGAGATGTATCAAAGTTGCTGCAATCAAAACCATCAATGTTGATCTAATCAACTTAGTTCATGCGAATGTCACATTATGTTTACAAAAACTATGCATCGAATGCATTCACAATTAGCTGCATTTTTCCATCATCAGATGTATCATAAATGCTTCAAATTCAATTATGAATGTTGTCTCAATTAAATGACCCAAAAAATTGTCACATTGTTGACACACTATTCATTCAATACTTTTCTACATTTTCGGTGCTTACATTACACTTTTCTGATGATGTCAATTTGATCTAAATCTCTCATATACTAATTTCGTCAAATAAAATACGTTCAATATTCTGTAAAATTTGGATAATTCATTTTCATCATACCCATGAGTCTCATACTTGTCTATCTGGGTTCATATATATAATATGATACATACACACAAATGGGGTCCCTACTTATTGTTTTCTGCTCTACTGTGTATATGATGTAGATTGTAAATGAATCGTCGGTCGAAATGGTCAATGTCTATTTAATGATTCGTCCGAAATTGCCCAATAATATAGGTTTAAAAATAAAGAATAGATACTCTTACCACAACAGTTTTGTTTGCGGATGTACATTTTGGAAGCTATGCTCTCAGCAAACACTAAACTCATAAAATATAGATTTAATCTGCTTAAACATTGCCAGTTACCTAAATTTTTATATGCACCATGGTTGTGACGGTCTAAGAAATTTATCAAAAGTTACTAACGATATCGTAAGGGCGTTGCGAAATACAGGTCACTAAAAACGATTTTTACAAATTTATCGATTCCGTTCCATTTTTAGTAAAAAATGATTACTACCAATCTTGTAGACATTAAAATTCTCTACAAATTTTGTATAAACATTTTTTTCTACGATTCGTAGCTTTACTTATCTAAGTGCCCGCAACTTCCTTTCCGTCGACTTGTAAAATAATAATTTGTAGCCTAAATAAGTTGATTTTTGAATCACCGATTAATAATGATCTTAGCGAAATTAATGCAGTAGTGTTACAATTATTATTATTTTATTCAACATATTTATTAACGTAAGTTTGTAACATGAATATTATTTAATTCAACACATTTATTAATTTAAGTTTTTTAACCTGAACACTACTTCCTAAAATTGAAAAAATAATATTATTTTTTCAATTTTTGATTATAATTTAAAAACTTAAAGCGAATAATTTTAAATACGAATTAGAAATTAATTATTAATTATTTTTATATTTTTTAGATCAGTTCTGAAGAAGATCCAAATCCGAACCGAAACGTCAATGTATTAATTATTATTTTTTGTTAATATATATGTCTGAAAAATTGGTCGATAATTTTATTTATTGAAGAATTCTAATCAGACGTTAATCAAAGATTTGACTACTTCTTAGTTCATACGCTCCGCTGCCATCTTGCCTCTGTTTCTTCACATGACCACCAGAGTACACCAGTGGCGGCGTGGCTTTTTAAGGCGTGGTGTTACAGTAGTTCTGTAATTATAAGCAAACATGCAGACAGATAGGCAGACAGGCAGATAGATTTTTTCGATTGTGCAATATTTCTATTTAGCATATTCAAATCTTTGAATAACGTCTGATTAGAACTCTTCAATAAATAAAATTATCGACTAATTTTTCAGACAATATATTAACAAAAAAATTTATAATTAATACATTAACGTTTCGATCCGGATTTGGATCTTCTTCAGAACTGATCTAATAATATATTATTATTTTTTCAATGTTTCAATATTAAAAAATCTCACGAATTTCATTAAAAATAAATAGAAAATAAATATTAATATATTTTTTTTTTAATATTTTTAGATCAGTTCTGAAGAAGATCCAAATCCGGATCGAAACGTTAATGTTTTAATTATATATTTTTTTGTTAATATATTGTCTGAAAAATTGGTCGATAATTTTATCTATTTAGCATAACCCGCTGATTTGACGTAAATACTCGGATTTAATATTGGATTGTGAAACGTAGTATGAATCTGATTAATTAGTTATTTAAATCCATTTTCCCATATAAAGAGATGCATTCAAAAACATAATCCAAGTATTAGACGATTCAACTCATTGTACTGAAGATTCGTTCACGTTTTCTATTGGTGCACAAAGCCAGTTTGCGGGTTACTCGATAAATGAACATCGCAGTCGCACATGTAGACATAACAAACGAACATCGTCCGTGACATACGAACATCGGATATTTATGCTCTATGCGATCGCTACAGATTATAAGCTTTACCTGCCTGTAAGTCGGCGACCAATGCCGTGCATTGTGTTGCTATTCGGGACATAGATTGTAAATTATAGACGCTCGACAACCAAGGGCGTAGATATTGGAAGGTAAAGGGGGGTAATTACCCCCCAGGGTTATAATAATAAAAACATTTAAACTGATTATAATACGAATGCCTGGCTAAAAAAATAAAAATTAGAAATACTTTTTGAACAGAAATTTGTAAAATTAGTTTGGAATTAATATTTTACTTGACACCTTCGTGATCAGTCTTGTGTAGTATTAATAAAACTTAAAAAAAAATGTTTTTTTTTGCTTTATCCCTCCTTCCAGAAAAAAAAATATCTACGCCCTTGTCGACAGAACGACAAGTGAGCGCGTGAAATTTAACATTTTGCAAAGAAATAGCTGTCCTGTATATTTAGAAGAAAATGGCAAAGAACTATTTTTTCAGAATTTTAAAAATCAATCAACACCGTAATTATGTAATAAGTCTACCCAATTTGGCAAAGCCGCACTCAGGATCGGATTTGTAAGGGTCCTAAGTAATTGTCATAGGAGGAGTCATTAACCTCATAAATGATTCAATCTAAGCTAAGCAGATCCTAAAATAGGAGATTTATATAATTTCACCTAAATTATTTTTCGACGTAATTATTTTTTAAAGTACGGAAAATTAACAAAAGATCGTATTTTTATTTTTTTAATAATGCATTATTCGAAATTTTGGATATGTTAACTGTTAGGTAAAAAGTTAGGTGGAATTTAATTTGTAAGGTTTCGATAAATTGGGCCCACGAAGTCTGTAAACAGGAGACCCAGCTCGAGCGTAGCGGTGGACCGATATCTGTCGCATGAACCAATATGGCGTCAGCTACTGGGTAACGCACACGCGTTCATGACTTACATGTGTGTAGTGTCTGTGAAGTTAAATAACTTTGGTAACTAGAAAGAACCGAAGTTTTTACAGGTAGTGATAACAGCGCCATCTCGCGTACGCCACAAAACGGTCCGTCTCGAAACACACTAGGTATCCTGATTACAGACTTCGTGATTGGGCCCCTCAGTAAGCTAAGGCCTTAAGCAACTGCTTGTTTTATGGGTAAATCCTACTTTGAAGCCTGCAGTGCTAGGGTAGGTTTATTTTCAAATATACTTATATATTCATATAATTTTAATATACCTACCTATTATAATTTTGATATAAAAATGTTTATGTACGCCTGTGTTTGAATATATCTCTTTTTACAATTATTATACTATTTTCTGTAAAATCCCCCATTTATCCTATTTTATCAGTATATCAATATCTCTTTTTCAGGTATTTTAATACGTGTATTTTATTTCATTAATGAATTTTGCATTAGTTTGAAATTTTAACGAACCGACTCGAACTTTTCCTTTCACTAATTATATTACGTATGAATTTTGTAACGTAACGGATATAATAACACATGTTGCCTTCAAAAAGTCTTTTCGGTTATTTGATTGAATTTTAGATGTCCCTAGTTGTTTTTTAAAGAACTTGTCCTGCTTTAATTTATTTAAATATAGCTTTAGTAATTTGGAAATTCAATTTCTAGCGTCCACGATGTATTAAATGATGACAGAAAAGATATCCGTTATCGGGCACTGGAATTTGGAACGGAAATGTCAATGAAAAATGTTCGTATAGATCATATAGTTAGTTTTAGAAACACAGAGAGTCAGTGTGGTCATCTTTTATCAGATTTTTGCTGCACTAATATGCATATTGACTTTTTTTTAATTTTGTTTTTTTTAAAAAGGCTTCGGTAGCAAGGCCATTAGCTCTAGGTTTATAATAGGATACTGACTTTGATAGATGACCAACCGTTTATTATGACGGAATTAGGCTTTTGAAAAAAAAATAATTATCGATTTTTTTATTGTATTTTAAAACTTTATTATAAATAATATTGATAATCGATGCGAAAAACTTTCAAAAAACTTTTTTTAAATTAATTATAAGCAATTTAAAATTGATAAAATATTAAAAAAAATCACGTGACTGCAAACCCACTAAAATTGTTTTTGACAGTTGTGACGTCATAATGGTAAAATGTATATACGCAGTATACTATCAATGGCTTCTACATGTGTATTGACTAAAACATTATGACTTCACATTATGTTCGGGAAATGTCGGCGCGTTCTCGGAACTAGGTACAAAAATTTATTTTTAATTTGATATAACTTTTGAATTATAACGAAAATTAAAAAAAGAAAAATAGTTTTGTTATAAAACTTATATACGATCTTTCCATTTATGGCAAAAAAAATTTCATTCAAAAGTCCAATTGTAGTAGAAGTTTGGTTTTCACACAAACTCTTAAGTGAGTTAGTTCGGTTACAGTGACTCCTCTTATATTGACATACCGCTTATTGCAATATCAAGTCGGTTATAGTACGAAGTTTTCAGCTGTTGATTACGCGCTCTCCTAGCATGCTTTATCTTAGGTGTCAAAGACTGTTAAAACAATTCAAGTAAAAAACAGAAGCTGGCTAAAATTACTGATGTTCTATTACGTTTTTAATTTGAAATTTATATTGTACTAGCGGTCCCGTTTGGTTTCGCCCGGGTGCAAAAGAACGAATGAGGAGGCGGGACATGATACGCACGTTCATCTTAGTTTACCGAGATGAATGTTATGTCCAAATTTCATGCTGATCGGAGTTCAAACGTTTTTGTCGGACGGACAAATCTTGAGTTACATTTTTCATTGATGCTCCACTCCTATTGGTCGTAGAGTGATATTATATAGCCTATAGCCTTCCTCGATAAATAGACTAGCCAATAAAATTTTTGTTTTTCAATTGGAACAACTCCTGAGAGTAGCGCGTTCAACCAAACAAACAAACTCTTCAGCTTTTATAAACAGAAAAAAGTGATGAAAACTGGAAATTCGCTCTAGGAATCCTTAAAACTGTTCAATTACATGCTAAGTTACGATTTTATTCATTTGAATTAATTGAGTTAACGTCTATATAATTCATTAAAAAAACAACTCTCACAATATGTGGATTTTGTAATCCGTTACTATATATACAGACACCGGACAACTGTACCATATATGTAAAATATATTATAAACAAACTCTACAGCTTTATATATTAGTATAGATATTCTTATGTTGCGTACATACATACTTTTATTATATAAATTCTACCTTATATTTTTCATCGATCTATACCTAAATATGTAAGTACATATAGTTGATTTGATTTTAAAGCTCAACACTAACTGCTTTGTATGACACCCGCTGTATGACCTAAATATAATTTCCCGTCAATGTCAATATAACCGGATTCTACTGTTATGTTCGCTCACAATAAGCTTAATTAAGCGGCCACCCCAAGAACCTTTACATATTATCAGAGACATTTGTTCAGCATAAAAATTAGTGAAGTAAAATAGTATACCAAATCGTCTATCTAGACGAGAAAATTTAACGTTTATTTTTTTCTCGCCTCGATGGCTTCACATATGTTTAAACGTGTGTTATGCAATTCTGTTTTTACTAGCATAAACTGTTTAGCTATCTATATAAAATAACAGATACTATCCGTAATATATGACAATGATTTTACATTTTCTATTATTTGAACTGTTCATATTGTAACGTATAATGCAAAAGCAAGCAAAACAGATAATTTATTAATACCTACACTGATTAATATTAGATTAGCGTATATGTAAATCATAAATATACAATAATGGATAATTGCTTATTGTAGTCATAAAACATATTGCGGATTGTTTAAATTAAGTACAACCATATAGTAAAAGAGTGTGTTTATACAGTGAACTCGAAAAGTCATACAATTACAATAATGGAATTTAAATTTTGGCTAAAACCTTGTTAGAAAAATGAGTTTCCATCATTAATAAATTGATAAAAATTAAAAGCTCTAACTCTATGGGACTATTAACTACATCAAAATGAAAAACGGTGTTATGTTTCCCGCTGTCGGATCATACTTTTCACAGGGTTGCTATAGTCTAGTAACACATGTCCCTTTTTGATGAATTCGAATCCTCCTTCACCGAAAATTATGATCAGGGTGTCATTCGATTCGAAATGACATCTAGAAACTTTTTGAAAAAATTGAAGTGGGGGACGAAAAAATTGCAAATATTATAAACATTTTAGTAAAAAAATATGGGTGTGGTTTTTTGTGAATATCTCAAAAACTTTTGCAGATATCAGAAAGAGCAGGAAAGCAGGAAATATGCTACATAAAAGTCCCATCTTGTGGAACTCTACCACTAACATTTCTAATTTTAATTTAGAGGTGAAAATAAGGCTAAAAATGTTTTTTTTTTCTATTTTTTATCCGACAAGCTAAGCACGAATATATTGAAAATTAGATAAAAAAATAGAAAAAAAAATTTTAGTTCTGTGTTCACCTCTAAATTAAAATAAGAAATATTGGTGGTAGAGTATTGGGTGATTTTTTTTTTGTAGAAAATTTCCTGGTCTTTCATAGTCTTTCTTATGATTTCAGATATCTGCAATATTTTCTGAGATATTTGCAATATTTTCTGAGATATTTGCAAAAAAACAAATCCCTCTTTTTTTACTGAAATGTTTATAACTTTTGCAATTTTTTCGTACCTCACTTCAATTTTTTCAAAAAATTTCTAGATGTCATTCCGAATCGAATGACACAATGATCATAATTTTCGGTGAAGGATGATTGGAACTCATCAAAAAGGGATATGTAAACTATAATACCAATTATTATGTGATTGAAATAACTGTATTATGTACTATCTTTTCGAAAAGTTTCATCGTCCATAAAATCGTAATCGTTTTTTACGTCAATCACTTGGACTGGACTATCTCAGTAAAATCATCTAACGGACGTTGTGTTACCCAAACACATTTCTTTAGGGTGTTAACAAGCTTCAATTTATCCTCAGATAAAAAATACTGCTGGACTCGAGAGTCTGTAATAAAGTTTTCTTCATACCTCGATCGAAAGTACATACTTTCGGCATCAATTGTAAAGCAAAAAGTCTAACATTTACGCATTGGTGGGATTACATGCACTGATGCGGGAAGTACGTACGTTCGGGCGGTAGTAAAGAAAAAATCACCTATCAACTTTTGTTTAGATGTCGTTTCCACAACAATCTTATTACATTCTAGCTAATAATCGCGAAAAGTTGTCATTCGTGTTTTTACGTATAGCCTTAAAGCTGCTTGCTTGGAATTTATCTGTGTTTTGATGTAATTAATAAGTATTTAATTAATTAATGTATTTAATAAGCGTACTTACGACCGAGGTATGAAGAAAAATAGTATTCACCACACTGGCCGAAATTTTGATATCTTGCACTGCGCGTCATGATGCACTCGGCTTCACCTCGGACATCATGGCGTGCAGTACAAGACATCAAACTTTCAGCCAGTGAGGTGTAATATACATACTATTTTTGGCAGGAGAGGAGAGGCTAAAGTCCTCTTAAGCCAGTTTAGTTACATCGATCATATCTATATTACAATCCAATTGCAAACATTATCATTCTCAGTTATAATTCATACTTATATAGGTATTATTGTCCCGTAGTACCTATAGGTGATAGCAATATCTAGAATTATACCCATTTCATGTAAAGGATAACAAATCCTTATAATAAATTCCTTGCCAGCAGACATAAGGGTTTGAGCGGTGTTAGTACCAACATTACACACCTATCTCGTCTCTATAGTGCTTTCCTTTTCTATTCACTGTTGAGTTGCATTCATATTGAAGCGATTTCGAGTTTTTGATCTCTTTTTACCCGACTGCGTCAGAAGTAGGGTTATGTTTTTCTAGTGTACCTATGTACGTTTATTAATTTGGCACCCTCTGTATCCTAAACGGCTTGATGGATTTTAACATATGAGGTGTCGTTAGTTTCGTCTTAATTGTAGGGATGTTTAAATATGGCGTCAGCGAATCAAAAAAGAGAGAGGGAATAAAAAAAAGTAAAATAGAAACTCGAATGCGTAAAAATGACTAACTAAAAAGAATAAAAATAAAAATTAATTATTTCAAAAAACAAGAAACACGACTGCACAAAAATGAAACTAATAACTAAAAGGAGATAAACAAGTCGAAGGATCTCACCATGCAGTGGGGGTCCATTCAATTACAAAAGAAAGAGACCTGCTGCATGTTGAGATTTTTCGACCTGTTTATCTCTTTTTTTAGTTATTAGTTTCATTTTTGTGCAGTCGAGTTTCCTGCTTTTTTAAAATAATTAATTTTTACCATTCCGACTCCACAAATGGAGAACGGTATCTACTAATTTGAGTCAAAATTCACTTTTCAAAATATTACATTTACAAGACTGCAAAAAAAGCGCATTTTAGAATTATTTGAGAAGAGTTTCGCGGGTCATGCATATTTTATATTCAATATTAATCACACTTGGAAGTTGGTCGCTTGGACTTCAAGAGTTACACTTGTAGAGTCCTATAGTAACGCTAATTTTTTACAAACTTATAGCTGTTCTGTCTGTTTCATAAAAAGCATTGTGTTAGTAAGTCGATGTGAGTGACGCATACCCACGTATATAGATCTGGTTCTGCGTAAAAAAAAAAAAAAACAGTGTTCGATCGCCTGACATAAATCATTGAGTTTGTATATAAATTTCTAGAGCGCTTAGATAAAGATTTCTTGTATATATTTCTGTGTACCTAGTGACTTTGCATTATTTTTATTACTTAGAAGTTGTTGTTTTGTTTGTTACATTATTTCTATATTTCCTTACGATTATATTATGAGAGAAGTACTTTTAGTTTGTTTATTTGTATCTATTGTTAACATTGTATTGCTACAAATAAATGTTTACCACCACATTGAAGAACAGTTTTGTTACAACATATAGCCTAAAAACGAATCGTTGTGAAACCGTCTTTAGAAACATCTGACTGCTGCAAATGTAATGTTGTGGTCAGCGTTTTTTGAACAAGTTTATTGCTAATAAAAGATCATACTTATAACCTCACTTTATTTATCACTTATCGTTCAGCAAAACGTTTTGAAGACGGTTCAGTTTTATGCCACGGTTCAAATAAACGGTTTAAAGTACGATTTATAATAATTCGTTTTACGTTTATGAGCGCAAATTTATTTCACTTTTATTGTCAGTTATATTTAAACCTTTTGAAAAGCGTGCTCTGTTTAACCGACAAAAAAAGAGGTTATCATTTCGACGTACATCTATTTTACTATGACTAGTAGTAAAGATTCTTTTATTGAGTTATTTTTTAAAATAAATAAAATATTTTTAACAAAAAAATTGAACCGACTTCAAAAAAGGCACTAAAAAGTAAAAAATAATTGCGTATTGAAATGTTTTGGAGTCGGTGTAGTTCTCGGAATAGATTTCATTTTCGCTGACACCGACTCCAAAACATTTCAATACGCAATTATTTTTTACTTTTTAGTGCCTTTTTTGAAGTCGGCTCAATTTTTTTGTTAAAAATATTTTATTTTTCTCTTTTTAGTGTTAATCTAACACTAAAAATCGGTGAACATACATAAAAAAAACATTATGCATGCCTTTAAAATTTGAGAGTTTCCCTCGATTTCTCCGGGATCCACCATCAGATCCTGACTTGGTTCCGATGGGACCACCTCGGAAGTGCACTCTTTCGAATAAAAAAAAATATTTGAAAATCGGTCCATAATTGACGGAGAAATCGGTGAACATACATAAAAAAAAAAAAATATACAGACGAACATAGAACCTCCTCCTTTTTGTTGAAGTCGGTTAAAAATCCGATGATCGGCTCTGGGACTAATAGCTCATTTTTTCCGTCAGTGATAATATGACGTGTCATCCAAGTGTTTTAAACGTGCAGTTAAAAAAATATACCGCCATCGCTCTGTAACTGTGTTGAAAAAAAAAAGTGGAACTGCTGACTACACATTCTTAAATTAAATTTTAAACCGACAGGAGCAAAAAATATGAACGTTAAACACTTTTTGTTACTATTTTCTTTGTTAACCCATATGTGATCGTAATTTTTGTATCGTTTCTAGCGTGTATAAACCAGACAACTAAAAAAGTTTAGTTTTTTCCAACATGAAAAAATAATCAAATTTTTATTAACTTTACACCTCAATAAATAAAATTGGTCGATAGTTTTATTTAATGAAAAATAATGTTATTAAAAATTTAAAAATCACAAAATTTTCACAACCGACGTTCTATTTTCATAAAAGATTTTAAATAACAATAATGCAACTATCAGACATACAGAACCAAACTTTAAATGGCAGTCAAGCAAACTCATGTGCTTATGTGGTTAAGAGCGTCTACGTTGATTTGATCTCGAACAACCCCAGTTTGTTTTTTAGATTTTCCGCAAAGGAACTCTTAATGCGCGAGTCCGACTAGCACTTGACATCACATAACAACGACCAATTCGATTTTGACAAACCTTGAAAGGACCCCGCACAAACCTTATGGTTCTCGGTTAAATTGATCGAAAATGGTTTTATTTTTTAGTTTAAAGGTCACTAAGAAAAAGTGTTCATGGGCGCATAGCCTAAAAACCAATAGATTTTTAGCTACAGATATGTGTAACGAGATTTTGGATATAGGGATATCCATTGAATGTATAATCTTAAAAAAAATCTAAGCTCTAGATATAAATTTTTGAGGGCGCTGAATCCGAATATGACATTATTATTTTATACAGGGTAACAACATTAACTAGTTTTCGACTATTTTTTTATTTCTAAAAAAAAGTTGAACATGGAATATGTTTGTAAATTCAGTGGATATCCCCATATTTAAAATCTCGCTAAAGATATCTGTAGCTAAAAATCTATTGGTGTTTAAACACCAATAGATTTTTATCTACAAATATGGGCGCATAGCCTAATTAGGCTATGCGCCCATATTTGTACATTTTTTCTTAGTCACCTTTAAACTTTAAAATATAAGAATTTTCGATCAATTTAACCGAGAACCAAATCACAAAAGGTTTGTGCAGGGTCCTTTAACTCAAAGTTGTGGTTTTTAGAGGCGGTGTCGATCAACATATAGTTGGGTTAATAGTGAAGAAAGTTGGCACCCTGTATAAAGAATATCGACGGAGAAGCAATAAGAAAGCATTCGCAGATCTATATAATGTAAATAAAAGACAGGCTGTTATAGAATATAATCTTAAAGAACTGTATCTGCCGGGGTATATTCACTGCCACATAATGTTAGTACATATAGAAAACGACGTACAACAGCTCCAATTGAGACGATATCATGATGGAGCTTATTTGTACACCGGGCGTTTCAAAAATTATATTTCTTGCACTAATTTCGTTTTGTGGGCTATGTGCAGGGAGGCAGAGTTACGAATTTTTCGATGCGAGTGTTTGTGGTGAGTATAGTGAGCAATGTTTATTAAAAGTGAAAATTGTTATAATTTTATAAAGTTTTTCAATTACAAAGAAAACATGATAGGAAAACTAAGCGATCTGGAAATGCTTGTTGTGTTCCGGGCTGTTGCGCTGATGGCGATTTAAGTAAAATAAAGACCATTAGCGCCCTATTTTGACGTTCCGCTGTCAGTGTAAACAAATTAACATCAGTTTTCCTTATTACATTTTTTTTTGACACATCATGGCCAACTAAAGTTTTTGACTTATCACCTTAGAAACATGTCGCGATTTCCATAAAAAGTGAGTTCAATAATTCTCTATTACCCGCCAGCAGCGCTAGTAGGCTTCGTGCACATAGCCTATAGGTACTGTTATAATTTTTGAGTAAATTTAAATTCTCTATGTGTAATTGGCTTTATAAATGTTGATAAAAAACAAAATGAATATCAAAGTGCATTAATTACATAAACTAGCATGTTATTATTTCTTTATATTAATTTCCTAAATGTTAAAAATAATTATCTGAATCTGATGATCACTTAATATAGAAAGTGCTAATACAATGAAATTTTATATAATTTTTGGAATTGTTTTTTTCATAATTTTCATTTTTATATTATCAATACAAAGACTGTTAAACTCGTAAGCCGCCTCTTTTCGCAGTCGGGTAAAATACAGAATATATTATTATTTCTTCCACATGTGGTGGAAGTACGGTTGTTGATGGTGTAAGATACGGGTACAGATGCGTTTCTTGATACAGGCTGTAGTCTGTACAGTGTACAGTGGCGCAAGCCCATTCAGTACCCTCAAGGAGTATAGACGACAGTGTACGCGTGTCGACATGCATATTCCGTTCCGTTATATTAAGTTATTCAAATCTTCACAGACTCATTCCATACACTGACTGCTTCGCTACTTATTTCTATGTACATTCAGCAAAATAACGTAGGTCACATTTTTGGCAATTTATTGAAATGTTTTATTTATCACTTGTTTTTCTATCTCTTATAATTTGTAACTACAAAAAATCTACAAAATTATTTAAATTTAAGTTTTTTCTTTATTAATAAGAAACAAAATATTGTCAAATTTTTAAATTCTGTATTATAAAAAATGTCATTAGAAAAAAATCATATATCGTCGTTGGTTCTGTAATATCTCTTATGTGTAAAAAGTAAAATTTGCAGGAAAGGCCAAAAAGTGGTTATTTCAGCAATGGATGGTAAGAACTAGCAATTTTAGAGGTATATTACTAATTCATACTTATCGTCACTATACATGTTTAATTAAGACGAAGTATTTTCTTAAAAAATATTTCACGTTAATTTTGGATTTATTGGCACATGGGAGGAATTATTTGATACAACTTTTCACATAAGAGTTACTTCCCCTTGTTGGTTACTGTAAAATTATTTTGGAGGTATTACTAGTGTATAGAGCTCCGTTTCCTGAATATTTTCATCTAAACAATGTAAAATCTGCCAACTATGCACATAAGAGCTATTACAGAACCAACGACGATATGCTAATTTGAACTGAGAGGTTTTGACATATCTAATAATTTGTAAACAGACGACGTACGTAACGATTGCCTTTGTCTAACGACTTTAAAACAGGTATAGTTTGGATGCTGGCAATTTTGTTACAACTGTCAGTTTTGATCTAAAATTAGCGTTCGATTGAGTGTATAGTGATTTTTTAATACATATCAAAATTGGAAGCCATGGGGATCAGAGGTAAAGCTTACGACTAGATCGAGTCTTATTTGAAGAACAGACAATTCGTTGTTTCTGTAAATGACTGCACTGTCTCTGAACCAAGACAGCAAACGTAAGGAGTTCCCCAGGGATCAATTTTGGGGCAGCTATTTTTTTTAATACATTATGTCAACTATCTTGATAATTACATTGATGTTGGAAAACTGGTTATCTATGCTGACGATGTCACAATTACGATATCCGCCAGTGCTTTAGATGAACTGAAAATTAACACACAAAAATCGATCCAGCAGTTCGAACAATGGTGTCAGATCAACCGTTTGATGGTAAATTATATGTAAAGCTTACGACTGGATCGAGTCTTATTTGAAAAACAGACAATTCGTTGTTTCTGTAAATGACACTGTCTCTGAACCAAGACAGCAAACGTAAGGAGTTCCCCAGGGGTCAATTTTGGGGCCGCTATTTATTTTTAATATAATGTCAACGATCTTGATAATTACATTGATGTTGGAAAACTGGTTATGTATGCTGATGATGTAACTCTTACGATATCCGCCAGTACTTTAGATGAACTGAAAATTACTTTTCAGTTCATCTAAAGACTGGCTACAATTTACGCAGTTTTGTCGCGGTACAGAATTAATGATTGGAAAAAAGTATTACAGAAAAAGATCCTGAAAAATAAAAAAAAATGTTTTTAATAATCTACTAGTGGCCCGGTTCGATTTCGCCCGAATTTGTAATTTGTCACCGTTTTTCGTCGACTTACGTTGCAAAATTGGTCTGCAATTAGTCCTAACGCGACAATATATAGCCTATGTCCATCCTCGAGGTCCGTTCTAAATATTGGTGAAAAAAATTTGAAATCGGATGAGTAGTTCCGGAGATTACCCACAGATTCAGAAAATTCGCACTCACTCTTTATATTATTAGTCTAGGTTTGTAATATAGATTCCAGCTCTTAAAAAATGCGGGACAACCTTATTATTTGGCTGGTTTCCCCAATTTTCCTAAATATAAATATTAAACATAGGCTACTATTTCTTGTAGTCCCAGATATATGCTGTTTCCTTAAACATTTCCATAATATTGATTTACATTCGATGTTCTTCCAATACTTCACGTAACGACCAACTACCGGTGTTCAGCCAGTGTCGCGGAATTCTTCAGTACATTCAGCTTCAGAAATTGTTATAGATTTACACACGCCAGCCGCCACTGGTATTAGTAGACGCTGGTAGAAGAGTTTATGTTACAATCAGGTAGAAAAGGGTTTCGAAAGTTCGAGAAAAAACTATAATAGGTACGACACGCATATATATAGACCGCGCCTGCAGTTCACAGGTCAGACACAGTTAAGACGGTTTAGTATTAACATACAATATTCGGCCGCCTGACAGAAATCATTGAGTTCGGATATAAATTTATAGAGCGCTTAGATAAATATTTCTTGTATATATTTCTGGGACTTGGTATTATTTTTATTACTTAGAAGCAGCTGTTCTGTTTTGCTACGTTATTTCTATTTCAAGTACTTTTAGCTGGTTTTGTTAACATTTTTATTGTTGAAAATCAATATTTACCACCACATCGAAGAACAATTTTGATAGTTATTTTGTCTAAGTTATAACCAAGAGGAAAATTTGCTGTCGCTGTCGGATGATTATAACGTTAACTCGGTCGCTACCTTTTGTCACACGTATGTGTCACCCTAATTTTAAATCAGAAACTGCTGACACATCTGTGTGACGAGCTTGTTTAAAGTCTCTGATAAGGTTTTTCTAAGCGATGGTTTATTTTAACCGATTGTTACGCTACTGACTTTGTCATTTTTTCCGATAAGTGTACTGTTATATTAGAGCCCATTCCGCCATTCTGCATACAATAACGAAAATAATAAATACAATTTTGTGTATAGCTTCCTCAATGTAGTATTCATTACCCGACAAAAATATAAATGTGGAAAAAGACCGAGTTCGATACAAAAAACATTATAGGTTTGTCGGCTTTATCGAAAAGAAGTGTGATCCAAGAAGGTACCAAGTTTTCACTTGACAAATTTTTATGATTTATATTATAAATTCGATCTCACTTTTTTTTGAGAAAGCCGGCAATCTCAGTTGTTCTATGTATTGAACTTGGCCCCTTTTTCGCGTTTATGTTTTGGTGGAAATTCAATACGTTATGTGAAGTTATTTTCTTACTTATTCTACTTAAATATTATCTAAGCACATGATATCATACTTCATGTATATATCTAGACATAATATACTTGACGCAATAATATATACATGAGTTTTGTTGATATGGTAGCCATGGAAATCATTCATGCATTACAGAAAATCGTTTCTCATAAAATGCAACATAGATCCGGCGCCCAAGGGACGTTCGTACACATTTTATGTGGAACGATTTTCTGTATTGCGTTAATGATTTCCATAGTTACAATATTAACGTCAAAAATTGTGAAATTCTGTCCTGTAATATAACTAATCTCTGAGATAGAGGGAGTCGAAAAATAGTTTGTGTATATACAGGATGATTTTTAAGTTGATTCCTTTTTTACAGAGTGTAGAAATAAAATAAACGAACAAATATTTCAAGTAACTTTAAGAAAAAAAATCAAAAATGGAAGAGTAACGGGCTTACAAATTTTTATTAAATTTTATCAAATTTTGAGGTCGGTCCTGGCGTTATGTTATGTCACTATGGAAATATGTTATGTCATTATCAAGTATTCATTGAAATTGTTCGAAGTTGTTCCCGTTTTGTTGAACACAAAGATGCGTGCGTCGTAGCCATGCTAATAGCGATAAGGGCCTTGCGCGAATTATTTAGGATGCTTTTCCGATTCATGCTATAATTTCTTTGCGTGTATTAACCGGACTTTTGAATTAATTAAATAAAATTTAATTAAACTTGGAACGGCTGTTTCTCTCTTATTTTTCAGTTTTGATAAAAAAGTTACTTAAAATATTTGCCCGTCTATTTGATTTCTACATGTTGTTAAAAAAGAAAAATCAACTTAAAAATCATTCTGTATTGCACAGGGTGCTTTGCAAGAACTTGGTCGCCACACTGCGTCATGCACTTAGATATAGAACTGCGTCGATTTGGTTTATTATCAACCTGAGGAGATAATGCTATTAGTGTTACGACTAACAGAAAGCCTTCTAATGTCAGACTGAAGTTAACACTAGTTAGACAAAACTTCTAGAACCACTAATAAGCAGTTTTCCGAGAATTATTAAACAGACCCATAATATTACATCAAGTTGAGCATATTTTTTTTTGTGTGTAGACAATAAAATAATAGTAAAAAACCTTTCAAAGACAAGCTTTGATTGGAATGTACGAAAAAGAAAAAAATGATTTTTAATAATTTACGTTCATACTTATAAAAGCATGGGCTATAACCTCTTGTATCGTAGCGACCCACGCTTTCATAATTATAAAAGCGAGGGCTGTAACCTATGTGATTGTAGCGAGCCACGCTTTCATATTTATAAAAACGAGGGCTGGCACCTATATGATAGTAATATGATCGTAGCGACTCACGCTTTTGTAATTATGAACCTACATTACTAAAATTTATTTTTTTCTTTATTGTAATGTACATTGGAATAAAAATTTGTCTTTAAAAAGTTTTTTTTACAAATATCTTATTTTTATTTTTTTTAATCTATCAAAATTTTTATTATATTGCAACACGAATTTTTTAAAATTAATTGAATTCTCGTAGTGCTTTTTGAAGGTAAGGGAATTGTTAAAAATAGTACCCGCGTTAAGGTGTTTCGCTAGAAACAAAATAATAATGAAGTTAATCTCTGCAAAAAGTTTAAAATCTAATTTAAACAAAGCGTTACGTGTTCGTGAATGAAGGTGTCAGTTTTGTACATCATCAAAATATGAAACTTTTATTGAGTTTGCGTAAAATTGACAGAGATATATTTTTTTATTTGGAAGTAATTATAGTTCCTTCTTTAAAGATCCAGTACTTCATATGTGTGACGATTTCAATTTGGATACGAATGAAAAAATTAATCAAATCTTTGATTAACGTCTGATTAGAACTCTTCAATAAATAAAATTATCGACCAATTTTTCAGATAATATATTAACAAAAAATATAATTAATACATTAACGTTTCGATCCGGATTTGGGTCTTTTTCAGAACGGATCTAAAAAATATAAAAAATAATTAAAATATTTTTTTCAATATTTTGATACTAATTAATTATTTTGAAAGAATTTTATATAAAGCGAATTAGAAATTAAATATTAATTATTTTTTATATTTTTTAGATCCGTTCTGAAGAAGATCCCAATCCGGATCGAAACGTTAATGTATTAATTATATTTTCTGTTAATATATTGTCTGAAAAATTGGTCGATAATTTTATTCATTGAAAAAATTAATATAAAAAAGCGCTGGAACTTTACGTATTCAATAATGATTCCGTTGTTGTTTCAAAACGTTTTTTAAACTTGTATTTTTGTTGTGAAAGTGCAATATTTAGTTTTTGGGAACACAGAATATTTAATAGCAGGCCTGGCAAATGACGGCCCGCAGTAGACTTTTGTCCGGTCCGCGAAGCATTTTATAAATATAAGAGCGAAAATAGTTTGCCATTATAATTTGGCGCATAAAAAAATTTTAGAAAAATAGTAAATAGCAAGGGCCACAACAGACGAAAAAAGACCTTTTCGTTGCGGAAATGAAATGACCTTTTTTTTGCTCTTGAAAATTTTCGTTGTGGAAATGAAAAGTCCTTTTTTTTGCCCTTCAAATTAAAGGGCTTTTTTATTGGCTCACAATCATATTTTCATTAGCAATATGACCCGACGATCAAAAGATTTGCCCACCCTGTTTAATAGGGATGTATGCAAAACTGAAATTTGTGCCCCGACCGTTATAAAAAAGCGTCTTTACATGACGCATGCGCACAAGGTCATTTTAGTTCTCAGAGCAATATTGTGCGGAGTTGTGTCAGAGCTATCAAGTTAGTATTCAAAACAATCATCTACATTATTTCAGGACAGACTATATCTTTAATTCAACGTGGTTTATTTGCTTGCAAGTTACACGTATCCTGTATAAAACAACCGTTCTAGTGATATTATAGGCTTTACAAAGGCTTAAGAATATGTTCGGCTTTTGAACAATAAATATATTGTTGCGTAACCAACTAATAGCGTTATGGCATGGGAAGAAGAGGAGATACTAATCTCCGACAATATTATATCTGGAGTTATTTTGAACTTGTTTTTCAAAATAATATCTTGTTTATATGAAAACTAACTTTTTGGTCCGTCTTCACCTGGGTCGATTTTGGTTTTGCATCGAAATAATCAAAAGCAATAATTATTGTCATTATAATTGAATACTTAGAATCATAAAGTATAAAAAAAATTTTGATTTTTCCCATTGTCGTTTGATTTCTTTGACATTAAATAAGCAATCAATTGACAGATCCGCTGGATGACGTCACCTTCCCACTACTATCCAACGAAATGACACGGCCTCTGTAATGATCTGTCAGGAACAATTCTTCAAGGTCAATGTCTGCTCTCTTTTGACCTTGGCGTAGAATATTAATGCAAGTTAAAGGCAGTTGTTTAAAGTTTAACGGACAAGTAGAGGTAGGGCGCTCAGTTTCGAATGAGACACTCGGCCACTGCGATAGACTGATCCAGACGCGGTGGAGAGAGGAGACTACGGAGTTGATTCCTATGAGGGCTCATGTACACCGAACTGGACTACTGTGGTAATGTCTTGTCTACTACTTTAGGGTAAAGGTACCCATTTTCCTCTCTTACTGCTAAAAATCGACAGGTATATTTGTTAAACTCAAAGTAACCCTTAGCCTATCGCAGGGGTCGGAAACCTACGGCTCGCGAGCCGCATGCGGCTTTTTGGATGTAAAGTTGCGGCTCTCCAGTTCCATACGCAAAAAAATATTATTTTATTATATAAACCTTTAAAAATCGTCCAATCGATCCATGATTGAGTATACCATGTCTATCTCTCAGCCATTTCCACTTGCGTCTCACCCGCACCGCCCCCGTCGCGACGTGTCGTCCTCGGATATATATAATATTATATCTATATAAGCAAATACTATAATACTGAAACGAAAATGTTGAGTGGCACTTTAAAAACTGAAAAATTTTGTAAATTGTCACTTTTGGCTCTTCCGTCTCAAAAGGTTACCGACTCGTGGCCTATCGGGTCCAATATCTGCAGCATACGTTCACCGAAAGTGGTAACAGTGAATAAATCGTGTATCCTACTAGATACAAAAAAAAATTTAAAACAGTTTTTTGTTCTTCAACTCAAGATTTACTATCGAAAACTGCTGAAGTATATTTGAAGTATATTTTTTGTACTTCAAACTCAACCAGAAGTGTAGATGCATTTTTTAAACGCTTTTATTTAGCTTGACTCCGTATATTTCGTTATATCTTTATTTCTTTGTTGCTGTGTTTCTTTGTTTCAAATTTTGGGACAGCTTTTTCAACTACTTCCCGTTATTCGATTGAGTTGAAATTTTGCATAAATATGTAGTTCCCAGAACAATAATAATAATAATAACAATAATAAGACTTTATTGAAGACTGTATACACAGTATAAATAGCGTCAAACATAAAAATAGTTACATATCAGTAAATTCTTGAATGTTGTATATACATCTGCCAGTAAGATAATATTTTAAAGTATGTGCATAATTTTTTTTGTAATTCTGTATATCTCTAATTTCTTTTGGCAAATGATTATATAATTTACCACCAGAATATCTTGGAGATTTAGTAAAAAAAGAGTTTGTAAAAAAGTCATTATATATTAAGTTTTTTTGCCTAGTTTCATAATGATGCACTTCAGAAACACAGCCGAGATGAAAGATATTTTTTTTAACATGAAGCAATATCTTAAACAGATAAATGGAGGTAACAGATCATATTATACGATTAGCTTTGAAAATTGGTCTGCGTGTCTCGTTATACTTTAATTTAAATATTGTTCTAAAAATGACCCCAGACAATGACATTAAAACTTAATTTTGAATAAATCAAGGCATAGTAAATGTTCAGACGCTGTTTAACATTTAGATAGTTACTTAACGTCTTAATTAAATAGTAATATTTGTTTAAATCAGAACAGAGAGCATCAATATGAGAAGTCCACCTTAAATTTTGGTCAATAATTACTCCCAAGAAACTAGTTTTTACCAGAAAGTTCTACATAATCACCTTTAAGAGTTAGAGTAAGCTTAGTGATAATGCTTTTTTTATATTAATAACTAATTGACTGTTCTTGCTTTCGTCCGGTTGCAAATCGCATTTTTAATAAAGCACACTAAAAACTTACAAATATCCGATTGAGTTGAAATTTGTCACACGTATGTACAATGAAATATTATAGTAACTATCTGACTGTTTCGGCTTTCGTCCGGATGCAAATCAAAGTAAACACTTAAAAATAAAAATAGGTAAAAAACACTTAAGTTAAACGCTTTTATTGTACAGTCGATAATGTACAAAAACTAGAAAATAAATATGAGTGACCATTGGGGGCTTTGATAAAACTAAAATAAAATCGTAGGGGGCATTTATAGTTACATTGTGGTCGAAGAAGACAGTCGAAAGCTAAATATGTTTTCCAATTTCAAACAAACGAATGTTTTCTACTAAATGCCTCCGACGATTTTATTTTAGATTAATCAAAGCCCTCTTGGTGGACTCATATTAATTATTTTCTAGTTTTTAGTACATCATCGATTGCACAATAAAAGCGTGTAACTTAAAAAGTTTTTTTACCTATTTTTTTTTTCAAATGGCAAAATATATTTATTTTATATTTTTGAAATCTCTATTTTTTTGCCCTTTGCTGCATTTTTAGCCAACTGTCCTCACTACAGCTTCATGTGATCCATCTTCCCGACTTGCACGTATAGGTACATGTTCCCGCAGGAGTGTAACCTTTAACTTCAATTCTGCTACTGAACAGCTCTTCTTCTTCTTCGTTAACTGGTCGATCGATATTTGAGCCATTCATATGAAAATATGTCACTATATTTTATATTCGCATAGTCGGTTTTTCTACCGCGAGTCAAAGGAACCGAGCAGCGAGCACGTGCACAGTCAGCCTTGTGCGAATTTAAATGTACTTAAGTTGTATTTTTCGTTGGTTAAAGTGTAACTTTTAATGATAAAAAAATTGTGGCGGACTGGACCAATGGCACATTAATTGATTTCTTAGAACACTACCAAAATGAGCTATCCACCATCTTCTTGGCTTCCAGGACTTTTTGATTTTTTTTTTTATTATATAAATAAATATATTTGTAATGGCTATATGAACAATAAGCTGCAACAGCAGCAACATAAACAACGTCCAGATCCATTTAACTGCGCCGTTTAATTGGATAGTGAAGCCGAGCCACGCCGAGTGTGTACACAGACACATTCGTAGACGCTCGCTTTACCTAATCTCTCGGCGAGACCTCTCGGCGAGCGCGCTCGGCGAATGTGTCTGCAGGCATATGGTGTAGAGTGGCATAGTGCTTTGGAAGAATTGGTCAGCTCACTGATTACGCGCTATGATTACGTAAAACAACGGCAATACTTTCAGATTGAAAGCCGAACAGTTTGTTGAGTTTGTACTATGACAACTTTTAATAATATTCTGAATAAATACATTTTCTTATGTCAATGTAGAAGTCTTAATCAGAATAAATATTTTTAAATTAACTAACGTGACTTCAATTCAGTTATTACTATTTCGAGAAAGTACTTTATTCAACTACATATTCTGCACTTATAGTAATTGCATTTCGAGTTCCATTTAATTTAAATATATATTGTAGATAAAATGTAATTTCATAAAAAGCACGAATCTTGGTTTACATTTAATTACATTTTTATTTGTAACCCTAAAGAGGGTTTATTAGACAAGATCATATGACCAACCACAGGAAAATAATAAATAATTAAAAAAAAAAGTTTTAAGACGCCGTTATTCGGACACATGTGACTTTTAAATTAAAATTGTTTACAGAAAATAAAACCTTTAATTCTTTAATATTTTAATAAATAAAATTATCGACCAATTTTTCAGACAATATATTAACAGAAAAATATATAATTAATACATTAACGTTTCAATCCGGATTTGGACCTTCTTCAGAACTGATCTAAAAAATATAAAAAATAATTAATATTTAAAATCTAATTAGCTTTTCATAAAATCTTTCAAAATTATTAATGATTATCAAAGTAATAACAAACAATGCTCTCATTCCTTGCATTCGACTGGTTTGAACAAATCATTTTTGTTATATTATTTTTATGTATATTTTTTAGTTATAAATTTATTATATGTGTAGTGTTAATTATTTTGTTTATGGTCATGAAGTCACTGTAATGTTTTATATTTGTGTAATAATTTACAGTGTTTTCCTGATCTTAAATATTTCCGACACCCTCACAAATAAATTAGAAGATCTAATCTTTGAACAGACCGAATAATAAAATAAAACTAATTTTTCTTCCTTAATAGGTATTAATCTTTTAATCCCCGATATTTCGAGTCAATCCATAATAAAATTAATGTTTCGAAATAGATCTACCTGTGATTAATAAGTTTCAGATATGTATAAAATCCATCACCCAAGACTTAATTTATGTTTGTGGCCTTACAAAAGTGCACTTATTTCTTACACTGGGTAATAGCTAGTGTATGTGGCCAACGTACGCATACTTTTTTAACACGCTTATATTACCTTGATGTATGTAAAGGAATCTTTCAGCGTAATTTTCACCAATTTCAAAAAGTTTGATTAACTTGAAAATTTGCACACGTGTCAAGGGCCGATGACAATATAAAATTATTTCATAAAAATTTTGAAATAAAATTGAATTTGAAAATTAAAAAAAAAATACTTTTGATGTCGTTCTGAGACTGAAAATTAAGAAAATAAATTATAGTCTAAAAAAACTTATAAAAACATGCACTTAAAAGTAGAAAATAATTATTAACAAAATAAATCAATTATATTAAAAAAGCGTGGGGTGCCATTACCCATTTTTCATTATAACTAATTTTATAAATAGCTACCAATGAAATAAATTTATTATCAAGCACCACTTTTTTACTGTAATTGAATTATTTTGTTAATAAGCGTGTTTTTTTAGTTTTACCAATCCAACTCATAAATGAGGAATGGTACTAATTTATGTCAAAATTCACATTCAAAATTTTACAATACCTTTTCGTTTTGAGGTCCCCCGAATCCAAAAAACACATTTTTGGAAAAACGCTGTGCGTCTATTAGTCTTTGAGCACGATACAGGTCAAACGGATCAGCGGATTGAAACCAAATTTTGCGAGGATGGTTGGTATGTAAATATGAAGATCTTCAAATAAATAAAATTGTCGACCAATTTTTTTCAGACCATACATTGACAAAAATTATAAAAAAATATAAATCAAAATAACAAAGGATGACGTTTCGATCCGGATTTGGATCTTCTTCAGAAAACTCTAAAAAATATAAAAATTATTAGTATTCAATCATCGTGCATTCTATTACATAATATTAAATAACTAATACTAATAATTTTTATATTTTTTAGATTTTTCTGAAGAAAATCCAAATCCGGATCGAAACGTCATCCTTTGTTATTTTGATTTATAGTTTATTAAAATTTTTGTCAATATATGGTCTGAAAAAAATTGGTCGACAATTTTATTGATTTGAAGAGTTCTATTCAGACGTTAATCAAAGATTTAAATATGAAGATCCTTATTGTTTTTGGGGAAAATCGGCGCATGCGCAGAAAAGATGTTTGCTGTAACGTTGTTTTTTTTATATAATAATGGTATACTTTTCATAACTGCTTATTATTCTATTAAGTTGTTAAAAAAAATGTATTCTTATTTCTTAACTTTATATAGTTTCGGAAATATTTTGAAAATAAAAAAAGATCAGCTGTTTTTTTGTTTTGTAGATCTGTTAGAAATAAACTATTTGCATGCTTTGATTAATTTTTATATGACGTGGAACATATTATGTAGGTAACCATAGCAAACATCATATTGAATACTAGCCATTACCCGCGTCACCTCACGCGATATCAGCAATTTTATTTTCTTTATTATCTATACTACATCAAATGTCATTTAGGGGATGCACAAAAGATCTTCTAGGCCGCAGTGTTTGTGAGATATCAAATGTCTTATGACCCCAAATAAATCTAATCTAATCTAATATCAAATGTCAACATTTTGAAGTTGGAATGATCCCGTCGCCTAATTGACTGGAATTTTTTTAAACTATAATTTTTACAATTATTTTTGAAACGCCTCTATCGTATGATAGAGAATATGGAAAGTAGGTAAGCATACAAAGATTTATACACTGCGATCACACACACACATACATATAAACAGATTATATCAGTTTGGTGTTCGAGTCTTTTCCAACAATTGATTCCCTCGGTTTCCAATGTGACTGCATTACAAACAGCGCGCGGCTGACACACAATATATCCCTATCAGTGGGGTCGACGCTCACCCCTCCCAGCATCCCCACCGCCACAGATGCATTGTGTAAACTGTATTTGTAAATGAACCATGTAGCGCAGATTCAGTTTATCTCTAATGTTGCTTCCCTAAGCATTGATGGAGAGCATAAGAAAGAAATGATCCAGAGGATTAGTACGAAGATTTGAAGGATGCTCATTTTTCATTCAGGTTAACAAGTAGGTACAAGGCAGTGGCCGTTTCTCTATCGCTGCAGAACAACCAAATTCTTAAGTACTTAATTTTAGAATGACTTAAATTTTCCATATTTTAAGCTATTTAAATGTTAGCTGCACTTTTTTACCTCCATGGTTCCACGATTACCTGTCGAACTCTATGCTAGAGAAAGTTCTTATCTTAATATTTCAAATATCTTAATTACTACAAAGGACTTCGCACAAACCTTATGGGAGATAGGTCTCGATTAATTTCATCAAAAATGGTTTTATTACACGCTTTATATTAGTTTCACTTGTAAGTTTGTATGTATGTTCGCTTGTAACCTCGTTTAGACTACAGCAAGTGTTTTATTATACTGTTAGTATGTTATGCCACTATTGCAAGAGCAATCGTTGACCGAGCGGTCTAAGGCGCTAGTCTTCGCTGACGTCAACTCTCGGATTCACCGGTCGAGGGTTCTAATCCCGTCCACGCCGAAATAAAAAAAATGTAGTTTTTTGGCAAATTTTTGACAATAAATCGAACTAAAAAGTGGAAAATAAATATAGTTTTAAAAAAACTAAAAAACACGCTTTATATCAAACTAAAAAGTGAAAAATAAATATACCTAGTTTAAAAAAAACTAAAAAGCACGCTTTATCGAACTAAAAAGTAAAAAATATTTTTTTTAAATAAGCTTAAAACAATAATGAATAAAAAATACTAGTATTATTGTGAAAAAAGCGTGGGGCGCTCGATGTACGAAAATGTGGAACAAAGCGCCCCACGCTTTTTTCACAATAATACTAGTATTTTTTATTCATTATTGTTTTAAGCTTATTTTTAAAAAAAATATTTTTTACTTTTTAGTTCGATATAAAGCGTGTTTATTAGTTTTTTTAAACTATATTTTTTATAGTTTAAAGGTCATTAAGAAAAAGTGTCCGTGGGCGCATAACCTAAAAACCAATAGATTTTTAGCTACACATATGTTTATCGAGATTTTATATAGGTATAGGGATATCATCATATCCATTGAATTCCATATCTTAAAAAATCCTAGCTTTAGAAATTTGTTTTCGAGTGCGCTGAATCCGAATATCGCATTATTATTTTATATAGAGTGACACCTTCCAACATTACCTGGTTTTTTACTAATTTTCTAGTACTAAAAAAATGCACAAAAGTTGAACATGGAACATGTTTGTAATTTCAATGGATAATATTGGAAGGTGTCACCCTGTATAAAATAATATTGTCATATTCGGATTCAGCGCACTTGAAAACATATTTCTAGAGCTTAGGATTTTTTAAGATTGTGAATTCAATGAATATCTCTATATCTAAAATCTCGATGAACATATCTATAGTTAAAAATCTATTGGTTATTAGGCTATCCGCCCATGGACACTTTTTCTTAGTGACCTTTAAATTATAAAATAAAACCATTTTCGATCAATTTACCGAGAACAAAATCCCATAAGGTTTGTGCGGGGTCCTTCCCCGCGCAGCAGTTTAAAGGTTTAAACGAATACCTCGAGCAAAGTATTGCCCTCAACGTATCTACAAAATTGCGTCCGTACTCCAATTTTACTTCGTGTTTAGAGCCTTCGACGAACTTTTTAAATGCCTTTTCTAATGCACGTTAATTTATTCGAAATCGCCGGTACATTAAAAATCTTCTTTTACTCCTGTTTACCCTATAGTTGTGCCATTGTGGCCACTTTCCTATATTTATTTTGGTTAACTACAATTAATTACGTTTGCATGAATAGTCTTGCAGCTTCCAAAAATTTACAGGGACACTAATGTCGTAATTCAGTTGTTCCAGTGAACTTAAACGGCGAACCGTAAATGACAAATAGAATAGACAATTTGCTATGGTCGACTAAGTCTCCTACAAATTAACAAAATAGTCAAGTTGTAAAACAGAACAGTTTTACATGTTATTAATTAAAAAAAAAAAAACGGCCAAGTGCGAGTCTGTTTCGCGCACTGAGGGTTCCGTACGAAAATAGTGCGTCCATCACGGGAGTCGAGTGACGAGTCTCGAAGGTTTTTCTCGCTAAGTCGTTGGAAAACTGCTTTTCCCAAACATCGACAAAGGTCGCGGCCAGTTTGCCAAGTAAGCGTGTAATTGCAATGAGTCCAACTACTGAACTGTATTGTACATCGTGGCTATATCTGATAGCCTAAATGTCGTACCGTGTCGTATGCGAGAGTTCTCATATTGTGCTGTATAAACACACCGGCATAACGGACGCTTGTTTTGTATTAGAATTAATATGTAACTACTTTACGGTTTTCGGATTTTTCCTTTTACTTCTACTAAGATATTGCTTTTTGCCAAATTTCGTAATTATAGGTTAATGAGAAGTACCCTATATAGGTTTTGATTCTCAAGAGTCTTGACAGACAGACAGACGTACGGACAACAAAGTGATTCTATAAGAGTTCTTTTTGAGGTACGGAACCCTAAACTAAAAAGTTTAAAATAAAATACAAAATTTAAAAAAAGAGAAAGTAGAAACGATTCTCCCACTGTTGAAGTCGAGCAGGGGGAAGCGTCTGACTTTTTTTCAGATCGACGCCAATTTACCCTCCCCCTCCCGGTAAAACGATTCATTCACTCTATCCTCTCAGCTGTCGGTTGAGGTCGAAGAAAAGAAAGCATTACTCTTTTCGTCTAAACTCAAATTAACCCCCCTGACGCGCCTCAAAAAGTTTTTTGAAAAAAAAAACTGTTAAGTAAACAGTACAGTCACTTATATATGTTACCGGCCAAACCCGATTTCAGGACAAACTAGTTCAGCCTAGGCCAAACTAGTTTGGCCTAAGGTCGATAGGACAAACTAGTTTAGCCCAGGCCAAACTAGTCTGGCCTAAGCTCGATAGGACAAACTAGTTTAGCCTAGGCAAAACTAGTTTAGGAAAATAATCATGTTTTTTTAAAATAATAATAATAAAGTTTATTGTAATATTGTCATTCGTACAATAATTAATGTACAATGTACATATTGACAGTCAAAGACTTCTTTTATGCTGGAGAAACAATTTTCTAATAAAAATTTCTTTACCTTTCTTTTAAAATTTCTTGATTCTAAAATTCTTGTTTCGAGTGGTAATTTATTAAAACATTGTAGGTATACCATAAAAATTTGGTATGTATGTAGTCTTAGCATATTTGTGAAATGGTAGGCAGAGATTTAACTTTTTTCTAGTATCATGACTATGAATTACAGTATGATCATTAAAAATGTTCATATGATTTTTAACAATCATTTTGACATGGCAAATTTGACATATAGGTACCATAAAGTTTTGATTTTAGCAGTAAGTATATTTAATTAAACCCAATGTGCATGAAAGATTTTATCTTACGGTTTTGTTTTTAAAAATCTTTGAACCGTTAGACGTATAGTTTTTGAGTTATTGGATATTAAAAATTCAGTTTCTAATATACGGTAAATGAGATAATATCCAATTTTCAAGTTTTAGTTATGTACATTATCTGGTTTTCATGGTGATATAATTCAAATCTAGAAAATAGAGATTTTGTGAGTTGTTTCGAAAATTTTTAATTAATATTTCTCCAAAACTGCACGGGAAAGTTTAGTTTTTTTAATTTTTACGTTATCTAAAAGAGTCAAACTTTCGAATAAGCATTTTTTTTTTTAATTTTTATATAGCCAATTTGGTTTAATCTTATTTTTTTATACACTTCCGGTCGGTCTTCTCATTTATCATTGTGTTAAAAATCTCATTTTTAATTTAATATTTAATTACTTGAAAACTAGACGGCCAATGTTTTTTAAAAAATGTAGTTGAATGTATGAGATATCCATAATTACAAAATTTCAGCGTATACTCTATACATTGCTCTATCAGGTGTATAACCTTAAAACTTTCTTTTGTTGCAAAAACATTTCCTATCTTTGTCTTTCTATACCTATTCGATTCGGCAACATTAGTCTGGAGTAGGCCATACTAGTTTATCCTAGGACAAACTAGTCCAGCCTAGGCTAAACTAGTTTGTCCTATCGAGCTTAGGCCAGACTAGTTTGGCCTAGGCTAAACTAGTTTGTCCTATCGAGCTTAGGCCAAATTAGTTTGGCCTAGGCTGAACTAGTTTGTCCTGAAATCGGGTTTGGCCGGTAACATATACAACACTAGTGTTGTAATACAGCTCACATACATGCATATAAAGCAGATATTTGATACGAGCTAGTGCAAAAATTATTTTTCTTAAGAGAGCAAATAAATTTTCTCGAAACTACACAATTAAACCGTTAAAACATTTTCTTTATAAGACTCAAGGCGCAAATTCCAGTTATTTATAAATTAGGAGCGAGATAATAAATGTAACATAAAATTGTTAACACAAGTTTATATTACGTAATAAAACAAAAGCATATCTGGCGCATTCAAATGTTTGACGCGATTGTTGTCGTGTTTTTATCAAGCGGCGTGAGAGAGATAGCGTATATCATAAAATAATACAGGAATTTTAAGTCAGAAACACTTCGCGATATGACTGTCACACATACCCGTTACAGGGAGAAAAGATCGGCATGCAAACAAATCGCTTACACGTGTCAAACACAAAAGGAAACACTTGATTTTTACTGACTTACCGTTTGGGAACCTCAGGTTTATTAAAAAAAAAATATATAACGTTTGTACTTACCTGAAATCTGCAATTACTGAATATGTTATTTACTTAATATTTATACTTACCGTATTATGTATTTGTTTTTGCGATAATGGCCTTAGTTGCTGATTCGCTTATTTCGTTTTTTAAAATAAAAAAAAATCCAGCCAATTGGGCGACGGGACCATACCAACATCAAAAATATTGACATTTGATTATAATAAAGAAAATAAAATTTCTGATATCGTGTGAAGTGACGCGGGTAATGGCTAGTATTCAATATGATATTAACTATTCATTGCCATGATTACCTACATAATATGTTCCACGTCAAGTATAAAATATTTTTAACAAAAAAATTGAACCGACTTCACACTAAAAAGTAAAAAATAATAGCGTATTGAAATGTTTTGGAGTCGGTGTCAGCCAAACTGAAATCTATTCCGAGAACTACACCGACTCCAAAACATTTCAATACGCAATTATTTTTTACTTTTTAGTGTGAAGTCGGTTCAATTTTTTTGTTAAAAATATTTTATTTTTCTCTTTTTAGTGTTAACTAACACTAAAAATCGGTGAACATACATAAAAACATTATGCTTTTCTTTGAAATTTGAGAGTTTCCCTCGATTTCTCCGGATTCCACCATCAGATCCTGACTTAGTTCCGATGGGACCACCTCTGCACTCTTTCGAATAAAAAAAAAATTTGAAAATCGGTCCATAATTGACGGAGAAATCGGTGATCATACATAAAAAAAAAAAAAAAATATACAGACGAACACAGAACCTCCTCCTTTTTGTTGAAGTCGGTTAAAAAATTAATCAAAGCATGCCTAGCTAGTTTATTTCTGACAGATCCATAAAACAAAAGAACGGCTTTATTGTCAAAATATTTCCGAAACTATAGTGTAGAAAAAAATTTTTTTAACAAAACTTTCTTGAAAAAATAAATAGAATAATAAGCCGTTATAAAAAGTATACCATTATTATAAAAAAACGTCGCTTTAGCATATATCTCTTCTGCGCATGGGTCGATTTTCTCCAAAAAAAAAAACAATAGGGCTCTTCATATTTGCATACCAAACATCCTCCCAAAATTTGGTTTCAATCCGCTCATCCGTTTGATCTGTATCGTGTTCACAGATAAACAGACGCACAGAGTTTTTCCAAAAATATGTTTTTTGAATACAGGGGACCTCAAAACGGAAAGATATTGTGAAATTTTTGAAAAGTGATTTTTGACCTAAACTAGTAGGTACCATTCCCCACTTGTGGGTTGGAATGGTAAAAAATATACAAGTTTGTGAATTTTTGTAATACAGTATTTTGTGAACAATTACAATTAGTGTTTCGTTAGTGTTATGTTTTTATTGCTAGTTCAGGTGTTAGTGCTCGTGTGTTTTAACCTATGAAAAATAAATGCACGAATTTTTACGCTTCTAAAGTTTAGTTAAGTCGTAAAATTGTTTTCAATTATTTAAAGTATCAAAAACCCGACCGTATCTAAAACAAAAGTAGTCGGACAAACAGCTGTTATAGTTTTATGATCTATTGTTTTTGGGGAAAATTGGCGCATGCGCAAAAGAGATATAGGCGCTAACGGTGTTTTTTATATAATAATGATATACCTACTTTTCATAACGGCTTATTATTCTATTTATTTTTTCAAGATAGTTTTGTTGAACATTTTTTTCTAAAGTTTATAGTTTCGGAAACATTTTGAAAATAAAAAATAATCATCCGCTCTTTTGTTTTATGGATCTGTCAGAAATAAACTAGTTAGGCATGCTTTGATTAATTTTTACATGACGTGGAACATATTATGTAGGTAACCATGGCGACGAATAGCAAATATCATATTAAAAACTAGCCATTACCCGCGTCACCTCACACGATATCAGAAATTTTATTTTCTTTATTATAATCAAATGTCAACATTTTTGAAGTTGGAATGGTTCCGTCGCTCAATTGGTTGGAATTTTTTTTTGTTCTTTATCGTTTTTTAAACCAACTTTTATTGAAGCTTTAAGCTTATGTACATATTTTTAATACTCATCTCAATGGAATTTTTTGATTTTTTTTTTCACGTTAAAGAATATGGCGCCTTTTGGAATATATGTGACATTATGTATAATAATTTAACATACTTGGAGGGTTTAAATCGGTCTATTCATTCCAAAACATCTGGACATATTTTAGTGTTTAGTACAAAGAAAAAATAACTTACTTTTCTATATTTTATTAACACGCTTTTATTAGCTTGAACTGTATGTATGTAAAGTAATCTTTCAGCGTAATTTTCACCAATTTCGAGAAGTTTGATTACTTTGAAAATGTGCAAATTTGAATTTAAAAATTTTGAAAAAAATTTTAATTTGAAAATTCTGAAAAAAAATCACTTTTGATGTCGTTTTAAGACTAAAAATTAAGTAAATAAATTAGAAAATAATTATTAAGTATGAAGAGTTTTTGTTACAGCAGTAAGTCCAACAATCAATAAATCTTCATAATTATTATGACTAATTAGTTTGGAATAAGATTAAAATAAAAATTAAGTTATTAACAAAATAAAATTCAATTATAGCAAAAAAGGTTTAGTTTCCACATTCATGATTTACTATCGCGGAGGCTGATTTATCTTTTATTCTGCAGAAACTATATTAATATTAACACGTAGGTATAGATTAATTAGACATTTTTAAAGGTGATGTGGTAACAATAATATAGACGAGAACGTCAGGTAAAAGTACCGATAAATCACGGCCTACAATCCCGGAAACCAAGAATATTTAGAACAACACCGACCGCGAAAGCTTACACACTTGGATAAAGTATTTCATGATCCGTGTTTTCATAAATTTTGTAAGTCTGTCTGTTTTCGGTAAATTATCGATTGTTGAACAATTCCAGCAATTTTCTGTAGATTTTTTGTCAAAAAAAAAAACACTTCTGAATTCTTAAAATGACACGAAAATCTCCATGAAAATGTTTCCTGTATATAATATTAAATTACGAAAAATACCAATCTATGAAAATATGTTTGTAATTAATTGGGGCAATTTGAACGTAAGATTATAATTTCCTTTATTTAGGTAGGTAAATTTTGGGATGTTAAACAGGATCCATAGACACAGTAGGTACTTTGCTTATAAGTCAAGGATTTCGAAAGAATCAACACAGTTCAGTCCAGTTACCTGACGACATAACGTGGTAAACTATTTCAGTGCTATTTGATTTTACTTCAATTGATAAATAATCAAATATAAACATGTATTCAAATCACGATATTTACAACATCGAAAACTACTCTTCAGTGAATTTCCAGTACGAAGACGTGGAAACAACGCAGATACGTCAGTCGATGAAATATTTTGAGCATCCGGAAAATCAGATTGTTCATGAAGCTGGTGAGTTTGAAAAAGAAGACATAGAATGCAGAACTTTGTCAGATAGAAGTGATTCTACAAAAAGAGTCGATAACTCTCCACCAATGAATTTTCTGGGTGAAGACGTGGAAATAGCACAGACACTTTATTCGACACTGTACTTTCAACGCCCGGTAAAGCAAACTGTTTACGAAACTGATTATTCTATTATAAAAAACGTAGAAACCACGATTCTGTTTGATAAAAGCGATTATACAGAAATAATCGATGAACCTGAGCCGCAAAAAGCATACTATGATTATTTTTTCGCCTCCAATTCGTGTAGTGAAGATAATTCGACAATACTGATAGATGAAGTTGAAAATCAAGTGGCAGAAATGGCTGAAGAAACTGAAACCACCGAAGTTATAAAGCACGGCTGCTACATTTGTAATATAGAGTTTACTACGAAGAACTTCCTTACGAGACACTACGGAACCAAGCTACATCGAAAAAACACTGATAAAAAGGTGCTGCAAAATGTGCCCCTTAATACATTTTCAAACAACAAAAAGCCATCTACAATATTTGGTGAAATGGCTATTGAAAATCAATGTGAAATTTGTGGAAAGGTGTGCGCAGGTACGAATTATCTAAAGCAGCATTTAAAAACACACACGGTGGGGCATGAATTTAAATGCGAAATGTGCGGAAAACGTTTTTCCGAAAAAGATACATACGACTTGCACGTTCACAAACATTTTCAAGGTGATAGGGCGAAGCCCCATAAATGTGACAAGTGTACCCGAAGATTTATGCACAAGTCAGACCTAAAAAGACATTCGTATCAACATGATGGACAATTACCGCATGAATGTGATATATGTAAAAAAGGATTTTTGAGACATGATCACATGACTAACCACAGAAGAACTCATGAACGTAAGAATAATAAATAATTTTAAAAGTGTGTTTGTAATTTTAGTCAGTGTTATTTTTGTGACACTACCTATATTTACAAAGAAATTTAATACAGGTGATTTTTAAGTTCAGCGTGTAGAAATCAAATAGACGAACAAATGTTTTAAGTAACTTTTTTATCAAAACTCAAAAATAACAGAGAAACGGCCGCTCAAAGTTTAATTATTTTTTTTATATTTCATTCATTTAATTTAAAAATCTGGTTAATACAAGCGAAGAAATGATAGCACGAATCGGAAATGTATCCCAAATAATTCGTGGAGCGTCCTTATCGTTACTACAAGCATTTACAGAAGCATGGTTACGACGCACGCATCTTTGTGTCCTACAAAACGGGGACAACTTCTTCTGTAAATGACAGCATATTTCTACACGCTGTTATAAAAAGAATCAACTTAAAAATCACCTGTATTTATAGAATAGAATAATATAAATTAATAGATAAATAGATTTGAACACATTGTTCAACTGTAATCATTGAAATAAAAATTCATAAAAGCATGTATGTACCTTTTTTATTGAAGCCAAAGATTGATTGTCGAAACAAAGCATTATTTACTCACAAATAAAAGCGTGTATTTTGATTTTTGCGTTATGAAATGTTTTCAAATAATTTTATATCTTTTTACATGCTTTGTTGTATCAAAATTGTAATTAAAATAATAATCGTATAAATTGAATGATATAGGTTTAAATTAATCAAGTTTTGTGAGAGCACTTTTAGTAAATTGGCTTGGACGCGATTCCAGTACGAATTATTTGGTTGAATCGGTAGATTTTTAAACAACGAAAGTTTATTAGAAATATAAAGTATCTAATAATTGTTTAAAGAAGCCAACTGCGTTCAAAACAAACGTTTAATATGAAATGTAGTCTGGTAAAATGATATTTACGTTTTGGTCACCATATTATGATATTTAAGACGCCAATATTTACCATATTTTTCGGACTATAAGACGCATCTGAAGTTTATAAGATCATTTTTAGAAAAATATATTTTAATGTTACTTTCGGATCATAATTGCACATACCGCTAAACTAGCGGTATGTGCTTTATTATCGCTTTGTGCGTCAGAGCTGACTTTCGTTCATATAAGAAGTTATATCTAAGTTAATTTCACACGAAATCCATTCAAATTGAAGCTTTTTGAAAAGAGGAGATTCTAATCTATAAAATAGAACCATTTTTAAATCAATTCGAGTTCATAAATACTATTAAAATTGTAATTGAAAATCACAAACAGCAGTTGTCGGTTGGTCTGTACGTATGTACGTACGTACGTACGTATGTATGTACGTACGTCACGACTCTACAGATCGCAATTTTGGTCGGATTGCCTTGGGTTATATTTTATTCACTTTGTTTACTATCAGACCAGAACCCTATTTAAATTCACTAAAATGTGTTCAGTAGTTTAATTTTTATAAACAGTTTTATTTTTTATTATTTTTGACAGCTAATAGTTTAAAAACAAAATATAATAATTGCTGTGTAAATATAATATACCTAATCCATAAAACAAGTGCTACACTTCTATACCGTGATAACACCACTACACGTATTAGGCCGCCGTGGCGTAATGGTTATGCCGTTGGATCCCCAAGGGCAAGGTCCTGGGTTCGATTCCTTACGAAATCATTGATTTTTTCTTTTTTTTTTTCTTTTTATTTTGTTTTATTTTATTCCACTTGATATATTAATTATATATTATATTATGTATAGTTCTTATTTTTTTTTATTTTTGCAAACTTAAAAAAAATATTTTTTCAATTTTTAATTATTTATTTCTTTAAATTTTTAAATCTTTTTAAATTTATTAAAAATATTTTTTAATTGTTATTTTTTTATCATACAGTGGAAAACTTGCGGGATGTGCACTTTTGGTTTTGCCAACTATTTTTATTTATTGTTAACATAAATAGAGACGATTTATTGAAAAAGATATTTTGCCATAAGACGCATCCAAAATTTGAGTTCATTTTTCTATGTAAAAGGTGGGTTTTATTGTCCGAAACATAAATTAATAAAGTAAGAACTTTGTTTTTCTAGTGGGATAATGGACTAATTGCCGGTTTCAAAAAAAAACATAAAATAGCCCGCATTTTTTTTAAATGCATAACTTTAATAAATGAAATATTGTTCTAATTTCAATTATTGTCCTAAAGTCAATCGTGTGCAGGTAATGTTTAGACTCGTTACATAACTGAAAGAAGTATTTGTAGTCATTTTGAAAAATAGCCTGCATGAATAGGTTAGAACGAGAAATTAAAACTTTTTAGTGATTATGAACAATTTTCGTACTAAAATTTTTAATTTTCTTCTAACGTCTAATTTCCATCACCAAATGATGACATAGTGATTTGACTTAAGGAGGATTTCTAGTGTAGAAAGCTATTTTGTCCCTAATTTCGCGAAATTTTTCAGAGAAAGGTAAGATAAATACAGTTAAGGGGGCCATCTAGTGGAACAGCTCAAAATTATTATTTTTTTTCCTTAAAAATGTTCGAAATATTATATAGAATATGCCTATACAAAATTTAAAAACGATATTCGTTACGATAATAGTTTACTATCAAACCTGATTTTTTTTAAACGCGTTTTTCTGTAAACATAATTTTCGAAGTTTGTGGACGTAATCTCTCAAGACCTGTTAAAGATTTTGGGCTGATTTTTTTACCAGATATAAAAAAACAACTACAATTCGTAGTTGAACCTAATTGTTTGATAAATTATTGTTATAAATTTTGTTTATAAATATTTATAGGTCATCATTTTATGCGAAAAAACGAAACAAATTTCAAACTTCAAATTAAATACATTTTTTCCATTTTTTTAATATATTTTATAGGTTTAACTACGAATTATGAATATTATTAAAAAGAAATTATTTGAATGAATATTGCGTGAAGTGACGCGGTTAATGGCTAGTATTCAATATGATATTAACTATTCATTACCATGGTTACCTACATAATATGTAAAAATTAATCAAAGCATGCCGAACTAGTTTATTTCTGACAGATCCATAAAACAAAAGAACGGCTTTATTGTCAAAATATCTCCGAAACTATGGTGTAGAAAAAAAAATTTTTTAACAAAACTTTCTTGAAAAAATAAATAGAATAATAAGCCGTTATAAAAAGTATACCATTATTATAAAAAAACGTCGTTTTAGCATATATCTCTTCTGCGCATGCGCCCATTTTCCCCAAAAAAAACAATAGGGCTCTTCATATTTGCATACCAAACATCCTCCCAAAATTTGGTTTCAATCCGCTCATCCGTTTGATCTGTATCGTGTTCACAGATAAACAGACGCACAGAGTTTTTCCAATAATATGTTTTTTGGATTCAGGGGACCTCAAAACGGAAATATATTGTAAAATTTTTGAAAAGTGATTTTTGATCTAAACTAGTAGGTACCATTCCCCACTTTAGGGTTGGAATGGCAAAAAATATATAAAGACGACCTTATAATAATATTTGCATATGTTATGTAAGAGTTTTAATATTCTGTTCTCTTAATTTTTAAATTGAGAGACAAGTTTGTGAATTTTTGTAATACAGTATTTTGTGACCAATTACAATTAGTGTTTCGTTAGTGTTATGTTTTTATTGCTAGTTCAGGTGTTAGTGCTCGTGTATTTTAACCTATGAAAAATAAATGCACGAATTTTTACGCTTCTAAAGTTTAGTTAAGTCGTAAAATTGTTTTCAATTATTTAAAGTATCAAAAACCCGACCGTATCTAAAACAAAAGTAGTCGGACAAACAGCTGTTATAGTTTTATGATCTTCTGACTACTGCAGGACACTAAAATATTGGCTGTTTTATTACCATTTAACCAGACTGCCTTTCATGTTGGAACTTTGTTTTGGATTTATGTGCTAGACACTGTCAGGTTAAATTTTACCATTCCAACCCACAAGTGGGGAATGGTATCTACCTACTAGTTTAGGTCAAAAATCACTTTTCAATAATTTCACAATATCTTTCCGTTTAGAGGTCCCCCTAATCCAAAAAACATATTTTTGAAAAAACTCTGTTCGTCTGTTAGTCTGTGAACACGATACAGGTCAAACGGATGAGCGGATTGAAACCAAATTTTGGAAGGATGTTCGGTATGCAAATATGAAGAGCCCTATTGTTTTTGGGGAAAATTGGCGCATGCGCAAAAGAGATATAGGCTATAACGGTGTTTTTTATATAATAATGGTATACCTACTTTTCATAACGGCTTATTATTCTATTTATTTTTTCAAGATAGTTTTGTTGAACATTTTTTTCTAAAGTTTATAGTTTCGGAAATATTTTGAAAATAAAAAATAATCATCCGCTCTTTTGTTTTATGGATCTGTCAGAAATAAACTAGTTAGGCATGCTTTGATTAATTTTTACGTGGAACATATTATGTATAGGTAACCATGGCGACGAATAGCAAATATCATATTGAAAACTAGCCATTACCCACGTCACCTCACACGATATCAGAAATTTTATTTTCTTTATTATATTCAAATGTCAACATTTTTGAAGTTGGAATTTTTTTTTGTTCTTTATCGTTTTTTAAACCAACTTTTATTGAAACTTTTAGCTTATGTATATATTTTTAATACCCATCTCAATGGAATTTTTTAATTTTTAGTTCACGTTAAACAATATGGCGCCTGATGGAATATATGTGACATCATGTATAATAATTTAACATACTCGAAGGGTTTAGATTTGTCTATTCATTCCAAAACATCTGGACATATTTTAGTGTTTAGTACAAAGTAAAAATAACTTACTTTTCTATTTTTTATTAACACGCTTTTATTAGCTTGAACTGTATGTATGTATGTAAAGGAATCTTTCAGCGTAATTTTTACGAATTTCGAGAAGTTTGATTACTTTGAAAATGTGCAAATTTTAATTTAAAAATTTTGAAAAAAAAATCACTTTTGATACGTTTTAAGATTAAAAATTAAGTAAATAAATTATAGTTTAAAAAAACTAAAAAATTAATAGCAAACCGAACTAAAAAGTAGAAAATAATTATTAAGTATGAAGAGTTTTTGTTACATAGCAGTAAGTCCAACAGTCAATAAATCTTCATAATTATTATGACTAATTACTTTTGAATAAGATTAAAATAAAAATTAAGTTATTTAATTCAATTATAGCAAAATAGTCCAGGAGGAATCGGCGCATGAGTATCGAAAACTATTCCACCTCAATTTTTTTATGCGATTCTCTTCAAATTACCCTACTGATGATATAAATGCATGTTGCCAGGGGGCAACCCCGTGCCATATTGTTTAAACCGAAATTGTTTAAACAATTGCGAGGAATTGTTATTTTTCAACCGGACAAATTTTTTTTGTATTCTTTGTTAAAATACAATTAAAAAAGGTCCTATGGCTTTTCACGATAAAGTTAATATTTTTAGAGATATCAATTTTTAAAGGTTCGAAAAATCTTAAATTTGGGTACTTTTGACCCATGAAAAATATATAAAAAAAAAAAAATAAAATATAAATAATATTTTTTTTTTATTCTTTATACAATAGTTAACAATATCCTTAATTGCGATTTCTAAAAATTTAATTAGGTATTTATACCTGTTTTTAATTGTTAATTTCGCGCGTTCACAAGTATGCGTTGCTTACCTATAAGTATCGTTGTCTCTCTCTGACTCATACGCTGCGTCGGTCTCTCGGTGTCCTGAATCATTATTTTACATTTATCTTTTAAATAAATAAAATTATCGACCAATTTTTCAGACAATATATTAACAAACAATATAATATAATAATATTGTTTGTTAATATATTGTCTGAAAAATTGGTCGATAATTTTATTTATTTAAAACAGTGATTCCCAAAGTGGTCTATATCGACCCCCAGGGGTCGACGACAACTTGCAAGGGGTCCATGTCAGCGGGAAAAAAATTGGGGGTCCATGAAATGAAAATGGGGGTCCACGATAGTGAATCTTCTAACAAAAAAAGAAACAAACTGGACATCGTTAACCGAAGAGATTTAAGATTAAATCTAACTAAATTGACGCCAAATGTTGAAAATTTATTATTAAAGCATCAGGTTCATACCTCACACTAAAAGCATTTATTTTTTGCTTAGTTATTTTATGTAACAGAAAGTAAATTTTAATTTGATTGGTTTAATATGAATCTAATTCATAAATGTATAAAACTAAACATTTCTCACTACATTTCACTACCGTTATAAATTTAAATCGTTCAAAGTGAGTAGCACTATACCGGTTGTCAAAAATATATTTGAAATTAATGAATTTGCAAAAAATCAATATCAGATAAGCAGGGGGTCTACCCAAAACCGAAAAACATGGCAAGTGGTCTACGAGACAAAAAAGTTTGGGGACCTCTGATTTAAAAGATAAATGTAAAATAATGATTCAGGACACCGAGAGACCGACGCAGCGTATGAGTCAGAGAGAGACAACGATACTTATAGGTAAGCAACGCATACTTGTGAACGCGCGAAATTAACAATTAAAAACAGGTATAAATAATTAAATTTTTAGAAATCGCAATTAAGGATATTGTTAACTATTGTATAAAGAATAAAAAAAAAATATTATTTATATTTTATTTTTTTTTTTAATATATTTTTCATGGGTCAAAAGTACCCAAATTTAAGATTTTTCGAACCTTTAAAAATTGATATCTCTAAAAATATTAACTTTATCGTGAAAAGCCATAGGACCTTTTTTAATTGTATTTTAACAAAGAATACAAAAAAAATTTGTCCGGTTGAAAAATAACAATTCCTCGCAATTGTTTAAACAATTTCGGTTTAAACAATATGGCACGGGGTTGCCCCCTGGCAACATGCATTTATATCATCAGTAGGGTAATTTGAAGAGAATCGCATAAAAAAATTGAGGTGGAATAGTTTTCGATACTCATGCGCCGATTCCTCCTGGACTAAAAAAGGTTTAGATCCACATTCATGATTTACTATCGCGGAGGCTAATTTATCCTTTATTCTGCAGAAACTATATTAATAATTATTAACAAGTAGGTATATATTAAAATTATATTTAATACCTAATATGACCTAACTATATTAAAAATGATTAATACTTGCCGCAATAATAAAACGCATCTTAAACAATAATTAAATATCACATTACTGAAAGAACAAGAACTAAGTGGTTTGTCCATTGAGCTCAATGGGTTTGTCGAAACCCTGCCGACAATATAGTGTGTATTTGCTTACACTGGCAGTGCGGTTTTATTATATGAACTTAACCCTTATGTTTTTGGACAAAATAAAAATTCCCTTAAAATAATATTTTTTTTTGTTTATTTCAATATTGCTATCAATTTACCAAATTAAATTCACCCTTCACTAATTAAATCCATATCTACAAACTGTTTTCATAAATTTTTTAAGTCCGGTCCTGTCGGCCCGATTTTAATAAAATTTTGGTAGCCTATTTTAATCATTACTAAAGGGTTACACTTCAATTTTGAAACGACTCGGAGAAATTTTTTGGTATTGTTGGGCCCAAAAATATTTTTCAACCCCTAAAACCCACCATTAAAGTGGCCCGATTGGGCTCATTTTAAAAAGGCTTCGTGCGGTGATGGATTTCAACATGTGATCCAAATTTTGTTAAAATCAATTAACTCCCTCGAAAGTTATAGCCCGTACATACCTATAGACTTTTTTAAAAATGGTGCCAAACTGTCTAAGAGGCTATGAAACGTCGAAAAATTTTGGTCCGACCCCTAGGTCCCGCCATCCCAGCGTCGCCAATATTGTAAAAGTGCCTTATGGCAAATACACTAATTAATACTTCCTTAGAAACTTACATTTACGTATCTTAATTTCAATGTTCGGTTTTACGTCCTCGCGAAATTGAACCACTCTTAAAAAAAGTATATCATTTAAAATATTCTTGGTTTTCGGGCTTGTAGGTTGGGGTCCAATGGTATTTCTACCTGTCGTTTCGTCTACAACTGCGGTAGACATTTTTAAAGGTGATGTGGTAACGATAATATAGACGAAAACGTCAGGTAAAAATACCGATAAATCACGGCCTACAATCCCGGAAGCCAAAAATATTTGGAACACCGACCGTGAAAGCTTACACACTTGGATAAAGTATTTCATGATCCGTGTTTTCATAAATTTTGTAAGTCTGTCTGTTTTCGGTAAATTATCGATTGTTGAACAATTCCAGAAATTTTCTGTAGATTTTTTTGGCAAAAAAAACACTTATGAATTCTTATATGACACGAAAATCTCCATGGATATGTTTCCTGTATAATATTAAATTACGAAAAATACCAATCTATGAAAATATGTTTGTAATTAATTGAGGCAATTTGAACGTAGGATTATAATTTCCTTTATTTAGGTAGGTAAATTTTGGGATGTTAAACAGGATCCATAGACACAGTAGGTACTTTGCTTATAAGTCAAGGATTTCGAAAGAATAAACACAGTTCAGTCCAGTTACCTGACGACATAACGTGGTAAACTATTTCAGTGCTATTTGATTTTACTTCAAGTGATAAATAATCAAATATAAAAATGTATTCAAATCACGATATTTACAACATCGAAAACTACTCTTCAGTGAATTTCCAGTACGAAGACGTGGAAACAACGCAGATACGTCAGTCGATGAAATATTTTGAGCATCCGGAAAATCAGATTGTTTATGAAGCTGGTAAGTTTGAAAAAGAAGATATAGAATGCAGACAATTGTCAGATAGAAGTGATTATACAAAAAGAGTCGAAAACTCTCCTCCAATGAATTTTCTGGGTGAAGACGTGGAAATAGCACAGACACTTTATTCGACACTGTACTTTCAACGCCCGGTAAAGCAAACTGTTCACGAAGCTGATTATTCTATTATAAAAAACGTAGAAACCAAGATTCTGTTTGATAAAAGCGATTATACAGAAATAATCGATGAACCTGAGCCGCAAAAAGCATACTATGATTATTTTTTCGCATCCAATTCGTGTAGTGAAGATAATTCGACAATACTGATAGATGAAGTTGAAAATCAAGTGGCAGAAATGGCTGAAGAAACTGAAACCACCGAAGTTATAAAGCACGGCTGTTACATTTGTAATATAGAGTTTACTACGAAGAACTTCCTTACGAGACACTACGGAACCAAGCTACATCGAAAAAACACTGATAAAAAGGTGCTGCAAAATGTGCCCCTTAATACATTTTCAAACAACAAAAAGCCATCTACAATATTTGGTGAAATGGCTATTGAAAATCAATGTGAAATTTGTGGAAAGGTGTGCGCAGGTACGAATTATCTAAAGCAGCATTTAAAAACACACACGGTGGGGCATGAATTTAAATGCGAAATGTGCGGAAAACGTTTTTCCGAAAAAGATACATACGACTTGCACGTTCACAAACATTTTCAAGGTGATAGGGCGAAGCCCCATAAATGTGACAAGTGTACCCGAAGATTTATGCACAAGTCAGACCTAAAAAGACATTCGTATCAACATGATGGACAATTACCGCATGAATGTGATATATGTAAAAAAGGATTTTTGAGACATGATCACATGACTAACCACAGAAGAACTCATGAACGTAAGAATAATAAATAATTTTAAAAGTGTGTTTGTAATTTTAGTCAGTGTTATTTTTGTGACACTACCTATATTTACAAAGAAATTTAATACAGGTGATTTTTAAGTTCAGCGTGTAGAAATCAAATAGACGAACAAATGTTTTAAGTAACTTTTTTATCAAAACTCAAAAATAACAGAGTAACGGCCGCTCAAAGTTTAATTATTTTTTTTATATTTCATTCATTTAATTTAAAAATCCGGTTAATACAAGCGAAGAAATGATAGCACGAATCGGAAATGTATCCCAAATAATTCGTGGAGCGTCCTTATCGTTACTACAAGCATTTACAGAAGCATGGTTACGACGCACACATCTTTGTGTCCTACTAAACGGGGACATCTTCTTCTGTAAATGACAGCATATTTCTACACGCTGTTATAAAAAGAACAACTTAAAAATCACCTGTATTTATAAAATAGAATAATATAAATTAATAGATAAATAGATTTGTACACATTGTTCAACTGTAATCATTGAAATAAAAATTCATAAAAGCATGTATGTACCTTTTTTATTGAAGCCAAAGATTGATTGTCGAAACAATGCATTATTTACTCACAAATAAAAGCGTGTATTTTGATTTTTGCGTTATGAAATGTTTTCAAATAATTTTATATCTTTGTACATGCTTTGTTGTATCAAAATTGTAATTAAAATAATAATCGTATAAATTGAATGATATAGGTTTAAATTAATCAAGTTTTGTGAGAGCACTTTTAGTAAATTGGCTTGGACGCGATTCCAGTACGAATTATTTGGTTGAATCGGTAGATTTTTAAACAACGAAAGTTTATTAGAAATATAAAGTATCTAATAATTGTTTAAAGAAGCCAACTGCGTTCAAAACAAACGTTTAATATGAAATGTAGTCTGGTAAAATGATATTTACGTTTTGGTCACCATATTATGATATTTAAGACGCCAATATTTACCATATTTTTCGGACTATAAGACGCATCTGAAGTTTATAAGATCATTTTTAGAAAAATATATTTTAATGTTACTTTCGGATCATAATTGCACATACCGCTAAACTAGCGGTATGTGCTTTATTATCGCTTTGTGCGTCAGAGCTGACTTTCGTTCATATAAGAAGTTATATCTGAGTTAATTTCACACGAAATCCATTCAAATTGAAGCTTTTTGAAAAGAGGAGATTCTAATCTATAAAATAGAACCATTTTTAAATCAATTCGAGTTCATAAATACTATTAAAATTGTAATTGAAAATCACAAACAGCAGTTGTCGGTTGGTCTGTACGTATGTACGTACGTACGTACGTATGTATGTACGTACGTCACGACTCTACAGATCGCAATTTTGGTCGGATTGCCTTGGGTTATATTTTATTCACTTTGTTTACTATCAGACCAGAACCCTATTTAAATTCACTAAAATGTGTTCAGTAGTTTAATTTTTATAAACAGTTTTATTTTTTATTATTTTTGACAGCTAATAGTTTAAAAACAAAATATAATAATTGCTGTGTAAATATAATATACCTAATCCATAAAACAAGTGCTACACTTCTATACCGTGATAACACCACTACACGTATTAGGCCGCCGTGGCGTAATGGTTATGCCGTTGGATCCCCAAGGGCAAGGTCCTGGGTTCGATTCCTTACGAAATCATTGATTTTTTCTTTTTTTTTTTCTTTTTATTTTGTTTTATTTTATTCCACTTGATATATTAATTATATATTATATTATGTATAGTTCTTATTTTTTTTTATTTTTGCAAACTTAAAAAAAATATTTTTTCAATTTTTAATTATTTATTTCTTTAAATTTTTAAATCTTTTTAAATTTATTAAAAATATTTTTTAATTGTTATTTTTTTATCATACAGTGGAAAACTTGCGGGATGTGCACTTTTGGTTTTGCCAACTATTTTTATTTATTGTTAACATAAATAGAGACGATTTATTGAAAAAGATATTTTGCCATAAGACGCATCCAAAATTTGAGTTCATTTTTCTATGTAAAAGGTGGGTTTTATTGTCCGAAACATAAATTAATAAAGTAAGAACTTTGTTTTTCTAGTGGGATAATGGACTAATTGCCGGTTTCAAAAAAAAACATAAAATAGCCCGCATTTTTTTTAAATGCATAACTTTAATAAATGAAATATTGTTCTAATTTCAATTATTGTCCTAAAGTCAATCGTGTGCAGGTAATGTTTAGACTCGTTACATAACTGAAAGAAGTATTTGTAGTCATTTTGAAAAATAGCCTGCATGAATAGGTTAGAACGAGAAATTAAAACTTTTTAGTGATTATGAACAATTTTCGTACTAAAATTTTTAATTTTCTTCTAACGTCTAATTTCCATCACCAAATGATGACATAGTGATTTGACTTAAGGAGGATTTCTAGTGTAGAAAGCTATTTTGTCCCTAATTTCGCGAAATTTTTCAGAGAAAGGTAAGATAAATACAGTTAAGGGGGCCATCTAGTGGAACAGCTCAAAATTATTATTTTTTTTCCTTAAAAATGTTCGAAATATTATATAGAATATGCCTATACAAAATTTCAAAACGATATTCGTTACGATAATAGTTTACTATCAAACCTGATTTTTTTTAAACGCGTTTTTCTGTAAACATAATTTTCGAAGTTTGTGGACGTAATCTCTCAAGACCTGTTAAAGATTTTGGGCTGATTTTTTTACCAGATATAAAAAAACAACTACAATTCGTAGTTGAACCTAATTGTTTGATAAATTATTGTTATAAATTTTGTTTATAAATATTTATAGGTCATCATTTTATGCGAAAAAACGAAACAAATTTCAAACTTCAAATTAAATACATTTTTTCCATTTTTTTAATATATTTTATAGGTTTAACTACGAATTATGAATATTATTAAAAAGAAATTATTTGAATGAATATTGCGTGAAGTGACGCGGTTAATGGCTAGTATTCAATATGATATTAACTATTCATTACCATGGTTACCTACATAATATGTAAAAATTAATCAAAGCATGCCGAACTAGTTTATTTCTGACAGATCCATAAAACAAAAGAACGGCTTTATTGTCAAAATATCTCCGAAACTATGGTGTAGAAAAAAAAATTTTTTAACAAAACTTTCTTGAAAAAATAAATAGAATAATAAGCCGTTATAAAAAGTATACCATTATTATAAAAAAACGTCGTTTTAGCATATATCTCTTCTGCGCATGCGCCGATTTTCCCCAAAAAAAACAATAGGGCTCTTCATATTTGCATACCAAACATCCTCCCAAAATTTGGTTTCAATCCGCTCATCCGTTTGATCTGTATCGTGTTCACAGATAAACAGACGCACAGAGTTTTTCCAATAATATGTTTTTTGGATTCAGGGGACCTCAAAACGGAAATATATTGTAAAATTTTTGAAAAGTGATTTTTGATCTAAACTAGTAGGTACCATTCCCCACTTTAGGGTTGGAATGGCAAAAAATATATAAAGACGACCTTATAATAATATTTGCATATGTTATGTAAGAGTTTTAATATTCTGTTCTCTTAATTTTTAAATTGAGAGACAAGTTTGTGAATTTTTGTAATACAGTATTTTGTGACCAATTACAATTAGTGTTTCGTTAGTGTTATGTTTTTATTGCTAGTTCAGGTGTTAGTGCTCGTGTATTTTAACCTATGAAAAATAAATGCACGAATTTTTACGCTTCTAAAGTTTAGTTAAGTCGTAAAATTGTTTTCAATTATTTAAAGTATCAAAAACCCGACCGTATCTAAAACAAAAGTAGTCGGACAAACAGCTGTTATAGTTTTATGATCTTCTGACTACTGCAGGACACTAAAATATTGGCTGTTTTATTACCATTTAACCAGACTGCCTTTCATGTTGGAACTTTGTTTTGGATTTATGTGCTAGACACTGTCAGGTTAAATTTTACCATTCCAACCCACAAGTGGGGAATGGTATCTACCTACTAGTTTAGGTCAAAAATCACTTTTCAATAATTTCACAATATCTTTCCGTTTAGAGGTCCCCCTAATCCAAAAAACATATTTTTGAAAAAACTCTGTTCGTCTGTTAGTCTGTGAACACGATACAGGTCAAACGGATGAGCGGATTGAAACCAAATTTTGGAAGGATGTTCGGTATGCAAATATGAAGAGCCCTATTGTTTTTGGGGAAAATTGGCGCATGCGCAAAAGAGATATAGGCTATAACGGTGTTTTTTATATAATAATGGTATACCTACTTTTCATAACGGCTTATTATTGTATTTATTTTTTCAAGATAGTTTTGTTGAACATTTTTTTCTAAAGTTTATAGTTTCGGAAATATTTTGAAAATAAAAAATAATCATCCGCTCTTTTGTTTTATGGATCTGTCAGAAATAAACTAGTTAGGCATGCTTTGATTAATTTTTACGTGGAACATATTATGTATAGGTAACCATGGCGACGAATAGCAAATATCATATTGAAAACTAGCCATTACCCACGTCACCTCACACGATATCAGAAATTTTATTTTCTTTATTATATTCAAATGTCAACATTTTTGAAGTTGGAATTTTTTTTTGTTCTTTATCGTTTTTTAAACCAACTTTTATTGAAACTTTTAGCTTATGTATATATTTTTAATACCCATCTCAATGGAATTTTTTAATTTTTAGTTCACGTTAAACAATATGGCGCCTGATGGAATATATGTGACATCATGTATAATAATTTAACATACTCGAAGGGTTTAGATTTGTCTATTCATTCCAAAACATCTGGACATATTTTAGTGTTTAGTACAAAGTAAAAATAACTTACTTTTCTATTTTTTATTAACACGCTTTTATTAGCTTGAACTGTATGTATGTATGTAAAGGAATCTTTCAGCGTAATTTTTACGAATTTCGAGAAGTTTGATTACTTTGAAAATGTGCAAATTTTAATTTAAAAATTTTGAAAAAAAAATCACTTTTGATACGTTTTAAGATTAAAAATTAAGTAAATAAATTATAGTTTAAAAAAACTAAAAAATTAATAGCAAACCGAACTAAAAAGTAGAAAATAAATATTAAGTATGAAGAGTTTTTGTTACATAGCAGTAAGTCCAACAGTCAATAAATCTTCATAATTATTATGACTAATTACTTTTGAATAAGATTAAAATAAAAATTAAGTTATTTAATTCAATTATAGCAAAATAGTCCAGGAGGAATCGGCGCATGAGTATCGAAAACTATTCCACCTCAATTTTTTTATGCGATTCTCTTCAAATTACCCTACTGATGATATAAATGCATGTTGCCAGGGGGCAACCCCGTGCCATATTGTTTAAACCGAAATTGTTTAAACAATTGCGAGGAATTGTTATTTTTCAACCGGACAAATTTTTTTTGTATTCTTTGTTAAAATACAATTAAAAAAGGTCCTATGGCTTTTCACGATAAAGTTAATATTTTTAGAGATATCAATTTTTAAAGGTTCGAAAAATCTTAAATTTGGGTACTTTTGACCCATGAAAAATATATTAAAAAAAAAAAATAAAATATAAATAATATTTTTTTTTTTATTCTTTATACAATAGTTAACAATATCCTTAATTGCGATTTCTAAAAATTTAATTAGGTATTTATACCTGTTTTTAATTGTTAATTTCGCGCGTTCACAAGTATGCGTTGCTTACCTATAAGTATCGTTGTCTCTCTCTGACTCATACGCTGCGTCGGTCTCTCGGTGTCCTGAATCATTATTTTACATTTATCTTTTAAATAAATAAAATTATCGACCAATTTTTCAGACAATATATTAACAAACAATATAATATAATAATATTGTTTGTTAATATATTGTCTGAAAAATTGGTCGATAATTTTATTTATTTAAAACAGTGATTCCCAAAGTGGTCTATATCGACCCCCAGGGGTCGACGACAACTTGCAAGGGGTCCATGTCAGCGGGAAAAAAATTGGGGGTCCATGAAATGAAAATGGGGGTCCACGATAGTGAATCTTCTAACAAAAAAAGAAACAAACTGGACATCGTTAACCGAAGAGATTTAAGATTAAATCTAACTAAATTGACGCCAAATGTTGAAAATTTATTATTAAAGCATCAGGTTCATACCTCACACTAAAAGCATTTATTTTTTGCTTAGTTATTTTATGTAACAGAAAGTAAATTTTAATTTGATTGGTTTAATATGAATCTAATTAATAAATGTATAAAACTAAACATTTCTCACTACATTTCACTACCGTTATAAATTTAAATCGTTCAAAGTGAGTAGCACTATACCGGTTGTCAAAAATATATTTGAAATTAATGAATTTGCAAAAAATCAATATCAGATAAGCAGGGGGTCTACCCAAAACCGAAAAACATGGCAAGTGGTCTACGAGACAAAAAAGTTTGGGGACCTCTGATTTAAAAGATAAATGTAAAATAATGATTCAGGACACCGAGAGACCGACGCAGCGTATGAGTCAGAGAGAGACAACGATACTTATAGGTAAGCAACGCATACTTGTGAACGCGCGAAATTAACAATTAAAAACAGGTATAAATAATTAAATTTTTAGAAATCGCAATTAAGGATATTGTTAACTATTGTATAAAGAATAAAAAAAAAATATTATTTATATTTTATTTTTTTTTTTAATATATTTTTCATGGGTCAAAAGTACCCAAATTTAAGATTTTTCGAACCTTTAAAAATTGATATCTCTAAAAATATTAACTTTATCGTGAAAAGCCATAGGACCTTTTTTAATTGTATTTTAACAAAGAATACAAAAAAAATTTGTCCGGTTGAAAAATAACAATTCCTCGCAATTGTTTAAACAATTTCGGTTTAAACAATATGGCACGGGGTTGCCCCCTGGCAACATGCATTTATATCATCAGTAGGGTAATTTGAAGAGAATCGCATAAAAAAATTGAGGTGGAATAGTTTTCGATACTCATGCGCCGATTCCTCCTGGACTAAAAAAGGTTTAGATCCACATTCATGATTTACTATCGCGGAGGCTAATTTATCCTTTATTCTGCAGAAACTATATTAATAATTATTAACAAGTAGGTATATATTAAAATTATATTTAATACCTAATATGACCTAACTATATTAAAAATGATTAATACTTGCCGCAATAATAAAACGCATCTTAAACAATAATTAAATATCACATTACTGAAAGAACAAGAACTAAGTGGTTTGTCCATTGAGCTCAATGGGTTTGTCGAAACCCTGCCGACAATATAGTGTGTATTTGCTTACACTGGCAGTGCGGTTTTATTATATGAACTTAACCCTTATGTTTTTGGACAAAATAAAAATTCCCTTAAAATAATATTTTTTTTTGTTTATTTCAATATTGCTATCAATTTACCAAATTAAATTCACCCTTCACTAATTAAATCCATATCTACAAACTGTTTTCATAAATTTTTTAAGTCCGGTCCTGTCGGCCCGATTTTAATAAAATTTTGGTAGCCTATTTTAATCATTACTAAAGGGTTACACTTCAATTTTGAAACGACTCGGAGAAATTTTTTGGTATTGTTGGGCCCAAAAATATTTTTCAACCCCTAAAACCCACCATTAAAGTGGCCCGATTGGGCTCATTTTAAAAAGGCTTCGTGCGGTGATGGATTTCAACATGTGATCCAAATTTTGTTAAAATCAATTAACTCCCTCGAAAGTTATAGCCCGTACATACCTATAGACTTTTTTAAAAATGGTGCCAAACTGTCTAAGAGGCTATGAAACGTCGAAAAATTTTGGTCCGACCCCTAGGTCCCGCCATCCCAGCGTCGCCAATATTGTAAAAGTGCCTTATGGCAAATACACTAATTAATACTTCCTTAGAAACTTACATTTACGTATCTTAATTTCAATGTTCGGTTTTACGTCCTCGCGAAATTGAACCACTCTTAAAAAAAGTATATCATTTAAAATATTCTTGGTTTTCGGGCTTGTAGGTTGGGGTCCATTGGTATTTCTACCTGTCGTTTCGTCTACAACTGCGGTAGACATTTTTAAAGGTGATGTGGTAACGATAATATAGACGAAAACGTCAGGTAAAAATACCGATAAATCACGGCCTACAATCCCGGAAGCCAAAAATATTTGGAACACCGACCGTGAAAGCTTACACACTTGGATAAAGTATTTCATGATCCGTGTTTTCATAAATTTTGTAAGTCTGTCTGTTTTCGGTAAATTATCGATTGTTGAACAATTCCAGAAATTTTCTGTAGATTTTTTTGGCAAAAAAAACACTTATGAATTCTTATATGACACGAAAATCTCCATGGATATGTTTCCTGTATAATATTAAATTACGAAAAATACCAATCTATGAAAATATGTTTGTAATTAATTGAGGCAATTTGAACGTAGGATTATAATTTCCTTTATTTAGGTAGGTAAATTTTGGGATGTTAAACAGGATCCATAGACACAGTAGGTACTTTGCTTATAAGTCAAGGATTTCGAAAGAATAAACACAGTTCAGTCCAGTTACCTGACGACATAACGTGGTAAACTATTTCAGTGCTATTTGATTTTACTTCAAGTGATAAATAATCAAATATAAAAATGTATTCAAATCACGATATTTACAACATCGAAAACTACTCTTCAGTGAATTTCCAGTACGAAGACGTGGAAACAACGCAGATACGTCAGTCGATGAAATATTTTGAGCATCCGGAAAATCAGATTGTTTATGAAGCTGGTAAGTTTGAAAAAGAAGATATAGAATGCAGACAATTGTCAGATAGAAGTGATTATACAAAAAGAGTCGAAAACTCTCCTCCAATGAATTTTCTGGGTGAAGACGTGGAAATAGCACAGACACTTTATTCGACACTGTACTTTCAACGCCCGGTAAAGCAAACTGTTCACGAAGCTGATTATTCTATTATAAAAAACGTAGAAACCAAGATTCTGTTTGATAAAAGCGATTATACAGAAATAATCGATGAACCTGAGCCGCAAAAAGCATACTATGATTATTTTTTCGCATCCAATTCGTGTAGTGAAGATAATTCGACAATACTGATAGATGAAGTTGAAAATCAAGTGGCAGAAATGGCTGAAGAAACTGAAACCACCGAAGTTATAAAGCACGGCTGTTACATTTGTAATATAGAGTTTACTACGAAGAACTTCCTTACGAGACACTACGGAACCAAGCTACATCGAAAAAACACTGATAAAAAGGTGCTGCAAAATGTGCCCCTTAATACATTTTCAAACAACAAAAAGCCATCTACAATATTTGGTGAAATGGCTATTGAAAATCAATGTGAAATTTGTGGAAAGGTGTGCGCAGGTACGAATTATCTAAAGCAGCATTTAAAAACACACACGGTGGGGCATGAATTTAAATGCGAAATGTGCGGAAAACGTTTTTCCGAAAAAGATACATACGACTTGCACGTTCACAAACATTTTCAAGGTGATAGGGCGAAGCCCCATAAATGTGACAAGTGTACCCGAAGATTTATGCACAAGTCAGACCTAAAAAGACATTCGTATCAACATGATGGACAATTACCGCATGAATGTGATATATGTAAAAAAGGATTTTTGAGACATGATCACATGACAAACCACAGAAGAACTCATGAGCGTAAGAATAATAAATAATTTTAAAAGTGTGTTTGTAATTTTAGTCAGTGTTATTTTTGTGACACTACCTATATTTACAAATAAATTTAATACAGGTGATTTTTAAGTTCAGCGTGTAGAAATCAAATAGACGAACAAATGTTTTAAGTAACTTTTTTATCAAAACTCAAAAATAACAGAGAAACGGCCGCTCAAAGTTTAATTATTTTTTTTATATTTCATTCATTTAATTTAAAAATCTGGTTAATACAAGCGAAGAAATGATAGCACGAATCGGAAATGTATCCCAAATAATTCGTGGAGCGTCCTTATCGTTACTACAAGCATTTACAGAAGCATGGTTACGACGCACGCATCTTTGTGTCCTACAAAACGGGGACAACTTCTTCTGTAAATGACAGCATATTTCTACACGCTGTTATAAAAAGAACAACTTAAAAATCACCTGTATTTATAGAATAGAATAATATAAATTAATAGATAAATAGATTTGTACACATTGTTCAACTGTAATCATTGAAATAAAAATTCATAAAAGCATGTATATGTACTTACCTTTTTTATTGAAGCCAAAGATTGATTGTCGAAACAAAGCATTATTTACTCACAAATAAAAGCGTGTATTTTGATTTTTGCGTTATGAAATGTTTTCAAATAATTTTATATCTTTGTACATGCTTTGTTGTATCAAAATTGTAATTAAAATAATAATCGTATAAATTGAATGATATAGGTTTAAATTAATCAAGTTTTGTGAGAGCTCTTTTAGTAAATTGGCTTGGACGCGATTCCAGTACGAATTATTTGGTTGAATCGGTAGATTTTTAAATTACGAAAGTTTATTAGAAATATAAAGTATCTAATAATTGTTTAAAGAAGCCAACTGCGTTCAAAACAAACGTTTAATATGAATTGTAGTCTGGTAAAATGATGTTTACGTTTTGGTCACCATATTAATATATTTATGACGCCAATATTTACCATATATTTCGGACTATAAGACGCATCTGAAGTTTATAAGATCATTTTTTTAAAATATATATTTTAATGTTACTATTGGATCATAATTTTTATTTATTGTTAACATAAATAGATACGATTTATTGAAAAAGATATTTTGCCATAAGACGCATCCAAAATTTGAGTTCATTTTTCTATGTAAAAGGTGGTTTTTATTGTCCGAAACATAAATTAATAAAGTAAGAACTTTGTTTTTCTAGTGGGATAATGGACTATTTGCCGGTTACAAAAAAAAAAAACATAAAATAGCTCGCATTTTTTTTTTAAATGCATAACTTTAATAAATGAAATATTGCTCTAATTTCAATAATATTGTCCTAAAGTCAATGGTGTGCAGGTTTAGACTCGTTACATAACTGAAAGAAGTATTTGTAGTCATTTTGAAAAATAGCCTGCATAAAAAGGTATAATGAGAAATTAAAACTTTTTAGTGATTATGAACAATTTTCGTACTAAAATTTTTTATTTGCTTCTAACGTCCAATTTCCATCACCAAATTATGACATGGTGATTTGACTTAAGGGGGATTTCTGGTGTAGAAACCTATTTCGTCCCTAATTTCGCGAAATTTTTCAGAGAAAGGTAAGATAAATACAGTTAAGGGGGCCATCTAGTGGAACAGCTCAAAATTATTTTTTTTTTTGCTTAAAAATGTTCGAAATATATAGAATATGCCTACAAAATTTCAAAACGATATTCGTTACGATAATAGTTTACTATCAAACCTGATTTTTTTAAACGCGTTTTTCTCAAAACATAATTTTCGAAGTTTGTGGACGTAATCTCTCAAGAACTGTTAAAGATTTTGGGCTGAAATTTTTACCAGATATAAAAAACAACTACAATTCGTAGTTGAACCTAATTGTTTGATAAATTATCGTTATAAATTTTGTTTATAAATATTTATAGGTCAACATTTTATGCGAAAAAACGAAATAAATTTCAAACTTCAAATTAAATACATTTTTTCCATTTTTTTAATATATTATTTTATAGGTTTAACTACGAATTATGAATATTATTAAAAAGAAATTATTTGAATGGATGTTTCAGGTTTATTCTAAGGACGGTAATTACGCCCACAAATAGGACGTTGCAATTGCAACGCGACTTTTGTAACGCCATTTTGTACCAAAAAAAAAATAATATAATTTTTTATTAAGAACTTTAAAAGATGTTCTATAAGACCTATAGCCCGGTCATATTTTACACTAAAAATCGCTAATCTCGCAAACTAACATGTAGTTCTGATTTTTTAATATGTTGTTAGGACCACTACCAGTAGCGTATATCCAAGTTTGCAGCTTCGAAAGACCTGTGCTAACTTTGCAGCACTCAAAAAACTGCGAAATTTTCGCACTTTTTTTGGTATTCTCAATATAGGTCTTACACTATGCATTTTTTTTATAAAATATTTTTTATATGTTTTTAAGTAGACTAAAATTGCTACAATTTGAGACCAGAACCAGCTCTGTAGTTTCAATACTTACCAAGATACAGCTTTCCAAAAATTGACCAGTTTTTTCAAAAAAGTGAAATTTTAAGATTTGGTCAATTTTTGACCCCGATATCGGGGAAAATACTCATTTTAAGGGTAATATCATAGGAACATATATTGTAGCAAATGTAGTTAGCTTTAATTTAAGCAGAGAACGACGTCTGTAAGCCATATAGTTTACTCACAAATTTTAAAAATACAAAAAATGAGAAAACAGCATTTTCGCAAATTTAAATTTAATACCTAGTAATCGTTATGTAAATCCATTCAGTGATTTTAAAGTGGTTGAGTAACAAAATTGAGTAACATAGTAGCATAAACGAGTAACATAATAAAAAAAATAACATAATTGATAACATCATAAAAAAATTATGCAGTTTTTGACAAATACCGTCGTATTTCAGCCATTTTGTAAAAAATATTTACAAATTATATTCATGAACCTTCCTCGTTTATCGCTCTTTCCATTACCGAAAACAATTTCAAAATCCGGTGAGTGGTTTAGTAGAAGAGAGCGGAGAAAAAGACAGAGACTTTGTTTTTAACTATGCAGTCTTTGACAAAATACCGTCGCATTTCAGCCTTTTTGAAAAAAATATTTACAAATGGTATACAGAAACCTTCCTCGTATATTGATCTTCCTATTAGCGAAAACCATTTCAAAATCCGGTGCGTGGTTTAGAAGAAGTGAGCGGTGAAAAAGACAAAGACAGTCTGAGACTCTGATTTTAACTATGCAGTCTTTGCTAAAATTCCGTCGTAGTTCAGGTATTTTGTAAAAAATATTTATAAATTATATACATAAACTTTCCTCGCTTATTGCTCTTTCTACTACCAAAAACCATTTTTAGATCCGGCGCATGGTTTAGAAGTAGTGAGCAGAGAAAAAGGCAATGACAGACAGAGACTGTTTTTAACTATGCAGTCTTTGACAAAACACCGTCGGTGTTCTTCTAAACTATGCGCCGGATCTTAAAATGGTTTTCGGTAATAGAAAGAGCGATAAGCAAGGAAGGTTTCTGTATATAATTTGTAAATAGTTTTTACAAAATGCCTGAACTACGACAGTGTTTTAGCTCAGACTGCATAGTTAAAAATAGATCATCTGTCTGTCTTTGTCTTTTTCTCAGCTTACTTCTTCTAAGCCATGCACTGAATCTTGAAATGCTTTTCGGTAGTCGGAAGAGCGATAAACAAGGAAAGTCTCTGTATATAATTGGTAAATATTTTTTACAAAATGCCAGAACAGCGACGGTGTTTTAGCAAAGACAACATAGTTATAAACAGAGAGTCTGCCTATCTTTGTCTTTTTCTCCGCTCATTTCTTCTAAACCACGCACCGGATCTTGAAATGGTTTTCGCTAATAGAAAGAAAAATATACGAGGAAGGTTTCTGTATACAATTTGTAAATATTTTTTCAAAATGGCTGAAATACGACGGTATTTTGTCAAAGACTGCATAGTTAAAAACAAAGTCTCTGTCCTTTTCTCCGCTCTCTTCTAGTAAACCACGCACCGAATTTTGAAATTGTTTTCGGTAATAGAAAGAGCGATAAACGAGGAAGGTTCATGAATATAATTTGTAAATATTTTTTACAAAATGGCTGAAATACGACGGTATTTTGTCAAAAACTGCATAATTTTTTTATGATGTTATCAATTATGTTATTTTTTTTATTATGTTACTCGTTTATGCTACCATGCTACTCAATTTTGTTACTCAACCACATTAAAATCACTGAATGGATTTACATAACGATTACTAGGTATTAAATTTAAATTTGCGAAAATGCAGTTTTCTCATTTTTTGTATTTTTAAAATTTGTGAGTAAACTATATGGCCTACAGACGTCGTTCTCTGCTTAAATTAAAGCTAATTACATGTGCTACAATATATGTTCCTATGATATTACCCTTAAAATGGGTATTTTCCCCGATATCGGGGTCAAAAATTGACCCAATCTTAAAATTTCACTTTTTTGGATAAACTGGTCAATTTTTGGAAAGCTGTATCTTGGTAAATATTGAAACTACAGAGCTGGTTCTGGTCTCAAATTGTAGCAATTTTAGTCTACTTAAAAACGTATAAAAAATATTTTATAAAAAAATGCATAGTTTAAGACCTATATTGAGAATACCAAAAAAAGTGTGAAAATTTCGCAGTTTTTGAGTGCTGCAAAGTTAGCACAGGTCTTTCGAAGCTGCAAACTTGGATATACGCTACTGGTAGTGGTCCTAACAACATATTAAAAAATCAGAACTACATGTTAGTTTGCGAGTTTAATGTAAGATATGACTGGCCTACTAGTTCATTAAAATATCATAAAAATATAAATAGTCTAAAAATAAAATGTTTGATATGAGTGTTTTTTTTTTGAGCTTCTACACTAGGTGCCGCTCTTAAGGTAGTTCACTCATGAGACGCCTTTTCTTAGAAATTTAATAAAATTGAAGGTTTATAAAAGTGCCTTATATTTAAAAAAAATTTTTCATCGTCTGTAAAACGAGATATTAACCAACAAAATGTGCATAATTAAAATGCTGGAAATATACCAAGTATAAAGAGAACTAGTACATTCCAGAATATCTCGAACACGGTTCTTAGTACCTATATTTTTTGAAAACTAATGCATTGTAAATTCAAATTTATAAATTTTTTGAAAAAAAAAACTAATTTTTTTTACCGTTTTGTTTAAAATAAAAAATATTGTACTTGCAACTGTAATTGTATAGGTGTGTATCTTTATATTAAAGCTTAGATGAATTGTGTACAGTTTCTTGCAAAATAAAATTCGTTGCCACGGAAAATCAACTTTTTGGACTGTACAAAAAATTCTTGTCTTCTCAAAAAAAACTCTATCATCTTCCTTCGATTTAAATTGTATTAATACATTATCAAAACGAATAATGAGACATTAAGAATTTTTATTCTGATATAACCATGGTGTAAGCTACCACATAGAGTAAGATCCCAGAGCCGCCAGACACAACCTATTTTTAAAAAAATGAAACCTTACGTTTTGAGTAGTGTTTTATGTACTTAGAACGCTTGGCGTACCTCCATCATTGAGTCTGTGACAAATGTATTGGTACCAGGTGAGAAAGGTGAGTAAAAATAAGAGTCACTTAATTTAAATTTAAATGGCTGATATTTATATAATATGTTTTCTAAAATATCACTATAAATTAGTATCCAATATTGCCAGTCACTTTCCGCTGACCACAACTTCTGGCAGACTCTTTAAAGCTCAGGCTAAAATTAATGAACTTCACTTATTTTTAAATGCTTGATTTTTATATATGTTATTCAGACAACTATTACAAAATTATATTTCAACAGCCAGACAAATTGTAATGACCAAACATCCCCCTAGACGTAAAAAATAGTCATAAAGCTCTCGCGCTCATACTAACAGCTGACTATTTTTTACGTCTGGGGGTATGTTTGGTCACTACAACAACAGAGATAAACAACAGACATAGAGACCACATGTCAGTATTAAAAAAATAATAAAATCAAAAGTATGTGGTAAATTATTCTGAAATTTTTGCAGTGTGTATTTCAGACATCGTTCTATCCATTAAAAAGTTTTTTTGTTGGGGCCAAGTTTGTCAATGTTTTACAAACTCTCAATTTCCGGAGTTATTGAACAAGGACACTCATAAGGGCTCGTGTATTTTTGCATAACTTTAATTAATTGTATCTCTTAAACGGTGTGGTAAAAAAATCTGATATTTTTTCTGTAGGTGTTTTTAATTATAATCTTTTGAATAAATATAAAAAAAATGTAGGGTCAAGTTTAAGTCATTTGGCTACCAAACTACCTTAATAAAATTCACATTATGTAAAAAGGAAAATTTTTATTTCATAGTTTAATTACAATTAAAAAATATTGCATGCAATGGATGCACTTTTCAAATTATTTTAAGATAATACTCAACCAATCATTATGACAGTGATAAATTCTTTCCAAACAACCTCAGTTTCAGTCGTCAACTATTTAACTTTGCACTAATTTTTCAACAAATACGAGTCTGCACAAACTTGCTAAAGTTTTGATCAATGTTTTGATGTATATGCATTTTTCTGTGGATGATCCACTTATCTCTTCTAAGATACTCTTTTCCACATATGTCACATTGAATAAAAAATTGCCCTTTATGCACACGTGCGTGCGTTAAGAGTGCTGTTTTGTACGCAAATCTTTTTGGACACATTTTACATTTAAAAGACATTGTTTCTTTGCCCCGCAAGGCGTGTGTCTGAACATGTGCTTCGAATATATAGTCTGTGAAAAAATGCTTTCCACAAATTTCACATTGATTTATAGTAACTCTTTCCAATTCTTGATTCGATTTTGCAAACGACTTATTGTTATTTACAAATGTATCAAGTTCATGTTTCAGCACGTATTTATCACTGTTTCTTCGATGTACCTTAGTTTCGTAGTGTCTCACTAGGGAGTTCTTCGTAGTGAACTTAATTTTACAAACATGGCATTCGTGGTTTGTAACTCCAGTGGTTTCAGTTTCTTCAGCCATTTTGTTATCAATTTCTGCCACTTGATTTTCAACTTCATCTTTCAGTATCGTCGAATTAATATCACTACTCGAACTGGAGGCGAAAAAATAATCATCGAATGCTATTTGCGGCTTGGGTTTATCGACACCTTTTGTATAATCACTTATATCTAACAGATTCTCGAGTTCTATGTCTTCTTTTTCAAAATTATTAGCTTTGTGAACAATCTGATTTTCCGGATGCTCAAAATATATTATCGAATGAAGTATCTGCGCTGTATCGAAGTCTTCATCCAGATAACTCACTGAAGAGTAGTTTTCGATATATTGAATTGAATTCATTTTTTTAAGTTTTGTTATCTATCACTTCTATAAAAATTTTATAATAAAACTACATAATTGGTTAAACACAAAATAAATATAAATTCTATCGAAGTATATGCACAGTATCGTTTTAAAATGGAATGCAACAGATACCAATATAATTTTCATTATGTTATATTTGAAATATTTTTTATTCTAAATTTAAATTTAAGCCAGCGAAATCTAGATTATCTAACATTATTTAGTTATTTAACTGCATTATTTAATATATCATTTTATGACCTTAAAGGCAGCTACAAACGGTCAGTTAAACTGTCAGTTATAACTGTACAGTTAAAACTGTTCAGTTAAATCGTATATACGTAGGGTCTACACACGTTGAGATAAATTTGTCAGTCCCGTACCTACAGTTTTCGATCACATGGCCTCGACGACGGACGACGCTCTAGCGGTGGTTGGATTGATATTTGCCATGAAAACGACTCATAAAAAACGACGCAGCATATGGTGCAAAGAGTGGTTAAACAAAAGAGAGCAATATTCACATGTGAATTTGTTAAATGAATTGAGATTTACTCCCAAAGATTGGCATAATTATCTAAGAATGGATGAGGATACCTACCTAAATCTTCTTTCTTTAGTTACACCATTCATTGAAAAGAAAGATACTGTAATGCGAAATGCTATCCCTCCACATGAGAGGTTGAGGCTCGTAGACAGCACTGGCACTTGCTCCCGATCTAGTTGTTTCTTCTACTTTTTTATACTCTTTTGTAAAGGCACAACGCATATTGTTAATCTTTTTTTTTACTGTCTTTAAGTTCGCCTGGGGTTCTTTTTCTCGTAATTTATCAATTAATTTTAAGTATGCAGCATCTCTTTTCACACGGTCGTGGTAGTCTTTAGACTTTATTTTCCAGAGACAATATTCGTTGCGATAGATTTCTATAAATTCCTCAAGCCATTCTCGTTGACCCCTCGGCTGTGTTGACATTGTTTTGGTGCGCGTGAAGCGTGACGGTAAAATATAATTAATTATTGTAATCACTGCGTTCGGTGCACTTTTCAAGACGAACTGACTCAACCCGGTACACACGTTTAGATTTAACTGAACAGTTCTCAGTTCGCAGTTTTATCAAATGAATTTTTGTATTTCATCAGTTCAACTGTTCAGTTCAAAAAAACTGATAGTTACACCATACACACGTTGCGATTTAACTGAACAGTTTTAACTGTACAGTTATAACTGACAGTTTAACTGATCGTGTGTAGCTGCCTTAAAGGCAGCTACATACGGTCAGTTCTACTGTCAGTTATAACTGTACAGTTAAAACGGTTCAGTTAAATCGCAACGTGTGCATGGTGTATTAGTATCAGTTTTTTTGAACTGAACAGTTGAACTGATGGAATACAAAAACTCATTTGATAAAACTGAGAACTGCTCAGTTAAATCTAAACGTGTGTACCGGGTTGAGTTAGTTCGTCTTGAGAAGTGCACCGAACTCAGATGATTACAAATTACAATCATTAATTATATTTTACTGTCATGCTTCAAGGCGCACCAAAACAATGTCGACACAGTCGAGGGGTTAACGAGAGTGGTCTGAGGAATTTATAGAAAATCGAAACGAATATTGTCTCTGGGAAATAAAGTCTATATCACGACTGTGCGGAAAGAGATGCTGCATACTCAAAATTAATTGATAAATTAAGGGAAAAAGAACCCCAGGCGAACTTAGAAACAGTAAAAAAACCTCCCATGTGGAGGGATAGCATTTCGCATGACAGTTATCTTTCTTTTCCAATAAATGGTGTAACTAAAGAAAAAAGATTTAGATAGGTATCCTCATCCATTCTTAGGTAATTATGCCAATCTTTGGAAGTAAATCTCAATTTATTTAACAAATTCACATGTAAATAGTGCTCCCGTTTGTTTAATTACTCTTTACACCATATCCTGCGTCGTTTTCATGGCAAATATTAATCCGACAGCCAGAACTTCGTCCGTAGTCGAGGCCATATTATCGAAAACTGTATAGGTAAGGGACTGACAGATTTATCTCAACGTATATAGGCCCTATGTACATACGATTTAACTGAACAGTTTTAACTGTATAGTTATAACTGACAGTTTAACTGACCGTGTGTAGCTGCCTTTAATTAAAGTTAAAACGAATCGTACTTTTTATTGAAAGGAATCAGTTTTCTCTCAACATTCAAATAGCTAATAAATAATTTTAAATTTATGTTTTTCATTCCGATAGACATATATGTCTTTACGTAGCCACAAAGGGCGCGAAAGTAAATGCAATATGTAATACTATAATAATTTTGTGGAAAACAATTATTTATTTAACAATTATTTATTTAAATCTAAATAAGACTAACTGTTAAAAAACGTAGCCTCGTAATACAGTCTTTCAAAACTTAAATTTACTTTTTCAATTTAAATATTCGGTTTTACATCTATGCCAAATTGTATCACTCTTGAAAAAAGCATTTCATTATTCGTGTTTTTATATAAGTCCGGCCCTGTCTGTCCGATTTTAGTGAAATGTCGATTGTAAAATAAGTACACTAAATCCTTTTGGGTTTTTTGACACTTTTCTACTCTTACCTAGTTTATATGAGAGGCGTTCAACGCGCGTTAGCCCAACGCGCGTTTACAATTTCTATACAATGGTTTACATGATAACGCGCGTTATCATGTAAACAGTTAATACAATTGTATAGAAATTGTAAACGCGCGTTGGGCTAACGCGCGTTGAACGCTCTTCACGTGTGCTAGGCCTTAGAATGATGCGAAAACGTCCATTAATATGTTTCTTGCGGTGGAAGGTGTGTATATAAAATACGAAAAATATCAGACTTTAAAAAACTGTTCATGATTAATTGGAGACATGACCATAGTGTTATAATTTTAAGGGGCTGATATAAGTGCCTGACAGGATTTTTCTTATTTACCCCGGGACCGCACATTGCGGCCAGTGTTGGCGCCAACGTTGGCGCATGTTGGCGGTATTATTTTTGAAAAGCGTCCACACATTGGGATTTATTGGAGCCAACCTCAGTTAGTTCCAAGCAGAGCCAACATCAACATGTCGGATCTAGAAGTGGCTGTGGGTGCGATTGCTGTGCTGCTTATCATATTATTTTTCTACAAAACTAAAAAAAACGTACGTTTCTATTTTTGTGGTCTTTAATTATTGGATTCCATAAGACTGGTTCTGCTTGATAAAGCTCCAAAAACAGTAATACATTTTCATTTGACCATGTGTCCTTTGGTGACATCATATTTTATAATTTTAAATAATATTACGACGTTGTCACTCGCTTCATCAGATACTGAAGACTGGTTGGCGTTTTATATGCCAATGTGTGGCCGAATACATGAACGTTGGGACAAATTCCCTTTGATGTTTCGTCAAAGAACCGACACAAGACGGCCAACGTCCAACGTTGGAGCAAACATTGGCACCGCACCGCTATAATCTCGATCCACACATTGACCGAGCGTTGTTGGCACCAACATTGGCCCCAATGTGCGGTCCCGGCTTTAGGTTGGGCAATTTTATATTTTTATGCCGGCACTTCACATGGCTATTTGTATTTGTGTATTTGGCATATTTGGCAAACAATTACCAAGTGTGGAGGGTCTATTTGCCAAAGTGTTGCCTTATTTGCCTATTTAACAAATAAGGCCAATACCAAATACTCGTTACCGTGCGCTTGTCGGTTTTTTGAGGCACATCAAAGGAGTCAAATAGGCAAATACGGCAAATAAACCGTCCACACAATGGCTATATTCAGAAGCGCACGCGCCGTGAACCTGTACGGACGTGCAGTATTTTTGTGTCTGTGCTGTGAGCGAGAACTGGAACAATTACTATTGAAAATGAATTGGGACAATGAAACAGTGCTAAAATTTCTGGAATTTTAAACCTGCGTTCTGCTGCCAAATGTGTGTTTGCTATTTGACTTGCATGCGTGGATGGTCGTATTTGCCTCTATTTGCATGTTTGTCTTGAACGTCATATATTTTGCCAAATACAACAAACACCCAATAGCGAACACAAATAGCCATGTGAAGTGCCACCTTTAAACTAATCCCAAAGATCTACTAAAAGTTCATTAAAACGATAAGTACCTTAGTTATGTCAGACACTTGGAAAGAATTAACACATTTCTGTTCATTCAGTTGACGTGACGTAACGAACTAAATTATATCAGTGTTATTTTATTAATTTCAAGTGAAGTGCGATTTTTATAGAACCGATAAATAATAAAACATAAAAATGAATTCAAATAAAAATATTTACAACATCGAAAACTCTCCTCCAATGAATTTTCTGGACGAAGACGTGGAAATAGCACAGATACTTTATTCGATACTGTACTTTCAACTCCCGGAAGAGCAAACTGTTCACGAAGCTGATTATTCTGTTAAAAAAGACGTAGAAACCAGGACTTTGTTAGATATAAGTGATTATACAAAAAGAGTCGATGAACCTAAGCCGCAAAAAGAATTCGATGATTATTTTTTCGCCTCCAGTTCTCGTAGTGAAGTTAATTCGATACTGTACTTTCAATTCCCGGAAAGGCAAACTGTTCACGAAGCTGATTATTCTATTAAAAAAGACGTAGAAACCAGGACTTTGTTAGATATAAGTGATTATACAAAAAGAGTCAGTGAACCTAAGCCGCAAAAAGAATTCGATGATTATTTTTTCGCCTCCAGTTCGCGTAGTGAAGTTAATTCGACGATATTAGAAGATGAAGTCGAAAATCAAGTGGCAGAAGTGGCTGAAGAAACTAAAAACACTGAAGTTACAAACCACAGTTGCAATATTTGCAAAATGCAGTTTACTACGAGGAATATCCTCAATAGACACAATAGAACTAAGCTGCACCGAAATAGCATTGATAGAAAGACGCTGAAAAATTTGTCACTTAATATTTTTTTAAACAACAATGAGCCTACAATATTGAACGAAGTGTTAGAAACAGTTGTTGAAAATGTTTGTGAAATTTGTGGCAAGGTGTGCACAAGAAAGAGTTACCTAAAGCAGCATTTACAGGCTCATAGAAATCGGTTTACGTGTAAAACGTGCGGAAAACGTTTTTCCGAAAGAGACATATACGACTTGCACGTTCACAAGCATGAGCAGGGCGACGAAGCGAAGCCCTATAAATGCGATAAGTGTCTCAGAAGATTTATGCGCAAAGCAGACCTAAAGAGACACTTGTTTCAACACACAGACCAATTGCCCTATGAGTGTGACATATGTCAAAAAGGATTTATTAGACATGATCACATGAGGAGCCACAGAAAAATTCATGGCCGTAAAAAGAATAAAGGATTTTAAAATTGTATTTGAATTTTACCCTCTGTTAAGGCAGCTACACACGGTCAGTTAAACTGTCAGTTATAACTGTTCAGTTAAATCGTATGCACAGTCGTGCTATAGACTTTATTTTCCAGAAACAATAGTCGTTTCGATTTTCTGTAAATTCCTCAAACTACTCTCGTTGATCACTCGACTGTGTATAGTTCTCAGTTCGCAGTTTTATCAAATGAGTTTTTGTATTTCATCAGTTCAACTGTTCAGTTTAAAAAAACTGATACACCATACACACGTTGCGATTTAACTGAACAATTTTAACTGACGGGTTAACTGATCGTGTGTAGCTGCCTTTAATGTTATATTACAAAATTGTACTTTTAAACTATGTAACTATTAAGATTTACCCTACGAAGTAATAACTAATAACATGTATGCACGTTGTGAAAATCTGTAAAGTTTGTGTAGGTATATTTAAATAAGATATATTTTTGAATTTTACTCGTCAATATATTTAGCTTTAATTGATTTTGTGATATTTGTTCACGCTCGATTATATGGCGCCTTTTGGTAATCTAGGACTACTTAGTGCAGTTAATTATTCATTCCACCAACGTTTCGATCGATATTCCATCTTTTTCAAGTTAATGCAATAATTTGTAAATTTTTAAACTTGTTTCTTACAGAACCTTGAAAAAGATGGAATATCGATCGAAACGTTGGTGGAATAAATATTTAACTGCACTAAGTAGTCCTAGATTACCCTTTAAATTTCAAGTAAAAAAAAATGTTCGCACCCTTTTGGTCCATAAAAGAATACAAGAATCTAATTTTGAAAAAAAAAACATAAATTAAACTTTGATTTTTTAGAGTAGCAGT